>CM060311.1:43110191-43345191 GCA_030674185.1 Monoplex corrugatus
GCAGAAAAGCAGTGCATCACAGAGTATGAACTACAATATGAGGAAACACTGCTAGAAGAAAAAGAGAAGAATACAGAGGCAAGAATGTCGTCATGGATGATAAGTCAGGACTGGTAATCAAGCTCTGTCATCTGAAATCAAAATGACTTTTTGAATGATACAAGCTGCAAAGCAAAAAGCATTTCCCATTCAATTTCACCTGACAAAAGTTTACACACTGTCTGTCTATTTTCATATCAGCTTGTCTATCTGTCTCTCTGTATGTACCTGTTTATGTGCCTGTCTGTCTATCTGCACATGTATATCATAAATTTATGTGTAGTGATAAATCATAGCACCATTTTGAATACTTATGGATGTAAACTCTTTTTCTTTTTTTTTCTTTGATATATTTGATGACTATAGCTGTAAATACAACAACAACAACAACAACAACAAAACCATAGTCATGATACATATATATAACATTTTTAAATGAAGAACTGATATCACTGTACAATTCCTTAAACATGAAAGCAGAGAACTTTCTTTGCAAGGAAAAGATATTATAGAAAGAAATACAGCCTACACGTAATTTTTTTTCCCCAATATTTGCTTTATTTACAGTTTTATACTACAAGCAAACTGTAACTGAATGAATCATAAAGTATGCATCAGTGCTGCACATTATTGCTGCAATCAATACTGACCTTTTTGTACTTAACAAAAGGGCAATAAAAACTTTATGGTAGGGGTGGGCCTTTGTGACTGGTTTGGCTGATGTCAGTGTGAGCATCCTAACAGAACAATCAATTCACAATAGTGGTTGGTTATCACACTGGAAACCATTATTTATTTTGTGGGTGCTGAAGGTTAAAGCATGTATGTATAATCAAGAGTAAAAGTACTCTTTTGGACAATAGAATGAACCAGTAAAACCCCTGTTTGCACAACAGCAAAAAGATATGGACTGAACCTTCCTGGTAGCCAATGATAACAGCGCATGCAAAATTTCCCAAAGATGCACACTTCCTAAAACAGCAGCAAGTATATGCAGCAATAAAGCCAGACCCAGGATCAACATACCAAACTTGTCATGGCACAAAATCTAGCCAATTTCTGTGTGTGACTAGCACTAAAATTAATGTATTCCTCACTCAGCAAAAGGTGGCAGTGATCTCATCATGGCAGACAATGAATATCAGCTCGATGCTTGATGAAAGTGAAAGAATGCCGAAAGTATTGAAGCGCTGAAATTTCACAGCTGCCAATACCTACCCTCCCAAATTTCATATTTCATTGCTTTGTTTTGGGTTTTAAACAAGTCAATAAAGAGTTGTTTCAGACAGGAAACCTCATTTGATATAAAAAAAAATCACAGTTACAATATCAAATCCAGAAAAAAATTCAACGTGTATATGCTAGTAAATAAGTATACTCATATGTATGCGTGTGTGCGTATGTACATGCATATGTGAGTTTTGTGTTTCTCTGTGTGTGTGTGTTTGTGTTTGTGTGTGTGTGTGCGCGCATGTGTGCGTTCCTGCATATGTGTGTGTGTGTGTTCGTTCGTTCGTTCTTTGATTTAACGTCTTTTCACTACGAGTGATATTAGACGAATGTGTACCATCTTGTGTTTTCTGCTTTATTATGATTTTTTCCCTCCTTGACTTTATGATAAATTGACTTGTGTGTAACTTAGCCATTTCTGGATTATAGATGTTTCCTGTCTCAATAGAGGTTTCCTGTCTCAATAGATAAATGAGAGCGTATGCAAACATGTCCATCCCACAGTGCATACACAGACACACACACACACACACACACACACACACACACACACACACACACACACACACACACACACACACACACACACACACACACACACACACACACACACACATCATGGGACAGCGATGTCTCTTTGTAGGACCAGAGATGTTTTCCATCACTAGATTTTGAAGAAGAGGAACCAGAGATGTTTTCCATCACTAGATTTTGAAGAAGAGGAACCTATCATAACATTTTGATCTAAAACAGTTTTTCCTCATATTGTCCAGGGACCTAGCACATTCATCTCTGTATTTGAGCAGTGTTGCATTCATTACCAAGTTGCTTTCAGAATTGTCCCATGATGTGTGTGTGTGTGTGTGTGTGTGTGTGTGTGTGTGTGTGTGTGTGTGTGTGTGTGTGTGTGTGTGTGTGTGTGTGTGTGTGTGTGTGTGGTGTCTGTGTGTGTGTGTGTGTGTGTGTGTGTGTGTGTGTGTGTGTGTGTGTGTGTGTGTGTGTGTGTGTGTGTGTGTGTGTGTGTGTGTGTGCATGCTGCCATTGTTTTATCAGGTCATGTAAGTGCATCAGCTTGAAGTATACTGCCAACATATGTATCCTACCATATATGACCTACTGTTGAACTCTATAAATATGTTACACAAATTAACACGCAAAGTTAAATTTTTCTGTTGTGGCCTGCTTGTGAAAACTACAAAACAATTCTAAGTAAATTTTGCTTCACACTCTCCAACTGAGAGTTTTGTATCATAAACAAACAAACAAACAAAATAACCATCAACAGTTAATGTCTGAACCAGGCATTTCAGAAATTAGTAAAAGTATTATTTCACTTAAAAAAGTCCTTGACATCTATAATCCAGAAATGGCTAAGTTACACACAAGTCAATTTATCATAAAGTCAAGGAGGGAAAAAATCATAATAAAGCAGAAAACACAAGATGGTACACACCAGTACTCTGTGTGGAGTGGTGGGAAGTTTGGGTAACTGAAGCTGAAATCAATCAGGATTGAAATATGTTACAGCTTCTAAACAAATACTAAAAGCAAGTAAAAAGTTAAGACAACAAACTCAAGTCAAATAACTAGGACAGTATCTGGCTATGACATAAAATATCCATTTTTTCTTCTTTTTCTTCCTGTTCTCTCCCTCATTTGCTTTGAATGTATTAAAACCAGAAAGAAAGGCACATGGTCAAGTGAATAATTGTTGGACTTCCAATCAGAAGACCCAAGTTCCAGCTTGCCTGGGTACCCCGTATCATTTGGGTAAATGGTTTAAATTTTCTGATTTCTCTGGTCAATACGTGTACAGACATGCCAGTGCTTAAGCCCTCCTCATAATATATCTATATCTATATATATCGTATGTATATGCAGAACATCAAATCTCCACACTGAAGATCCTGTATGCTGTGTCAGTGTCTGATGATTTATGAAAACATGAAAATACCCAACATGCAGGCCCACCAGATATGGAGTATGCAGACTATGCAGCAACACTCTCTGTGTGGTTATCTCCCATGCTTGGATAACCAGCAAGATGATTCTGTCATGAGCTGAGAAAACATACATTCCTCTCTTTAGCAAAATGTTCAATCAACATACCTGTCATAGGACTGCCAACTTCCTTAGAAAGTATCTTTAACATCTTGCTACTATATGAAAATTGTGATCATTTGAAATTGAGCGCAGAATTAAACAAACTGTTGTCATTGTTTGTCTGCCAAAGTCAACCTGACCCTGCCAGTATGGAGACTGACTACAACTATAGTGCTGCTTTTTGCAGTGAAGGTCCATCACAGAATGACAAACACAGAAAGAGGCAGAAGCACATAGATTAAAGAAACAGAAGGCAAGTGAAAATCTGTCTCCTTCAGGTTTATTTCTGCCAACACCATCCAGTCTGCTTCATGAATCAGACAACATAAGCTTATTGCACTGTAATGCTGACACTTCTAAACACCACACTCCCACTCCATGCTGTTTGTTTGTTTGTTTGAGCAAGTGAGACATGCCCTACTGATCAAGACTGTCCGTCAACCAACATACACAGGAACACAGGTCAGCTTTCAGTATCCGCAACCAAAGACAACTGTGCAACTGAAACTGTTGTAGAAACTGTATCTCATGCCAGTAAAGATGTAGGAAATGTGTGCGGTAAAGATGTAGGAAATGTGTGCACAGACATCACAGACAGCATGTCACAGACTGAGAGTCTTGAAACAGATACACTAAGGGAAAACATGCCTTCTGTGGAAGATAGCAACAATTCTGAAAGCAACTTGGTAATGAATGCAACACTGCTCAAATACAGAGATGAATGTGCTAGGTCCCTGGACAATATGAGGAAAAACTGTTTTAGATCAAAATGTTATGATAGGTTCCTCTTCTTCAAAATCTAGTGATGGAAAACATCTCTGGTCCTACAAAGAGACATCGCTGTTTCACTTGAAGCAGTCTGGTTCTACCTATGTATGACATTGTGGAACAAAACAGGCTATTTCCAGTAAACAGTTCAATGAACAGTAAACTGGTTTAAGAGAGGTGCTGTTACAGTACCTGAGGATAACGTCCATCACTTTACTGTGTCATGGCTTCCTTGTCATTAAGTAAGTGCTTACTGTCTCTGTTATGTCTGGTTTTGATATACTGATGATTAGGATGAATTTCCACCATCCTCTGGGGCTCTTTATGTATAGGCTTATGGCAATGTAATAAACATTTCATATTTTGCACTTCTCTCTCTCTCTCTGTCCCCTTTGTCAAAGGAATTACATACAATCTGTTTGTGACTTTCAAGACAGAAGGTCAGAATTCCCAATCAGAGACTGAATATGTGTGATATATCGACAGGCTATAATTCAAACAGTATGTTTGCATTCTCAGGTGAAAACATTTCTCAAGCTTTAAGCATCTTACCCCCTCCCCCTTTGATAATGATCCTGTTGAATAACAAAATGTCAACCAATGTGATTCCATCTGTACAAATATTGGGATCAATGACATTGGCATGGACAGAAAAATGGATTTAAGACATGAATATAAAAAAAGATGACTTTAAGCTACAAATAAGCAATACGTTGAAGGCATCTCTTTAAGCTGTGGTGAAATAAAAGACAGTATGAAGCAGAAATATTTTAAAAGCTGCCTTAGGAAAGTGCAAAAACTAAAGTGTAAAGGAAGTAAGTTAAAACTAGAAAGGGTGTTCAAAGGACAGCAGTGAGCGTCCAAATGCAGATGGAGAAGATTATGACAGAAGATTAAAACCAATAAGCTAAAACACTACATTCACTCAAACACAAACACACATGTTTGAGTGGTGAATGCACATGCACAAACAGGTGTCAAAGCAGCTGGAGATATTAAGGAGATAAGATGATGGAGTGTCATGAGAATTTTTATTGAATTTTTATTGAATTATTGAATTTTTATTGAATGAATTAAAAAACTACTCAAGATTATGTCCATTGTCCATTTTTAAAACAAATTATGTTCCTGGATGGTGAGAGAGATTAAAATACAGGAGGTAAAGGACTATGAGCTACAGGAACAGATTTGACAAGCATTTAAAAGTAATGAGGGAGAGAGAGATACATATAGAGTAAAGCATCCGAAAAAGAGAGATATAATGTGGGAAGAGAGACAAGAGAGGAGAGACAGACAGACAGACAGACAGACAGACAGACAGACAGAGAATGTGAGACATAGAGAGAATGTGAGACAGAGAGAGAGAGAGAGGAGAGAGAGAGTGTGTGAGACAGAGAGAGAGAGAGAAGGAGAGAGAGAGAGATAAAGAGAGAGAGAGACAGAGAGAGACAGAGGGAGAGAGAGAGACAGACAGAGAGAGAGAGAGAGAGAGAGAGAGAGAAAGAGAGAACAAAACGATGTGCATTCTTCTCTATGTGCATATGTCTGGGTCTGTGTGTGCATGAGAGAACATGTGTGCATATGCATGCACACACTGTATCTGAGTGCATGAGAAGATGTGAGGTACAGGACAGACAGAAACAAAGACAAGATGTTCACCTTGATATACTTTTAAAATGTAGTTTTACTTACCTTTTTGCTTACTTCTGCCTTCCTCTTGTCTTCATAGGCTTTAGCTTTGTCCCGAGAAGACAGATCAGTCAAAGACCCTGACTTTTTGTTCAGATTCAGGCGCCACGGGGGAGGAGAATGGGCTGGAGTTCCATTGTAGGAGTTGGGTTTCAGGAAACGGTTGCTGTAGATATTCTTTGCTTCCAGCATCTTCTCTTTTTCCTGACAAGATGTGGATGTGGAAAGTACAGAAGACTGACAATGAATACCAGTGTACATGTGTGCTTTGTGTATAAATATATACAAATATATAAAGACATGTGTTGCACATGACATCAATATATGAACAAAAGATTAAAGAACAAAAAAATGACTGTTTCCAGATACCTAGAATTTGGAAGTTGTTCATACACTTGAACAGTTCTGAATTGCTCCACTGAAATATCCCAGTAATGACGGGGAAGATTCTGTAAGCCTGTGTATGAATACGGTCTTATAGCTAGAGACAAGAAGTAGAAGTCGAAAAACAATGCTAAAGCTGACACCATCAAAATGACCGCACACTAAGACAATAAAAAACAGGCAGCTGGCAGGGCCTGAGCCCACAGCTCTTTCAAATGAGTGAGCTAACCCATTAAAACAGAAATAAAAACCTAAAAAATAATCACATACACTATTATAACAGGTTAAAATTTAATAGTATTGAAACGTTGAAATACTAACATTAAAAAGCAGACATTCAAACAAAGATACAACAACAAAAAAGCAAAACAAAAACTGATGGATGTAATAAGTCAGCGGTTAAGACGTCAGACACATAATCAGAAGGCATGAATTTGACTCTCCCAATGTAGCACCTGTTGGATAACAAACAGAGATCTTTTTTATCTTCCAACATATGCACAGACTTGTTAGAGCTTGAAACAACTGCGTGTGTATATGCACACAGAACATCAAATACACACGTAATAGATCCTACAAGCCATATGTGTTCTGTGGCTTATGGAAACAACTATATCCAGCATACACACATCTGAAAAAAATGCTACTGGGAGAGACAGAAAAAAAAATCCTTCTCTTCCCTTGAGGCTACTGACACTAAAGATGAATAAAATGCCTTCCTGGCTTTTGTCACATACCTTGACCAATGTCTCCAACTTGACTTTCTCTTCCTTTATTTCCTCAATCTGCTGCTGCATCTCTTTTGCACGAGATTTCTCAAAGGCCATTTCATGGCGATGGTTCTTCTTCACCTTTTCCAGGTGCCTTTCCAACTCCTGTAGAATCATATAAAGTGAATTATATATAGTAGTTTACACAGTTTTATATGGTAAAGGGAAGACAGGAGGAAGGGAAGGCAGACAGAATTATGGAAAGTGTGCATGCTGTACTGGAAGGGGGATGTGAAGAGTTGGGTGAGAGTCATGTGCAAAGTGATCTTGGAGGGATTTTTGGAAACCAGCCCCTTCACTCCAGGCATTAACTCACCAACTGACAGCACAATTCCAGTACAAGCAAATTTACTGAAATGGATTTATAGAGATATGAACTAAAGTCACCAGACCTGTGTTGGTCAAAAATTTGAGCAAAACCTTCAAAGTCAAATCTATGGAATGGATGACACTCCATGGACCCATCTATGATGGAAAATCTTTAAACCTTTGACTCCACCAGTGTCTGCATAGTCAACCATGCAAGCAATGCTAAAACTTAATCCTTTGACTCCCTCACCCTATCCACCAGCTTCCAGTGGTGAGGGAGTCAAAGGGTTAAGTTTCTGCAGTTGGTGTATAAGGTGTGGGAGTCAAGTTAACCACCTCATGAATGTGCCATGCTTGCATTTTCTGTCAGTCTTTCAGAATCTTCTGTACTACTAGTGGTAGCTGGCGATATCTTGGGGGCTGCCAGTCACAGGCTGCTATAGCAGAATGTAGATGATAATTCAGCTTTCCCATGGCTCAAATCTCTGCATCAAAACTGCTTAAAGAATACCCTCCTTGTGGGAGATAAACAACTGACTGCTGTTCACTTTTTGACAATGTTAACTACATGCACACCACAGTGGCACACACTTTGAAGATAAGACATTGAAAAACTAGCTACAGAATCAGCAGTATGTAATTCCAGGAATTTGTACTCGAAGGTAAAATAATGACTGTATTCTACTTAAAAAATTCATTCTGGTAATCTCATATTCCACAAACACACAGGCATGTAAGCATGCTTGCACACACACACACACAAACACACACACACACACACACACACACACACACACACACACACACACACACACACACATATGCACACATTCACAAACACACTCACAAACACACAGACACTCATAAACACACACATACACACATTATTCATTAACACACACAATGGAGTTTGACAAATTAGACAACTAAAGAGGAATGTTTTGCTTTCAAGTACAATAAAGTTTGCGACTTAACTATAGTTTTCAACTCACAGTGATGTTAAACATTAAAAAAAAAAAAAGAAATCAAGTACCGTCATCCTACTATTCTTTTCCTCCAAAGATGTCTCTGCTTTGTTCAGCCGACGATCTAGATCACTTCGCTCTCCCAAGTTTTTCTGCTCTGATAGTGTCTTGTACTTCTTCATCTTAGCGTTGGCTCTGTCCAGTTCATCCTCAGCATCTCGCAGGTACCGATCAGTTTTGTCATACTTCTCACGGGCATGGCGTAACTGTTCCCTGAGAGAGCGCACTTCATTGTTGTGGGCCTGTATCATCTGAGGAAGCTCGCTTTCTCTGTCTTCAAACTTCATCAATGCCTTTTCCTGTTGAAAACAAAGCGTGAAAAGCATAGAGATAAAAGGTTTGATCAAGTATAGTGTAACTGTAATGGTAATGTGGGAGCATGTATGCTGTGTCTCATCTCAAGCGAGTTCTGATATCTGCTTCACTCATCAAGATCATCAGAAGAAATGATGGGGCTATGGTATGAAAATACTATTATGACTAAATTTTGACTGACAAAGACTCAAACTCTTATTTTATGTTCTTATTTATGTAGATTACTGTTTCTTTCACACACACACACACACACACACACACACACACACACACACACACACACACACACACACACACACACCACACACACACAAACCACAGACATATGCACACACACACGCACACACATCACACACACACACACACATGCACAAACACACACACATACATGCACACACACAACACATGTACACACACAAACACCACACACACACATGTACAAACACAAACACCACACGCAAACACATGCACAGACTAATACACAATTTCAATGTAAATGACCAAGGACCAACAAATGCAAATGTAAATACTTCAGTTCTGTTATGTTAACATACTTGAAGGGTTGGTTCAAATGTACTTACTTGTTTGTGTTGCATTCGTTTGAAAAGTCTGTTTTCATCAGAGACCACCTTCATTTGCGTCTTCATGTCTTGCACCTGACTCTCCAGCTCCTTCACCCTGAGCTCGTTGGCTGACAGCAGGCGTTTTGTCACCACATCAACATGGCTATCTGACTTAGCCTGGCTGTGACGCCCATGTCCTCTTCCCTTGCCCCGACCCCTACCCCGACCTCGACCTCTTGCTGGAATCATAAATATATATCTTATTGTAACATTTTATCAAACATAAAGTTTCTTTATTAACATTGTTATTTGTTGTTGTTGTTGCTGTTCTGCTGTTGCTATCAACAGGTGTTTGTTTCCAGCAAAACTGGTGTAGTCGTATTTCTAGTCTTACTTGCTTGCATAAATGTGTGCATGTGTGTATAAGTGTGAGCAAGCATGTATGCGTGTGAATGAGTGTGAATGTAAGTGTGCGTGTGCATGTGTGTGTGTAGGGTGTGTGTGGTGTGTGTGTGTGTGTGTGTGTGTGTGTGTGTGTGTGTGTGTGTGTGTGTGTGTGTGTGTGTGAGTGTGTGTGTGTTTGTGTGTGTGAGCAGGAGCAGGTGTGTGTGTGTGTGTGTAAGCAGGTACAGATGTGTGTGTGAGCAGGTGCAGGTGTCTGTGTGTGTGTGATGAGTGTGTATATATGTACATGTATGTGTATTGTGTGTTTATCTATGATACAAAGGCTGACTTCTGAACCACAGAAGGACTCCTGACTAACACTGATGATTTGCAACAATTTTCATGTCTATCAAAATAGTTTCTTTCCCATACATACATACATACATATATAGATACACACATACATATATAGATACACAAATACATACATGCATATGTACATACATACATGTGTATATATATATGTATACATACATACATATATATACACACACACATACACACATATATGTGCATGTATGTGTGTGTGTGTGTGTGCATGTGTGTGTGTGTGTATGTATATATGTATGTATGTATGTATGTATGTATGTATGTATGTATATGTATGTATGTATGCATGTATGTATGTATGTATATATATATATATATGTATATATGTATGTACGTATATTGTTTTGTCTCTGAAAAAAAGAAAAGACCAAAAACACCAAAACTATAATAAACACATTCTGATACTAATATTACCAGCAATCATATCATTTTAATCTAGACACAGTAGTGAAACTGTACACTAACTTGTTATAAATATTACCAGTAAATGTTCAGTCCATTATTAATGGATCCCTGCAAGGATGCTGGGGGCTCTTTCAGTATAAATAGTATCCCCACCTTCTGAAAATTCTGTGCTAGAAATTTCCTCTTTTCTGTAATTTTCTTTGTTTCTGTCTTGCTTCTTTGCTTTCTCTCATCTCTTCCTATCATTTTCTGCCCTGCTGGTCTAATTACCTATATGTGTTCTATAAAGTATTATATACCTTCTCTTCTGATTGATAATTGGGTGAATGTATTAAGTGTGTGTTTGGTTCTAAGGAAATGTGATAGCAGAAGCAATATTAGGTAATTTAGGCCCATTTTTAGATATATTTTGTCCTTAGTTATGTTCATATTTGTCTTCAGGTTTGTTTTATATAACCCCAGGTGATAAAACGGACAGACTGGTGAGCCCAAGGGGCATATCCTTTGATTATGCATTGATATGTGTACTTAATTTCCTTTCCAGATTTTTTTTAAATGAGGTGTTGAGTGTGTTTTGAAATAATATAGCTCTGATGTGGCTCTGCGCAATCAGCTTGGCTTTAAACAACAACAACAATTATCTATGAAATGTTATTTACAGCACTACATACCTTTGGGAAAACAGCCATTCAAGTGCAGTCACTCAAAGAACAAATGAGGGTCCGAGAGATAAAAGTCAAAGGCAGCAAGTATGCAAGCTGATAACTTTGCGCACTTAAGATAATTCAAACTGTTTGCACTCTTAAGATAATTTGAACTACTCTCTCTGTTTGACTACTTGAAAACACTTTATTACTCAAGGACAGTAGGTAGCATTAGGCTCTATTGGATCTGTCTTAAAGCTAGTTCTAACCCTGTTAGTGTCATTCCATAAACAATGGATAGAAGATTTACTGACATTTTAAACAGATCAGTGTACATATTTACTACTGAATGCACAAGACAGTAATATCAAACAAAGCAATCCTGAAGAATATTTTGACAAGGTTGAAAAAACGAAAATGACTCCTTTATACATAGCTCTGAGAGACTCAAAAAATCTGTCACTCTTTTTTTGTTGTTGTTTTTTTTTTTTTTTGTCAGCTCATAAGTCACTATGCACTTTGCAAAGGAAAATATGACAGTATACTTATAACGCTGCAAATGAACAGGCCGATTAATCATTTCAAAACAATATCTATCCTACACAATTTTATCAGTAATACTTATTAAATAAACTCACACACACACACACACACACACATGCACACGCGCACTCACACACACACACATTGTTAAGTTTCAAATGTAATATGGATATTTTTGGAAAGTAACAGGACATATGCTTCAGTGAACATGAACAATAATATGGCACTTCTCAACCGAGGAAGCAAATAGAAAAATCATGGAAATCACATAACAGTCAACCATTCTTTTTCAATGTTGACTTACCCTGGGAGAGGGGAAGGTTTCCATAAGGGTTTCTCTCCCCATACCTTTGCCACGGCATTGTAAACATTCTTTTATTCCTACACACTCATAACAAACTGATTTCCTGTTCCTCTAACACAAAGCCTCTTCTTCACACTACATTGCTGAACACTGTCTCTGTGGATGAAACTTCAACCAGTAGCCGGCTATAAGGATGCTGGTGTAAGTTTGGGTCAAAACGGCAGACACAGCAGACAATGCCACAACACAAACAAGCACAACTAAAAGTGAAGAGTAAAACACAACCACCTCAAACAGCCAGCCAGTTTTCTGTTATGAGGTTCATTTCTATCCTGAAGACAACTGTAAATAATTCATATAGCTCAAATGTCACTCTGAGCAACCTTTCACGACGGGAAGCACCCAGTTACCCACACGCCGAAAACACACTTAGGTTGAATTATTCAAAGAAGAAGCACCATGGTAGTCTATCTGTTCCTGGGAAATAAGTATCCAGACTGTCTCCACACAGGTATTCCAGGGTAAATGTAGCCACAAGCACTTCAGTATAAGTGTAGGCTCTGCAAGAACAAGGGTTACTGTTTGTGCTCTAAGACAGGCATGCACCCTCTCCGCACATTTACACAGCTAATAATAGTTGTAAAGGTGCTGGCTCATTACTGGATCAGTTGACATGATCAGGTATGGATAATCTTTCAGTGGGGCACTTTCTGATCTCCTTCAATGTTTTCAGAGGGCACCGACTAACCAGGCAAGACTGGTTTCATTCATATGCAAATTAATTGCTCTTGACGTCCAACTCTGCTATTAAAAGTTACAGTATTATCTGCAAGTAGCCATGGAACAGTGAGACTATAGCTGTAGAATTGTGGGGTGTTTTTCAGCCTGAATGGGCCAAGTGTTGTGATAAGTCTGTGAATAGCTGGGGGAAAGCCATTATCTAACGCAGTGTGCCAAGTTATAATCGCGAATGGTTCGTTTCTTTACACACAACAACTTGGGAGTATAGCGAAGGTTCCAATGGGCAGTGCAAATTTGGACAAGGGATTTCTGCTTTATATAGAGTATGTTTAAGCTTTCTCTGACAAACGGGGCTGAATGTAATTTACATGACAAACATGTTTCTGCTAAACTGTTATGTGCTTGTGGAGGCTTGGCTGGTGGACTGATTATTAATAACACACATTAATAGACATATCCATATGAGTAATTCATATTCTTTATTAATTAAACTGGAAACATGACAGCCCATATACATGCACATACATGTACACAGTACAGACATAAAAATGTCATGCGCTTGAAGAATACACACATATAATTATATATAATGTATATAAGCACTTAAAAGTTTACACATAGGCACTTGTAATGTGTGTGTGCATGTGTGAGATTGCATGTTGGTGTGCATACATACTCTGAACTTTAATTTTTACAGTAAATTTACTTTTTAGTAAGTTTCATTCATTTTGATCTAAAATGAAATAGTGAACAAAAATGCTAGTTAAATGAACCAGTTCATAAGCATTCACAAATATAATCAGCATTTTATGTCTGTATAAATTACTTGTTAAGAACAAAACAAATCATTTAAAATCACTTTTTAATCAGTAATCAATACCAATGAATTGTCAATCAGATGTAATCAAATTGCCTCAAAAATATGTATATCATAGATCTTTTTTCTTTTCATCCTTGAGAAAAATTGAAGATTTTTTTTTTTTTTACTTTTCTATAGAGTAAATCACTTCAAAGAAATATGTACATGTTCTACAAACCACCTTTAAAACATATGATAGTTTAACGTGAGAAAATACACTGGATCAAGATGATTACGACATACAACAAAACAAAATGGCACAACCATACTGACAACCTCCTTTTCTTCTACAAAAATAAAAACGAATAAAAATACACTGGGGCAATTGATCAAGGAGATTATCATGTGTGGATGAACTGAGTTTATCTCCAAACTCATTCAGCATTTATCCAAACTAATTCTATCTTACAAGCTGCATTTTTGATTGGTTGGTAGTCCATTTTCTGTTTATTTGCTTGTGTTAGCCAAAGCATATATGCAATTTGTAAACAGGTAGTTTCTAATCATTAAAGGGAAGCAATTTATATCATCAATTGGAAGCCTGTATCTTCGTCTGCCATTGTTACTGCCTGAGAAAGAAAAAATATACGTGTAATCACATCCACAACTTGACTACTGGTGTGTTTTATTTTGTATGAATCCATACTATAATACATCAAAGAAGCAACATTCATCAGCACCCACAAAATTCACAGTGTGTAACCTTGCTTTCTCTTTCGTTGTGCTCAGTTCTATCCTTTCTGTTATCATTTCACATATTTCTCTCTTTTTTACTGTCCATTAAAATGCAGCCACTGGCAGTCATTTCTTTTTATGATCTCCAAATTTTATAGCATGACACACACATTCAGCTATCAACTGGTCTTCGAGATGTGCCATGCCCACTAAAATTCATGCATTTGTGGGATTTATATGGGTCTAACTTGCGATACACATTTATAAAAGACATGTCTTTAGAATTAGACTGTTGAAATATTTAATGTCAACACATACTGTTGAAAAATTTAATGTCAACACATCTGAATACAAGCATATACTGCAGGGACAGACAAAGACAGACATACAGACACACAGGTGCCATATAGTCATGTCAATTAACTTCAAGCATATTATTAGTTTTTGTTTGTTTTCGTTTTTGTGTGATGGTTAAAATGATGTCATACACACAGACAAAAGCACACAGATGCCAGAGGTCAAATAAATTCACCTTCTTTTACAATTCTTGTTCTTTTAAGGAAGGTTGAAAAGATGATCGAGCCATTCTCACAATTCCTTTTTATTCAGAAATGATTACAGAAAGTCCAAATTTTATACTTCTCAGGGTCACCGTGATCTTAAAAGAAGCATAAAATGAAGAAGAAGAAAAAACCACAAAAAAACCTTATGTGAAGCACTGATAATGGCAGATGGTTACAACAATGACAACACAATGTAAATATTGTCCAAGGATCCTGAGAACTGTTCATAAGGCCTACCTTCACAAAAAAGGCTGATTTTTTAGAGCTGATTTATGGCCTTGACTCTGGTACCATGACTTCCAAACTTATTCTTTTGAGACTCCTCAAAGGTCTATATATTTTTGATTTAAATTCGGTAAAGATCCATCCAGAAAGCGCTGAGAAAACTGCTAATATATTTTTGTCGCAATCTCCTCTGAACTGCTAACACATTTTTGTCACAGTCTCCTCTGTCTAGTTAATATGAAACACACTCTATTCAGTCAATACCAAACAATGTCCCTTAAAAAAATGAAAAATGGAGAGGGGGGTGGGTGGGGAGACTGGAAAAGATTTGTTGATTAGTTTTTAGCAAACTGAGTGCCGAGACAGACCGTGTGAATTATTAAACAATAGTCAGTATGTGAAATTACATAAAATGAATAAAGGGGTGACAGTAAGCTGATGAACTTGACATTCGTGTATAATTCACCAAACTGAACGCAGAAATGGCCTGTGAGTGCAGTTAATGTCTAATGACTGAGTGTAACTTTCCAAACTAGACACAAAGTGTTCAGACATGTATCAGTTTCAGTTTTAGCCACGCCTCTCACCTCCAGATTTGACTACACTGTGAGCTTCTGAGGCACATGTAGATCCTGCACATTGTGTCTGTACCATATAATTAACACTGGATGGCTCATACTATAAGTCATACAATAATCCCCAATTACAGAAACTGAGAAGAGGCAGTTGTGTAAGCGGTGCATGTGGTAAGAAATTCCCACACACAAGACAATAAGGACTCAAGTATAAATCATGTCCCGCTTCTAATGTAAAAATCTGCAACTGATGGTAGTCTTGTTCTATATTGCATTATGTGCACAGTCTTGCACAGCCTTTCCACATTCTCCTCTCACTTGCGTTGCTGATATCTGTACTCTTAAAACATCAACAAAACAGCAGTGGTGTAGCGTTTTGCATGAGGGTGGGTGTGCACGGATCTGTCTCAGTTTAATGTGCTTTATTTGGTATTTCAGGATATGGATAACTCCATATATGATCTGAATCAAAGTGACTGTCAATGTTCAAGCAATCAGAAACCAGAAACCCATACAAACAGAATAAGAACATATACATAACTAACAAAACAAGACAGGTGCACATTTTCGGTCAACTGTCTTTTAAGCTTTGTCAAATGTACATAAAAGACAAAAATTCATTAGATTTAGAACAAAAATACAAGGACAACTTCCCCAATATTTCATTGAGCTGGAGAAGATAATAAAATTGCATGTTTATCTGAGCTGTTCTTGTTGTTCTAAATCCAGTGAATCTGCTTGTTTGTCTTTATTATAAGCTTCACTAATGCCAGTAGGCTGAAAAATTGCATCTGTCTTGTTTTGTCAATCATACATGCATTCTCATTCAAACTTCATCTGTTTTCGGTTTATAATTCAAAATGTGCAAAACACCACATTTGTCATGCGATGATAGTCTAAAATAGTTATGGCAGATGCCTGAATACTGGTGACATTCTGGCTTCTTTGGAAAGAGTGAGTAAGAACTGAGAGGAAAATTAAAAAAAGGTGAAGGAGGGGGGAGGAGAATGAACACAGCAGTTTTGTGAAATATTCTTTGTGTTTGACATTATTCATCTATTGTGTTGTTCCATGATACATGAGTGGAATTTCAGAATGCTGATTTTGACACATATAGAATGCGAAGCGTTTGAGTTTGAACTTTCAGTGCAGTACTTCGTTTATCCTTAAAAAATTACTTAACTCATCTACTATTGCAGCAGAAGGTGATCAGCAAAATCTGAGAACCCGGATTGTCATCCCTCGATCATTACCACAGCAAGTCAACAACATTGCTCATGCGGGACATTGGGGTATTTTCAAAACCAAACAACTTCTTCATGAAAAGGTCTGGTTTCCCCACATCAACTGCCACGTGGAGAACTGTAAAATTATGCTAGGCGTGCCTGTCAACAATTCCTGACTGTCACTCAGAGCCCCAACACATGACTCCACTTCAAGCAACACCTGGTCAGAAGTCAGTATTGATTTCTGCAGACCTTCTCCTTCTGGCAACTAGTAGCTAGTTGTCATTGATGCCTATTCTGCTTCCCTGAAATTGAAATTCTGGCAACTATAAGTGCCTATTCTGCTTCCCTGAAATTGAAATTCTGGCAACTATAAGTGCAAGAGCAAGAGCAACTATCTCAAAATAGATGCTATCTTTGCTCCTCATCGCGTTCCAACATGGTCAAATCCGACAACAGCCCTTCCTTTTCTTTTTCCAGTCAAGCAATTTGCCAGTCAACTTGGTTTCAGGCATTGCAAAGCAACCCCTCTCTGGCTCCCAAACCAACGGTGGTGTAGAGAAATGCATGCAAGTGATCAAAAAGATAATCTAGTCAGCACACACCTAAGGAAAGACCTGGAAACAAGAACTGTTCCATTTTCTATACTATCATTGAGCTATCCCATATAGAAGTACTGGAGTGAACCCAGTTGAAGCATTGTTTGGACATCCCATCAAAGTGAAACGTCCGCAAATACCTGCTAATCCACAATCCAAGCCGCAGTTAGATGCAACTCTCCGCCAGTATGATACTGACATAAAACAGAAAATGAAGCAGTACACCAATCACTGAAAATGCACCTACTCTGCTGACGTGGATAAATCAAGTCCCACAGACATGCACATCACAAGGCATCCTGAGCGACAACACTGAAAACCCAAGTATCTGCAAGACAGTGACCCATTCACTTTCCACATTTGGCTTCAGTCACATTCGCAAACTGCCAAAATGAACAATACAGAAGAATGGGAGTAACTCATGTTTTTGTGATTCTCTCTTCTTCTGTGATAATTTTGTGCACTACGTCATTGTCTTGTCTAAAGTCATCCCTCAAAAATGTATGTTCATGTTGTAAATTTAGGTCATCCCTCAAAAATGTATGTTCATGTTGTAAATTTACGTTGCCAATGTCATTATTATATTCTGTCACTGTACAAAAAACATGTGATTTTAGTTGTTTGCATGTGTGTCAGTTAATTTGTGCTATTATACTGGTTAGTTTCACATCATAATTGTGTGAATTATACGGTTGTCTCAAGGGATCTCCTTTGTTTAGAACTTTCAAAAATAAACATTCTATGAAAAGGAGGGATAGAAGTCCTGGCTCCCATGCGTATAGCCTGTGCATGAGATGTTTTGTTTACATCTGAACAACAATCAAGTATTCGAATAAAGGTTGTTTATCAGTCACCATGCCCAGCTAGTTTCAGTGGTCATTTGAATAAATGTCCTCAATGCAAAACAACACATACCACATATATGATTATGTATTTATTATCAATATTTGCAAAAATAGCTCTCTTGTAAAGTGACTATGTTTACTTTCAATCACCAACAAAAATATGATAAAAATCGGTTTAAATTCCTCCATTCACACAAAAGCAACTCAACATCACAATGGGTATCTTCCTACTGCATCCAACCACTGACGCAGTACACACACACACACACACACACACTCTCTCTCTCACCTCCCCCAACACACACACACACACACACGCACACCCCACCACACACACACACACACACACACACACACACACACACACACACACACACACGCACACACACACACACACACACACACTCATATGAACACACACAAAAATCACAAATATGAGCAAGTTCCTGTATGTACTCCACAGTGAAGAGTGCATCTACAATATGATCCAGAATTAAAACTTGACTGGCGAGTGTAACATGGTGATAGAAATGATGTTGAAAAGCTTATTCAAGGGAATTAAGCATACTTCCCATCGCCTAAGTACACATCTAGTAATCCCCCTGAATAAAAGTAAAGCTGGTGGCATCTCTGCATCTTGGAGTTTTATTTCCACATCTGTCCACCCTTATCCAAACAATTCAGCAAGTAAAACTGGGACTAACACAATGATACTGTTATTCATCAAAACCCATCACCTTTGTCCAACAAACCATCCACAGCAATGACCACACAACAGACAAGCACCCATATCTTTCTTCTGTATTCTTTCATTCATTCTTTTTTCTTTCTTTCTTTCTTCCTTTTCAACGATTCTTTCAGCATACCACAAAGACAGAACTCACCATACTTTGTGAGCGTGAGCACTATTGAAAACAAAAAACAACTGAAACTGGAATTGAAAAAAACAACAACAGACAACTAAACATGCACATGTGCATGCAGGTGTGCGTGTACACACATATGTATGCAAGCAATTCAAATGGGGTTTGATTCTTCAGGCAAGTGAAGCTCAAGCTCCATCTATTCACATGAATAAGGTCATAGTAATTTAGAACAAAATTACGTTTCCTTTCTGGAATGGCTGCTAGAACCAAATCCATTCTCAAACATAGAAAAATAATTCCTGGTAATTTCAGGAATTTTCTTGCCCCAATATTATCATTGTAATATATTTATTGAAACTGAAACTTTCAATGATTCTTTGACAAAACAGAACAAAAGTTAAAATAAAAACAAATTAACAATGATTAACTAACCAATCAGACACACATAAATGTATACATAACAGTAACCATCCAACCAACCATAAATAAAGCATGCAACAAGCTTCTAAATAAAACTACAAAACTTTAATAAAACATATATCAAAATTCTAATGAAAACTCCAATATTCTGCATACAGTATCACAGAAACTTAACATACAATCAAGCATACGAGATACATACATAATGTCACATTTCATTTATCGTTATCTTGTCACGACATCTTTTCCATGCAAAATTTACATCTATAATATCTATATCTGTCTATCTATCTATGTATTTATCTATCTATCTAACTATGCACACACACACACATACACACACACACACACACACACACACACACACACACACACACACACACACAACAAACACACACACTATAAATAAATAAATACATACATACATGTATATATATATATATATATATATATATATATATATATATATATATATATATATATATATGTGTGTGTGTGTGTGTGTGTGTGTGTGTGTGGTGTGTGTGTGATGTGATATGTGTGTGTGTGTGTGTGTGTGTGTGTGTGTGTGTGTGTGCATATATATATATATATATACACACATATATGCACACACATATATATATACATATATGAAAAAGAATATATCATGAAAATGTAAAATGTCCACTACACTGTAATTACTCAGCTAATGACAAATCTACAATTACCTTTGAGTGGAGGAGCTTTTGATTTTTCTGGAAAAGACTGGATGTGCACTCCATAGCCCACTACAGAAAACATACATGTACATGCAAAATAATCATTCTACTTCAAGCCTTTAAACAGAAACATTTCATCGATCATACAGGCATGACACATGCACAGTGCATCTTGTACTTTATCATGAATGTTATGGTCATGCGATACAAAGTTTTAATAGATAAACATTCAGATTAGATTTAAAGCAAGCAAATTAACACAATGTGATACAAAGTTAACAGATAGATAAACACTAAGATTAAATTTAAAGCAAGCAAATTAACATAAAGCAAAAACCAGATAAAGAAACAAAGAAAAGGAAAGTATAAGCATGCAGCTACATACATATATATACTCGTATACATATATAATGCCCCAGTGGAAACACCTTTCTATGAAAGTTGGCTGGCTCAGTCAATAGAGCTGTGGGTTCAAGATCTGATATTTCAGCTTCAAATCCAAGACTACAACATAAGAACTGGTCTCTTTGCTGTACATCTTAATGTTCCAATCATTCTGGTGGTTTCAGTTTAGAAAGTTAGTTCCATCAGTTCCATCTCCTCTCCTACCCTAGTTTCAAAGTCTTGCCACAATTCTGTGCAGGTCTGAGAAGTTTGCCAGATAACTGCTGCCAGATTTGGGCAAAGCCTATATGAAACTGAGAACAATGAATCAGTCTTCTATAAAAAAAAAAAATTAAAAAAAAAGATTAACCATCCCAGCTGCAAAAAATACACTCACCTTTGGCTAAAGGAGACTCAGATTTTGCTGGAGTAGATTCAACATGCGTCACATGGCCCACTACAGAAAATATATATAACTAAAATATTCAACACACTGCCCTTTAACATACACATATTCAATCAAGCATATATGCATAATACACACATAATGTATTTAAGACTTTATCATATGCAAACCTGGGACAATTTGATACTAAAACTAATAGCAAGCAAGTAAACACGCAAAAACCAGATGAAGGAAAGAAAATTGTAAGAAAGCAAATGTCGTGCACGTGGCTTATGCATATATAAGAATAAAGTAAAATATATCTCAAAAAGTATCCTGCAATTATCATAAAACTTATAATACAAACTTCCGACAGTTGGTTGGCAAGATCAAAGCAAGCAAATACCAAACAAGCAAAATTCAAAAATGAAAGAAAATATGAACATGCACACACAAACACACATACACATGCATCAGTGGAAATACTTTTTTTCTATCTGCATTGACTGGTTCAGTTCATAGAGTTATGGACTCAAGATTCGATATCTTCATTTCAGTCTCTGCTCACAGCATAAAACCTGACCTATTCATTGTGCCTTCCTCCAATCATTTTTGCTGGTATTAGACTGGAGCTTTGTAAGTCTATTCCCTACCCTCTATCCAATGAACACCTATTTTAAGACCCTGCCATTATAGCGGGGTTTGTGCAGGCTTGAGACGTCTGCAAAATGAGGGTGGTGCACATAAGGAGCTATCCTGTGCAATGAATCCTTCTTGAACAAACAGTAAGTTCAGTTCTAATTGTAATAATGAAACAAAAGAAAACATCTGCACTCACCTTTGGCTGGAGGAGATTTTGGTGTTTCTGGAGAAGATTGGACATGCGTCACATAGCCCACTATAGAAAATATACATACTGAAAACATTCTATGTACTTTATAGCTAATCAAACTTACATGTATAACATTTAAACAAGATGTTTCCTGTTCTGACACTGTCCAAATTTTTCAGCTGACTGATACTAAGATTAAAACCAAAACCAAAAACAAACAAACAAACAAATAACAGACTTTTAATAAGGAGTCACTTCCCTTCACAAACTGAAGTGCTATCAAGTTTCACCAACAAAGGGCATCTGTAAAGTTTGACATCATCTGAAGAATGTCATGTCCACTCACATAAGGATCAAAAGGTCAACTGTCTGCCAATGCTACATTTCAATCAGACATTTTTCCTGGCACAGGGTAACTTTGCCTGATGACGCCAGCGAATTATTTCAGACAATTTCCTATCACTGATCAGTCTAGAGTGTTTTGATAAGACTTTGTCCTGAGCCTGATGCCTGGATGTATAACTGTTTATGATACAAATTGGAATAGATGGATACAAGGATCACAAGAAGTAAATAATAAATGAAAAGAAGATAATAAACAAAAACAGAAAAATACAAGCCTGCTTTTGTTATTTGTTATTTCTGTTTAAAGCTCAGCCAACCGCATAGAGCCACATTAGGGCTTTAACCAGTTCAATACACACACAATACTTCAAGACGAAAAACAGATAAAGAAAATTAAGCATGTATATATCAATGCATCTGCGCATATAATCCAAAGACCCGCCCCCACACCAACCATCCCATCCAATCCATCAAACAGGGGATTTAAAAAACACACCTGAATACAATTTTAAATACAACTAAAAATAAGAAAAGGGTCCAAGTTACCAAACATTACCTCTGCACATCTCATTTCCCTAGAGCCAAAAACACACTTAATACATGTGCCTAATTATCAACCCTAACAGACAGTATGTAGACTTTATCAAACACATACAGGTGAATGGACCAGCAAGACAGAAAATGATAGGAAGAAATGACAGAAAGCAAAGGAACAAGGCAGAAACAAAGAGAGTGCCAGAAGAGAGGAAATGTCTAGCATAGAATTTCCAGAAGATGGGGATGCTACTTACACTGAAAAAAAAACGGAATACATGAACATGTACCAAGATTATCTCAGGTATGAACTGATATTTTGAGTTTAATCCCAATCCACAACATAAAATCTTATCTGATCACTTACCATCTGAATGCTCAAATTGTTCTGGTGGTATCAGCTATGAATTTCACTTATCCCAATCCCCTTCTTCTCACCTATTTTAATGCCTCTCCTGCAAGAGGATTTGTGCTGGCTCACAGTCTGCCAGATGACTGCCAGGAGATTTGGACAGAGCACATATGGAACTGTGTGGATATAACGAATCCCCCATGAACAAATACCTATTCCAAATATAGTAATGAAACAAAAGAAAAATCTGCACTCACCTCTAGCTGGAGGAGACTTTGATTTTTCTGGGGTAGACTGGCCATAGCCCACTACAGAAAACACATACTAACTATATTCTACACGCACATGCTTTAACAGATCATATTCAACGAAGCGTACAAGTGTGATACATTCACACTGCATACATTTTGTACTCTGTCATGAAAGTCATAGGATACAAAATCAGAATGTATAAAAACAAAGTTTAAAGCAAGCAAATCTTGTAAGCAAACTAGCAAGCATCAGGAGAAAAAAAAGCATGCAGACACAAATATGAATATGCTCATAAATGTGACATTCAAAAAAAAAAAAAAACAAACAAACAAACACACACACACACACACACACACAAAGATTTTCATTAGCCTTTTCAGACTGTTCAGTTTCTAAATGTATTCAGAGTAATTTTCAAGTTGACTGCTTATCATCTTCTGGTTTTCTGTTACCAGATATTCTTACAAATTCACACTCAAACCAGCTGAATGAAGCAGAAATGTTATTTAGCTCTAATGCTTGAAACTTCTGTGGAATAGTGAAGTGATCATATTACAGAGCTTGTTATCTGTCTCCTTATCTGTGTTTACATATATCACATAAAAATCCCATTCCTTTTCTTTCACATTCCAAGCAATGTTAAATTTCAACAAGTCAACATCTCAAATGCCTGTTGTTCCAGTTGTTTGGGTTATAGGTATTATCTTGCTGCATGGTCCACATACTCTGACATTGGTAGTTAAAAATCCCATTGAAAATATACTGTAATGATGAAAATATGAGTTCTAAACTTACCTCTGGCTGGAGGAGACTCTGCTTTTTCTGGAGCAGATTGGAAATGCGTCATATAGCCCACTACAGAAAAAAATACACTTAAAATATTCTCTTTGCAGCACTTGATCAGAAACATGTGCAATGAAGCATATAAGCATGACACAGACACAATACATTTTGCAAACTGTGATGTATACAATTCATACTATTTCTGCTGGGGCTGGCTGGCTCCTTTGATAAAAGCCATAGTCTCATCTCATGTTTTGAGTTCAGTCCCAGCTAGCAACATAAAAACTAACTTGTTCGCTGCACACCATAATGCTTCAACTATTCTGGTGGTGTCAGCTTACAAAGTCTCCACAGGTCCCTTCTCTTCCCCCACACTTCCCCATTTCAAGACCTTGCCAATGCAGAGGGTTTTGTGCAAGCTCAAGGGATCTACCAGGCAGATTTGAGTGGAGTGCATATGGAATTGTCCAAGTGCTATGAAACCTTCTTGAACAAATTCAAAACTTCAAGTTAAATTCATATGATATAATTCAGGTGACTCAGTGATAAGATTAAGGCAAGCATTTTGAAAAAGCAAGCAAAAACCAAACGAAGTAAAACAGAATGCATTATAAGCAGGCAGAAACAAATACACATCTTTATATATGATTATCTAATGACAGAATGAATCTGTACATCATCAGGATTTTTGGTTTTGGAACTAGTTTTTGCTTTTTAAACCTTATGCCAGCTCTGAATGTCCAAAAACCTCATTAATTACACTGAAGACTAATCATGGTAATCACTGATGAACATTGACCTATGTCAGCCTTGGCATCGATTCACATTTATTTTGATTCTTTATACCTTAAAATAATGTTGAGATCAATAAAAAATGTTGCTTGGTAAATAATACTGTATTTATGCAACGATGATTTGCTCAAATTTGTATACTAGTGATCAAGATGGGGAATTTTTCTCAAGACTCTTCTATTTTGTGTTTCAGTCTTGGCTATTTTTCATTGAACCAGAAAACAACACAAAACAAATAAGAATTACAATGCATATTTAATATAACAAAACAAGACAGGCACAAATTTTCAGCCAGCCATTGTCAAATGTATACAAAAGGCAAACAAAAATAAAATGCACAACACAAAGTAACTTGACACACACACACAACACACAAACAAACAAACAAACAACAAACAAACAAACAAACAAACAAACAAACAAACAAAAACAGTACACAACTTCCCAAACAGATTGTCCAGCAGGAGAAAATGCTGGAGAATAGTTTGTTAGATGTTCACTGATTGCTTATCACCTTATCTTTCTGAGAAAAGAAAGTTACCAAATATTCTGCGTACTTTGGTGTGTAAAAAATCTTACTTAAAAAACTAAAAAGTACAACAACAACAACAAAAAACCCCAACAAACAAAGAAGAAAGATTTTTTACTCACTTATAGCTGAAGAAGACTCTGATTCTTCCGGAGTAGACTGGGCATGTGTCACATAGCCCACTATAAAGAAACACAGATACTGTCTACTGACTGTATTCTATATGCATTTGCTTTAAAAGAATCATATTCCACCAGCATAAATAAGTGGTACGTGCACAATACATTTTGAACTCCATCATGTATCGTTGTATTTTAAACTCATATGATACAAGAAGCAAACAGCATTAGATGAAGGGAAAAGAAAAGAAAAATATTTAATGTAAGCAGATATAAACACAGCTGCATTAGTATGCATACATATGTGATTTAAAGATCTCTCTGAGAATCTATCATAAATAAACAAGACATAAAAAGCAGAAACTAAAACACAAAAGAAAAAACACACAAAAAAGCTGTTAAGATTACAATTATTTTAATGAATAAATAAATACATATATAGGAGACAACAAAAAATGTGAAAAACCTCCTTCATTATACACTATAATGACAAAACAAAAATCTACACTCACCTTTGGCTGAAGAAGTCTCTGATTTTTCTGGAGAAGACTGGACATGTGTCACATAGCCCACTACAGAAAATATATATATATATTTAAAATATTCTATCTACAACAGTTTTACAGAAACACATTCAATCAAGCATACATGTATGACACATGCACAACATGTTATCTACTGTGTCATGAGTCTTAAAGTGATATGATACAAAGTTAGGATATATTACTATACAGAAGTTAAAATTAAAACAAGCAGAGAGAGAAACAAGTTAAAAAAAACAACAATTAAACAAATGAAAATGATAAGAACAATATTTGAGCATTCAAGTATAAACACACATGCAGGGGTGTACATACATGTTAATATCTTCATAAAACATATTTGTGAATATACACGAGACAAATAAGCAGGCACTAGTGGAAGAAATGAAAAACCTACATGAAGCAAATATAAGCAAGGCGACACAGGCATGAATATAACCAGCATAACATATAAAGAATGAAAAAAAATCTCCCTTGAAACATAGTGTGTAATATTAAATCAAAAGAAAAATCTACACTTGCCTGTAGCCGGAGGAGACTCTGAAAGTTCTGGAGTTGATAGGACATTCGTCACATAGCCTACTACAGAAAACAATGACTTTAAAATTCTTCACACAAAGCTTTGACAGAAACACATCAGTCATATAAGTAGGACACATGAAAGATACACTCTGTATCCTACTTACGTATCATGTACACTACAGGCATATAACACATCACATCAATGAGTACGCAGTGCTTTAACAGCAATGTATTCAAACAAACTTACACATTTGACATACGATATACACAATACATTTTGGATTCTGTCATAAGTTCACTGAGATGAGTATTTAAACTACAGCAAGCAATCAAACAAGATCTAGAGAAAGAAAAACAAAAATAAAAAAAACCCAAAGAAAACAGAACACAGGTATGCAGATACAAACACAAGCACAAGCAATCTACACTCACCATTGGCTGGAGGTGACTGATTTGTCTGGACTAGATCGCACATGCAAGCCCACTACATAAAACATACTAAATTAAAGATATTCTATGTGCAACACTTTAAGTTATTAGAAATATGGTCAATCAAGCATACATGCTATAAGACATGCACATTACATTTTATAGGCCTACTCTTTTTCAATACAAGTTATAGTTATATGGCACAAACTTGGGCACATAAGATTAAAGCAGCAAACAAACAGGCAAAAAAGTAGATGAAGAAAAGAAACATATAAGCATGCTGGCATAAATGTTTACATGCACAGACATATATATATACATGCATTTGATATTGTAAAATCTCCATAAAAGCATACTGCAATAGCCAAGCAAATGAAAAACCCACTCACCTCTAAATGGAGGAGACTTTGATTTTTCTGGAGATTTGTTTGGAGTTGGAATAGGATCCTCATCATCACTGAAATCATCACTGTAACCATCATAGTCATCATAAAAGTCATCAGTACTGCTGTTGGGTCTTGCCGCTGACATCTTGTCAATGTTTCACTGAATACTTATTTTCCTCCTGGTTATCAGTGAAATAAGAACTGAGTTTGTGCAGTAGTACTTGCTTACTTCTTGCAGCAGCATACCTCAGCATGTAGTTTTAACCACATCAAACCATGTTGTTTTTTGAGAATCAGCACTGATCCATACAACATCCATCCAAAGGTACTTCACCACTTGACATGACTGTTTTTGATCCTATGTCATTCCTTATCATTGAGTTGCCTGTGATCTCTGCAATCAAAATGAGGGGAAAAAACACATAAGAAGAGACCTGATTTTTCATCATGTTTTTCTTTCTCTTTTTCTTGCTGTTCATACTGATTGTAATCTACTGTCAACAACAATGAATCAAATTGTAGTACTGGAATATGCATGAGTGATTTTCTCCCAGACTTTTTCAGATGTATGTGTGCATGTTGTTTTTACCCGATACTGTACAAGCAGTATATTGCTGCACAGTTTGCATGTTCAATTTATGTGGGTGCACATACTTCATCTAATCTCTGCCTTTTAGTTTTACCCACCTAATGGAAGGTACCCTGGCAAGATCAAACCCAGGCCTTCCAAGCAGAGGTCCATGTCAGCCACCTGGAGAACACTGTTGTGCTATCTATGCGTTATTATCTGCACTACTGATGAGGACGATACTTGTTATAAGAGAACTATATCAAGAAATAATCCTCACTTGCCCAAAACTGTATCGAATTTCTTTACATGCACAAAGATGGAATGGCATATAATGAGTTTCACAGTATTTGAATCAACTGACATTTCACTGAGGTGCAGACATAGGTTGCAATGTAGACAATAAAACTGGACATGCTGGTTATGCACATGATGCATAGTTTTGAAGTTTCAAAAGACAGTTGCTTGTCACAGATACCACAAAGAATTATTAAATGGAGAGTGATTTACTATCTCGAAGAGACTTACAAGATGACCATCTCTGAGTGTGTTTTCAATTTATGTGCCATTTTGGCCCAAACTTCCAACACACAATTTCTAAAAATGAACAGAAACTCTTTTGCTTATGCAACGAAACATTTTTACTTAAATTAAAAATGTATTAACAAATAGTATAAATATACAAACCACCACATCATGAATATTTTGCAAATTTGTTGGTAAAATATTTTGCAAATCTGTTTGCAAGTGGGGTACCTCTTACTCATCATATTATTTCCAGTATTGTGGAACTGCGCACACACACACACACACACACACACACACACACACACACACACACACACACACACACACACACACACACACACACGTGTGTATATCTATATATATGTGTGTATATCTATATACACATGTGTGTGTGTGTGTGTATAATTCATAATATATTATATACATATATGTAAGTGCATGTGCTTGTGTGTGTGTCTTTGTGTGTGTATGCATGTGGGTGTGATGTGAGAAAAATTATATAGGTTGAACATCCATGTAAGCAGGCACAAAAATCCAAGACAAATAAATCAATGAAATTCCTCACAATTAACAAGCTGCTCTAACAAAGAGGATGTGATTAGGATTCCTTTCACGTCATAGCTTATCTCTATTTTTCAACTGTTTCTGCTTGCATGCCTATTTGAAATTGTATACATGTATTATCTAAAATTATATACATAATATTCATCAGAGTTACACTGCTGAATGAATGTGAAGACGAATATTAGAGTTATAATGCTGAATAGTTGTGAACATACAAAACTAACATCAAAAAGCCATGAATATGCAATGATTTTACAGCAAAAGATATTGTTAGACAATGCAGTCTCAGCTAAAGGTGTCTCAAACTCACATATGTCAGTTATTTTTGCCAGTATGTGCAGCTGCCTGTTTGTTTTCAGTGGCATGTTGCCACTAAGTTCCAGAAATCTGTTTTACCTCTTTAAGTGTAAACTATAGTAATCTTAAGATGTCAATCTTCCAATTGGTTCAGTCTTGCCTGGGTAGCTCCTACCTGGTGGGTAAAGGGTGGAGATTTTTCTGATATCCCAAGTAAATAAGTGCACAGATGTATTGGTGTCTAACCCCTTTCATGTGTATATATATATGTAGTCCATCAAGTGTAAATGTTAAAGATCCTGTAACTAGTGTCCAGAGACTTATGGAAACACAAAAACACCAAGCATGCATGCCCGCTGAAGATAAAGTATACAGACTGTGTAGCAACAGATCAACTGCACAAAATGATCAAAATAACGTGCATAGATGTGTAAACAAAATCGGAATGGAATGCTTAAAAAAATGTTAGTTTACTTATTTTACAGTGCTTTGTAAATGAGCATTGAATGTTCAATAACATGACTATTAATTAATTGGTCAAGTTTCAACGGTAGAAAAATAAAGTCATTTGGCTACTGACCTCCCCCCCCCCCCCCCTCCTGTTCATTTCTTGTCTAATGAAAATAAAATTTAGTAATTAGTAGGCCTGTTTACTCCGATACTCGCTCAACAGTGATGAGTGAAATGTTCTTACCGAACTGGACGCTGCATGACTGTGTGGGACCAGAAATTGAAATACGAACAAGTACAACAGCACCTGCCTAAAGAACGGCTGAACGCAGTAACCCAAGGGAATCACCGGGGGGAAAATGATAAATGGGTTTTGCGCGTGAATCGCTTGAATGTCAATTTGTTTATCTGCCCCCAAGCAACAGATTAACTGCGTGTGTGAGGTACGTCACAGCGAGTTGTATAGAAGGAAGTGGAATGACGTAACCGTTTCTTGCGTTGACGTTTTTGGCATTGCTCCTGAGGTTTTGCTTTTGGGTCTGTCGAAGAGCCTGGAAATTTTTCGTTTTCCTCCAACCTCTTCCCAGTTTTTGATTATTTTCGTTACTGTGCTTCAAGAAGCAGAACCTGGCAGTGACGATGGGGCTGATCAAAGTGTATGTGACGAGTGTTCCAGGGAACGTTAAGGTAAGAAAACGTTAGAGATCAGTTTACAGCAGACGCTTTTTTCCAAATAAGGCAGCAAAATGATGCATCGATGGACATCGTAATCATCATGGTAATGGGCATCATAATTTTACTTCTGGCAATTAAAGCAGTATTTTTGTCTAATTTAATTCGTTATTTGTTTGCTTAATGTTTGTCTGTCATTCGTCTGTTTAATCAAATGCTCAGAAAAAATCCGGACAGTGCCAAATAGCCTATACGACCATTGGTTTGCTTGCGTGTATTATTTATAAGGCGATTTTTGACCAGATAAGATAAAATTCATTTTAAAAATCCAGTATGCTAGTCATTGTATTAAAGACACAACTTTTTATCAGAAAGGAAAATGAAGAGGCTAGTTTTAAGTATATTTGAGAGTTTTTGATTAGCAAAGAATGTTACACAAGATTGACAGTCAAAGTTTATAATTATACAACATATTTTTTAATGTGATGTGGATTAGTAATACAAGAAGTGAAAATAACCAAAGAAAACATGAAAAACTCATGGAAATGTGTTTCCTTATCTTATGCTGTCATCACTATCATGTGCCTTGCTGCATGGTGTTGGCGATCATGGCCCTCCATACAAATCTGCCCTTTGTGTGCTGCTAGTAGGCCTACATCTCTCACCCTCTCTGTCCTCAGCCACTCTGCAAGTTGGTCCAATATTTTCTCCTTGGGTCTACCTGGTGCTCTTTTTCCCTCCAGCTGTCCCGTTATGACTAGTTACTCTAAAGTGTAATTTCTCTTGCCTCATAAAAATCTTATGCTATATGCGTATAATATACTTGATGGTATTAGTATAACACACACACACACACACACACACACACACACACACACACACACACACACACACACACACACACATGCATACACATAGAGTTTCATTTTCAGTTTGACAATAAAGTGGATGCAGTCAAGCCCATAGACTACACAGTACACCCGATCCAATAAACTGTGGAAAAATTATACCAACACACACAGATACACCACCCAGAAAGAGAGTTTCAGTTTCATGTTCAGTTTGATCAAATTGTCATGCATGCAGGTAAGTCCGTAGACTACACTACTTCTACTAAAACAATGAAAGAAAATATCACAACAACACACACACACACACACACACACACACACACACACATACACACATACACACATGGGCACACACACTCTCACTCTCAGTCACATCCTCTTGCTGCACCTGCCACTTCATTTTCATTTTCCCCCAGTTTTCAGACAGAAACAGTCATACAGTAGGCCCTACAGTGAGCACAGTCCTTACTTCCTCTTCTTGCACTGGGCTCTCATGTTTGCCCTGCTGTTAAGAAACAACAAATGTGCCTTACTAATGTGCTGGTACATTGCTGGTAACTGTCTGAGGTAAACAGTGTTTCCACCTTCTTAATACTCCTGCCCCCCACCCCCACCCCACCTTTTGGCTCATCTATGGCCAACTCAGTCACAGTGGACTACTATTTGCTCAGTTCAAAGTTTTTCTGTCGTGATGAAATAGCTAGAAGTTTTGCTTGTCCACAGGCCTCAGCTGAAGTTTGGAAAAGAGGTCAAAATCTGTGATGGAGTGTTTGCAAAAATTCCAGTGCACTGACTATGATAAAGTGTGATAGGTTGCTGGCCTTATGCATAATTCAAGTAGATGATTGGGATTTCCCAATTTAAAAATTAAAGTACGGAAATTCCTAATGTGACATAGATGTAACAGTTCATCCTTGGCAAGATAGGTAATACATGATGTGTCCTTGGCGCTGAAGAAATGAAAAATAGTTAAAATTGGCACCAAGCACAAGCTTTCTATGTAAATGTGTATTCTATCCAACAGGGTGACAACACTATTGTACTTTCTGATTCAGTCAAGAAACTTGGTATTGTTATTGATCCTCAACTCATTACACAGAAATTCATCAGCCAAACCTGTCAGTCTTGGTACTGTCAGTTACACAGTTTCAGTTCTATTTACTATTATCTTTCAACTTTAGCAACATCTAAACTCACAGCTTCTCTTATATTGTCTCACATTGATTATTGTAACTCTCTGCTCTTTGGCTTGCTTACTTCTGTCACATGCCACCAGCATATTGAGAATTCTGCAGCCCTTCTTGCCATTCATAAAAAGGGGCATGTTTATGTCACTCTCTTGCTTCACTCTCTCCATTGGTCACCTGTTACTCAAAGAATTTCATGCAAAAGCAACCAGTTATGTTGCAAGTATAATAATGGTATCACATCTCTGAATACATACCCCTGCCAGACTTTCTGCTATGATTCTGACACTTCTTGTTCAGCAGTTGGTTGCCGTTTATTGTCTGGATTGAGCTTCCCCTGTTTCTTCAACAGTTACTTGCTGTCTTCCTTCAAGTCTAGCTTGAAGACATATCTTTTTGTCCTGCAGTTATTCCCCCTTGTATGTATCCACCCCTTCATCCCACTCTCCTCATGTTCCCCCCCCCCCCCCCCTCCCAGTGTGCATGTGCTTTGTACCCTTAAGATTTTGTCATCATGAGTGATTGTTTTATTGAATTATGAGAGCATGCACTTTGATTTGATTTATATACATGTCAAGATTTAGCACCTTATGAACATCATTAGTATCATTGTTAAAATAATATTTCAGAGAAGCTGGTCACAAAATATGCTTGTCGTACTTTTTGTTAAAATTGTGATATTAAATCCTACATATGATAGACACTGTAGTTAGTTGTCTAAACAGTGAGCACTCATTAGAAAATTACAGACTTGTGTATGCATGTGTGTTTGTATGTGTGTTGTGTGTGTGTGTGTGTGTGTGTGTGTGTGTGTGTGTGTGTGTGTGTGTGTGTGTGTGTGTGTGTGTGTGTGTGTGTGTGTGTATGTGTGTGTGTGTGTGTGTGTGTGAAGTGAAATTTAGATATAACAGTCTTGTAAACGATGCTTTTTTTTCTCTCTATTTGTTCACAGTTGCGGAAAGAGCAGCAGCAAGTCCTGGACATCATAGAAGGATTAAGCATCCCATTTGAACGTATTGATATTTCGGATCCCTGCCGAGATGAGGACCGCAAGTTTATGCGTGCCAACTCTAAAGGTCATAAGACAGGAGCAGCCCCATTGCCACCACAGATTTTTAACCAGGAAGACTATTGTGGGGTAAGTTTGAATAATGAATAAATTACTTTCATGTAATGCTGCTTAAGATACTGTAAGATATAGTATTGCTACATCAAGAATGTGTAAATTCCTGACACTTAGAGTCTGTGTTTGTACATGTTTATAACTAGTTTGAACAGCAGACAGAGAAAGTGTTTATAAGGCTAATAACTTTTTCCTCATCAGAAAAACTGAAAATAGTGTTGGGGTTTCCATTTGATTAAATACTCTTCAGCTGTTTGAAGATGAAAAGTCCTATTTATGGATTTACAATAAAACCATGGACATAAAGAGAAACTATCAGAGTTAAACCAGTGTGAATCAGTTAAGGAAAAAAGTTGAATCTGTGTGAATTGGTTAAGGAAAAAAGGATATCATTGTTTTAATGCAGATTGTGTTATAATTTTCAGATTGGTTGTAAAGGTGAGTGAATCAGTTGTTGAATGTAAAGCAGAAATCTCATTGAAAATAGATGGCTTTTGTTTGTAAATATTTGTGACTGACTGTAAATAAAATGTGAAGGATTTGATCAGTTTTATCATGTGTTGCTTTGTATAATTTTTTTCACAGTTTCATTGGCTGATTGAGCTTGCTTCTTGCTGTCAGTGTCTTTATTTACATATATGTACTTATTAAGTATTCATCTTTTTGTTTATGTATTTCATTAATCATTTTAAGCCATTCAGCTGCTTGAGTGGTAGATTATGGTAGATTGTATGACATATTGTTGCTGTTATGTGTGACATTTTTTGTTTATGCTGACTTCAGTCTCGGTTTTATGTTTTCATATTTAGATTTTTGATGGTTAATGGAATGCTGTGTCCAATTCATCTTTAACTGTGTTAGATGGAATTTTGGCTATACATATTTTACAGCTTTGCAGTAGATGGATATAGGCAGTATATGTGTCTAGTTATATTACATCTTACAGCTTTGCAGTAGATGGGTGTTGGTAACATTTGCACCTAATTGTATATTTTACAGCTTTGCAGTAGATGGATGTTGACGGTAATTACACATTATTTATCTTGCAGTTTGCAGTAGATGGATGTTGGTAGTATGTATGCCTAGTTATATATTTTACAGCTTTGCAGTGGATCATGGATGGGCATTGGCAATATTGACTTATACAATGCAGTACAAGTAAACATTTGTAAGGGATGTTGTTGGTCTTATCATTGTGTTTGACACAACTTCTATGTGAGATAAATGTACATGTATATTCGGACTTGTTGATGCAGTGCTAAAAAATGCTGTGCTTTACAAAAACTGGAACAAAATTTTTGTTTTACTGAAGATAATGACAAAGAAAAAAGAAAAAAAAAAGGAACAGGGAATGGGTGGGGGGGTGGGGGGGGGGGGGGGGGAGGGAGAAAGAAAAATGACAAGACCAAAATTGGCATCATGTGTAGATTTACCTGTGTCATTTATGAACAGTTGACAGTTATTGCCATTGTTGTCTTATCAAATGTCCAGTTTTTATTGCCATTGTTGTCTTATCAAATGTCCAGATTTATTGTACCTTGCAGATACTTTGCTGTTCTGTTGTTGTTTATTTCTGCTGCACTCTTTCAGTAATGTTATGCTTTTGATTTATTAATTCAAATGGCAGAATATTTTGTTTTATATTTGGAGTTAACCTTCTATTTGATATTGTGATAATCCTTTCTTTGTAGAGAAGTGAGCCTACTAGTTCCTTAGAATTAAGAGCAAACACATATATGCATGCACACACACAATTACACACGCACGCATGCACACATGCATGCACGCATGCACACAACACACACACACACACACACACACACACACACACACACACACACACACACACACACACACACTCACACTCATACAGGCATGCAGGCACACACACATGCACACATACACACACACACGCACACACACACACACACACACACACACACACACACACACATGCACACACACATACACATATACAACACACACACGACACACACATGCACACACACACACACACACACCACAACACACACACACACACACACACACACACACACACACACACACACACACACACACACACACACACACACACACACACACACACACACAATTACAAGTTGAAGTAGCTGTTGCAGATGTTCCTCAAGGTCTAAATGTTATCTTTCATGTTTACCAAATGCAGGGTTTATGTTGGCCTTGACTGTCCAGCTGTCAGAATATTTCACAGCTGGGCTTATTTTTCTGTAGTTCATCATCTGGTGTTTGAAGGGGGAGCATGTGATGTGTGTGTATGTGTGTGTGTGTATATGTGTGTGTGTGTGTGTGTGTGTGTGTGTGCATGTTGTGGTGTGTGTGTGTGTGTGTGTGTGTGTGTGTGTGTGTGTGTGTGTGTGTGTGTGTGTAAATGTATGCACTTGTAATCAAGCATTTTTTTTAATTCTTTTTTTTTTTTTTCAAAGCAGTTATATTTTGACTGTCTACCTTTCCTAAGTTTATCATATCATAGATACTACTGTATAAAAATTGAGTGTAGGTTTTAACGCACATGTTTTGACATGCTTCAGACACTGATGTCATGGAATGATGCCAGCTGAATAATTTTCCTCCTTTTTTTTCCCCTACAGGTACTTGCTTATGCTTGATAATGTTTGTCAGATCAGGACAGTTTTCTGGATGGTTATGATTTGTTATGAATACATATGACCTTCAAGGACCTGTTGCTGTTTGGCCATTAAGGACCAGTTTTTGTGTGTACCCCTTTGCACTGTATTCTTGTATATCTTACTTCAGTACATGGAGAACAGATGTTTTTATTTATGTTGAAAGGTGCTATTCTATGTATACAAGTGATTTGTAAGTTAAAAAGTATCAGTGCTTTTGAAAGTAAATAATTTTTTTCAGTCAAGAGACAGTATTGATTGTGATGAGACAGAGATGTGGTGGAACAGGAGTGGGCAGAGTAGGAAATTTGAAAATGGCTTTCATTAGTTTTCAAATGGAACTTTCACTGTATGTGTCTTTTGTACCTGCCCATGCTTTCAGGTTTTGTTTGTCTGTCTGTCTGTTTGTCTGTCTGCCTTTCCCTCTCTTGAAAGCAGCACACACACACACACACACTGTTCACACAGGAGAAAGACTGGGGTAGGGAATGGGATGGAGAGTGAGAGAGAGGAGAGAGAAAGAGAGAAAGAGAGAGAGAGAGAGAGAGAGAGAGAGAGAGAGAAGAGAGAGAGAGAGAGAGAGAGAGAGAGAAACATTGAATAACAATGACAATTTATCAGAGTAAATTCCCTGTCTATGCAGGACTTCAACAAATTTGAATTCAGCATGGAAACCAACCAGTTATATGAATTCCTGAAACTGGAGAATCCAGACAAGTCAGCTCGTGTTATCACAGATGTAAGTGTTTCTGTCGTGTGTTTTCACATAACTTATATCTGCTTGAGAGATAGATTATGTTGCCATTTTACTTTGAGATGTATGGTATTGTTGTTAATGGTGTTGATTTTGTGTGATGTTGTTGTTACTGGTATTGTTCTTTTTTTATGCTCTGATCATTTTCTTGTTTTGCTTATTTCTTTGCTTTTGTTTGTCACTGTTTTGTCATTCATTTATTAGATGGTTTGTTTGTGTATTTGTACTTTCTGTATTTCTTTAATTCAATTCTGTCTTTCTTTTCCTTTCTGGTCTTTTCTTTCTCTCTCTCATTTAACCCTTTGACTCCTGCATCCTATCCACCAACTGCGGAAACTTGACCCTTCAAAACCCACATCCTATCCACCAGCTTCTTGCAGGAAGCTGGTGGATAGGGTGACAGAATCAAAATGTTGAGTTTTTGCTTTTCTAGCATGGTTGACAGTGCAGGAGGCTGATGGACAGGATGCAAGAGTCAAAGGGTTAATGTATCTCTTGTCTGTGAGGCAGTTCTTTTCAGTCATCACATCTTGTTGTTGTTGTTAATGTTTTCTCTCTTCTTTTTCCTTTTATTATCTGTAGTTTTCTTATCTGTTTTTGTTTTCGGTTTTTAAGCATTGTGAAAGTGTTCTTTAAGTGTTTCTGTAGATAACATATTACCCAGACTTAGTTTTTTTCCTCTCTTGTCTTTCAGATAGAAGACGAGGAGAAAGAAAAGAGAGATGAGGTAGGGTATGAATTAAAACTGCTGAATTGATAGTTTGTCACTTTGTATTATATGTCCTCTGCCATCCCTTTTTGTTATGTCCTATGTCCTTGTCATGTACAGCAGTGGATTCAGGTAGTTACAGTCATGCAGTATGTGTGTTATCAGTTTGTTGCAGTATGTTGTCAGTGTGGAATATGGATTTATTTTATGGTGATAAACTGTAATTTATGTTACAAACATCAATGCTACATACAGGTTTTGGTGAACATTAATGACTGTTTCCAGATATTGTTTATATGCTTTACGAGATCAAACAGTAGTCATAACCTTTTGTGAAAGTTCCCAGTTATGTAATTTTTTTAAAAATGTCATAGTGATTGTATTACTCAGTTGGAATAAACAAAAGAAAATGCAAACTCTATCAAGGAAAAGGGAAGTGATATATATTTCTGCAGTGCATGATATTGACATTGTATACTGTTCCGTCTTGAAAGAAAGTAAAAGAAAGTTTTCTCCATTTAATTTTATGAATGTACAGTCCATTGTGTATGTATGTGTGTTGTGTGTTTGGTGTGTGTGTGTGTGTGTGTGTGTGTGTGTGTGTGTGTGTGTGTGTGTGTGTGTGTGTGTGTGTGTGTGTGTGTGTGTGTGTGTGTGTGTGTGTGTGTAGACTCTGTGTGTCTGTGTTTTTGTGTCTTCAGAATTTAATGTTTAACATATTTAGCCATATTTGCATATAGAATCTGGGTGTATGGGGTAGTACCTTATTGTACACTATTTATCATTTTCATCACTCTGTGTATGTGTGTCACATTGTGTTTGTGTATTGTGTGTGTGTGTGTGTGTGTGTGTGTGTGTGTGTGTGTGTGTGTGGTGGTGGTGGTCTTTGATTTAATGTCTATTCACTTAAGTGATTTTAGACAAAAAAAAAAAAAAAAAAAAAAAAAAAAAAAAAAAAAAAAAAAAGGTGGGGGGGGGGGGGGGGGGGGGGAGTGATAGAGGAGGAGTGAAGAAGATATTTGAAAATTGTCAATTTTGAATTTGAGAAAAGATGATCCAGAAAACAACTGTTTTGAAGAGGGGAAGGTAAAACTAACAAATAATGTTACCATAATTATCGATTTAAACAAACAAACTGACAAACAAAATTAGTAAATATCCGGAAGAAATGAATAAAAAGTAAAACTAATAATTGACTAACACAAACAATGAACAAGTCAAATAACATTTTAAAGGTAATTCGCTATAGGACTTTTTGACAGGCTAACAAAAAATTCATACAGTAATGATGATGAGGCAAATATGTCAGAAACTGTACTCACAGATAGTGTTGGAATATGTGTGTGTGTGTGTGTGTGTGTGTGTGTGTGTGTGTGTGTGATGAAGCAATATTATCTTGCGTAAATGATATGTTGCACAACTATGGCCTGTTGCTTTGATACATACAGTAACACACAGGTTAGTGATGACTTTGTTCTTTTTAGACCAAAGAAGAGAGAGGGCTGGATGAATTGGACAAACAGGCCTCTGAGGAGAAAGAGGAAGTACAGAAGGTAGAGGAGGAGGCAAGCCCAAAAGAGGAAGTACAAGAAAAGGTTGAATCCATAGAAGAAGAGAAGAAAAAGGAGGATCCAGCTGCTGCTTTTGCCTCTCGGTTTAAAAAGTTCAGAGAAGATGAAGATGCTGAAGTGTTAGATTTTGGGGAAACACAGGAAAAAGAGACCAAAGAAGAAGAAGAAAAGAAAGAGGAAGAGAAAAAGAAAGAAGATCCAGCTGCAGCTTTAGCTGCAAGGTTTAAGAAATTTAGAGATGAGGATGAGGAAGAGGGACTAGATTTTGGTGAAACTGTAGAAGAAGAAGAGACCAAAGAAGAGGAAAAGAAGGAAGAAGCAGAGAAAAAGGAGGAGGATCCAGCTGCTGCCCTTGCTGCAAGATTTAAAAAGTTTAGAGACGAGGATGAAGAAGAGGAGCTGGATTTAGGAGAAACTGCAGAAGAAGAAACAAAAGAAGAAACGAAAGAAGAGGAGAAAGAAGAAGAAAAGAAAGAAGAAGACCCAGCTGCTGCTTTTGCAAAGTTCAGGAAATCCAAAATTGAAGACGAAGAAGAAGGTTTGGACTTTGGAGAATCAAAAGAAGAGGAAGCAAAAGAAGAAACCAAAGAAGAGGAGAAAAAAGAAGAAAAGAAAGAAGAAGAAAAGAAAGAAGAAGATCCAGCTGCCACTTTTGCAAAGTTAAGGAAATCCAAAATTGAAGATGAAGAAGAAGGTTTGGACTTTGGAGAATCAAAGGAAGAGGAAGTAAAAGAAGAGGAGAAGAAAGAAGAGGAGAAGAAAGAAGAGAAAAAGGAAGAAGATCCAGCATCAGCATTTGCCAAGTTTAGGAAGTCAAGAGTTGAAGATGAGGAAGAAGAGCTGGACTTGGGTGAAACAAAGGAGGAGAAACAAGAGGAAAAAGAAAGTGTTGAAACAAATGAAGACCATAAACCACAAGAGGAGAAGGAAGAAGAGAAAAAAGAGGAAGACCCAGCTGCTGCCTTTGCAAAGTTGAGAAAATCGAGAATCACGGATGAAGAAGAACTTGATCTGGGAACATCAAAAGAAGAAGAGGCAAACAAAGCAGAAGAGGAAACAAAGGAAAAGGAAGAGGAAAAGAAAATTTCAACAATACCCACTCCAGTACTTCGAAGGAGATATATTTATGATATTGAAGAAGAGGATGAAGAAGAAAAGCCAGCAGTAGAGGAGGAAAAAGAGGAAGAGACTCCAGCAGAACGACTAAGACGGTTAAGAGCAGAACGTCAAATGGAAGAGGCTCCTGAAGAAGAACCTGTGTCCACAAGACGTAGAAGACAAGTGGTAGAAGAAAAACCAGCAGAAGAAGAGAAGCCAGCAGAAGATGAACGTGAAGCCCGACGTCGCCGCCGACGTGAAGAAGCTGCTGCTGCTGAGCCAGAAGATGATGAAGATCGAGCGGCTCGGCGCAGGAGGCGTAGGGAAGAGCGTGAGAAGCAGGAAGAGCCAGAAGATGAGGACATAGAAGCTCGTCGTCGTAGACGCCGGGCCCGCGATGTGTAGAGGGAAAGGTAACTCTTCATATATCGGGACTGGATTGATCTGGAGTGATCCACCTTCCCACTTTTCACACAACCTTTATTGATTGCTTGACTGAAGCATGTGCTTATATGCAAGGTTTTGTTATAAATAATCACACACAATGACCTGACAGTAAATGAAAAACGACTTGTGGTTAAAGTGTCAAGCATGTACTGGTGTGTGAATTTTGTAAGTTCAAAATATTGACAAAGAATGAAAATTGTCTTGCGTTAATGCGAAAAATGCAGTTATCTTCTTTTGCCAAAATCTGTGTTGTGTGAAGCATGTGCCAATGTTTTATTTCTTCCTACCTCATCTTCTGCCCCTCCCCTGTGTCACTACTCCTGTCCAGCTCATATCAACTGTCCAACACAGCACCAAACCTATACAAACAAAGGTCACCATGAGGGTGCAGCGTGAAAAGCCACAGAATAATGAATTTGTTTAAGTTTTGAGTATTGTTCTGCTTAAGAATGGTGATGATGTTGGAATGGTAGTATGATGTCCTGTCAAAGATTGAGACAGTAGTCTGTATGATAGAGCTGTCCAGTTCATTCTGTTTGTCCAAGCTTAAAGTCTTTCTACACTTGGTGTATACAAGGACTAGCGATAAAAACTTTCTTAAAAGAAGCCTTAAGAATATTTTCTCCCTCTTCAGCCGGGCTGATCCCCAAGAGAGAAGGAGAGAGTCAGACCTCTTCCCTGTGGACTGACCCATACACATTTTTTTTTTATAATATATCTTGTCATGAACCAGGCTGTGTTGGTCAGGAAATTTGAGTGACGCCCCATTGATACATCTATGAAGTGACTGACATGTGACCATGTGGTTCCAGTCTTCCCAGTGATCCCATATGATAATACGCTCAACTCTGCTAGATGCCATGTTGGGGTCCAGAAAATCCCATAATGATTTGGATCGATAAGATTCACACTCACAACTTCCGGTCATTAGCCCATTAGCCCACTTTGCCACTGTGACAGACCCAGTGTGTGATACTTAGTTTGGGATGAACATACTGACATATGCTGATCCAGATGAAGACAGTAGCTTGCAGACAATGTGATAAAAATGAGATTTTATACATTTTTAACAACTGGATTGTTATCTGTAGAAGTCATGTAGAACTGAATTGAAAATGCTGACTACTGTGGACTTCCTCCTTTTGTGTTATTTATTCTGGAAGCTCTGGTTGTATGCAGGCCATCGTCAACTGTTGACAAATTAATGCTGTCACTATGTATATTCAGATATGAGTTTTTCCACTACATACTTTTATCAACACTCATAGTAATGATAAGAACAGAAATTATATCCCTGCTTTTGTGCAGACATATAACATATCAAGCAACTTCTAGTTATTAGATACAAATGCAAATGACCGTATTTGTCTTGTTTTATTTATTTATTTAATTCTCTTGTTTGTTTTTGTCATATTGGCTTAACAGATGTAATTACCATACTATTATCAATTGAGAATGACCATGCTATAGTCAGCTGTTAATGAATAAATACCATGATCTAACATAAAGTCACATTTGTCATAGACATGTGAATATGGAAGAATTCCTTCGAAATGTGATCTGATATTTTTCAATTTTTCAATCCATGACAATCACATAAAGGTAGGGACTATTAAAAAAAACAGGACCATATATTTGGTTTGACTATCTGTTTTCCCATGTGCTGGTTCTTTGACCTTTACTAACCCCATTACTGCCAAGTGTAAGTGCATTTTATTTTGTCAGTGCTATGTTTACTTGACTGTATCTCAGAAACTACATGAAGATGGAACCCTGATATTATGTCTATCTACTTGACAGATATTGTCAGTTGCTTACAAAAGCAGTCTGAAAGTATATATCATGTCTGACTCCAAAAATGATAAATAAGCATCATGTGATCACCCCAGAAAATTGCTGGTATAGGTTTATAGAATGCTTTTCCAGCCTGGAAAATTTCCAGGCTGGAGCAGTGAAGGGGGTAAAGCTTTTATGAAGCTGTTGTTGTTACTTGGTGGGCAGTGCATTATTTTCACCATGCAGTTGCACATACACAGACAAACACAAAGGAACCTAAAAGTAAAAAAATCAAATGTACTTACAATCTCTCTTTTTATCTTAGAAAATCTCTTATAAGCCATGCCCAATAATAAAGTTGCACCATAAAGCCTGCTTTCTTTGTTACATTAAGGTACTAGTTTGAACAAGATTCACCCACAGGCAGCTGAGAAATCTTTTTTCTTATGTTTTTTATTATTAGTTTTTTACCAAGCAGTGCTGCTGATGGTGGTGTGTGTATGTATATTTATACTGTCAGTGTGTGTGTGTGTGTGTGTGTGTGTGTGTGTGTGTGTGTGTGTGTGTGTGTGTGTGTGTGTGTGTGCACCAACTTAAACTAAATGCATGTTTTGGGGTCATGTTTGTTTCTTGTTCATCCTTGTTTCTGATTCATATGATTGTATATTATTACATGGAAAACCTACAAAGTTCATATGTGATCCTTTGATGTTCAAGGTCATGATCTTATAAAGAATTATAAGTAATTTTCATAATCATATCACCTATTTCTACCATTTTTCCATGTGTGTGTGTGTGTGTGTGTGTGTGTGTGTGTGTGTGTGTGTGTGTGTGTGTGTGTGTGTGTGTGTTCTTTTGTTTTTCAATGCAAAAAGAAAGGAAGCCAAAGTTTCATGACTGTGTTGCTTTATAATAAGTTTTTAGTTATAGAAAATGATAGTTTATATATATATATATATATATATATATATATATATATATATATGTGTGTTGTTATAATAATATCATATTTATATATATATGTAATATATACATATCAATATATTATATATGTATATCTATTATATATCTACACTATCTATATATTTGTTTTGATTGTGTGATGTGTTGTTTGTGTGTGTGTGTGTGTGTGTGTGTGTGTATGTGTGTGTAGAAAACTGAGTAAAACTTATTGGATTCAGTTTACAGAATAGCAGACGTTTACATGTCTCCCTGTTACTTGAAATTGTATAATTTCATTTTTATTGCAGATTATGTACTTCGTGATGCGATCACTTGAATTCAGCTTTGGTGAGTGTATACATGACAATTTTCTCTGTGTGTATGGGCATATATGTTCTTGCAGTTGTTTATGACTGTTAGTTCAAATTAGTTTGTATTGGTTTACACAACACTGGACTGAAAATACTATTTGAAACTAAGAGATTTGATGAGTTTAGTGTAAACATAGTGGTCGTCCTGGATCCTTTAGAAACAAGACCGTACATTTTTTACTCCATATTTTTACCAACTAATACCTGGTCCGAGAAAATCATCTGCAAGAAAAGATACTGAAGTATATGTTTTCTATAGAAAACAGCGGGGCATGAATTGTCCTTTTTTGCATATTCATCTGTGATCCAACTATAAAATATTGATTATTTTTCAGTTTGAGAGAGAGAGGGAGGGAGGTTCTGTTTCCCACATAACAATGTTATGTATGACTGAAATAAAATCATATGATTAAAGCAAAATAGTAATTCTCCCCTTCCCCATGGACATTGTCTTTATGTATTTAAATCTTATAAAGATGTCCATATATCGGGTTTACAGACACCAGTAAATTGATTTCAGGAGCAGCTTAGGCTCTCTCAGCTTAAATATAGATAAATGTGTAGAGAATTAAAAAGTGTCTAAAACAACAGAAAAGAAACAAATACTGTGGTTTGATATCATTTTCGCATTCAATTTCCTTACAATTCCAATCTCCTGTAAATGTTTTATACTGGCTGATGGGGACAAGAAATTCTTTTTAAGATGATGATGTAGAATTTAAAAAAACAAGACTGTCCAGGTAATTGCTGAACATAAGGTAAGACTTACTGATCCCCTATTCCATCAAAAAGTCCAATTTTCTTTTTGATTGAAACAGATGTGTCATGATTACCCTGATTACTGTACAATTTGAATTACGATGCCCATATGCATGTCCATTACGTTCATATGGTATTTATTTTGTGCTCAGAAGTGCTGTTTTGAGAAAACTTAGAACAATTATAATATATAAAAATCAGCAACAAACAAGAAAACAACCAGACAAATAAGTGGTTAGTTGGCTTGTTTTATATTTGTTTTTGTGTATGAGGGCACACACGTGTGTGTGTGTGTGTGTGTGTGTGTGTGTGTGTGTGTGTGTATCCATGTGTGTGTATATATATATATATATATATATATATATATATATATATAGTATGTATGTATGTGTTGTGTGTGTATGAATATATAATAGTAGTTGTATATAAGTTTAGGGAGATAGCAGTTGTCTTAATGGTATAATTAATTCTGTCTCATTTTATGTGAATAAAGTATGCTATTTTAGTAACAAAACAAAACCAAACAACCAAAAACAAAAACAACTACTTGTTGGTGTGTATGTTAACACTCTCAGAAGGAAAAGATGACTACTCTTTTGTGTAGTGTGTGTGTGTGTGTGTGCATGCACATGCACACATGCGTTTAGTTTAAGTGTGATTGTATGCCTGTGCTTGCAGTTGACATTCTGTATGTAACTGTCTAATAGGGGAAGCGGTTTCCCCTTGTATGGACCAGACACAGAAAAAGAGTGGCTTTTTTTAATTTTTTTTTAGGAAGTGAGTATAAACAGCACTTTCTCAGAAACTTGGAATATTTAATTCTGTTTTCACTGTTGTGACAGTGCATTGTTTTTGTGTGTGTTATTTTTCAGATGATCGTACCAGATTGATGATTGTCAACCTCCATGATGACCTGACAACCTCCGTCAGACAGACCAGTGCTACTGCCCCTTCTTCCCTCCCACTAACCTTTTGTCATTCTTCCTCACCTGCTAACCAGGCATGGACATTGCAGGTTTTACTGAGTGGGGCGAAGATACAGTTTACCTCTGAGTGTACTGTTTTTAATGTTGATTTTGTCTTCATGATGGTCGCAGTCATCTGATATTAACTTTTGCAGTGGTGAATAGGTCTTTGTTCTTGGTTTGAGTTATTTTTTTCAATGCCCGGTAGTGCTACAGGCCATAAAGGCTTTTTTTTTTTTTTTTTTTTTTGAAAAGATGATTGTAAGATTGCTATGCAGCATGCATTTATTCCACATTAAAGAACCCACAATAATGAAAAATTCTACCACTGCTGAATTTTTGTTGAAAAATCTTATGAAAGCAAAATACAGGATGCTTGAGGGACAAAATGATGAAATCACTCAGCATTAACATTCATGGAAAGTGCTTTCACAGCTTTGTTGCCTCCTAGTTTTTGCTGGAGTACTACATTTTGTGTTTATGTCAAGCAGAAATTGTTTTGTGTCTTTTTTGTTCTGAGCAGTGCTGACTTGGATGTGTATATGTAGGCCTATATATGCACATTGTTTGACTCACACTGTGCATTTGTTATTTGCTGCACAGTCTGCATACTTCATCTTAAGCGGGTGAGCATACTGGATTTTTTGTTTGTTTCTATGACTGCATGTAATAAGCTTCTGTACACTGACGTGGCTTACAGGATCTTCAGTGTGTCTCAGATGCTCTGTATATCTATACACATGAAAAGGGTTCTTTACTGCTCCTCACTCCTGACCAGTGTCCCTAAAATTGAAGGCAGATGCTGAAATGAATGATAAAGTGTCTCATATCTAAACAGTAAAAAGGTCTGAGGTCATTTGCTTATGAGGGAACCTTATACCAGCATGGCAAAAGATAGTTGGTGAGTTATCACCGATACTTGAAACTAAAAGCCAGCAAGATTTAGTTGATTTTCCATCAGTGTGCAAGATGTCAATTCGGAACACTCTACAGAATAAAGTCTGTCTTTTGTTGATGCCCCAGGATAATGCTAATGAAACTTGGATATCTGCACTTACAGAGAATAAGAGGAATATGGTGAGGTTATACCAGTTTCTAATTTGCATCGTTTAAATGAGACTTTCATCACCGATACTAGGCACAATATGTTTTTGTTTTAATGCTTTATCCACTTTGTCGCAATTGAAAATGCTCACTTGTCTGAAACTAAGCTGTGGAAACCTTGTCATAATGAAATGCGTAATAACATTGCACACTTTCAATTATGAAATTCAGCCCCAACTTTTTAAATGCCCCTAATATTGGAAAAGCATAAGCAGATACTATCTGAATGCACAGAAAGCAAATAACATTTATGCCTTTATACATTTGCATCTTTGTTCATGCTTTTCAGCATATTCACACAATCATGCCACCATTTAAAAATATTTACCCTCTGATCAAATGGAGGCATCATATCTGGTAATCTTATTGCCGTTTTTGTGTGAAATCAGCAGTTCACCGTTTTTTTTAAAATCCATATGTATTTTATAATTTTACAATCATCTTTTAGATTGTAAATTTTCCCAGTCTTGATGTTTTTGCTTGACTGTGTCGAAGTACTGTTGACCTGAACATTTCTGATGTTGAAGCTGGAGGGAGAAATACTAGCTGAGATTGATGTATGGTGTGTTCATTGTGAAAGACACCAGCAATGACATTAAACAGCATTATACTCCCCCTCTTCAGGTCTCTTAATTTTTACTCTGTCAGTCAGATTTAGTGAGTAAGTGTGTGTGTGTGTGTGTGTGTGTGTGTGTGTATGTGGTGTGTGTGTGTGTGTGTGTGTGTGTGTGTGTGTATTAGTTATGTGGTGAAGTGAATATACAGTTTTTCTCTTTTCCACGTACATATGAAGTTTTCTTCAGGAGGTTGTATGTGAATATATTCTGAATTAGTTCAAATACAGTGTACTTTTTTTTTTAAAGCAAAGCATTTGACAGTGTCATTCATCTCCACCTTTCAACACAATGGTCAAAATGGGATTTCCCTAACACCTCGTTGCATTAACTGCCTCATATAAAGACCAAAAGGTTACAGTTAGATGGAACAATCAGAAATGTGAATTCTTCAACAACCACAGGGGAGGTAGACAAGGCTGTATCCTCTCATCGTATCTCTTCAACATCTACAAGGAACAACTCACGAGAGATGCTGATATAGGAGGCATGGGAATAAAGATGGGAGGAAAAAATCTTACAAACCTGCACTATGTGATGATTCTGCACTATTAGCAGACAACATTACCAGCATAAAAAGAATTCTATACAGGGTAGATGCAGCAGGCAGAAAGGCTGGCGTAAACTTGAAGGCCAAGAAAACAAAAGTGCTACATGTCAAAGACACTGAAAACAACCATGACAGCTTAATTAACAAAGTTCCTTTAGAAAATGTTAAGGATTTCAAATATCTTGGCTCTGTAAAAACTAATGATGGAACCTGCTCCAAAGACATCAAACTAAGAATTGGAATGGCAAAGCAAAAAATGGTCCAACTCAACACCTGGAAAGACAGAGGCATACCAAATGGCCTGAAAGTTAGACTTTTAAATGTTTGATCTGACCAGTCATGATTTAAATGGCTGCGAAGCCTGGACTCTGAGAAAAACTGATTGCAGAAGAATTGAGGCAGCAGAGATGTGGTTTTATAAAACTTCTATTGTCAAATGGACAGACAGAAGAAATAATGAAAGTGTCCTGGAAGAACATGATACCACCCGAAAACTACTAGCAGACATCAGCAAGAGAAGACTAAAATACATTGGCCATGTGTCAAGCAGCAAGAACACGGACCTCATGGCAACCATTTTCCAAGGAAAAACAGTGGCAGAAAAGAAGAAAAGGCAGACCCCAATCTCAAACATCGAGAACATAACCAATATCAGTGGCCTAAATACTCAAGAAATTGTCCACAGAAGTCAAGACAGAGCGGCCTGGAGGGAGAGGGTGGTGTCTAGGTGTGCAGTGACCAACACCAAACCCAGTGACACTGACAGGTGAAACAGTGTACTTTTACCTTCTGTTATGAATTCATACACAAAGCGTAAGTTCACACACACGCACTGTTCAAAATCCCTGAAATGGATCTACACACACCATTCAAAATCCCAGACACCACAGTGAGAAACATGTCCAATGCAACACACAAATCCAACAGGAAAAATATTTTTTCATGAAATACACAGTGTATCCCATAATTATGGTCAGCACAAGACGGTAATGCACAATGTGATAAAAAGAGACTAAGAAATAATCAGAACATGGAAAGGAAAGAACACAAAATACTGAATCTTGACTTGAAAATGTTAAGATTAAGACACACTCATGACATCATCATTATGACATCAAAAATTCATGACATCAAAATATAAGAACACAGGAGGAAGATGAAAATGTTTTTTTCAACAACAAAATATGGCAATTCAGTCAGCTACAAAACTTAATGACATCAAAATGCAAGAACAATGATCATATGAAAAATTCATGTTGTTAAATGTTGGAACACAAAATGATAAAAACATTAAAACATGATAATATAGTGACATAATGACACAAAATTGTTCTCAACACTATAAAGATCTGTTGATCAGAATATTTGAGAAAATCATGCACAACTATCATTGCTTTAAGATTGATTTGATCAAGATTTTTATAGATGTTTTTGTGTACTTGCTTATTTTGTTTAGTCAACATAAAAAAAAGAATTCCTAAAAAATTTGGAGGGTTTGCTTTTCCTGTGAACATTAAATATATTATTGATGTTAAGGTGTCTGACTGCCTACATATATGTATTAACATGAATATAAGAATGATCCATGGCTGACTGGGCTGTAATACAGCTAAAGTCTGCAAAGTTTATCTAACCCTCAGTGATAAATGCAGACTACTAGCTTCACCTATGGCAGATCCCAAGAAAACAAACAGCACTCTTGCTCATCTACACAATTCACCCAATTTAACTTCATCCTCATAGCAGAAAAGATGATACACATATAATACGTATATGTATGTTTGTGATGTACAAAAAATCAATGTCAGAAGGCAGCACATTCACAAATTTCATCCACTACCAATTTAAAATCTACACTTTTACACATTGTTGCTATGGCCTCTGTGATGTACAAAGACAGACTTCAGCCTCAGTGTTGGACATATTTAGATTAATGCATCACCAACAGTACATCTGGATTCAAGTAATGATAAATTACAAAGCAATGTCATGAAGAGTTAAGACACAGTTTTGACAACATAATCAGAAAATATGATTAAAAGCAGCATGAACATGAGTTTTTGTATGAAATAAATGTTCAATTGTTCAGTGATTAGACTGTCATGAGTTGTATGTGAGTTAACCTGCCAAAAGAATGTCTCATCTATTCTTCAGGTTATATGCATTTACTCCAAAACCTAAAGGTTTGACAATGAGAATGTTTTCTTCAATAATCTATGTGAACATCTTTCTGTGTGTATGAATCAACTACTTTTTACGTGACATGAGACATTATTAAGTAACTGGAATGGTCATTCAAAGTATTTCAACAAATTAAAGTGTACCATAATTTTTTTTTCAAATTTCACCCTCACACATGCATGATAGTCACACCATCAGAAGCCACCTATCACTAGAAACATGTTATCTCTGGTGCCAAGACTAATAACCAACTCTGCCATGTATTACACTACCAACGGCAATTTATCTGTTGTTTGCCACTCACAAACTTTCAGTCACCTCCAGGGTCTCTGTCATGGCACCAGTCCATAGACACCTGACCAAGGGGCGGAAAGCTGAGTAACCAGTAACAGACAACTGCTACAGGTGAGAACAGGTTAAATAATGATCTTTCTGTATTGGACAAACATATCATCAAAAAGTTAACTTACAAACCAAGAACATGTTAAGGAATGTGCTGACCACTCCAAATGCACAATTACATGAATATATGCTGACAATACATCTCTTTTGTTAGCACCTGAAGTGATCTTAAGATAGTCTTAAGTTAATATGTCAAGAAGCTGACAGAAGGAAAAGTCTGACTAGAAGGCAACATCTCATTCCAAGTCTAACAACAAGGACAAAAACACATCCTCAGTACCAGTACCGATCTCCTTTTCAAAAGTGAATATGAAAGCATTAAAGAAAGGAATCAACTACCTGATGCATTTCAGATAATCTAAATAAATTTCAGATTTAACATGTGTTTTGTACTTAGTTCAAACAAAATAGTTCTTTCACGAAGTGAATTAAAACTGAAACATTAGTTCAGAAATTGGTCCCTAAGGAGAATGTACTGTAAGTCGTGTCAATATCCAGTGGTTTACAGAAACATGAAAACATCTAGTATGCACACTGACCAAAGACAGAACATGCAGACCACGCAGCAACATACTGCTTGCACAGTGTGGGCAAACACAATGTGCATGCACACAGAAGGAATTGTAACGCTATCAAAACAAAACAAAAACAAAACCAACCAAACAAATTTTGGCACACAGAAGCAGAAGTTGCAACAAAAACAAAATTCTATCACTAATAAAGCTTTACAATCCAATTAAAATCATATGTATATATGTGCATACATACATGCATGCATGTATATATTTATGTATGTATGTATGTATATTTTTTAAACAGTAATATCTCAACACATCAATTAGATCAACGTAAATTAAAATAACTGACAAAAAAATGTGTTCTACCTAGAAAAACTAAGCTGATATGAGTTTTAAACTCCATCATGTCGAGACGACATGTGTGCGTACACACCATGCTGTATACATCTCAGTTCTATGTATCAAGACATCAGGTTGACTTGGTAGGCCAATAACCATGTTTATCTTTTAGTACTTTTTGAGGTGATGCAATACTGCTAAAATTTAACTACTTATCAGCCTCTGCCTTTGCGACTCAAGGTTTTAAGGTACACTGAGGCAACCAAACAGGAATGAGAAAAGTGACTGAATGATATACAGGGTATCATATCGGTTCAGAAACAATATAAGATCAACCAATGTGTAAAGTTTAACATAACATGACTAGCAATGAATTTCTGTCTGAAGTGGGTCCTTCAAGAACAGTTTACTCAATACTTTATGAGAACTGTATACTTATGGACTTAAAAACACTGACATGCCCTATTCCTCCACAACACACGCACAAACAACAACCACCACCACCTAAGTACTGAAACCAAGAAACCCACCTCAATAATCAACAGTGGCTATTATTTTTGATACTTTATTCACTATTTCAACAAACATACAGCATTTTGTACTCGTACATTTTCTGACAAGAGACATTTTACACCATCATGTTGCAAAATCATGCAAACAAATTAAAATCAATTTTTTTAAGCATGACTGACCTACACAGAGCAAGAAATGGGATGCAAGAAACATGTTATTTAATAAATGACAGTAAGTAAAGGCATTCACAACAAAAATAAAGTAAATACAATAAAACAACTCGCATACCTTTTAAAATTATGACAGAAGCCACTATAAACCATGCATGTACCATACAAATTTTTTATATGTAATGAATACGGCCTATAACGGTCATCGAGTAAATAGAATACGTATCATATGAAAATATAAATATAGGATATATATTCCCTTGATGTCACATCCCTTTTCCACAATGACTTATTCCCATCTGTTAGGACGTCCAAAATGCCCACTGCTAGATAACCAGAGTTGATATTTGTACCTGCTTAACCACATTCATTTCCAAGTCATCTACATCGCAGAAATGTACACTATGGAGAGGTTCTTTCAACTTGGGGTGTGCAACACTGACAACTGTCCCTTTAATTCTGGCTCACAGCTTCTAACACACACAATGTTGTTGGCAACTATCACACTTCTAACCCAAGTTTCTGTCAATGTCAACTATCCAATTTAAAAAGCTGTCGCCTTCATTTTCGTATTTTTGTACCTGTTTAACACTTTTTTTTTTATCTTCAGTAAGGTAGTGTGGGACCCAACTTACTGCAACACATCTCTTTCCAAATTTACCATTAAAATCGCACAAACTGATCTATCATTAATACCAATGTCATGAGTGTTCTCTTCACACGCAATTCGCCTGTCTTTACCTTTAAAACATGTTCCTCATCTGTGGCTCTGACTGGCCTCCCCCAACTATCACTGCCTCTAACATAATTTCTTCCATCTTCAAAGAATGACCTCATAACAAATGACCACAATATTTTCACATTATTTCCTAGTCAGATCACAGAATAATTAGGCCAGGTGTGTGTGAAGTTTTGAAGCACTGTGGCACTACTTTTTAGGTTATTAGGACATTCTCAATATCCATTGCATGGCCCTCATAGATGCTACAGCTATTCTTATTCTTGTCTGATCAGGGTAAAACTAGCATGGAGTGTTAACACAGTAACAGTGATTATGAGGACCAACAGCAATAATCCAAATTGGCACTGAAATTTCTAAGATTTAGAATAATTCGAATAAGAAAGGAGGGAGTAATAAATGTGTACATTTAACAAGACCAAAGAAACTAAGATGGCCAGGCCACATTAAAACATCCTAATTCCCAATTTACTATCTTGGGACACAGTGAATAATCTTGAAGAAAAAAACCCTACCATTTCTACAGTCATAACTTATGAAAATGGCTAAAATCTGTCATTAAATGACTGCGTCCCAACTGACACATTTTCATTTTTCAAATTGCTTTGACTGAAATAATAGATCATGCTCAACTGAACATGAACTCATGAATTCACATTAGGCTGGACCTGTTGCTCTATTTTGTAATCTAACAAATGGAGCTAATATATCCTTGCCACTATTTGTGTTCCAAATCTGGTAAAGATCCCCACCTGAAGAGTGAGAAAACCTGGCCAATACAGCTTTGTCTAGACGCACTGCAGCATGTTTCTTAGCTGTGATATTTTGCATCTTTCAGCTGTCAGTTCCAACAGGTTGTTGTGTAACATTCAAAAAGCTGGCAAGACAAGCTCATAAGTAGGCCACAGACCCACAGGCAATTCAACAGACTACCAGTTGATAAAATCCCAGCATTGACTTCTCACTTGCTTTGTCAAATTAACACCTTTATGCAATGAAATAACACTGAGGTAAATGAAACACTGTTGCTTGATTAATAAATACTGTACTTTTGTTGTGATAGTTTGCTTCTATTTGTATATTAATAACCCAAATGCATTTTTTTCTTCGCAAAGTCTTTTGTTTTCTGCTTTAATCTTGCACACTTTTGATTGTCAACTTAACTGTTCCGAATAACTTGCAAGCTAAATGCTAAAAAAACCAAATTAAAACAAAACAAAAGACTAAAAAAAAAAACCACCTGAAGCTAGCTGAGTAACAGTAGCATTATATAGCTCTACAAACTAAACAGCTCTTGGCAGAGCAACAGCAAGGCAAATCATTTCACAAAATGACAGCTAGTTTCTGGATCTGCTCTGTCTATATGCAGGCTGAAAGAGTGACTGGCAGCTGTGGCAGTTCTTTTTTCCACAATGTAATATGAAAATGATCAGCACCAATGACTGATATTCTGTCAACTTACATCATCTTGAAAAATTGAATGCCAAGAGGCAGCAGGTTTGATACCTGATAATGGACAAATCAATTTCTTGGTGTCAAAAATTGACTAAAAAGAACAGCAAAGCTTAGAAACATTGTGCATGTATCAGATGATAAGCACCTAGGCAAAAAAAGGCTACTTATCAAAAAATAAGTAAAAGCTGTCCAAAAACAATTCTTACTTACTTAGTAGAAACACTATGCCAATCTACTATACACAAGAACATCACAATAAAACAATGAGGAAAAAAGTACTTATCCAATATTCAGAGTTACAACAACAATAAATCAACATAATATTTACAGTGAAATTAAAACAAATAAGAAACAATACGAAGTTCTTACCAAACGTAATCTTCAAAGAGTTGCACTAACACTGAACCAATACATTATTTACAATTGCAATTCAAGCACACAAAACAGCAGCCACAACTTCCAATATCAACTGTGACTATAAATGACGGGAAACACAATAGTTCTGAAACAGCTCCAAAAGTGGATGTCCAAATAACTCCTTTCTGACTCCTCATAAATACAAACATGATAAAAAAAAAAATTTTTTTTAATAAACAACAAACAGACCCAGCTTGATTATGATTATTCAGTGATGAAGAGAAGGGTTCTTTATCACTTGAAACTTATCAATAAAGATACATATCTAAAAAAAATAATGCTATAAGAAATCATTTTCTGTAGTAACAGTATTTTTGATAAACAAAATATATCACAAACAACAGCGAAACCATTAAAAGTCAAAAGTTTTACAGTCATATAATTTAAGACAACAACAAAAATTTTCTTGCTCAACTATCGGAGAATCTAGTGAAAGTGTAAACACTGAGCCAAAATAAGATGAGTTTTCTATAAGAAAACTGGCAAACTCATTTCTTCTTCACTCATCTGTCCATAGAACTATCACTCTGTAGCTGGAACACCATGAAATAATGAGATTCTTTTAAAGATGTGGATGACACACTACTGATGCATTTTCAGGGGACAGCTAGTCTCAGCATGCCCATCATAAATTTACAATGACAAAACAATACTGACACAGGCAGTATTTAGACATGGCTACAGGTTTGTTTGCAGCCATTCATGTTTCTGATTTGTCACTATTTCACTGTACTGTTTTTATTTTCTGCCTTTTCACAACAGATTTATATTGTGAATTTTTTTTTCAAATGAAATTTGGGCTGTTCTCTTTCAAAAGAGTGTCTTGCCATAGTGCACTGCTTTTTTGTATTGTTGTCTAGGTACTTTAATTAACTGGAGACAATTTTGTTGCTACAAACCAAGTGCATGCTGCACAAGGAATCTCAGTTGATCGTTCTATCTGGACAAACAGGCAATCACTCTAGTGCTAGTTGAAGAAGATGTAATGAAAGAATCAAAGCAGGGACATCTCTCTCATCTTGACAGGAGCTCTTGCCACAAGGTCATCTATCCATAAATTATTTTAATGCACTCCAATAAACATACTATAATGGTTTGACATCACTACATTTGTATACATCATAAAAAGTTCACGTCAGGAGTCCACTGCTTCAGCTAATTCCCAAATGACAAGATGTTATGGTCTTTTTTATTTTGGGGTGGGGGGGGGGGGGGGGGGCTCATACATTTAAAAAATTTCATTCATCACTCTGCTCTCTTTGAAACATGTAAAGTGTGAAGTTTTTAAAAGAAAAAGTTACCCAGTTCCCATGAGCCTTCGATCCAATCTTGTGGTTTTGATATAAACATTCTGTAGTGATGATATAGTTAAGTAAATGGGAGGCATGGTATATTTCCAGTTTCCTTGAAGTTTCTTTCTTGCAGTTATTTTTACCAGAATCTTGACGTCACAAGAGAATGGGAGGCCTGTTTCTTTACAAAAAAATTAGGAGGCCCCTTTCCTACTGGTGCAAGTAAAACTCTCGTAAAGTGTTTGATGCTATGCCTAGCATTCTGAGAGTGTCTTTTGTACATACCTTTTTTCGTGCAATTGTCACAAATTATGCAGTATGTCATTGTGCAATTGTCACAAATTATGCAGTATGTCACTGTCGTGCATGCGTGTGTTTGTGTACTGTTAAAAGCTCTAATGTTTGAGCTGGACTAGTGGGTCTGAATGTGTTGCCCAATATATGGCATATTTTAGTTTTTAATTTGTGGCAAGTTTTCATTAGTCTTTTTTGATAGATTCTGAACACTTCATTTCTGATCTATCGTATGCTATGGCAAATCAGAGTCAGGCTGTATTCTGAAAATATATGCTGTTCTCCCTATGCGCACAATCATCTATTAGCATTACTACTGTACCAGAGTGCTTTGCTCTGTTATGATCTCTTTCCCATTTACCTACAACAGCGCAAAACGGCAACAAACCTTAGTGTCTGTCTAGATCAAAACGCTTGTACTTTTATTTTACAGTCTCTGTTCATCCATAGCTATGCACTGAGCATTCCAAAAACCTACTACATAATACACTGTGTATTTAGGACTCCGTTGTCATATCTGTTTAAACAATGAGCAGGTCTACCCTCTAGGTAAAACATTGTGCATTTAGGACTCTGTTGCCATATCTGTTTTAAACAATGAGCATGTCTACCGTGAGTAAATGTTTTCCAAAGCCAGGCCAACAAACTTTGTCATCATTCATTACAGCACTTTTCTACAGACCCAATCTTCAAACTGATGTCACACATACTACACTGAACCTGTACAGAACTTAGGGCAAACTGGCTTCTTTTCACAGTGCTTACAGTACTTGGACAAACAAATATTGCATAATAGTGGGTACATTGGTCGCCAGTATGTAGGGTCCTGAATGTCCTAGACAATGGCGTACACCAATGGCAGGTACTGAAGCGCAACGCTAGTTACAATGAAGAAACAAGCCCACTTGGCTGTCCGATCGAAAGATACTAAGCCAGCAGCTATGATTAGGAACAACAATGACCACATTATCTCTGAGAATGTTCCAATGCCAAATTACGCGGCTATGTACAATAATCCATTTTATTTTATAGATGTGTATGTGATGTGATAAGAGCCCATCAGATTTTATTGTTTGAAAACTGACCAGTTGTGCATGCACTGACCATCTAGGTGCCAACAATAAATAAGCAAACACAAGCCCACTCAGTCTTGCTCTGCTCAGATGAAGGTCCCCACTGTGCAAAAGCAATACCAGAACTGACTGCTGCTTTGTTTTCATGGCACTGTCTTCTTCTTCTTCTGTCTTCTTCTTCTTCTGTCTTCTTCTTAGGAAGATCATGTGCTGTCTTCTTCTTCTATGAAGACTGTCTTCTACTGTCTTATAATGAGGACGTTCTTTGTCTTCATCTGGTGAAAACTCATCCACATATAAGTAAGTTTGGCACACCGTCCTGGCTTTATGTGTGTTTGAGTGGAAGAATCCTCCATCTGCCTCTGACCTTGCATACCTATATCCCTCCCTATCACACCATAAAAGCTCATTTTCTTCCCTTTTAAAATGCACAGCATTTTGTCAATATTCTTGTGACCTGCACATTATCACTTGTGTTATTCAACAACCAAGTCCACCTATCAAAACTTACACCTCATCATGAAGAACAGTTCCCTGGACACATGTTTTATAATTCTTTCTCACAGTCACAATCAACACAACAGCATTCACTAATCACTATGATTAATATTAATAAGCAGCAGGACACAAATACTTTTTAACTGATGGTAATGTTGTGGTTTTATTCCTGAGACAATGTGGCCCCCCATCTTCTCGGGGAACACCAACAGCTGGACTGAAAACTGACGAGGTGCTGTGCCCTTTCATTCATATGAAGAATGGTACATTTCTCTGAACTGGAATGATAGAGGCTATGTCTGGGTGCATCTGCAGTTCATTAGAACTTGAGAGAATTCAGACAAATAGAATGGGGAAGATTCACATATGGTTTAAAAAAAAATCTGTACACTTTTTTCATCATATAGTCAAGTCATTTATGGTTCTCATCAACATCAGAAAACGATTTTGTTTAATTTTTTTTTTCTTTACTTACTGCAGCTTATCTACAACAGCGTGTGTGTGTGTGTTGTGTGTTTGTGTGTGTGTGTCTGTACGCGCACGCGAGCGTGCACGTGCGTGTGAGCATGCATGTACGTTGTGTGTGCATACATTGCTGACCTTCTCAGCCTTATCAGACCACTTCAACTACCAAAAAATGTACTGTGTAATGAACATTTCTCTCCACACACACACACACTGCTGATGTACAAGCAGGCACCATTCCCTTTCATGTTTATGGTCAAATAAATGTCCAGTGATTCTGTGGATAAAGTTTGCTTTTCAAATTTAATTGCTGAGTTGTCAAACAAATTGACCTTTGAAAATGATATTTATTTTTGTGCTCATAAATTATAAAAAATGCTTCTTTTTACACCCACTCATGCATCACATATGCTCAAAACATTACACAATATAAAGAAAGAAATGAAAATAACATGATAAAAAGTAAACATTAAAGTATATAGTAATGTACAAACCATATTACATATGTTGCCTTTCGTGCTAGTAAAAATGACAGTAAGTTTGAAAACCATTTTTCTGTTTTAATTAATTTTTTGCAAATCCATTCAATACAGACGCCGTTACCACTTTGACGGATACTTGCGCTACAACCTACAATTTCAAATCTCAACAAGTCAGATATTTCCATACCACAAAAAAAGCCATAAGGTTATCTGGTTTCAATAAATATGTCAACTGACAGGTTATGCAACAATGACATTTCCAACAAAAGACAGAAGAATAAAACCTAATTTACCATGATACATAAAGCTGAGACAATCACCCTTTCACTCTGATGTATACACTTTTTTGGGCCCTACATTCCAACGACATATTAGGTAGTAAGTAAGTAGTGCATCACAAGCTGGGGACTAGGACCTCTGATAATATCTGCGTACAGCACATTCTACAGTAATAATATTGCACACTGGCAAAAAAGGTGAAAAGGGCCTGTCAAATAAAATTACTTGAAATTACTGATAAAATGGAAATGATGAAAAGAGCTAAAACAATCATTCACACACCACAACTGTTTACCAACAAATGAAAAACATGGAGTGTGCAATCATCATTTTCACATGTCTCCAAGAGATTCGTTGACCATTTGTGATTTGTCATATTGGCTCATGACCCCCATACATTACATTGTCTAAATGCACTTACTATCAGACATACTAATATTTACTCATACTGTGTAACCCCATTTTCATTTCCTAAACAAGACTAAAACCAAGCAATTACCATTACAGACCTCAACAACAAATTCATACATACATATATATATCAGGGCTGTTAGTGGTAAAATCTGTTTTTCCCTGAAAATTGGCTGGGGTCCAGGGGCCGCCCAGGTCCCGGTGGGGTCCAGGGGCAACGCCCTGGTGGGGGGTGCAGGGGGGCGAAGCCCCCCGCCGAAAATTGAAAATATGACATTTTGAAGCCAATCAGAGGGCCTATCCTGGCAGCAAACTGGGTAATTTTTAGTTCACAAAAAATTAACAAATCAATGGATCAATTTGTGTTTAGAGTAACTTTCTGAAACCACATGACATATATAGCACTTGGTTTTAGAAAGTCATTCTAAACACAATTTTTTTGTATTCATGCAATAATTCTTAATGTCAAGGCGTACTGCAGGTTCAACTTAAGAGAGCTCTCTATACTATTCCCTTACAGAACTTGGTTTTTTTTTGTTTTTTTTGTTTTTGCTTTTTTTTTTTCTTTCGCGGAAGCACTTTGACTTTCCCTGAAATGGGATCACTGTATTCGCGGATTTCCGCGAAATCGCTGAACTCTAACAGCCCTGATATATGTCAATCATAAAGAATGACTATGTAATTTCATAATGCTTTTTTACCATAAATTTTTGTGAACCCAAATTTATAGAACAAAGTCCTAATATCTGCGTAAAATTATGTTCATTTTTGTTTACGGTACTTGCTTTTTGGCGATTTGGTCAGATGTAGGACCAGGACAGTCTGTGGTACATGACAATCAAAAGCCAAAGTTTAGTCAGTGCCAAAGTACTTCTGTCCAAAATGGTTAGGAGTGACCGGATGCACCTCTGTAGTCACAATGGTCAAGCCGGGAAACTTCGTCAAGATTTGTTTCACCGCTACACAAAAACACAATACAAAATCATATACCATGTGACAATGTAAATAATCCAAACAAACAAACAAAAAAAAGACAAAATGCATACCATCTGACAGTAAAGCATTCAAACAGAGCGAAGCATGAAATGAGTTATGAAACTGTCTAATGACAAGTTGCTCTAAAAGGTTTTGTAGTTAAAACTCATTTAAACTCTTCAATATTAAAATTATCAAAACTAAAATGTTCAGGACATAATACAGTATACATGAGTTTAAGACTACATATTATTATCCCTGAATGACTGGATTCATCATTTATATCTAACTGTAATCTTTACATTCAATTTGTTATTCTTTCCATCAAATCATTTGTGAAAGAGAAGTTACAAAATATCATAAAGTTTCTTGTACAACTTACGTTCCAATAATTCATTTATGAAAGTCATAACTAATAATTCACAAACAAAAACCACATGAGCACATCTACAATTAACGAACACAATTCACTTAAATCTACCCGAATACACATTTCTTAACAAACAAAAACTGCATGATTTACAAACAACAAACACATTCAACATACTTTATAATCAATCAATTCACCACAATCAAATGGGGACTGACCTTGGGGAGTGCAAAAAAGGTTGAGCAGAATGATGTTGTGTTCGCTGACGCTGTGTTCCTGCAACACTGTCACAGCCTTTACCACCGTATTGCCTGTGTCTGAAACATCCACACATTTTGCTGCTTGTGATATCTTCTCTTTTCTTTCTTACTCGACTTACTTGTTTCTTTTCCATCCTATCATACACACACACACACACACACACACACACACACACACACACACACACACACACACACACACACACACACACACACACACACACACACACACACACTCTTATGCATTCCTGATTCAAAACAGTACAGTGGGCATTGTAATACTTTGTCAAATTTTCCAGTTTTAACACAGTTAACCCCTTCGCTGCCGAAGTGTAAACAAAAAGGTGAATCGCCTGTGCCAGAGTTTTAAACGTCTCGACTTAAAATAAAAAAAAATTCATATCTCTTCATCCAGCCCAGAAAACCCCACAACACTATAAATTTTCCTGTTCAGTATACTTTACAACACACCAGGAGCAGCAGTACTTTCGTTTTTACGATCGCCAGTGCTAGTAATGTCCACTTCGACTTGTATCTGGGTCAAGTCCGACTTCGGACATCAACACCGAAATATCGCCTGCATGCACTAAATTACCATCATTTTCACTCTTATCAACAGACTGCAAATCAGAATCAGCTCCACGAGTAATGATTTCTGCAACTTCTTTTGCTGCAGAAGTTATTTTCCGGGTCCGATCAACGCTCGGTGTCGAAGCGAGTCCGTCCGCCATTGTTTACACTCGCTGAATAGTAATCATCTGTAGGGGGTCACATTTTCAACCGCACGGGCAGAAAAGACCATAAAACATCACACATACACAATTAGCATCAACGTGTAGAGGGAATACTGAAGTTTCCGTTGATATCTCATACGTCACTGAAAGCGTTGGGGTTTTCTGGCTAAAAATAGGAAAAGTCGCCGACCGAATATTCGGTCGGTGGCACTGAAGGCATACGTTTCTTCCGACCGAATATTCGGTCGGAAGCACTGAACAGGTTAAATCTATACCTTCATTTCAATCAGTCAACCTATACCCCTCCAAAAATACCTTAATTTTGACCCCACTTTCATGCAATCAAATCAATCTGTACCTCTTCATCAAACACCTTCAAACTCTTTTCTTTTCAATTTTCATGCAGTCATATGGCTTGCTTTAGTAGTAGTCTATCTCTGCTTCTGATTTGATATGTCCTGCCTAAAATATAACAGCAAAGAGGATTTTCTTCCACAATTTGCTTATAATGATACTAAAGAAGTTTTATCACACTTGCAGTAAAGCAACTGAAATTTGTCATACTCACAATGCACAATGTTCCCATACTCACCACACAGAAAAATAATCCATACTCACTCATGATAGGATACATGAGAAGGACCTTGCGACGACACACGTCATGAGGGACTTTGGCATAGACACTTCTGGCTTCGTGCGTATCTTCATCACTCTGAATGAGAATTTTCCCCAGACGGATTGACCGGCAACAGTCCCTCAAGCCTTGTTCCATGGCCTCACCTGATGCAGGATAGGTACAAGGATTTGGTTTTATGTAATGGGGAAAATGTGAATGCTGAAAGATATGTGATGCTGTACATCAAAAACATAAAATCCTGAATGCCTAGATATATGATGCTGCACAAATAAAATATAACAGCCTGAATGTTCCAAGATGTGTGATGTTGTCAAGAAATCAAACAAAAAAACAAAAACAAAAAAACATTAACAAAAACGAACCAAAAGATCCCGCCCTCAAAAAAAAAAAAAAAAAAAAAAAAACAAAAAACAAACAACACACACACACAACACAACACACACACACACACACACACACACACACACACAAGAGCCCAGAGGAAATACTAAATCCAAGACCTTTTCCTCATGTTGTTCATTTCCTCATGATTCTTATCAATTCAAACAAAAAACATAAGGAAAGATCATCAGGTCATATCATTTGACTCTCCCTTGTCATGAACAAGATATCTGCACCTGAATTGTACAGAGGGTCCAAATTCAACTTTTTTCTTAAGTTAAAGCCATGCAGATGGATTTTGTAATATGCAGCAACATGACACTGTAAGTTCAAACATTGTCGCAAGTAACATGTCTGGTAATTTTCAAATTTATGGTTCAAAAATAGAAGTTAAGAAAATCAGGCATATCTGTACGGTAATCAGATTTGGTCTATTACTATGTCACAGGAAAGCAGTGAAACTTACAAATTACATCTGCGGTTCACAATGCTAGTCGATGAGAGATATTGAGACTAAAATGTCACAAAAAAGCAGGTATACTTATTACATATTATACTGGGGAGACTGTGTCCAGTCATGCATGTTTTTCACATAATAGTGTATTTTTACTCGTCTCAATTTCTCTGTTTGCTTCTTGTGTATAAATAACATATTGTAACAGTAAAATACATTCCCAAAATTTCACAAAACATGAATACAATAACCTAATTCTGCAAGAATAACTGGTGGAGATACGTAACACAATGTTACATAAACCTTTCTAAAAAAAACTGTGGGACAGAAACAACAATGAATCTATTAATAGAAAAGACTACAGAATTCCTTTGTCAAAAGCACAGCTAAACAGACAGCAGCACATACTCAACAACTGTAACATTGCTATACACAACCATAATTTGTAATCTGCTGCCAGCACAGAAACTATGAAGGAAATGACATGGGGAAGACTACATTGGTACATGCACAACACTTCCTTTCTTGACCTACTTTTGACACAATCACAGTCATCTCAACACTTGGACCATTGGCAGTGCATGCCTGCTAAGTGCTGACCAAAAGACTATGCACAATTACAGCAATGCACATCATTAAAACAATCATTTGTAGAGTATATAGTTGGAGATATCTTTCATTACATGTTTGCTTAATTGGTTTTGGCTTTCCAGAGCATATCCAACAACTACTTTCATTCATACTGTTCTTCTCCTATTTACAAATTCAGGTAAGTTCCAAGTCTCACACAAGGGAGAGAAGCCTATGTGAACATGGCAGAACTTTAGGTGCTACTCTGAATATCACATCTTCATTGTTACATTTTTTTCACAGAACGAATTTTTCCCTTCAGTATTCAGTAATATTTCGTAATTCTGTTTCAAGTCTCTTTCTCAATTTTGGCACACAACTCATCATCCGGTGAGTACGACTTTGGAAAGAATTCTGACCAAATTGATAACCAAACTTCTATCTATAATTCTGCTTATTTAGATTAGAAGTACAGAACCAGAATACTACCATTATTATCATTAGGTACTCCATGACAGGCACAATGCAAAAAATATTAAAGAAAATCTCACCACTTCGCATGATGCTGACCCCACAGTTTCCTTTTTCATACTGTAAGCCATTGTATGTCTGACCTGGAAATGAAATAATAAATTATAGATGTTCCATCTATGACAATGGGAAATACACAAATAGTACCTGCTGATATACAGATGCAAGCATGCATGCATAAATGTGTGCAAGTTTATGTGCTGACATGCACATATCCTAGATATATTCTTGAACTGTCAGCAAAAATTTCATGACCATTTATGACTGGACCATCCATTAACAGCACTTGGAATCTTGAATGAGACTGATCACTGGCAGCAGGCAGAAACTGGAAAAATCATCATTACCAGATGGGGTCTGAACATGTACAAAGCAAACAAAATAAGTCCATTTCAGTAGTTAGTTGCCAATACACAACTCTGAATTGGCACAGCTGATTTTTACTTGAAATTAAGTTAAAATATTCAAAGTGGGCTCCAAATCTTAAAAGGAAAGACTTTTCATATGCTTTCAAATACAAATTTTTCTACTGATCAATGTCAGTGTCAGTTTTCTCCAGACAACGTACCTGCCCTCAGAATTAATTTTGTACATGCACCCATGCCACAGATACGCACAAAGTCAATTTCAAGATGTCAATTAATCGAAGCGATAATTCAGGCAAACAAAATATAAGTTACAATATCTTACTGTGTCACACACAAGTTTCAATATTAAATAAACTATCATTGCAAACGCATTCCCACTGAGCTTATGTGTATTTGTGGATGCCAAGTGTGTATTATAGATGCATGTGTGTATGTTATGAAAGTGTCGAACAAGTGTGTTTGCATACATGTGCGCATATGGTGTTCATATGCAAAGTGCTATCCATAAACATAAAAAAAATTCATTGCAAAGGGAGATTAAGTCACACAAAATCATGCCTAGCAAACAGGGAACATGTGCACCAGAAATAGAATTCATTTAAAATCAATAGTGAAGGTTTGGGTTAATAAAACATTTTAATTTAACTTTTAAGGCAACTTGGAATATAAACATACACTATGATACAGTCTGGTTCTGTCAGCTTGTATACTTAAGGCAGTATTTCTTTCGTTTTCTTTCAAAAGTTCCTCTGTTCTCTCTGTGTGCATGTGAATATGTATGAGTGTATAAAATATCTGTGTACACATTGTGTATGTTTGAGTGTACATAATATCTGTATGTAAGTATGTGTTGTGTGTGTGTCTGTGTTCTGCTTTTATTCTGTTGAGAAAAAGGATGAATGGCACTTCTCTCAGGGCTTAAAACAGGAGGAAAAAACCCCACTGAAACTAGGGGGGTCCGGGGGCAAATCAGGGGCCATAACTTGCGCGCCATTGCTATGAACGCTTGCAAGCCGATCACGGATGCCTTGCTCCTTTCGTTCGTTTGTTTTTTTTTTTGGTTTTTTTTTACAAACCGAAATCGTGGAATTCCACCCAGACGTGGAACGTTTTAAGCCCTGTTCTCTACTTTTGTCCACATAAATTTCATCAACAATATCACCAATACAAAAAAACAAACAGACCAGTGGGGGTTGTGATGGTACATTCTCTGTAAGGCAGCTGGTTCAATCCTTCCTCCACCACTAATCGGATCTGGAAGTATCCAAAAGAAACGTACTAACAATATCTGACAATGTTGTAAAATGTACACACAGCTTTATTAGGTGCTCCACATCTGCATGTAGTTAACCAAAGTCTATAAACACACACATGTACACAAACCTGGCATTAGCATACTTATTCACATGATGCAGCAACCAGTTTTGAGAATGGTGCTGGCAGTGCTACAGCTTATTTTGATTTCAAACTTTACACACCAAAGTGACAAAATGCTGAAACTTTGTGAAAGCCATGATTTTCATTCTTTCTTTTTTTGTTTGTTATCTAGCATGCACAAAAAACTACACATCTTGCTTTTTATAAACTGGTAGCTTATTACTTACCAAGTGTACTAATGACTGACGGCCTTTAAAATCAATAATCTTACATTGATCTGCAAGAGACAGATGTAAGCTTATCACTGACACAGCTGACTGTTCTGGTCTTATTGATTCTTATCCATGCCCAATGCACACAGAAAACCCTTGAGCAGATATGTAATAAAGTGCCCATTCACAAAGAAAAACTGACAACACATTACGTCATAATACACATATAAATAAAGTGCCTGTTCAAGAAGCACAAAGTACAACACAATATCATAAGCAACATTTTTTTTCCAGCAGAATTCTCCAGCACATGACAAGACCTACAAAAATTCTTATTAAGGTGACATCGAGTGCTTTTATCTTGGTTGTTTTATCCACTTTGTATACTAAAGATTTACAAAGACTATGCCATCTCATTAAAACCCATTTAGGGGAATTTTTGATTTGCTAAACACTAGCTACAAACCCAAACATCACTCTTTATTATTATTGTATTTTTTAATGATCATTGCACTTTGAAAGATTTCCTTTGTGTTTACCTTTTTTTCTGTGTCTCATTTTCTACATAACCGTAACAGCCACAGAAGCTAAACCCCATACATTACATAACTTGGAATGATCATTAACTTATTCAGGGCTTAAAACAGGAGGAGGAAAAAACCATTGAAACTAGGGGGGTCTGGGGGCATGCTCCCCCGTGAAAATTTTTTAAAAACCAAGTGTAAATCTATGCCATTTCACGCTTTCTGGACATAATTTCAAGAGATATTTAGTGCATAAAAATTGCTGTAAACACATAATTATTACAGGAAGATATATTTGGGAAAAGGGGAAAAGGGGTTAAAAACATAATAATTGCAAGCCGATCACGGATGCCTTGCTCCTTTCGTTTTTTTGGGGGTTTTCTTCTTTTTTTGGACATAACCGAAATCGCAGAATTCCGCCGAGACGCGGAACTTTTAAGCCCTGCTTATTATACATTATCAACATCACCATGTGCTCTAAACAACGTCTAGTTTGCGCACTTTCAATTGGGCTGGAGAAAAACCTGGTGTGAGTGGTCTCCACTTCAGTCAGTTGTGAATGGATGCTGGGATCCTGTTCATTGTTAAAGATAGATCCCATTCACTGTTAAAGAAGGTAAAGCAGCAAAGATAAAATTAAAAGATGGGCATAGCGCTCTTAAAGCTGGTCCGCAAAAACGTTTAGGTCTCTACCACCTCTCTACTCTATGTCCTTAGGTTATGGGATAATGTTGCCTTACTCTCACCCAAAACCCAGCCGTGTCTCACAAAAACTAAGACTTTTCAGTACCCAAACCCAGCCCTGCCTCACAAAAATTGACTTTTCAGTCCCACAACCCGCCCTGCCTCACAAAAATTAAGACTTTTCAGTACCCACAACCCGCCCTGCCTCACAAAAATTAAACTTTTCGGGTACCCACAACCCAGCCCTGCCTCACAAAAATGACTTTTCAGTACCCACAACCCAGCCCTGCCTCACAAAAATTAAGACTTCAGTACCCACAACCCAGCCCTGCCTCACAAAAATTAAGACTTTTCAGTACCCACAACTCAGCCCTGTCTGACAAAAATTAAGGCTTTTCAATACTCCATAATTACTTATTACTTTGGTCAAATATTGGGCAACACACTTTGACAAAATCCATTAAAAAAGATAAATGTTTGGCAGAAAACAAAAAAAAAGAACCCAAAAGAGCAAAATAATCATCAAATGTAAAGTTAGGTAAAGACTGCCAAAATGCATGCAGTGTTAATGATCTTATCAATGTATTCAGCAATACTTAACATTAAAAAAAAAAGAGTTGCTTATATGTAAATTCCAGTTTGGCTTGTACACTTACCATACCCAACTTACATACACAATGCAGCTCATGGCTGTTCTATTTTTAGCTGCAACCTACCTAAAGATCACTGAAAACTTGATTTGAAGGAACTTTCAGGTGGCACTGCACATGCCCTTTACCACAATATCCAGGTCATTCATAAATGTGTTTCTTTTTTCGCTGTTTTGTGGTACAACCACTAGGCGATCCCCAAAGAGGTGATGACTGTACAACTAAGAGTTGGATATGGTTATGTATTAAACAGAAATTTACACGTAAAAATTCTTCTACTACTTCTAGCATCATAGTCATACACTCTACCAAAGCTCACTTGTGCAGTGTTTAATGACAGGATGGAGAGAGTGATATCCCGTCCTGGTCTGCCCACTACCTGAAGGCGATGATGACAGTACTGACTGCCATGAAGGGGGTCCAACACAGACCACCTGAGGAGGAGACCCTGAGATCTCTAAGACAATGGCCTGCGAAAGTGGATTTCTGGTGCCAACTGGCTACTTTGAGAACATCCTGATGGGGTAGAATGCAGCCAAAGATGAGAGAGCTCCGAGTTCATGAGCTTGGGAGTTCTGAGGATGTGATAATGTATCAGATATGCATGGATGATTATTTCAGAGTCACCATGATATGGTGGTTGCTGCAATGCCGAGAAGTGGGCCCTTCCAGTTTTTTCATGAAGAATCCAACAGCCACGCTGTCCAAGGACATCTTGACCAGTTTAACTGGGAAAAGGGTGTGAACATGAGGAGGGCACAAGATACTGCCTCCATCATAAGCATGTTGATGTGAAGGTGGGCTTCGTCCCAGAGGTGTGGACTGAGCCCATCTGAAGCTCCTCAGCCTATGCATGTAATGTTATGGCCAGTTGGGAGGAAGGTGGAGAGATTGGGACTCCCTCTGCCATGAGCTGTGGAGCTGATACTCATCCTTCAACTGCTTCCAAATACCAGTTTCCAATGGAGATGATCTGGTCCCAGCTGACTGTGAATTGACTTGACTGCTCTCTGAAGGATTTTTGGAGGTCTGTTTGAGCACACTGCCAAGGGGCAAGACTGGGGCTAGTGGTTCCATGAGCTGAAGTAAGGATGAGATTTCCCTGGGATGCTGAGGGAAGGGTCTGGAAAGAGTCTCTTGGTGGGAGTCAGGGAGGCTCACATGGATAGGATGTCGAATGTCATGCCCAGGAATTAGCACATGAGGATTGATCTCAAACCCCAGGCACAGAGTTCAAGGATTGTCTGCGTGTGGAGATGGCAAAGATTGATGGACTTTGCTTTGGATAAGCCAGCTGTCCAGATAGAAGGGTAGACAAGTGACTCTGCCCAGGCTAATGACACCAGCTCCGTGACTACCCTTGTGAAGACGTAGGTATGAATGGAGAGTCTGAAAGAAAGGGCCAGGAATTTAGGACTTTGTCCCTCCACATGCATCACAGGAATTTCTTGCATGCAAGATGATGGATCACTGGATGACAATGTGGAAGCAGACATGATTGAGACTAATGGAGGAAGCTCTGTTGCCCTATCGCATTGACTCATAGATGTTTTGGAGTTTCCATCTTGAAATGGATACATTCCAGGAATGTACTGAATGGAGACAGGTCCAGGTCTGGGCACTAGCCTCTAAATGATTCTGGGACCACAAAAAGGCAGCCACAGAAACCAGGGCCAGGGTGAGGGGGAAGGACCTCCAAGGCCTGTTCACAGATTAAATCTGCTACTTCTGCATCCTACGTTGTGGCTAGTTCATGAGAATGTCAGGCACAGTGCAGGAAGAAAAGGCCTGAAAAGGGGTTTGGCTCTTTTCCAGAAGAGCTTGACCTTGTCTCAGTGACTTACACAACCCAGCTGCTCAGTCCCAAGAGTTTCTGCGCAAGGATGCGGACATCCTGGTCCCCAGCCAAGACATGGTCCTCAGGTGGGATGGGGGAAAGGACTGAAAGAAGTTAATGGGGGTGGGGGGGGGGGGGGGCTGCAGACGCTGGTTGTGACTTGAGCTTGGGCCTAGGGTTGAAGTGTCCTCGAAAATCCTGCTTTTTCTGGTTCCAGCCATAGGATCTAGGAGATCTGGGGGTCGTTCGTGGTCTCTGGAGATTGCTGGTTTAAGCTTCCCTGTCTGGTGGACTGCTTGAGAGATTTCCTTCAAGAGAATAACTTTCAATAAGACCACTGAGTCTTTCCTAGCAGCAGCCATTTCAGTTATGAAGGACTGGGCAAAGAGGTCAAAGAAGGAAGCCGGCTATAGAGGGACTGACTGTAGGACCTGGTGGTTCTCTTAAGGAGATGAGTCAGTGAGAATGGGGCATCCCATCTCAGTGTGAAGCTGAGGCTCAACTTGACTGCTGCACCAGAAGAATCGAATAAGGTCTTACAGACTTCTTGACCTAAAATGAAGAATCAAATAAGGTTTTACAGACTTCTTGACCTAAAATGTTGAGGCTATTTAAGGAGACTCTCAGAGTGTCCTTAACAGGCATAGGAATGCCATGCCTTGAGTAGCTGGTCACTTCAGGTCCACACACAGATGCCAAAATAAGCTACAGATCTGTCTGTCAGCATCTGTAAAGAATCAGTACAATGAGTCATCTCTGGAGAGGAAATATGTAATTATCTGATTAAGGAGACAGTCTTTTATAAAACTTGACACAGAAGAGGGATCTTCCTTGGAAGGAGATGATCTGAGAGAGCAGCCATTGCTCTAGCACATCATCAGAGGAAGAATAGTACTCCTCAGAGCAGGAAGGAGAGTAAAACTAAAGGGGAGCAAAGAAATGTAGACATGGTTTGCTGGTCCTACTGTGACTTCTGTCTTCATGCTCATGTTGAGATAACAAGAAAGGAGTGGGTTCAGGAGTGCTCTGGTCCTGTGGGGCCCCTGGAGGTACCATGTTGGTTGGGATGGCATATGCACCTAGTACCAGGACCCCAGTGGCTGCTAAAATCTGCAGCATGTTCCAGTTAGTGGCCGGAAATGCCCCATATGCTCTGTCCTTACGTCAGCCAGGTTGGAAATCCCACATGGGGGCATGGATCTGAGCCTGAGCTTGAGCCGTGACACTGAGGTGACAGAAGGACCACTGCCATCTGAAACCTGGAACTGGAACCTCCCTGCTGCACTCTGGGTTGCAGCACCGATCACAGAGTGGGGTAGACAACTGGGCAGCATTATCCATGGCAGAGTGGGTTATGGAAGCCAGTGTCATGGGTACACTGTGAATTAATTTCCCCTACCCATACTGTGAATTATTGTTATTACTGTTATTTTTCTTTAAAGCCCAGCAAATTGCATAGAGCCATATCAGGGCTATAACCATTTCAAAACATATTACTTCAACAAGGGAAAAAAAAGAAAGAAAATTAAGTACACATATAAAAGCGTATGTGCATATAAATTATAATCTAAGGAAATGCCCCTGGTGTTGACCACTCCATCCAATTCATCACACAGGGGATTTAAAAAAACATACTTGAGTTGAATACAAATGTGAACATAACTAAGGACGTTAAAGCATACATAAAAATGGGCCTGAATTGCATATTCCCTAGAGCCAAAAATGCACTTAATGTACCCAATTATCAATCCTAACAGAAAGTACATAAGACTTTATCAAACACATACTGGTGAATGGACCAACAAGGAAAGAAAATGATAGGAAAAAATGACAAAGCAAAGGAACAAGGGAGAAACAAAGAGAGTGACAGAAAAGAAGAAATTTCTAGCACAGAATTTCCAGAAGGTGGGAATACTAATATTACTATTCATACTAAAAGAGCCCCTGGCATCCCAACAGGGGGTAATGAGAATTAATCGGTTTCAAAATAAATATAAATTCATGATGTACAGATTATAATAGCTAAATATATTTGCTGCATAGATACTGACAAGCAAGCAGTATCAACTAAACAACGCAGTTTAATTAATGTAATTAAAATCATTGCCACCAATCTCTTCAGTCTTATCAATACACTGTAACTGTTCAAGGAGAACTTACCAATCTGTCAGCATAAAAGATGAAATCACTTCTGGATGTGAATCTGAAAATAAAATCAGAATAAAAAAGTTTAACACAACACCCATATGGGAGAAACACATCACACACATGACTCATCTCTCTCTCTCTCTCTCTCTTGCAATGATTCAAATCAAACACAAATGGTCATATCCATCTTCAGAACCATTTCATGTATAGCTAAAACTACTAAAAGTTAATATCTTTTTCCATTTCCCTTTTAAAAACAGGATGGAAAAAGGGGAGGCTGCCTTGTACTAACCAGAGGGTGTGTGTATGCATGTGTGTGTGTGAGCGACGGATAGAAAAAACAGACATAGAAAGATTTTCTCACTGTGAAGGAGCTGGGAAGGCACAAGTTTGGAAGTCATGGTGCCAAGATCAAGTCACACCAGCTGTATCAGAATAGGCCCAGAGACATCACTCTGGGATAGGATAGCACATGTCAGAAACAGTAAATGTGCATAAAGCTCAATACGTATTACTATTACTAGTTTTTGCAACATGACAATCTATCTGGTATTCATTTAGGTTTGGTAACAAGATTCATAAATGAACAATTTTGGACAAGATACATGACTCATTGACTGCAGTACTGCCACTCTTGTAAGTGGAGTAATCTGTCTCTTGATCCATGCTTTACAAAGTAATTTCCGAAAATCTATTGTGAAAGTCCATCCTCCACCCTTGAAAACAAACTAAGCACCTATACACATAGATCTCAACAGGAAACAATACAAAGAATCATGCAAATAAACAAAGCAAAACAAAGCGAACCAAACAACATACACACACAAATAATGACAAACTTAATTTTACACACATACATACACCCCCCCCCCCCCCCCCCCCCCCCCACAGAGTACATGATAACCTTCAGTTTCTCCAACTGCCTTTTCCATTTCTTTACTTTTCCACTGTTTCTGATTCAAGAAAAGCCAAGAAAAGCCCAATCATTTTCCATTCCAAGTTGTAAGAATCTGTGCAGTGTTCTGAGATAGTACCGATGTTTTTCTGACTGATACAGTGATACTGATACTAGTGATAGTGGCCCATTTGTGTCTTTCATGGTAGATTTTTGGCCACTTCCACTTACTATTCCTTTCTGAGAAAGACATCAATGGTATGAGTATTTAATCATATTTTGTTTGTGAGGGCATATTTTATTAAGCTTCAGAGGACTTCCAACTATCCAAGATGCAGAATTCTTTAGTTCTTGCTGTAGTGGTATTACCTGCAAGTTTGTAAGCAATTTCATTTACCTTCACACCAGTGTATCTCAGACAGTAGATCCATGTTTAAGTTCAGAGAACAATACTGCATGTCGCTTTGTCAGTTTGTGCCAGTCTGGAATTCCTACTCCATTTTCCACTTCTCTGAAGTAGGCAGATTGATCAATCAAGATGAAGACTTAACTTTTTCTTACTTTATCATCCGGTGACGTTATCTGTTTTAGGTGATTGCCTGAATTTCCACTGTTAGACTGGACGTTATACATATATATATATACTACACGTCATTATTGAAGGGCCGGGAACGTTTTTGAGTCAATTTTTGAAAGGAGAAATAACCTATTTTCTCTTACTCTTTTCTCCAATTCGTTGCCGTAACTGAATGGATAAGAGCTCAGACAACATTGCAGTTTCCTTTTGGCACGTGTTTGGGGATTTGCCGATTTGCAATGGCGGGCCCAAGGAAGACAATTTCCACACGAAATTGTCGAATCTTCAGCAGGGTCTCTCTGACGACGCAGGCAAGGTAGCGACAAAATTCGCTTTGCACGTGCAAGGCATGCCCTTTTTGAACACTACTCCAGCCAAAGTTGCCCGCAGACGAGGATAAAAAGGACCCGTTCTTGGTTCGTTTTAACCATGCTTGCAAGACGACGGATGACGGATGACGGATGAGCAGCGGGGGAGAGCCCTCGCTCTGCTTGATGAAGGCCTAGCGCAGCGGGAAGTTGCTAGACGACTTGAAGAGTCGCATTCCACAATCCAGAGACTGCTGGAGCGCTTCAATGAGACTGGAGCAGTCCAGGAAAGGCGTCACACGGGTCGACCCAGAGTAACGACAAGACAGCAAGACCGCTACCTTGCCCTCTCCGTCCTGAGGGAAAGGGCATCCACTGCGGTGACCTTGAGGGGTCAGCTGAGGGACGCAACAGGTGCTAACATCAGCTGCAGCACGGTGAGAAGACGGCTACATGAGGCAAACTTGAGGTCACGGAGACCGGCCGTCCGACCCGTGCTGTCACCGGTCAACAGAGTGCGCCGCATGACCTGGGCCAGGGAGCACGTGACCTGGACAAGGCAACAGTGGGCCCGGGTCTTGTTTTCGGATGAGTCCAGGTTCACCCTGACCTTTAACGATGGCCGGGCTCGGGTGTGGCGACGTCAAGGGGAGAGGTTCGCTGACGCCACTGTCCAAGAGCATAACCGGTACGGCGGCGGGTCGGTGATGGTGTGGGGTGGCATGAGCCGTGGTACCCGGACCCCCCTGCTCCCCATTGACGGCATCCTGAACGGGGTCCGGTACCGGGACGAGGTTCTGGCGGCCGTGGCACTGCCTGCGCTTGTGGACCTTGGTCAAAGCGCCATCTTCCAGGACGACAATGCACCTGCGCATCGAGCACGCCTTGTGACCGACTTCCTGGAGCAGCATGAAGTCGTCCGTATGGCCTGGCCAGCGTGCTCACCTGACCTGAACCCAATTGAACACCTCTGGGATGTGCTCGGGAGGCGCATCAGGGACAACCACCCCCCACCGGGCACCCTGGCCAGGCTGGTCGACATCCTGCAGATCGAGTGGGCGGCCATCCCTCAGGACACACTCCGTACCCTTGTGGGGTCGATGCATCGGCGCTGTGAAGCATGCATCCAGGCTCGGGGCGGACACACGCGATATTGAAAACAGATTGGCCAAATCTGACACTTTCTGTTTTTTGAAAAGGGGGGGATGTTCCTTTAAATGCATGTGCTGTTCACTAATGGGTCATTGTGCTAATTTCTTTTTCCAAAACAGGTGTGGAAATGATGAAATAAAACATAGAATCAATTCTAAACATTGTCAATTATTTCAACTTAAAATTAGAGAGGAAGGAAGAAGTGGCCCTTAAATTATGATTAGGAGTATATATATATGAATTTTTTTTATGTATGAGGTTATCATGATATAATTTGTAATAATATATGTAGCCTTTTCTTCATGTATGGTGTTTGTTTTCTGTTGGACAGTGCATTCCCACCCATACTTGTTACTGGCGACTATGCCATCTGTACATGTATGTATATGATCATGAACATCTTTGGGGTTGCAGCTTATTTGCTCAATGAGTAGTTTAATTTCTACATCAGCTCTACCTTCTGGTCATTCATGACAGTGTCTCTCTAGCTTTTTTCGGTATAATGGTTTTGTACAGGTTTTAGAAATGGTGTTGAATATCTTCTCATTTTTTTTGCCCCCCCCCCCCCCCTCCCCCTCTTTTTGTTGTTGTTGTTCTTGGTCCCTTCGAGTTCTGTCACTTTGATACATGCTCCCCCCCTTTTTGTTGTTGTTCTTGGTCCCTTTGAGTTCTGTCACTTTGATACATGCTCAACAGCTTTTTCTACCTGTCCCAGTTGGTGCCAAATTCAGAGTGACAGCTGTGGGCAGTTTTAGTCAACTTTTAGTTTTGTACATCAGTTGCATATAGGAAACAACTGTACTAATTTTCTATTGCAACAAACACAGTTTAACATGGGCAGTTTCTGTGTTTGCGCTATGTAACTATCCTTTGTGCCTTAGTTTTAGTGCCAGGGTCAGCATGTTTCCTGAAGTACAAACACAAAAACTTTTATCATCATTTTTGTTTGCAAAGACGACAAAGCATGCCATATTTTGATGGTTCATCATAACTTTAATATCTTATCTCTATTTAGTATAACCATTGTTATAGCTTCATCTTCAGCTTCCTAATATAGCAATGATCTCATGTGAATGGAACATAGTTTAATCAAATTTCATGTATCTACAAGTACAACTTTCATATTAAAGACTTCTGTGCAATTGCCTTGTCAACCTCTTCCAATAAATCAAAAGAAAATGTGGCTTCACCAAAGGGTACACAATTCTATCAAAAAAAAACAAACAACATACAATCACTTCTTACAGTCTTACTCTTAGTAAGGCAATTAGCTTTATCACTCATCATTTTTGTTTAAACTAAAGCCCAGCTGATTAAATAGAGCCATATTAGGGCTATAACTATCTCAAAACCTTGTTACTGTTAGTGTTATTGTTTTTGTTTTAAGCCCAGCCGACTGCACAGAGCCATATATCAGGGCTACAACCCTTTCAAAACATCCACAATACTCCAACCGGGGGAAAAAAAAATTAAGTACACATATCATTTGAGCAAGTAATCTAAGGAGATGCCCCTGGCATTGACCACTCCTTCCCATTTATCACACAGGTAATTAAAAAACAAAAAGTACTTGAATACAAATTAAACATAACTAAGGACTCTAAAACATAAAAGTGGGCCTAAATTAGGCCTACCTAAAATTGCTTCTACATATCACATTTATTTCCCAATAGCCAAAAATGCACTTGGTACATGTATCCAATTATCAATCACAGGACTATCAGAAAGTATGTAAAACTTAACTGAACACATACACTGATACAGATGAATGGACCAGCAAGACAGAAAATGATAATAAGAAATGACAGACAGCAAAGGAACAAGGTAATTCTAAACAAAGACAGTGGAAACTTTTAGCACATAATTTCCAGAAGATGGGAATACTATTTGGACTGAAAGTCCCCGGCATTCCTACTCTGGGGGTGGTGTGTGTGTGTGTGTGTGTGTGTGTGTGTGTGTGTGTGTGTGTGTGTGTGTGTGTGTGTGTGTGTGGTGTGTGTGTGTGTGTGTGTGTGTGTGTGTGTGTGTGTGTGTGTGTGTGTGTGTGAAATCTCAAACCCCATGAAAAAAAGTACACATATATCAAGCATCTGCGCACGTAATCCATTCTAAAATCTAAGGACATATGATAATCCTGGTGTTGACTATAATACTGCCCAATTTATCATTATGGTGCTTAAAAAAACAACTGAATACAACATTACAAGCATATTAAACAAATCCATATAACACTAACTGTGACTAAGGTTTTAATGAATGATGATACAAAACTATCCTGTACCCATGTAAACGATAGTGGCATGATGCATGATTACATCATATGCCATCAGACAAATAAATCATATTCCATTTACTTTTCATCCATGGTATATTACCATAACCTGTGCTGTTAACAGAAATTGCCCCTAAAGCATTCCCCACACACACATTCCCCACAGATTAGGCCTGGACCAGTCAATGATTTCAACAACTGGTAAATCTCAGCATAGAGACCTGGTCCTACTTTTAATACAAATACTTGAAGTAGACCTGTAACAAAGTTAAAGAAAAAGCAACACTTCTCTTTACAACTACAAAAAATGCTGGGTGGGGATTAATCTGGTTAAAATAAATAAATCTATATAAAAAAATAAAATAAAATACACAGCCCACATTGTCAGATACATCAAAAACAAGATGGGGGCACTTCCAACCCAGATCACTGACAATAACACACTACACAGTGACAGTGTGACTAACTGACGCATATCGCAGACAGTTCTAAACTAAACTGTGACCGAGAGGAACACAAAGCAGAAAAAAATCAACAGCTTTAGTCTTATATCTAGGCCTAAACGCAGGCCATCACTTTAGTATGCATGAATTTTTACATAATTATAGTCTGTGCAAATGGCTATAGGCCTCTAAAAAACAAAAACAAAAAAACAACTAAAGTTTCTAGACTGATGGCAATGACTGATACTTGCTACTTCAATCTGTGATACTGATAGTTCACCGTCTTCAGTACAGCCTACACTGGCTACAGGGCTTCCAGAAAGTCGGCATGCACTTCACCGTCTTCAGTCCAGAAACTGAGAAAGTCTGCACGCCTAATCACAATGTTACTAAACTTCTTGTGCAACTACTGTGCAAACATACTTAACTACTACTCTAAATAACTACATTACTGTAACTGTAATGCCACTAATTGGTTTATATGGTAGGGCCCATTTGTATTACTTTTGTAATTACAGCTGCCAGAGCTGGAAATTTGAAACCTAGAGTTTACGTTAAAGCGGAGTTACACTACAGCCACAGCGGCCGAAGAACTTTTAACAGGGTATTTGGCAATGGTCAAATTGTAATGTGCTACTGCACAAACGTTAACAAAATGCCAGCTGAGTAGATTATCTTGTGCAAAAAGACATTAGCTGAAACCACTGAAAGTAGTAACACGGTACAGTCTAAAATTAAACCCACGTTCCCTAAGAAAGGCTGGCGCCAATTCAGACAGTCCACTCACTTATCTCTCAGCATCGTCTGTAGCTCCCTGACATTGTCCGTCACTCGAAGGATTTTAAGCGACGAACGAAAGACTTCATCGTCAAGCATTGACAAACTGGGTATCACATCTGGTTCCATGTTTACCGAATTGTTTTTTTCTGCTACGTTTTCCACGCGGCTGTCCACGATGGCTTGCTTTGTTCTCGTAAGCTGGAACTGGTCACGTGACTAGTAATACGTGCTATAAAAATGTGAATAGTAACACCTGGAATCGATAAATTCAGTCGAAGTACTAAAAATATAAAATAATTGAGTGTTCTGAACAGCTCGTGTCTCAACTATGCCCGATTTCCACGTGTATCTGTGGACTTTTTATTTGTTTTCACACGGCAGGCTTGAAGGGGAACAACTCATCTTAAAAATTGAAGGGAAACAACTGATCAAAAATTGGTCACGTGACTGCCAAGTGTCGCAAACATGGAGGCCTGAAGTTCGTCTGTTAAGTTCTGCACAATCAGGTTGACAACTCGTTAATTGTATTGTTCATTCTGTTGACCACAGTTATATTTTATTGTAATGGAATTTTGTAAATCTCGGTTCTGTTTAGAATATAGGATTAGTTTACGATAGACTGCTCAGGTTATGTGACATTTGGTTTCAGTGGTAGGGAATGGCCGCATTGCCAGATGATCATGATGATAGACTTCATACTATATGATACGCGGCATCGAAACCATATGCGCTCCACCCATCAGTTGAACATAATAACACAGATCTGTGTAATCCATTTCAGAGGTAGAAAAGAAATTGTTTTCCTAACCATCTTTACCCAGCTTCGTCTGGTATTGACATTACTAAATAAAATATGAACACACGTGACAAACTGACACAAAGTCAGAAAGTGCATGATGATGATAGTATGATAGTAGCATAGCCATAGGCCTACAAAATAATTGGTACACACCCAGGTCTACATCATGTAGGCCTAGGCCAAATGCTAATCGGTTAATGAATATGTGATATGTGTTAACAGAAGGCCTATAGGCCTACATTTCCTTTAAGTTTAATGTAAATTATATAATAATAATAATAATGTTTATTTGTATAGCGCATATTCCATATAAAAACATGCTCACCAGCGCTTTACATTTCGCAAGAAAGGCAAAAGGTCATAAAAAATGTTCACAATTACATACACAATAAGATAACAACAAACATTAAAGCTATACAAGTAAGAAGACGCATAAGAAACCACAGAATATTAAAATTTAAACCTGACTTATGTAATGAAGAAAGATAAACAGATTTTTCATATGAATAAAGTCAAGAGGCATACTGTGTTTATATATTGCTGCGTGTGTGTGCTTGCGTACGTGTGTTTGTGTGTGAGTGTGTGTGCGTGTGCTATGTTTGCATGCGTGTGTGTGTGTTTATGCATGCAATAGTTGTACATAAAATTGTAATCAATATTTTGAATGAAGATAAAAAAAGAAAAATTCTAATCCATGTACATGTCTTTCCACTCACATGCAGCTCATAGTATGCACACGCGTGCGCATGCACACACGCACACACACATGCACACACACACACACACACACACACACACACACACACACACACACACACACTTATTCTGACCCACATCATTGGCACACATAACATAGTGGCCAGATAGAAGTGAGATTGGCCTGGTTATCTGAGGTCATTAGCAAGCAAATTGGAATTGCTAACTTGTGAAAGAGGTAACAACTGATGATAAGAGTTACAAAACAGTAATTTATTATCACAAAGTGGAAACAGAAAATTTACAAACAGGAAGCAGAAAGAATGTGCATCTGTGCACCAGATGTTTTACCCTATGATTTTTGTGTATTTTGTACACAACTTTCAGCATCAGTATGCAAAAAAAGTACAGTGGAGTCCACTTATAACAAACCTACCTACAAAGAATTTTCAGTAATAATGTATTCTTTTAATCTGCCTTTTCTTTCCTCATGTTAAAATTGTCTTATGTCTACAAAATCTGGAATTCCACTTAATAAACTCCTCTTTGTATAAATGACATTTTGTTTCTCAAAAGGCGAGCTTGTAAGTTGTATAGTCTTTCGATATAATGAACAAGGGCTCAAGAGTTGTACAACTGTTCAGCATCATTCATACATTACATGTGCAACACTTCAGTCAACAGGCTGTGTTAGATTTCTTCAAGGGTCATTGAGATCTAATTGTGTAAGCCACTGCCATGCTAGTGATGCAATGCCAGTAGTGATGTGTGTATGCCATTGCCGCATTGGTGTGTGTTTGTGTCTGTGTCTGTCTGTCTGTGTGTGTCTTTGTGTGTGTTTTGCAGTACCTGCTCACATTGTAAATGTTCTTGGAGGTGTTGGTGTCATTGTGGTCAGAATTTTTAAGTTCGTGTGTGTGACTTTGTGTGTGTCTATGGATGCATTCACTGATTTAATTATTCACATCTAAGTTGGGTTAGAGGAAGTTGTGAAATCTTGAAAATAACAAAAATATATGTACACACAAATTTTAAAAAGCATGATCCATTTGTGGAAGTGGGAGGTGGGGGTTCACTGGGAGTTTGACTCTTAAATTATTTTTGGAAATATCTTTGATCAAGGAATGGATCTGCAGAGTTTTTGAATGAAACGAAAGGTTTAATTTGGGTCATGTTAGCATACTTAAAGGATTGAACCAGTTTAATGTAAACAACTCTTTAACTTATTGGACATGCAGGCTTCTATGACAGTTGCAACATACTCAGACACACAAATTTTGGGTGTTTTACCAAAAAATCCAGATAGAACCAAACTGACTATATATTATAACAAACTGTGTTTTTAAAATTTTTTATTGCATGCTGGTTTAGGGGGGATAAAATGCATTATATATCCTTACTGAATTTGCTTACGGTGGGTTTGAAAACTTTAAGACGGTGACTTTCCTGAGTGAAAATTTTTTTTGCTGAAGTGTATTTGATTAACACTGTTTTAATGTATGAAACTAACTGCTAGCTCTCCTTTGCTTCATTAGCGTAACACTCCGTTGCTTCGTTAGCATGTCTAGCATATATATGTAAAGAACTCCATCAAATTGATGAAATCATCAGTCATGAATAGTGTGCACACATCTAGCAGAGTTGGATTGTCATTAAGATGGACATGAAAGTACTGGCTCACCCTCAAATACTGGTATTCCTGGATAGTGTCTGAAATTTCTTACCCACACATCTTCTTTCCTCTTCTTTACTGTCTATCTCACTGTCAGTGTATGTAATGTATCCACATTATTTACATTGTAAATCACCACAGCAATTGTATCAGAATCACTCCCACAATCAGTATCAGTGTTACTTTCATTTTCATAATCCTCATTGTCACCTGAAATATACAACTCACCCTCAATATTTTCATCTTTCCTTTCAGAATTGGTAGATTCAGAACATAATTCGAACTCCTCACCTGACCCATCTTCCATCATTCTTTCAGTAACTTCATGCTAAGGAATGTTTCTTGCCAAAACACAAAAACACTTTGGAGCAGAAACCATGGTAAACAAATTAGCACTTGTCAAATCATCTGCGCCTACCCACAATATACAAAGAAAACTAGAATTAAATGCGAGTAGGGAGTGGTTTGAAAGAATGGAGAGCACCACTGGATAGAAAAAGGAATCGGCTTTATAAGCATACATAAGTTGTTTCCCTTTACCAATTTTGGTACTATCATCAAAAATGAGCAAAAATTGTCGGTCACTACTTCAATCTGGCAACTACACAACAATGGCTAGGTGTTCAACATTGTGGCATTGAGTTAAACCTTTACTTGGTCATTATGCAAATATTGTGTGTCTGTCTTAGTATCTACACTAAATTTTGCCTGTTTTCTTTTGAGTGAGTGTTCTTTCAAGTGATAACGACTTGATTATTTGGTGCATTCATGTTCTTATAATGAAGAAAAAGAACTAACTTATTTGGTATTTATTAATGTGAAAGAAGGTTTAACTGTTTTCTTTCTTGTGTCTCTCCCAGAAAGAGAAATGGAGTGGAAGTGGTGACGGTGGTTAGGATTGGCCACAAAAAAAATGTCTACTTAGTACTAATGGATTTCGTTGAATACTGTGGATGATAATACTTTTTTGGTGAGTACATTATGATTTGTCAACTATTACAATTGCTTGAGCATACATGTGTGTCTGTGTCTGTCTATTTGTGCAAGTGTGATACCAAAACAGAAATTATTACATATGTATGTGTGTGTGTGTGTGTGTGAACAGACATTTTTATATTTGGTTGGTTGTGAGTGTGTTTGTGTGTGTGTGTTTGTCTGCTGCTTTTATCATAGTGCTGGAACCCTTATTTAATGTTTTTGCCTTTTGACATCTTCACCCTGTCCACCAGCTTCTTGCAGGTAGCTAGTGAATAGGACAAGGAAGTTCAAGGATTGATTTAGCGCTATGTTACCATAATGTACTAAAGACTTTAGCCTTTGCAATCATGGTAAATTAATATGAATGTGATATTTATATTAACCCTTTCGCTGCTATCATGCTTTGCTAAGGCACATGGTAAGAATTTTTTAGGAAACGGACAAAAATCACGCTTACTATTTTCAACTGCTTATAATTCAGAAGGTATTGAAGATAGATAGATAAAAGTGTATATCAGATGAAAGGAAATTGAATGAAGATTGTGTTTATGACAATTTCAGAATGAAATAATGTACAAGAGTGTCACATGTACTCTTTGAAATGCAATAAAAAAATGTTTGTCAATGATGATGTAATCAAGTGATGCAGGACTTAACAGCAGTTTATTTCACATTTTGAATTGAAGATATAGACTGTACAAAGGTCAGAAAGCAGTGTCCAGCCACAATATAAGCACAGCCTAGCCACACATAAAATGAAAGGGTTTTATCTCCCAGTGTCTATCGCCAGTAAAAACGCTTTTGAGTTTGGTAGTTCCAGAAGCAGTCTTCCAAACACAGTCCTCTCCTTCCCCCTCTTGCTCCCCTTCCCCTCTTGCTCCCCTTCCCCTTCTAGCAGGTCCAGCAACAGCAGGTCCAGTAACAGCAGGTCCAGGCCGAACATCATCACCATGCTGCTATACCATACCTGTAGCACAGTGAAAGCAAGGATTCAAATTTCCACAGAAATATTTTGTGAAATAAAAAAAAAAAGCAACACACACACACACACACACACACACACACACACACACACACACACACACACACACACCACACACACACACACACACCACACTGATATTGGTAGCATGCTACGCCCCCATGCCACACCCCCTTTCATTTTCCTCAAGCTAACACTGCAAAGAAACCCAGTGAGTACTGCTTCTACCAAAGTGACTTCATTACAACATTGTTTCTGTCAGTATTATCACTGAATGCTTTCAATTTCCTATAAAAAGTCACACCAACAGTCTCTCTCTTTTCTCTCTCTCTCTCTCACACACACACACACACACACCCCCCTCTGTTCCCACCCTACACCTCACATAAACACTCACAGGCCAAGGAGACAGTACTCCTCACACAAACACACATAGGCCTGGGAGATAGCGCAGGGCAGATGTCGACCAGAAAAACAAATCATCAACGAGACACACAGCGTGACTGCCAGCGAGCAAGTGACGAGTGACACGCCCCAACCACTTCAAAGTAGGTCGAACACACTGCCCACTCGGTCACTGGCTCGCTTGCTGACCAAGCCCAAACAAACAGTACACACACTTAGCTGTTCTATTTATAAATATACTGAGAAGAAAAGCAATACAATCATGTTATAAAATGAATAAAGCTCTCAAATACACCTACCTGCATCTGGAACAATCAGATCTCCATAGGCCTACTCTGATACAGACGATGAACCACCAAGAGCTTTTTCCACGTCAAAATCTGGGTCGTTGGCACCAACTTCACAAAGTTCGATACCAGCTGGCTTGAAGTCTTCATCTCCACTGTCTTGATCTCGAAAAATCTCTTCAATAACTTCTGCAACTGTGTAGGTTTGTTGTGGGGCAGCCATAGCTTCGAAAACTGAAAGTTCAACTTCACAGCATCTTGCCAATCGATCGTGATCAATTATGCAAATGACCTAAATAACTTGAACAAACAGCATTCAAAGAGTGAAGAATTGTCAAGGGACCTAATCAAATCATAAATAGAAGGGTTTTCAGCAATGCTGGAAGAAAGAGAAAGAGTGTTGAATTGTGACGAACAGCGATCGTCAACAGAGCATTGCAGACGACGGTTTCTAGGACGAACGCCATTCGTCAATAGCGCAGTAAAGAGGTTAATATAGCTCCTGTTGATATTATACTTAATTTCATACCCCCATGGGAATGCTGGGGGCCCTTTTATATCCCACCTGATGAAAATTCTGTGACTAGAAATTTCCTCATTTCTGTCACTCTCTTTGTTTCTACCTTGTTTCTTTGCTGTCTGTCTTCTCTTCGTATCATTTTTCTGCCATGCTGGTCCGGTCATCTATATGTGACCTCCCACCACGAAATCAGTCTTAACTAGCATTTTGGGCATTTTGAGATATACATATCACTGGAAAGTGTACATTCTGCTGATTATTTTGGTACTTGATTAAAGCTTGTACTCAAAAAAATGTAGAAGTTATGTATGTTTAAAGTCATTAAGTTGTATGACGCAAATGTTTTGAGAAAATGGCCTCTTAAGTTTTTGTGTGCTCTCCTACACATTTTCCTTAAATTTCTTTATTTGGTGGCTTTGAACCAGTTTGTTTCGAACCAGTTTGTTTCTAATTTTCGCTGTCATTAACTTAATCTGATTAACTGAAAGGTGCACCAAAGAGCTTTCCATCAGTATATTACATGCGCGGGTATTGTACAGCTCACGGTTCATAATAAGAGACAAAAACAGGTACTTTTGGTAGGAAATTGCGTTCTTTCTGCTGCGATCAGCGTATTAAAATACTGATTTAAATTGATTAATTAATAATATTTTTTTCAAGAAAAAAATTTCTGTGGGGGATAGATCATACTCATAGTCTACAGAAATCAATTTTGAGAAAAAGTCAAAACACCCCTGTTAGACCCTCAGTCACCTTTTCAGCTCCTAGTGCTGTTCGACTGACTGCAAGTTTAAACTGATTTCATGGTGGAAGGTGACATATATGTGTGTTACATAAAGCCTAGCATACAATCTCCTAGGATTGATAATTGGGTGCATGTGTTAAGTACATTTTTTGGTTCTCAAGAAATATATCGAGAAGCAATTTGAGGTAAATAAGGCCTGCGTTTTGTTTTAACTCACCCGCTTCCACTGTCCGCATATGCGGACATCATACGACGAAGCATTCGCGACTAAGGTCCGCATATAAGGATTCGGATTTTGAAAATTCGCGCTGTCCGAGTGACGTATCGGGTACGAAACTCAAGAACGGAGATGATTCCTTAGTTATCCCGTAGCAACTTTTCATTCACTTGCGTCCCGTGTGATGCGTGAGTCACTCGCTAGCCAATGAGAACAAAGAGCACCGTTGGTCAGCTCTACTCCATGATTGGCAAGATGGCGTTGCGACGAAGTGTTCGACACAGTAGGGCTGGTGATTTATTAGTTAGCGTTGAAGACGCACTGGAATTGATCCAGACTGAAGGGTCAGACGTCGAAGAAGACATCAGAGGAAGCAGACGAAACTGCCAGCACATGGGCCTCAGTAACAAGCGTCTCATTCAGACACTGACACTGAAATCAGCGAAGAAGTTGATGATTTTAGGGCTGTGTTTACTGATGATTGGACTGACAATTTAGATTTCTTTCCGCTCGATCATCCTTTCACAGTGTCACTTGCCATGAGCTTTTTCACTCCAGGAAAGACTACAGCCAGTGATGCGTCACCAGTGTTTTGTGTACAGTGAACTCTTTTTTTTCCTGTATTTTCACGTTTTTTTGTTGTTTTTTTGTATTTCATGTTCTCTATCACCTGCTTGTGATTCAATATTATATCTCCTGTGTCTTCAGTGACTCCAGTTGTGCTAGAATGTGATGTAGAACATTTTTTAGCTGAAAAGGAACATTTGGAATATATATTTCTGATAGCTGCGAAAGTGCTAAAAAAAAGGACAAAACTTGGATACCCCTTTTACCACCAAGATGATTAGTAAATTACTTTATATTTTGTTCAAGTATACACTAATATGCATTGCATGCACTCACTAAATTTCAAGTGTCTGTCTGCTCATATATAATTGTTATAATTTTTTCCTAACCTATACAAACCCTGGGTATTCAGGGATCAGCAAGGGGAAAAACTCATGGTATGGAGTGAGTTAATGTTTGTTTTTTAAACCCCATGGTGATAAATTGGATGGAGTGGTCAATGCCAGGGGGCATATCCTTAGCTTAGGTGCATGAATGCATTGATATACATACATGTGTACACAACACATGTGTACTTAATTTTCTTTTCCAGGTCCCCCCCCCCCCCCCATCCTTACCATCCCCAGTGAAGTATTGTGTACATTGTGAGATGGTTATAGTTCTGATATGGTGCTGCGTAATGGGCTTGGCTGGGCTTTAAACGAAAATAGCAATAACTTAATTTGATTTGATGTTTAGACAGTATCTGTTTTACTTGATTTAAAGTTTAGTAATCGTTATTTCCTGTGAAGTGCAATGAGTACGCTTTTGACATGGTACATTTGCACTGTGTCAGTGAAATCATAATTATGTGTCATAATTAGATTAAATATGAATGTTGCATGTTAATTTTTTGTGTAGCTAATATAAGTAATAATGTTTCTAGTATTGAAATACATTTTGATAGATTTATAATTTCAGTGAAGATTGACTAGTTCTGTTTCAGAGTACATACTAATGTTATTCATAGTTAATTTCTTGGCTGCACTGTTGAGATCTATATGTATGTTCTGATTTCATGATTGCGAGTGTCTTGATGATGTATGCCATACGTCATAATAAACTAATAAAGTATTGATAATGTTTCGTTCAGCATTACGGAAATGTTGACTTCTAAGTTATGAGGGTCATCCAATAAATAACGAGAATTCATATATTTAGAAAGATGTAAAAAATAGAATAGTAATAATTGTATTTCTATATTCCTTTGATGTTGCATCTCTTCTCCTGGATGACTGATTCCCATCTGCTGGGAAGGTGTGAAATGCTCATTGCTAGGTAACCAGAGTTAATATGTTGTACCCACATAGTTACTCCACTTCGAGCTCATCTATTGAAGTTGTAGAAATGTGCTTGTGGAATGGATCAAACTCTGGGAGACTTGTATTGGAGAATAGGCAGTTGTGGTAGAGCAACCCTTGATATATCACAAATGATAGTTGTTGGTACGCTCACTGCTTTGTGGCAAGATGTGTTTTCTTGTAGTATCAATGGCAGATCAGAATTTTATATTTCTTTCTGACAGATCTTAAAGAGATTTCATCAGAAACATCTTGTGATAGTCTTGATTAACAGTTTGTCCCATTGGAACATGGTAACCTGTCAGTACACTCTTGTTTATTACAGGCACATGTCATCATCGCCTTTCAATTTCCTTGCTTTTTTCTGAACTTGATGGGCCTTGGAGAGGTGGAAGTATGCCACTATGATTGTCTCTTAGCCCGTAGGCTTGTGTCTGGCTCGTTGCATCTGACATAGTTTTGCCCATAGCAAGGTTTTGCCGATGGCAACTATCCAGTTTAAAAAGCTGTCGCCCTCGTTTTTGTACTGCTTTAACAGAATCTGCGAGTTATGCCCATCTGTTTTCGTTCATCAAAAGTGAGTCAGTGGGGGACATACCTAGTTGTAAAATGGCTTGTTCCAAATCTTATTAAAAATTGCATGAACAGATCCATGAGTAGTAATACTAATAGCATGAGTGATTTCTTTACTTGTTTGTTTGTCTTTGCTCAGAATTTCTCTTATTTTTATTTTTTAAAAGAAATATTTGTATTTTATTACATAAATTCATTCTTTTATCGTCAACTGCCCTCAGCTATGCTTGCATTTAATGCCATTTTGCATTTTGTCCATTTGTAAACTGCAGCCTGTGAACAACTCGTGCCCCACACACACTTCAATGTATCTGGGCTGGATTGGTCTCACAATCTTATCTCCCAAATCAGTAAGCATGCTTAGAAGCTTGACTTTTCCCAAGAAGCTTGACCTTTCCCACTTTATACTCCTCCTTTATATTATACTGGTGACAGTAGGATGTGACTTAGGGAGACCAGATCAGATGGGACACCAAGCCATGTTGATTTTAGCCTCCACTGGTTCCACTCTGCTAGTGCTGATATTATATAATTATTTGTAGCTCTAGGCCAGAGGAGCTTTGGAGTCAGTTTGAATTGCAAGCAATAGACTTGGTATTTGCACAGGAAGTCACATGACTTTATAAGTTTATTACTTGCAGGTTTTCTTCTGCCATTTGTTTGTTTCTTTACCCCACCTTTTTTTTTTTCCTCAGACGGTCATCACACCACCTTCCAAGGCTCTTAATTGGTTTGTCTGTCACTGTTGGAACGGCTTGGTTGGCGACAGTGAACATTATTTTTTTCGCTCTTTTTCCGTTCTGCGGTTGTACTAAGAGGCTCCATGATTTATTTGGTTTGAAACTCATCCTGGATAGGGTGACTAGCTTGTCTAACTGCTGCATTATGTGTTAAAGTGTATTTGTCTTTTGTTGTGGAAGCGACAGTTGTATCACTCATGAAGCTATTGAAGGCTTTAACAGGGGCCATTTGCTGTCTGTTTCTGAGGTCTGCTGAACCTGGGCTGCTGACTCAGGGTAGGACAGTAATGGTTGCCTGACTGCCAGGGGCAAGCGGTTATTTGTGTCGGGTGCCAGGCAGGTACATTATTTTGCTGTCATCTGCTGCAAAAAATCTGATCATTTAGTGTGTGTTTTTTGTTTTGTTTTTTTTGTTTGTTTTTGTTCCTACCATGTGATCAACGCCCAAAGCATGCAGAACTACCTAAAGTTATACTTAATGACACCTATAATATTACACATACACCTATACATGTATGTATATATCTCACCTCATCTCACCTCACCTCACCTCACTCCCTTGCCAGGATCGGCAGTAGGAACCATGCTTGACGTCACAAGTCTTCTCCAGGTCACATGATTAAGACATATGTTGGCGATCTCCTGGATCCCCAGACCACAGACTTCAGCGATGATGTTGACATAGGAGGTGTGCGGTCGTCCCTTTCTTCTCCTCAACTTTGCCATGCCAGACCGTTGATATCAAATCTGTTTTGGTGTTTCTGATCACATAGCCACATATTTTAGTAGTATATATGTGTAGCATTACAGTTAAATTTATGGCATAACATGGTAATACGCTGAAATATGTGAAGTTGTTTATGCAACCTGGATTTGACAAGCACTTTGCCTTACTTGATGTGATGCAGGTAGGGTCAAGGTGTACATCTGAACAAGATGGCGGACAGTGAGTTGATAGAACAGCAGCAGCTGATGATCGATCAGCTGAAGGCACTGATACGACAACGTGACAGTGAGCTTCAGCAGAAGGACAAGGAGCTGCAAGACACCAGTGCAAAACTGTCCAAAATGAAGCTCCAGAACAAAGCCAAGCAAGCCAAGATGTCTAAGATGGAAGGAGCACAGAAAATGCAGGCAGATGAAACTGAAAAGGTATGTGGTGGTTATATACTTGAGATAGAAAGCAGAAGGATATGTTTCACGTTTAACTGTTTTATTTGCAGTGTTTTTGCATGGGCTCTGTTAGTTTTTGCTCACTGTGCATCAGTCTGAGGCTACTCCTACTTGTACTAGTTATTATTTTTGATAATGTTTGTTCAAATTGTTAATTGTGAGTGCAAGGATCAAACATGTTCCGTCCTTAGATGGAAATCCACATTTTCAAAAAGAAATTGGACTAGATGGAAATTTATTTAAGAAGGAAAATTTAATGCTGAAAGGTATATCACTATATGTAGTTGCATGGGCACAGGGCAGTCATCATGCTGTTGTTAGCATCCTGAAGACATCGTTCTTTTTTATGTACTCCTTAATTTTTACCAGTTAACAAGAAAGTCCTGAGGATACTGGATGGGATCCAGAACAATAATGCCTCTCCATTAGCCATACCATCACCCCTCAGTCATGTTGCCAAGCAGAAGTGGGGGCTGTCCATGCTTTTGGATGAGAACGTGTGTGTAGTATGGCTGATAGCAAAAGTTCCAGTAGTTGTCAATATATACTGTAATATGTGAAGAGATGCATGCAACTTTGATGTTTTTAAAACTGAGTTTAGGGGGTTTGGTCGTAGTAACTTGCTGACGGTCTGGTGTCACCTGCGCCGCATGACGGTCCCTACCGGATGGGAGCACCTATTTACGTCGTTGTCTTCATTCATTTTTCTGTTTCTGTCCATGAGTAACCAGGGAAAATTACGATGATGGTTTCCCGTTGCCTTCCATCAGTTTGTGTACGGTCTCTCCGCTAGCCTTACTCTCTCCCAAGATGTCCACAAGGCAGTGGAGCTATTCACCCATAGCTTGGGGATCTGGTTCGTGGGCACCAGGGCATATCCACATATGAATGTTATATAGAACCAATACTGTTGTATGGATGCGAGATGTGGACAGTCAACAAGCAAAGCCAGAACAAGATTGAGGCAGCCGAGATGTGGTTTCTAAGAAGAATGTTGAGAGTTCCATGGACAGCAAAGAAAACAAACGAGACTGTCTTGATGGAGGCAGACACAAGTAGATCACTCATAAGGAAGATTAGGAAAAGACAGGCAACATTTATAGGCCATTTTATGAGGAAGGGGATTTGGAGCACCTGGTCACAACGGGAAAGCTGGAAGGAAAGAGAGCACCAGGTAGACTCAGGGAGAAAATGCTGGGCAGACTTGCAGAGTGGCTGGGAAGGAGGAGGGTGGGGGAGATACTAGGGGCAACGAGAGATAGACAGATGGAAGTCCATGATCGCCAACGCTGAATATGCTTCTAAAAATTGCTGTACTTTATTAGAACATGCTCAGCTTAAGCATTAACCTTATACCCTGCCAGGTCCTGGGCTGCACGCAGACCCTTGCCCCATTTCAGTTTCTTGAAATCTTTAACCCCTTTGGTTGCATTATTTTTGTGTATGAAGACAGATGATAGGACTGGGGAATTGTAATTTAAACCCGTCTCACAGTTTTCATCCTAGGCAGGCCATTTTTCTTTCCAGTGCCCATACTATGTTGAAAAGACTGGTCATCTTTTCACCAGAGTAAAGCAATGTTAGGCCTGGTTAGTACTTGGATGGATGACCTGCTTGGAACACAGGGTGCTATTGGTAACCGTTGCACACTGGCAGGCTCTTGTGATAGAACTGTGAACTCTAGATCTGATGTCTAGAGTTCAGTTTCAGCTGGCAACATAAAAACTGGTCTGTTTGTCGCTCATCTTTACACACCAATCATTCTGGTGATGTCAGCTCAGTATTATATAAATCCTGACCCTCCTTCTGCACCCCCATGCCTATTCAAGACCATGCCAGTGAGTAGGTTTGTGAGTAAGGTCAGGGAATATACCAGATAACATATCTAGATTGCAGACATGCTGGAGGGCATGGAGTTTTCTGAGTGTGATGAATTCCTCTTGAACAAATTGTGAACTTCAAAGTAAATGTTGTTATGAAGTAGGGGGAATAGCAGATACTGTTGTTGACCCTGTTACTTGCCATACATATTGTGATACACCAACTTCGTGGCATGCATGTATGAATATCCATGCATTCACATGTTGATGCATAGCAGACAAATTTCAAAGTATGCATGCTTAGAGATTTCTGTTGTCACTGGATGTTTATTTGATTTTATTGCTATCTTTCATTTTTATTTGATGTTGTTCTTCCACCTCCTTTAATCTTACTAGTTGCATGTAATTGTTGTTCACCTTTTCATCTGACCTCTTTCCTGGACCTCAGATGACCACAGAAAAGTAGAGCTGTTTATTTTTACAGTGGCATGGAGAAATAATGAGAATGAAGACCATTGTTAGCTGATGCTGTCAGGTGATTTATTACCATGTCAGATTACCATGTCAGACTGTTTGACTGGCAGCAGCTTTCCTTTTATGATAATATATTCTTATTATTTGTGTTTGTTATTAAATGTATCTGTATGAAGTAAAATGTACATACTTACTGTCTTTATCTATCTGTGTGTCAGTCAGATTTTGAATAGGAAGTTTTCATCATTTCATTGTACATGTATTTCTGTAATATATATAGCTATGTATACAAATATCAATACTGATGTTCAAATGAGTGCAGCAGTGCAGTGGCTAAACATAGTTGTCTTCCCATTGGGCTCATAGAATATGTATTTAGTCTGAAATGGAGCTGATTGCAATTTTAGACAAGGGTTTACTATGAACAAGCAGCTGTTTCTCCAATTAATGCATGATATTGATTGAACACAAAACTTCATACTTCAGGTTGAAGGAGAAGAGGGACAGAGTGAGGATGCATCATCGAGCCATGCAGGGCGTGCGAAGCTTACGTTGATGAAAAAGAAACTGGAAGAAAAGGATCGCATCATCAAGGAAAGAGATGAGACCATCAAATTACGTGAGCAGCAGATTGAAGCCAAAGAACGAGTGCTGGCAGAGAGAGACACATTTGTCAGCAACCTCACAGAGCAGCTTGAAGAGAAAACCAAGAGCATTGAAAGTCTTCAATCTGGTCGAGGCACTGTTAGTGGTGATGATGGTACAGAACAGGTAATCATTTATTCTGTGTGTGTGCATGCGTGTTTATGTGTTTGTGTGTGAGAGAGATAAAGCAGAAACAAAGTGATTGAAAGTCTCCAGTCTTCATGAGACTTCATTGGTGGCGATGGAGGCTTGAAATAGGTAGGGCAGTTATCTGTGTGCATGTGTGTGCGTGCGTGTGTGTGTGTCGCAGCGCATGCGCAGGTCTGTGGTGTACTTTGTATTTCAGTTTAGATAATCACTTTTTTCAATTCATGCTTTTATGGAAGGCCCATGATATTGTCGATGACATTAGAATAATATATTCACCAGAGATAACTTTATTTGCCAGGCCATGTACGCTCAGATGGTGTACAAAGATCGGAAGATTCTGGAGCTGAACAACAAAGTGCTGGAGATGGATCGCAGAGTTATGGATCTTCAGGAATTGGCTGGAGAGAAACAAGAAGTCATTCGAGGGCGTGATAGGGTAGTGGAGGTAAGGCATTTATTATTCATCATGCATAAGTCATTAAGTGGTCAGTATATTGCTTTGTTTATGTACTAGCAGGTAGGTAGATTGTGACGTATGGAAAAAAGAATTAGTTAACTGTAATGAATAAAAAACATTGAAAAAATTCTCCATTACACTTCTCCTATAAACAGTATTCAAACAGTAAAAATGTTTCATGCACATACACTTGCACACACACACATGCACACGCGTGCGCGCGCGCGCGTACACGCGCGCGCACACACACACACACACACACACACACACACACACACACACACACACACACACACACACACACACACACACACACACACACACACACACACACACACACACACAGTATCACTCAGTGGGATATTCATGTGACCCAGCCTTCCCCCTTAGGGATGCATTGGGCTCTTTCAGTATTGATAGTATCTCCACCCTCTGGAAAATCTCTACTAGAAATTTCCTCTTTTCTGTCATTTTTTTTGTTTTGTTTATGTCTTTGCTCTTTTCTTTTTTGTCATATCTTTTCTCTGTTTCTGCCTCGCTGGTCTATGCACCTGTATGTATTCTTTAAAGCCTTACATACTTTCTATTAGAATTGAAAATTGGATATGTGTATTAACTGCATTTTTGGCTTTAAGGAAATGTGATGTGCATGAACATTTTGAGGTATTTAGACCACTTGTTAGATATATATGTTATATGCTTAGTTACACATCTGTAATTGTATTCATTTTTTTTAACTGTCTGGTGATGAAATGGGCAGAAAGTCAGTGGTAGGGGCATATCCTTAGATTATGTACACAAATGCATTCATATATATATGTATTTAATTTTCTTGTCAGCTTTTTTTTTTTTTTTTTTTTGATGGGTGGAATAGGAAGGTAAAGAGGAAGAATAAAGCAAAGAAGGAACAAATACAATGAAGCTAAAGAAGCTTGGCTAAGACCAGTCCCAGTAATGATCAGACCCCTGTCTGATGTGATGAACAGAAGGGAGGAGAATTACTGATTACGTCCTGTCAGATGCCTCAGGGTATACCTCAACAGAACTGTCTCCCGATGTTCTTGTCAGAGTGTCTCATCATTTCCATAAATGAGTCTTATCACTAGGGCTAGGAATTTTAGCAGAGATGGTCAGTCATTGGATCAGGGAGACCATACTCGAGGCGCATGCCCATGTTCAAAAGGACACCAACTGCTTGAATCCTAGAGCGCATGAGGTTAGGGCCATTGCCATCTCAGTGGAGTTCCAATACTCAGTATCCCTTAATCATATCCTGGAGGCAGCCTTTTGGCATCCTGTAAATCTGTTTTAGGGATTTCAGAGTCACCTGGGCTGATGGTACCAGGGGAATTTCCATTGTCTCGTCCAACAAGACCATTTCAGTGACAAGGGACCCCCAAATGAACCAGTAGGGCAACAGTCTCCTGTTCTTTGAATTCTGCACTAGCTGGACATGGTACAGTGTATGATGCCAAAGTGGGGAGTTTTTACTGACTCCCTGTTTGGCTGATATATTTACCATGTCAAACTCTCAGGCCTGCTGGTCCATACCTGCTTTTGGTTGCTGTGGTTCCCCTGGGGATCATTTCAGAGCCATGGAAGTGAGGAATTGTGCCAAGCCAAAGCGCTGATGGAAGGGAAGAGTGCTGATTGGTGAGCAGATGATATGTGGCTGAGTCCATCTTACGATTTCTGTTAGTTGCAGAAATTCTAGGCCAGTGAGCCAATCCACTGGCCTGGGTTTGCATCAGTGTACTAACCAAACAAGGAGTTAGTAGAAACTCCTTATATTGATAAATGATAATACATATAATGATAACAACTTTGTCAGTTTTTTATTGTTTCGTCGGCAGATTCTTCAAGCAGCCATCAAAGAGAAAGACCAAAGTGTACACGACCAAGCAATGCTCATCACCAAGCTTACCACCAAAATCGAAAACAATGAAGAAACCTTGGACATCACAAAAGAAACACTTCGCAGAACAGAGCACCAGCTCAAGACAGAGACAGATCACTTTCACATGAAACTTTCTGAAACTCAGAAATATTTCGAAGAAATGCTGGCAGAACTTGAAGGAGAAGGCAAGCGCTTGAAAGAAATGATTCATGAAAAGGACAGAGAAATCATTCAGGGTCAAAATGACCTGAGGGAGATAATTGAGCGCCATGAACAGGACATTCAGCGTATCATGTCCAAAGAGGAAGTAAACATCCATGATGAGGTGATCCGCATGTTCGAGCAGAAGCTGAAGGACACTAATGATGTCTTGGAGGGCAAGGTCAAGGTGATTGAGGTCTTGCAGAAAGAGAGCGGGGAGAAGGAGAAAGAGCTTCAAGAAAACAAGGAGTCTATCAAGGTCCTTCGGGAAAAGCTTCAGGTGATAAAACTAGTTTGCTTCCTATATTGTAAATAAAATTGTAGGATAATATACTAACTTGCTGTCATATACCAGTATACCAGTGGCCTTAATGGAATGGTAGATAGCAGCTGGAAAAGTGTTACACTGTAGCAGTTTTGGAAGATAAAATGACTGATGAAATTTTTGTACTCATAATTTTTGTTTAATGATAAATTGCTACAGTAAGTCAGTTTATTAGTGGCAGTTAATATTAACAGAATGGTGGATACCATCTTGAAAAGTACAATGTTGCAATATTTTCAAAGTGAAAAGGTCTTGAGAAAGTTCTGTTTCTATTATTAATGTTGAATCCTGTATAATCCATAGTGTGCAAAGCAAAAACACTACCTCTTAGTAAAAGTAGACTCAAAATTATTGCTTGTATCTTAAAAGAAAGTGTGTGTGTGTGTGTGTGTGTGTGTGTGTGTGTGTGTGTGTATGCATGCGTGCGTGCGTGTATCTTAAAAGAAAGTGTGTGTGTGTGTGTGTGTGTGTGTGTTTGTGTGTGTTTGTGTGTGTGTGTGTGTGTGTGTGTGTGTGTGTGTGTGTACATATGCATGCTGTGATGAGAGCTTCAGATACAAATTTTCATCTTGTTAGTATGGCGAATTAACCCCTTAACTGCTCAGTATAATAGCACTTTCGAATAACTGCTTGCCAGGGTAAAATTTAGCTTTTTAGGGTAGGTTCAATAAAATGGTTACTGCTTATTTATTTCTTGACAGATCTCTCAGATTTTTTGCATGTTTTGTTGTTATGCATTGGTCTACAATGTCCTGTCAAAATAACTTGATTATGTTGATAATTAGTATAGCAGAAACTGACATAACTACAAAAAATTACCAAAAAATAACAGCTTTCGAGTATACACAAATACACTGTGCCACACAAAATGAGTCAGAACATTGGAAAAGTGGTTTTACTATTTATTCAACATCAGCACTAACACATGACAGTCATATAAATCCCAAGGAATGTTGCTCTTGATCATAATCTGCTCATAATTGGGAGTACTATTTTTTAGGAAAAAAGGGGCATAATCATGCTTTTTGCAGTATGTTCACTAACATGTACATTACTCATCCACTTATTGAGTTATTTGTTAGATTTTTTGTGGACTTCTTCCTTATACCCTTGTTTACAATTTCACATCATTCTAATTTGATTTTGTTGGTAATGATGATGGTTCACACTAATAACATGTGATAAATCAGTTTTTGTTTTGTTTTCAATTTGAGAGTTTTAGAACAATTCAGCACATAAAAGCCCACTGAACAAAGCAAAATACCTTTTGGTGTTTGCTCAGCAATATTACAAACACCTGGGATTCAAACTGATGTCAATAAATGTCCCTCTGTGTAACAATCTGTATGTTACTGGGGGTACCCCAATTCTACTGGAAAGGGGCATAATTTTACTATTTGGGGTAGGTTCAGTACCGCAATCACTGCTTATTCATTTGTTGACATATGACTTAGATTTTATGGCTTCTCTTTCATTTTACCCCAAGTTATAATGCTATATAACAATAGTGTAATTTTGTTAGCCATTGGGAAGATGGCCAGGGATATAACGGATGGTGGTTTTACAGAAAATAAAAGTTTCTAAAAACATACACATGTTACAACACATAAAACCTGTAAAACACTGACAAAAACTTCTGTTAGTGTTTACTCAACATCACTGTAAGTACACAGTATGGTCCAAATTGTTATAGTATAATATTATACATATTGGTAAATGTTCAAAATGACAACTATGGGAAAAAAAAGTCTGAAGAAAAAAATAAACAATTGTCTGTTCAAAAAGAAAGACCCTCCCCCCACATACACACACACTTGGTATCCATTTGTTATCACATAAAACACTGTGGGAACTGTGTTAGTGTTTCTGAACATATTGTACTCACATTACTGCCATACTGTTCTATAGGAATCCAGCACTTGCGCTTGGACATAATCCTCAGGTTGTCTACATTCGTTACTTCATAACTTTGGGGGATGGTGTTCATTTTTTTGTCTGTCCAAATTGTGGTTCAAAGAAACACACAAGGGGATTCATTCTATACTCCACTTGGTCTTCTTTCACTGATGGCACTCAGTCTTGTCACAGCGTTCACAAAACGGTGAACACACACACAGGTGAGGAAAAAAAAATGCACTGTAGAATGGAAAACTAAGAACACAAAAACAAAAGCACAAAAAAGCAGAAGAAAATGAAATATATATAACTGAGGGGAAAAAAAAAACTAACACAGAACACCCTACTGCCAATACACAAACTTGGTGTGGTAGTCCTTGAAACATTGGCCTAAGCACAATCCAGGCTTGGATGGGCAGGAGGGGCAGTAGTAGCGGGATTCCTTCCGCACTTTTATTTTCTTCGTGCAGACCCGACACGGCTTGGTGGGGTTAGACTTGTTTGGTGTCGGTGGCAGTGGAAATAAAAAGTGGTGTGCACCCACCCTCACCTCGTCATCTGTTTTTCCCTCTTCCACAGCTGGCACCTGATCTGGCCAAATCCAAGAGGTGATGACACTCTCCAAAAAACTTAGGAAAGTGTTACAGGAGTCATCACCTCTTGACTTTTGCAAGATGAATGCATTGCAGGCTGCAACCTGCAGAAAATGGAAAAACAGTTTTTTTGTCCATTTCATCGACTTACGTGAGCAGTCATATGGGTGAAGCAGCTGATCTTGTTTGTCAACTCCACCCATATTCCTGTTGTAATTCGATGAAACAGACGGACGCATGTTGACACCCGTCGTCCCCGGTGTGGAATGGGTGCCTCAGTGTGGCCATGCACAGAGGACAGCAGGTGCACCACTTTTGTGCTGTGGTACTTTGTGGCGACGATCTTGTTGTCACCACAAAGAGCAGCTGATGATCCGGGGTCCAGCTTCACTCCACGTAGCTCCTCTGGAATACCCCGGTTCTCCCGGACGGTGCCGCAGGCCAAGGTGTTCCTTTCCAGGAGGTAGAGGTACAGCCGCAGACTACTGTACCAGTTGTCCGTGTAGACATGGTAGCCCTTTTCCAGGAGAGGGGCTACCAAGTACAGCACCATCTTCTCGCTGGCCGAGAGAGTTGGGTTGTCTGCATTTACGGACTCTAGGACAGGCTGCACCTCATTGACGGGGTCCTCCTTTCCAGCATACACCTTGAAGCGGTAGCAGTAGCCACCACTTCCCTTGACACCGCCGTCAGACTCACAGCACAGGTATATTTTGATGCCAAACCGGGCACGTTTCAACGGTATGTATTGACGAAATATCAGTCTACCCTTCCAAAGAAGTAGACTTTCATCAACACATACCGCTTGCCGGGGCTCATACACCTCCTGGAACCTCTCATGCAGATGATCCAGAATAGGACGGATCTTGTAGAGCCGGTCGTACGCTGGATCACCTGGCACTGGCATGGCTGCATTGTTGTTGAAGTGCAGAAACTGAAGAAGAATCTGAAATACAGAGTAAACTTTCAAGATAAGTAAGCAGACCCACAACTGGGCACCACACACACACACACACACACACACACACACACACACACACACACACACACACACACACACACACACACACACACACACACACACACACAGCCTACACACACACACACACACACACATACACACACACACACACACAGCCTACACACACACAGCCTACACACACACCCACTACACAAGCACACACTGACAGTATCACACACACTTGAATATATAAAAACACCACACTGGTATAAAAAAGTGCTTTTGTCTTTTACAAAATGAATAAACTTGCATGGAAAACTTACACACAGAAAATAAATAATGCTTATGCACACGCGCGCGCGCACACACACACACACACACACACACACACACACACACACACACACACACACACACACACACACACACACACACACACACACACATACACACACACACACATTCACACAAGCACACACTGACAGTATCACACACACATGAATATAAAAACACCACACTGGTGTACCAAAAAAGTGCTTTTGTGTTTTACAAAATCAGCAAACTTGTATGGAAAACTTGCAAACAGAAATAAATAATGCGTATGTACACATGTGCACTCACACACACACACACGCACATGCACACACACACACACACACACACACACACACACACACACGCACACACACACACAGCCTACACACACACACACACACACACACACACACACACACATTTACACAAGCACACACTGACAGTATCACACACACTTGAATATATAAAACCACACACACACACACACACACACACACACACACACACACACACACACACACACACACACACACACACACACACACACACACAAAATGAATAGTGGAGGGATGAAGAATCAAGTAGTGAAAAAAAGAAAAGAAAAAAAATAGAGCTACTTGCCTGGAACCGGTTTCTTGTCATGATGGAGCTGAAGACTGGAATTCTGTACAGCACCTTCTTAGACCAGTACAGTTCAATTGAAGGTAGCCGCACAATGCCCATCAGCAGAACCAGGCCCAGAAACTTCCTCATTTCTGCACAGTCGACTTTCTCCCACTTGTTGGCCCTGGAAAACTGTGGAAGATTGGGGTGTGCCTCGAGAAACTGGTCAGCATACAGGTTTGTCTGAATGACGAGATGGTTGACTAGGTCAGAAAAAAATAATTCCAAATAGTCAACCGGCCTAAAATTAGCACAGCTGACCTTCAACCCCGGATTTCCAGTGAAAACTACACCAGGGTTGGGGTGCTGTGCATCAGCTTCTCGCCATTCTCTCACTAGCTGTTGCTGACCACGCCTCACGCCACGCCCCCTGCCGCTTCCACGGGGCCCTCGCCGTCGTCCAGACCCCCTACCACGTCCACGACCCCGTCCCCTCCTGACAGGAGGGGGTGCAGTGCTTGTTGATGGTAGAGGATCCCCCATTTCCTCTTCTTCACCCTCGCTAGCACTGGTTTCCCCACTGCTTTCACTGGGAGCGAACGAAGGATCCACGTCATCACCAGCACCTATCTCCGATAAAAGTGGATGGTGCTGGTTCCCATCCGTCTCCTCCTCATCACTGATGTCAGGATCCGATCCTCCCATGTCTTCTTCTCCACTGTCTTGATCGTTGAATATCTCGTCCAACACATCAAGCGCAGTGTACCGCTTGAAAACAGGTCGAGCCGACGACGTACTAGGTCTCGCTGCCATCTTGAATTCGCTAATCACTGTAACCTCTCAACTCGCGATTTGCATATCCTGTGGTCAGTTACTGGTGACGTGAAGGATATGGGGCTCTTCGCTGATATCAGCAACAGAGTTGGAAACATTTTGCGCAGTCATTTCTTGTGTAGATTTGCTCGCTTTCCGTGACGAGTTTACTACGAGTGGCACTCGTATACGGGCGTGGTGAATTTCGATTTTACTACGAGCGTTACTCGTACCAAGCAGAGAAGAGGTTAACAGTGTGACATACTGTGATACAGGTAACATCAGAGCAGCTGATGCTGGTGCAGGCCAACTTTGTGGATCAAGAAAGCCAGTGGAAGGAGGAGAAACGGCGCATGGAAGTGAAGGTCAAGGACATTGTGGAGAAGCATGAGCAGGAGTTGTCAGAAAAAGAAGTACAGGTGCACACACTGAGGTCCTCATTGACAGAGCTGGAGTCTGCCTACACACAAGCTGCCTCACAATACAATGCCTTGCAAGTAAGACGGTTAATTACTGATTTTAAGTATATAGTGGTAGATTATTGGAAATTACAAAATTTGTGCCATGCCAGTGCCCCTGAAAGGGCATGTGTGCGTTTGTGTGTTATATAAATAATATGTAAGTTTATGCATGCTCATACCTGTGTAGAGTAGATAAGTTGTAATGCCCAGCGATATATGGGTTTGCTTTTAAAGCATGGAAAATAACTGACAATTTGTGATGAAAAAAGTTTTGAAGATTATGGATTATGGACTGTGTTCTGCATTTGTTGAATTATTCAGAATGTTAGAAAGGTAACATAACAACATTTTTCAAAATTTAACATTTTAATTTGTGAAAAATATTTCATTTCTGTAAATCAAAACTGTAGTACTCCTGTTCTGTGTAATCTGAGGACCAGGATTAACAGATGGTTGCTGTGTTAATGATGTAACCTTTTCATTAAAGCCTCCATCTGATTTGTTGGACAGGAAAGATATCAGCAAGTTGTTGGGTCCCAGGCTTCATCTTCGCCAAGCACTAGTGCCTCTACCACTGCTGCCATCTCCTCTCCTGGAGAAGATATTTCTGCTCTGCAGGCTCAATTGTCTCATCTTCAGAAAGAACTGGAAGAGAAGTCTGCCTTACTGGAACAGTCCAGAAAAGCTGGAGAGGAGAGTGGAGGAGCCAAAAGTGAAACCAAGATGCTGAAAATGAAAGCTCAGATGACATCAAAGATTAAGGCTTTAGAAAAGGAGTTGTCTGATCTTCGGCAGGTTGGTATGAATTTCATTGTTGGTGTTATGATTGAAAACTTGAAATTAAGTTCCTAGTTGCACAAATGAGTATCAGACATAAAGACCAGTATATTTTGCATTTCGTGTTATGTAATCCATTTGTGTTTTTTTCTTTATCTGTTTCACCCACACAGTCTCTTTGTAAATCTATCATTCTCTTGTTGTTAGTCTTTCTCACTTAAAACACATATTTGCACTTATATGTACATACTTATGCATAGTCACACTCGCATGCACATGCATGCTGCACACAGACACACACACACTCTCTAACTCTTTCTCTGTCTGTCTCTCCCCTCTCTCTCTCTCTCTCTTTCTCTCTCTTTCTCTCTCTCTCTCTCTCTTTTAGGAGTATGCATGCATACACGCATAAATGTATGTGAACACACTGAGCACAAGCATGTGTGTATACATCTGTGCACATACACTCTACTTCTCATTATTCTCCTTTTTGTGCTTACTAAAACTGAAAGTAAATTATGCACATTTTATAAGCTTTTTTTGTGTTACGCATTAAAATTGTTCTTCATCTCAAAAGACCTTTGCAGATATCTGTTTAAATGGGATTGTGCAATACATGCTCTTTTTAGCTAATTATCATGTAACTTTTTTTTTTATAGGGCAGCAGTTTGGCAGATGAAGTCATGGTGCTGAAGAACAGACTAGCTGAAGTGGAAGAGGAAAAGGGCAACTTGCAGTTGAAGCTGTGGACTTTGAAGAAACAAGAGCAGCAGTTGGTAATACAAAAGAAGAAAAATAATGAATGTGTTTGTGCAAGTTGATGTATGACCAAATATTTGGCTGTTCTGTATTTTTTGTCTGTGTTGATATCCAGTGTATAACTTCTTCTATCGTTTCATCATCAGTAATATACAACCCCAGTGTTAAAAGAATAAACATGGCAGGGTAATTGTTTGTACTGGTGTGTATATTCTCAGCTTTAGCTTAAAAGTAATGCAGTTTTGAAGTGAAACTGTATTACTGGCTTTTTCTTTGTCAAATGAAAGGGTGTATAAGTTAAATCCATCCTCTCCTCCCTCCTCCCATCATTTGATTTTTAGAGCTTATTCAATATAAAACAGTTGCGTCTCCTAGCTTTTTCCTTTCAAAACTTGTTTTTGATTTACTTTTGACAAATTATGTAATACAAAACAGAAATTGCAAAACACAGTTGGGATAACAATGAGAGATTAAAAAACTAAAATAAGGCATCATGTCTGCAAATCTGTCATATACAGTGGGTTTTTTTTTTTTTTTTTTTTTTTTTTTGCTTATGCATTGTGCAGCTAATAATGAGATATTAAAATATTAATATAATGCATATATCTACAAATGTGTGTGTCAAATACTATATTGTTCTTTTGCTAACATATCAGAGCCTGGAATTCGTCGCGGAAACGAGGATTTCCGCGGAAATCAAAATCGAAAATCGCGCAAAATTTGCGTTAAAAAAAAATCGACGACCATACTTATGTATGATGGATCCTGATCTTGTGCCCAATGTTTATTAAATACTCTTTTGACTGATATTCATTGTGATTTTCAGTGTGTTAGATGCCTTTAAATTTGTCTCCAGAATGCCTCAGAATGCACAGATTGTAGTCTTGATTTTAAAAATTTTCCGGGGGAGCATGCCCCCGGACCCCCCTAGAAGTTTCCTCTTTTTTTTTTCTTAGCAATTCCAGGCTCTGCAAATAGCTGACAATGAGAGATGAAAAAATCAGTATGATACATCATATCTACAAATTTGTGTCATATACTTTCCTCTTTTTTGCTGATGTATCATGTAACTTACAATAAGAAATCGAAAAAATAACTTACAAATCTGTATGTTGTTTGTTTTTGTATGAAACAAAATTGCAAATTACAAATATTTATATACATTGTACAGGTACTATTGATTTTTATCATGTATGACAAGAGTGACAATATGTATTGCAGATAAATGGAGAACAATGTCAAGTTTCAAGTGTAATCAGTGATAAATGTAGGAGTTGTTTCGCAAAAAAAAAACCCCACAAATTCCAAGTCGATTTTGCATTGTATTCTTCCATTTAATGTTTTATGACAAGATATCCTTTAAAAGAGATTGTTTGGTAGAGTCTTTTCAGGTTTAGCATATATAAATGTACATTTTCCCAAGAAGTATTAAATGCTGAATCTGTGTGCATACTTTAATTTGATATTTGCACATGACCTTTCCTCCATTTTGGTTAAAAAGAATTTCAAAGAAATCATCCAGTTGGCTTCCATATTTATAAGCAGTACTTCAGCAACATTGCTGAAGTCTGTAGTCTTGGGATCCAGGAAGTTGCCCAGAGATGTCTCAATCATGTGATCTGGAGAAGACTTGTTTTGTCGAGCGCGGCTCCTACCACCGATCCCAGCGAAGGAGATAGGTGAGGTAGTGAGGTAATGTGTAACAGCCGCATTAGTCAAGTGGGTAAGACATGAGACTCCCACTTAAAAGGTATGGGTTCAGTCCTGCCTGAATACCTCATGCCTGGTGGGTAAAGGGTGGAGATTTTTTCAGTCTTGCTGTTCAACTTGTTAGTGCTTAAACCATGTGTGTGTGTATGTGCACACAGAACATCAAATAGGCATGTTACAGGTCTTGTGTACAGACCTGTTAATGCCTAAACCCCATTCATATGTATATGCAGCAGAACAAATATACGCATTAAAGATCCTGTAATTCAAGTCATTCAGTGTGCACGCCCACCAAAGTTGGAGCATTCAGATTGTGCAGCAATATATCACCTGCACAGTGTGGGCAAAGAGAACAGGCATACCTACATCCAAGAAAAATCAGACCACCCCTCCACCCCTGAGAAAAACAAAAAGGCACTGTGTGCTTTCTTCATTATTAGCATAAAATAAATGACAGTACATGTATGTAAAGGGGAAAAAGCATGACTTGGTGGAATAAACCATGAGAGTGACATTTTAATGAGGTTTGATAATGTTGGATTTTAAGCTTGTAACATTTCCAACAGATGAACTGGAAGGTCGCATCAAAGAACTGGAAGACGGTCAGATTCAGTTAGCAGAAGAGCGTGATCAAGTAAAAACAGACATGGCAGCTGTCACAGATGAACGCAACAAGTACAGTGAAATTGTTGCTGACCTTGAGGCACAAACGGTTAGTATCAAGGATCTTTAGATTATTTCATTAGTTTTGTTTTGTTTTTTGGTTCACCTTTTTAAAAGATTCTTTTCTTTAAATTTTTTTTATCGATTATTTGATTGTTTTATTTACTTAGATTTTTATATGTTTATTATAGATAAAATTCATGGTTTTTTTATCATTTGAAATGCTTCTTATAAATACATACACATTAATCATGTAGTTACATATAAATTAATTTTTGTATTTATGACAGTGTGTCTCAAATTTATCCCATGGGGATGCCGGAGGCTCTTTCAGACTAAATAGTATTCCCACCTTCTGGAAATTCTGTGCTAGAAATTTCCTCTTTCTGTCACTGTCCTTGTTTCTCCCTTGCTGCTGTGCTTTCTAACATCTCTTCGTATTAATTTTTGCCTTGTTGGCCCATTCACCCGTGTATTTTCCATAAAGCCTGTCATACTCTCCAAATATGATTGACAGTTGGGCATATCTATTAATGCATTTTTGGCTCTAAGGAGATATAATGTGCAGAAGCAATTTTAGGTAATTTAGGCCAGGCTTTTTTTTGTAGATATTACTGTACTTCGTTATGTGTATATATTTGGGGTATTCGGTTTAAATTTTTAAACCGCCTAGTTGAAATTGGAGTGGTCAGTGTCGAGGACATGTCCTTACATGTGTGCACATGCATTGATGTGCATACCTACTTTTTATTTACAGGGATTTTTTTTGCTCAGGTTCAAAGATTTGTTCAGTTGGTTATAGTCCTGATGTGGCTGTCTGCAGTCAGCTGTGCTTAAACAATACAGATAATGATAATAGTGTCTCAGATGTAGATGGTTCTATGCATGAACTTGGTGATTCTGATCTGATGAACTGATTGAGAAGACTGTAACAGAACAGGAGGGTTGCTTTGACATTAGTGTGGAAATGTATTGGTTACAGTACTTTCCGTGCTTCTTTTGATTTGTCTCTGATTTGTGAATAATGGGTAAACGTGTTAACCATGATATAGACATTTTTTTTTGTAATGTACACTTTAGTTTGCCTGATTTGATTTCATCTGCCTCATGATATTTGAACAGTACTTAAATGTAGAAAATGTATACTTTTCAGGAGAACTTGACCAGGCAAATTGAAACGTTGAAGGACCAAGTAGAAACAATGGAATCAAGACAGCGTGACATAGAAGGGGAGAAAATGTCTCTGGAAGTCCGGATAGCTGAACAGGAAGAACAGAAAGAAGGTAAATTTGTTGGATGTATGAGAGATGGTCATGAAATTTTTTGGTTTTTCTTTTTTTTTGTATGTGTGTGTGATAGACAAAAAAACATAGCTACATACTTGCATCAAGGTGTCACATCTTCTCAAAGTATTCACACCTTGACATCAGTTGGTCTGTACATGAAATGTGTGCTACAGCACCTTATGTAGCATCTTCTACAGCGTCTTCATTATGGCCACTCTTTAGATTTTTTGCAGGATTCGTGGCTCTGTGTGTGTGACCTATCCTTTATCGTAGGAAACACCCAGAAGTCAGAACAGCCAAATCTGGACTGTATGCAGCCCTGAAAGTCAGTGTTTTTGCCTACTAACATTTAGCTGGTGCTTCAAAATTTTTACCAGCCAAACTGAAAAATTTACCTCCCAGAATACAAGCCCAACCACACAATAACAAAAGTGCTGCTTTGAGATTTTACTTGCATGGTTTGATTGATTTAGTATGAGGGGCAAACAAAAATGACTGGATTTCTTCAAGTAGTATATTCCAATAAATTTAGAAGTACAATATAGCAGAAAACCAAAAGAATTGTAATGAAAAAATAACAAAACAAAATCAAACACAAGGCAGTCTCAGTGTGTTGGACCCTGGTACAGTCTGTTCATTTTATTAGTCTTCGTCTTCGTCTTCATGAACCAGGTCCAGACTGTCTGGTCACTCAGTTATTTAAGCTTCACTGGCCTATGAGAAGAGGTGGTTCACTTTTACTTTTGCTATGGAATACCAATGTTTCTTTTTAATATTGTCTGAACCAGTCACAAAGTCTGATTTAATTACACATACTGTACCGTGGCTCACTGATGCAATAAGCGACAGCGATTTGCCAAAAGGACCATAACTCTGAGACTACTTGTGCCTTGCACATGAGTATAGTCGTCCTCTTTTCTCGTCAGCCATCTTCCAGCTTGCCTCATATGCTCTGAGCAGCTAAGTATTTTGCTACTTTGCTTGCAATCGATCGATTGTTGCTGTTTTGTGTTGTCTTGCCTATGTTTTCGTGTAAGGGAGAAACTTACGTGAAGCGTTTGGGTGGCAAAGCGAGGGTTAAGAAGATTTCGTCCGCCAAATTCTCCAACCCACAGACCGGAGGTTTGCCCGGTGCACCAAAACCCGCTCTCTCTTCACCTTTGTCTCTCCCTCCTCTGTCTTCTTCGTCTACTCTCTCTCACTCTCTCGAAGTCATCGTAACTCAACTGCGGTTCTGTTGCGGTGACCACGAGCCCTCAACTCAGCTGCGGTAATGTTGAGTTTTCGTCATTTTGCGGCCTTCACACTGCCCCTCACGGTAATCGACTCAACTGCGATTCTGTCGATTTCATACTCGCCCCCTGAGTACAGCTCAACTGCGATTCTGCTGCTACCGTTTCAGCCCCTATGGCTGAAGGGCGACACGGGTATGGGTCTCCTTCGGGAGGCAGGAAGGCCAGCATTTTGACGAAAAAACGGCTTGCCAGGTGAGTCAAGGAAGACAACCCCGATGTGACAGGTGTCTGACCATAGGTCCGCCCGATTGCCTCCCTTCCTTCATTACCAGCAGGTTGACTTTTCGTCATCTTGCGGCCTTCTCGTAGCCCCCCACAGTAATCGACTCAGCTGCGGTTCTGTTGATTCCGTACTCGCCCCCTGTGTACAGCTTAGCTGCACACATTCTTTTGCCAGTGTGAGTGAGGGTTTTCTTGCACAGACCATGCATGTGTTATCAAATATGTCTGTTCATTGTAAGCCAGCTATGTAAAATCCTCCTTCCATTTGGGAAGAAATCTTTGTTGACTCGCTGATGACGTGCTTTCCTTGACAGTAGAAGTTTCTGACTCAAGGCAGTAGAAGTTCCTGACTCAAGGGCTGTAGCTTTTGAGGACTTCATTGCAGAGATACATGTGGTTTCATGTCAGGAAATGCAAAGCCGCAGTTTACCAAAAATTGGTAAATCAGGTTGACTGGATTTAAAAACTCGCTAAACAGCATGAATTATCACAGTATGCAGACAAATTCCAACTGTTACCATGTACTCACCATTGGGGAATGACTATTTTTACTCTGCAAATATTTTTTCTGCTCCCATGGCAAATAAAATACCACCCCTTTCAGGGCTGGTGTGGAAGATGTGGGAGATTTTAGGTGAGCATAGAGTATCCTGAACTTGATAGATCATGTGGACATGTCCTAGTTCAAAGTATAGCCAATATATTGAGTTCTGGTCATTTTTCACTAGTAACATGTCTCCACTGTGGGAATAATAGTTATTATATTTTGTAGGTTTGTCTGGAATTAAGTGATTCAGATTGATCTTTTTAGTGTTATTGAAAATAAGGGAAATGACCTTACCAACAGGCTTTTGATAGTCTTTTTTTTTCAGGAGATGACAGTTACAGGTGTTCCAAACTGGACTTTATTTTCTGGTTAAAAAAATGAATCCATGTTTGGCTTCATATACTGTTTCATGTTGGACTGATAGCATTATGGCACTGGTAGATCGCCCTGTCTCGATCTGATTTTAGCGACTAATACTAATGAAAATAATATTAATTGAAAGAACCTTGCACAGGGCCCCATGGTCCATTTCTCAGCACCCCATGTGTATGTACATGAACTGAAGAAGCCCAGCTTTCATCATTCTTTCAGGCCGCCATCATTAGGAATGGCCATGTTGCAACAAACCAGCTGCATCATTGTTCAAGTTTTCTGCTCTGTCTTGCCCTTTTCTGTGCTCAGTCTTAGCTGGGTATGGTATAGGTGTGCACCTTTCATTGTGCCATCTTGACTGATTTGTTTTCCCTCCTTTGGAGCACTGTCAGTTTGCGGGGAAAACTTCCAAAACCAACAATGTGATAACTACCTGCTTCGGACACTCAGAGTAATGCAAGTTATCATCTTCACATGCCGTACAATCTGCCCTTCCAGAGATTTGACACTGCATGGCAGCAGGCGCAGACAGTCGCGCCGGGGTCCTCTATTATGCCACGTCCAGGGAAAGCGATGCCCAGTGACCAAGGGACGCTACAACATGGGCAATTCATCAGGTAAACTCATACTGGGAATGAATCTGTCCACAGTTTTAGCAGACACCATCACCCTTATACCACTGCTAAAGTCTCCCTGGAGGATCATCTGCTGCTTGGGAACAAACCTGTGTTGCAGCTACCTATTGTGTCCTTCAGGACACTGGCGGACTACTGCAAAATGTTGAGAAATTTTGCTGGAATGCTTCTCTGCGGACACCTTCTTCAGGGGCATCTCAGCACATCTGGCTTGAATAGGCGAAGACCATGATGTTGGTGACTCCAGTCTCATTCTAGACCAGGAGATTGGGCTTTTCAGACATAGATTCCGAAAACCGGGCCATGTTTTACTTCATCATGCTCTTGGTTCACAGGGATGTTTCCTTTGCTAGTTCTCAACTTTTGGAGGATGACCATGCCGCCCTATGTATAGTTCCACAACAAGGGCCATCTTTTTGGCCATTCTGCTCAACCTGCCATGGCATGCGGCATGGACTCTCCAGAGGATGGCGTCAAAATATCGGAGAGGCCATCAGAATGGGAGATTGGGCAATGTCAGTGGAGTAAAGGATGTGTACTTTCCAAAGCCTCGCCCACAAATTTCACATGAGAGATCTACACTTTGTATGGAAAACCCAGACTTTTTCAGTTCAGAGTTCTCCCTTTTGGCCTGTCCCGAGCACCATACTCTCAGGAGTTAAACTTGTTTCATCTGTAGACTGAAATACTTTTTTTTTTCAATTTGGTAAGGACAAAAATCTGTTCAAGGAAAACAAAAAAACAACTACAAAAAAAGAAGACTTCATAGTCTGTGCAAGTTCAGTGCCAGGAAAAAAGACTTTCATCTAGCCAGGACAACAAATCTTTCTTCATCAAGATAGTAAAACAAGACTCTTCTAGAATTGCAGGAAAGTAAACATGTGCTGTGCAGTGACAACCACAAGTATAAGATGAATCTTGTCAAATCTTTCCTTTTTCTGTGTGTTAAAAGCAGCAGACTTTGTTAATACTTTCATTAACAGTGTGGATGGTTTGTGATTTACCATGTATATTACTTAGGGGGGGGGGGGGGGGGAACCTGAAAAGTCATTGTTCATCTGTGACTCATTGGAATTAGATTGTTCATCTATTTTCAGCGTCCTTGAGTTTTTACCCATTTGTTGACCTCTTGGCTTTGTTTTGTTTTCAGCTTTGGAGAAAGAGAAGGGTGACCTGCTGAAAGAAGTGGAAAAATGGAAGGAGAGAGTGGAGTATGAAAAGCAACCTAATATTGCTTTTGAAAAGGAAAATGAAGAGCTGAGAAATTCTGTAAGTAGCACATGAATGTTTGTTGTTTCTGATAGAGAGAGAGAGAGAGAGATAGAGACTGTGCAGTGATTGTGCATGTGTGTGCATGCACATGGGTATGCTTCTTGAGATGCACATATGAAGCTGTGTTTACATTTTCATTGTTCATCTTTGCTTTGTTCTAAAATGATAAAACATGCTGGCTCTGAATCAGTTTATGATTGTTTTTAGTATAGCTCTTTTGAACATTCTTGCTTTCAGGTTTTTCTAAGCTGAAACTCCCCTTAGTTTTCGAGATTTTCTGGATGCTCTACCCCATTGTCATTGTCACCAAATTGTCACCCAAAGTATGTTTTCATGTGACAGTCTGATTACAACATACAAACGTGTCATTTCATCGTGCACAGGTATGTTATTAACTCAGGATGAAAGCTGAGGTCATAAGTCACTGTGATGCAGATGTTAGTGCAGTGAATGGATGACTGGAGGGTTTTGTGGGTTTGAATCTCATAAGTCCTGTCAAAATCATTGTGGGATTTTTTGGGCCTCAACCGGCTCCTACTCAGAGTTGAGCGTGCTGTGAGCTCATTGGGAAGATATAACCGTAGAGTTTCATCCATTTTGCAGATGCATCATTGAAGCTTTCATGCAAATTTTCAGACGAACATGGCGGTGTCTGTATTTTTTAAGGCTGGTTAATGCCAGAATATATTATGAAAGGAAGAGCAGAGTACAGCCTAGTCATGCAGTGTCAATCCAGAATGGAACACTGTAACATCATGATTATCATCCCCGTCATTATGCTTCATCGTAATATTAAAAAAAATTATTTCAGGTTCTGTGATATGTAAAATAACACAAGTATAGGACTGCAAAAAGTTAAATACAAAAAAAGGCTGAGGCCTCCCTGGCATGATCCCCTGGCTGTCTGATATTACAGACCTTAGTAGGTGTCCACCATTGTCACATGATTGTTGTCTTTTTGTCACACTATCAGCTAAGAGAAAGATACTTGACCAACATCATCAGCTGTGGCATCAACATCACCAGTTGGGAAGACATTGCCTTCAACAGAATAAGCTGATGACAACAGTGCATGCAGGGCACTATCGCATTCATACAGCACAGAACAGCTGGTATTCAGCAGAAGAAAGATGTTGGAAGCAGAGCCCAAAGCTGCAGGACTCCTTCCCATACAGTGATTTGGAAAGAACATGTACCTATAGGATTAGTCTTCTATCCTACTTAGACCCGTACCAGACAGTAAAGACCAGTATGTATAGAGAATCCAGCCATCCAGCCAGCCAATGAAGTCAGATAACTCAGTAGTTTCATGGGCTATTTTGTGTCTGTTGCTGACTTGCATAACACTGCATACAAGAAAATGTGTACACTGTTTACAAGTCTAATTGTGAAATGTGTGTTAGACTGTGCGTGATACTGAAAGTGTGAGACTGTGCATGACCACAAGTAAACATCATAGTCACTCATGTCACCTCATGCGAAACACAAGTACACAATGGGGGATGAAGTATGCTACAGTGTTGCTGTGCCCACAGAATGGGGGATGAAGTATGCTACAGTTTTGCTGTGCCCACAGAATGGGGGATGAAGTATGCTACAGTGTTGCTGTGCCATATTTTAATGCGGCGGTCATGGAATCAGTCATGTATGTACCTGCACAGTCATCCGACACACACGTCTTTAGTCATTAGCAGCTGGCCAGTTTTGCCACACTGGCAAAATGTTTTTGCTGTATATCCTCACAAGATTTATATCCTTACCATCTTGTGATACAGTAGTGTGAACAAATGTTTTCAGGAGAGACAGACCAAAATTATCAAATGGAGTAATGTGTCATGCAGTGACTGTGCTGGTCTGGCTGACAGTTCAAAAATCGGTCATGTTGATAGGTCTACTGCAGGTTGTGAATCGGTCTCTGGCCACCATTTCATCTGCTATATGGCTTATCACCTTTGGTCACTTTTTTGAGTTTATTTCACTGGATAATTATTTATTTCAATGTAGAAATGTTTGTTAGCTCTATTCTGTGATGTTGTATCTCATCTGTAATATTATATCGTTTTCTTGTAAGAAGTGAATCCCTTGTGCTGAAAGAATAGTCATAGACTTCATCACTCTTGGCAGTATCTGCTTTGGATTCAAGTCATCAAAAGTTTGATTCATTCAGTTAGTTCCTTTCATTGTGAACTTAAGTAGAGCCAGTGTTCTAAAATAGTACCAGCATTTCATTGGACTGCTGTGAGGTATTCCTTTCACATAGGAGTTTGCTTGAATGATAGCTCATGGTCAGTGATATGTGCACCCGCATTAAAGGTTGTTCATGTCATGAATCTAGCAGCACTAGGAATTGTTCTCAAGTTTTCATACAGTGAATGCAAGTCAAGAGTTGGCTATCACATCTCATGTTTCTTTCAAAGTAGTATAGTTCCATTTTCAAGGAAGTAGAGTTTCATTTTTCTCTTTGTGACTATCTATATTCCATTCCTTCAGATTTAACAATCCGTGTTAAGAGTAAACATACGGTTCCATAGATGTAGTAATGGCAGCAGTTGTAGAAGTGCTGGATATGGTTTGATTCTGAACATTAGAATTAAAAACAATATTCTTTGATTAAAGATTTTTATTTTGCCTCAGATAAAACAACTGGAAGAAGAGCTTCAGGCTGAGAAGAACCTAACAAAGGAGGCTAAAGAAAAGATCAACTCACTCCAAGCCCAGTTGGACCAGTCCAAAGAGCAACAAGTGAGTTGAAGTTCTGTCTTTGTGTCAATGTAATCATCCTTTCAGATGTGTTGATTAACATTGAGCTTTGATTGAGTTTTTCTGTCCTTGCTGATATTGGTTTGTTTTGTTCAGCTTGAAAGGTTGCTCATTCACAAACAAAAATGCATAAAATCTTTTGTGTTTGGCTTGTTTAACTTATATGTTGTACATGTCTTGTTTGTGTGGTTTTACAGTGAGCCTGATCCAAGATGTTTTTGATTGCTGATGGATGTGTTGGTAAACAAGAGTTAAACATTTGACCAGTATATGACTCTTCTGCTGAATTTCAGATGTGGAGATTTATCTGCTTAGTGACAGAACTCTGCTGAAAAGAATTTTTTCGTTGGGAAAATTTTTATGATTTCTCGCCCCCTCCTCTCTGAAAGGGAATCAGATTATTATTTTTCTCTTACACTGCAGTCTTCTTGGTCGATTTTTGACGGAAGTTATAGTGCAACACAGGCTGCCATTTTGGGGTTTCTAGAGTTCTTATAATTGAATACAGTGTTGTGTGGAAAACCATAGCGTTTCAGCTATTCAGTTCATTGCCAGCACATGTGTGTGTAACACTGTGATTGAATTAATAACAGCATAGTGTCTCAGAAATTTTATTGCGTGCCACCCATACAAGTCAAGTAACAGTCAGAAAAGATCTGCTTCAGACCCCACAGACTGTTTCTAAGGTTTTATTTGAATGCAAAATCTTGTCTGTTTTATTGCAGAATCTTGTCTTTTTTGCTCACTAGTTTTCATATTCACTCACTGACATGTATGTAATGAGATGCAGAACACATAGTCCTTTTCACTTAGGTACTCGTTGTTTACTCGCACACATGATGCACACACACACAAAGCACACACACACACACACACACACACACACACACACACCACACACACACACACACACACACACACACACACACACATTTTCTTGCCTTACTCCCTGCTCCCCCTTTTTTTTTAAACCTTTTTTTTTTTTTTGCTTTACTAAGGAAGAATCCCTTATTTTTGTCCATGTTGTTTTTTTTATGTTGTGTTTAAGGCTGTTTTGTCCCAATATTTCTTGTTCTGTTGTGTTTTACTGTTAAGAAATGTTGATTTGTTAGTCATTAACAAATGTTGATATGCTTAGCTGCAGACATATTTGCTCAACCTAATTTAACAAAAGCTGATTTACTTTTGCATTATTAACAAATATGATCCAGCACGGGAAAACCACACTACAGTGCAAAATTTTCACTTTTGTGATTTAATTGATTTTTTAATTTCAAAATTCTAAAATTTACATGCGAAAAGCAGAATTCATTTTTCTATATCAGTATTCTTGTTGGACGCATTTGAACCTTATAGGTGTATTTTTGACAAGGGACATAATGCACTTACAAAATTTTGGAAAAAAGAGTATATGCTTTCAGTAATAAGATATAATGAAACTTTAGGAAATTGAAAAATTACCTCGTAAAGATTTGAAATATGGAAAGATCTCAGTTGGCCTAATTTTGACTTTTTGCAGCTACTTCTGTCCATAATTGTAAATGGCTGGTTGCATCTTTAGCAGCTGGGTTTTCCCATGCTGCTTTACAAGTGTTGATTTGCTTAGCCATTCACAAATGTTGATTTGCTTTGCCACTGACATATGTTGATTTGCTTTGCCATTGACAAATATGGATTGCTTGGCTACTAACAAAACTTGGATTTTTTGCAGACATACAATAGACATTTTTGGCCAGCATTTAAACTGTTCTGCTAAAAGAACAGAAGCTATTTTGAGTCAACATTTCAACCTTTTCACTCCCTCAACTGTCCTCCAGCTGTTTCCACTAGCTTCATGCATTTGTCCAGCTGCAAGAAAGTGGTGGAAGCTTGTATATAAATGAGTGAGTGAATGGATGAAACTCCCTTTGACATTAGTTTGAGAGACTGTTCTCTGTTTGCTTCTGTCCCCTTTGTAATCATTCCTATACCCACATACCTCTGTTGCAAAAGTTGGTTTTGTTAACACCTTTTGAATTGATTTTGATGCGAAGTGAAACATTGACACGAACTGGTATGATGTAAAATGGCCTGAATATAGTATTGTGTAAAAAAAAACATTGCTTTAAGTTTTTGTATTTGGAGGTTAGAGTACAGGACTCAAAGGGTTAATGACATGTACTGTACTGATTCATGAGTGCTTATGCTGTCCAGCTATTTCCATGTAATAGAAATAATAGCTATGCTGTTGGCATGGCAAGACGTCTACTCAAGTCTCTACCCACAATGTTGTAGGTGGCTTTTATCCCACGCATACATATCAGTTTCATTCTTTCATCTGCAGCTGTCTGTATTCCAGCACATGCTTCTGGTGTCTTAGTTTTCTTTCAGTTTTGCTTCTGATCAATTGTTGTTTGTGCGTGTATCTATCATTGTCATCTTCCATGAGGAAAACAGAATTGGTGATAAGGCTTGTTTGAAATGTGTTGATTCGCCTCTAATTTGTAGTGTGGCAGTATCCCTTTTTATCAGTGGTTCAGTATTTCCAGTCACTAGTATGTGGTTCACAGGTCCACTTTCTCACTGTCTTCTGTTTTCTTGTGTTCCTCCCTTGGCCACTGCCCCTTGCCTAGCACTGTTAGTGTCATGCAGTTTATCCATGGACTTTGCACTACCAAGGTCTAGTAATCACCACAATGAAGTGGGATTATGGAGGGTCTAGAGGGGCTGGTCAAATCATAACCATCTTTCTTGACATCTTTGGAGGTTCAGGGGTGCTGTGCTCCCCCACTCCTTTAGTAGGAACAGAAGAAGAGCATCCATTTAACAGGTTGAGCACCCAAGTTTGACTGCATTTATATCTACATTGATCTCAGGCTTTATGCAGGCTGGCCACTTGAACATGTCAGGGGAAGCAGCTGCACCCATGGAGTCCCAGACATAGGATGTATTTATCTTCCTTCAAGACATAGGATGTATTTATCTTCTTTCTCCTGGTATTATTGACAGGTTTGGCTGATTAACCTGTTGAGGAAAGAAGAGGCTAAATTTGCCAGCCTACTGCCATGATTGATCTTGTGGTGTTTTTTTTTACCCACCTAGCCAGCTTCACCTGGTTTCTCAAGAGAAGATTCGGCTGTTTCATTATAGGACCTAAAGGCATTGTCTCAGCTGGTGGCATGGCTGTTGGATAATGGTGCAGTGTAGTTTGGTAATGGTACAGTGTAGATCTCTCATGACTGAAAGTTAGTTTGCACCGTTACTGAACAGTTGATTGGTCCAGCTTGCCTCTTTGGCCACTCCCCCAATTTTAGCATTGCCGGTCACATGTGATTTCACTACAGACCCAGCTCTTACAGAGGCATATGATTGCCACAATGAAGTGGTATGTTTAGAGTCTAGAGGTACTGGTCAGATCATGGCTTTCTCATCTGTCTAGACATCATCTGCAGTTCAGGAATGCTGTATTCTCACTTATTCAGTGGGAACAGAGTCGGCATCTTTTGTATTGGGTGTTCAATGGGGTTGAGTGCCGGTGATCAGCTGCATCGTTGACTGTCAGTCTTGCACCTATCACATGACCTGTCCAGCTTGCCAAAGGGAGAAACTGTCCATGGTATCCCATTTGCTTGACATTGACTTTGTCGCACTTGTTTTGGATTTCTGTGTTGGTGATGTTTGGCTTGCCAACCTGTTCACTCGACCTTGGGAAATGGCAGATTTTACCAGATGTTTACTAATGCTGCTTACCTTCTTGGTGCTTTGTCTTATACATGTTTAATTCCCTTGTGGCCTTCCTATTGGTTGTGGCTTTCCAGGTTTTTGGTTCCTTGTTCTGGCAGCTTTGCATCAGGTTGCCTCAAAACAAGGAAGGTAACATGCATGTGCAGGTGAAAACCATCTGTGGTATTTCATAGGTAGAGACTTGGGTAGTTGTATTACTATGCCAACAACATAGCTGTGATTTTGATTACATTGGAATAGTTAATTGCTATAGAGTTTAAGTATTTTTGAGCATGTTAAGTAAATATAACTCTAGGAGGGAGAAATTCCTTTGTTATTTTGTTTTTAGTGCAGTCCATTTATTGTTCTTTATCAGTACAGTGGTTAAGAACAAGTTCTCAGCGCACCATATTGGTTTTGCAGGAACAGTAAATTTCAAAAGTGATTTGTCAGTTTTACTGATACACAGTTTAGTAATATTATTCAAACTGAATTTTAATTCTGGTCACTGAAGTTACATACTGTAGTTGCTGGATGCAAGTTTTGCTGTTTTTGCATCTTCAGAACAGAAATCCAGAAGACTGCCAAAGACTGATATGCTAAGAATTTCTGAGCAGAAGGGCATTTTAGAATTGATTTATGCTGGGTTTTTTGTTTTTTTTTCAATTTTTAGAAAAATTTTTTTAGTTTAGTCGAGATGAGAAAAGTTGTTTGATCAGTGTTTCTTGGCTACATTTGTCATCATCAGACCAAGGTATTAGCATTGATGCTATTGTACAAAAGCATTATCTGGTGTCAGGAGTGGGGGCGACGCTTCATTCTTGTTTCTTCCTCCATCTCACCCCAAAGCAAAACATGTGTTTGTTTTTAGACAGTCTTGTCATTCCCCCTAACCACTTTAACCCTTTCCCGTTTGCAGATTCTGCTCAGAAACTCTTCCTAGTATTCAGAGATTTCTGAAAGCGTGTGAATGAAAAGGTCACATGCTGACCGATATCTTGTAAATGAGGCGATGTGTGGTACCAAATTCAGTATCATTCTTTCATTGGTTAATCCTGACTTTCGCGGGAAACTTCATTCATGAGGTGTGTGTAACCCTTCGTGCTTAGAGCATGATGGAAATTCCCCATCAGGCCTAAGTGACAGGCGGCGGGCTGCGGCGGGTGTAAATAAAAAGCAGGGTTTCCTGGTCAGCGGGCTGCGGCGGGATAAAATGGGAAAGGGTTAACCTACACCCCAGCCCAGAAGATTAAGAAACAAGGTCCTAAGTCAGGTTGAAACTGATAGTTTCTGGAGACTGACATAAGATAGCAATGACAAAATGAATTTTTTTGTTTTGCTGTTTAACATTGGGGATGCTGTATGTTTTTGCTTTGGCTTTGGCCCACTTAGTTGTTCTGTTTTACAGGAAGCCATCAAGGAGGAGTATACACAAAGTGAGGCAGACCTGAAAGAGAAGCTGTCAGAGACTCAGGAAGAACTGGAAGATGCTAGGAAACAGACAGCTCAGCTGGAAGAAGAAACTGCCAAGCAAGAACAGAAGATGGGTCTTCTGGAGGAGGAGATGGTTCAAAAAATGGGTGATCTGCAGAAGACTGCAGAGGAGAAATCCAACAAGCAGGAGGAGGAGATAAGCAGCTTGCACAAAGAGAAGCAGCATTTGCAGGAGGAAGTGTCAAGCAAGGCTTCCCTGGTATGTGAACTGGAGCTGCAGGTGAAAACTATGGCCAGGGAGGCGGAGGTACTGCGTGAGGGGCAGAGTGAAAAGGGCAAGGAGTTTGAATCTAAAACACAGTCCCTTCTTGTTCAGCTTTCAGAATTGGAATCAGAGCTCTCACATCAGCAGACTATTTCGGGAAATTTTGAGGAGGAGATTGCTCGTCTGAACTGTGAGTTACAAGACAAACAAAATGAAATTTCATCACAACAAAACAAAATTCAGCGGAGTGAAGAATTGACTAAGGAACAAAAAGAAATTGTTCTTAGGCTGGAGAGCCAGCTTAATTCTGTGAAAGAGGAGTTAAAGTGTGAGTGTGAAAAGTGTGTGAAACTTCAGGAAGAATTGAGTGATGTGCAGACACAAAAAGACAAAGAGCTTTCAGACAAAGACAGTGCATTGTCTCAAACTACAGAAAAACTGCACAGTGCTCTGTCATCATTGGGGGAAAGTGAACAGTTATGTAGTCAGCACAAAGTGGAAATAGACAGTTTGCAATCACAGTTTCAAGAGAAAGACTCTGCTATCCACATACTTCAAACTAAATGTGAAGAACTACTTTTGAACATAACAGAAAAGTCTACAGCTTTGGATTCTTTAGAAGGAGATCTTGAAGAGGCAAATAAGTCTCAAGAAGCATTGCAGTCACATTTAGACAATTCCAGAGAACAGCTGTCAGAACTGCAGATATTACAGAAAGATCTCCAGTGTCAGCTTGAACTGAAACAGAAAGATTTAGATGAGAAAACTGTGTCTTATGAAACACTAATCCAGTCTGTGAACAAAAGTACCTCCAGCACACAGGAAGCTCTTCTTGCAAAAGACAATACCATCCAGAACCAGAATGAAGAGCTAACTCGACTTAAAGAGTCACTTGAAGAACAGCTGCACAGATGTTCACAGCTTGAATCCAAGCTGGAAGAAAAGGATTCTCAGATGATGGAGACCAACGGACAGTTGCAGGTGATGGCAGCAGAACTGGATGTGCGTTCAGAGACCTGTGCCAGTTTGGAGAGTACCATGAAAAGAACAGAGAAAGAAAAGGAAAGGATTTCAGAGCAGGTGAGGAGCATGTCTGAGTGTAATGAAATTCTCTTACAGGAAAAAAAACCAATTGTCTGTGTCTCTTGACGGCATGCAACAAAGTATCTCTCTTCTTGAATCTGAAAAGCTTTCACTGAGTGAGTCTCTCAGTTCCTTGCAGATTGTGCATGATTCTAAGTGTGCCGAGTGTCAGTCATTGTCTGAAAAACTCACTAGCTTACAGTCATCGCTTGATCAGAAAATGTCTGACATGTTGCATGAAGAGGAAGTCACAGTTAGCTTGCGATTGTCTGTAGAGGAGAAGCATGCTGAAATTTTATCCGTCAAAGAAACTTTAAACAGTGCTAAAGAAATGCATGAAAGAGTTGTCTCAGACATGGATGCTAAGAATGAGAGCTGTAAAGTGCAAATACATGATCTTCAGCTAGAGGTTGAGAATCAAGTTGCTGTAGTATCAAGTGTAAAGTCTGACCTTGAAAGTGCAATAAAAGCAAAAGACTCTGTGCATGAACAAAATGCGAAACAACAATTTGTGCATGAAAATGAAATTAGTTCTTTGCAAGTACAGTTGCACGCTGTTTCCACTGACAAGGATCAGATGAAAGCAGAATATGAAGAACGCATTTCCTCTTTGCGATCTCAGTTAGAAGGTGCCTTACTTGACAAAGACAGCATGTTGGAAAAACATGCATCAGATATTTCAGAGCAAGCAGAAGAGTTGTCTTCTTTTCAATCACAGCTTCAAAGTGCCTTTTGTGAAAAAGAAGACTTGGTTGCCAAGCATGCTGCCCTTGAAACTAGTCATTTGTGCCTTGTTAATCAGCATGATACAGCGCAGCAAGAGCTGCAACAGTGTCGCAGTGATCTGCAGTATGCCTCCTCCTCCCTGGCCTCTCTGCAGCAACACTCAGAACAGCAAACTGCAGATGTGTCTGCTCGCTGTGCAGAACTTGTTGACATCCTTCAGACCCACACAGAATTTCTTCCTGCCAGTGCAACAGATTTCAGCAATCCGTCAATGTGTGATTTAACCAGTGTGGTGCAGTGTGTTATGGACAGCATGAAGATGAAATTGTGTGATGTTGAACAGACATTAAAGAGTGAGAGAGAAATGTTTTCTGTTAAAGTAACAGAGTTTGAACAACAAGTTTCTAGTCTTTCTTCGGATCTTTCACACCAGAGATCTCTGGCTTCCACAGAAAAATCTTCCTTGCAGGATCAAGTTGTTTCACTGCAGGAAGAAGTCCAAACCAAAGACAGATTGATATCCAGCTTGACTGGAGATTTGGAGGATGAAAAATTGGCCTGGACACAAAAGTGCAACTCTTTGCAGGCAGCTATAGAATCAATTCAGTTTGCTTTGAATGAGAAAGAAGGTCTCATTGATCAGCTGAGGCAAGAGAAAGAAGACATCATGCCCCTGCAGCAAGCCCTGGCTGATGAGAAGGCTGGGTGTGCTGAGCTTCAGAGCACTGTGGATGTGCTTCACTCTCAACTTACATCTCAAAAAGAAGTCATCAGAGTCAAAGAAACAGAAATCCAGGAACAAAAACTTACCATTGATTCTTTGCAGTATCAGTTGTCATCTCAGCAAGACGAGACGAAGTCCACAGAAGAACAGCTCCAGTCTACATTGTCAGTTCTTCAAGATGAAGCCAGATCACAAGCAAAAGCTGCCAAAGCCAGAGAGATTGAACTACAGAAAGCTTTCTCTGCTTTGGAAGCTGAAACAAAACAGAAAGAAGCAGAACTGCAGTCCTGTATTGATGTCCTTCAGAATGACTTGAAGTCAATAGAAGATGCTGCTGGAACCAAGGAGGTTGAATTTCAGTCCATGTTGAACAGTTTGCAAGCAGATCTACAGTCACAAAAGGATTCTGCCAAGGCAAAGGAAGAACAGCTTCAGTCTACAATAGATACACTGCAGTCTCATTTGCAAGAACAAGAAGACCTTGCCAAAACCAAAGTGCAAGAACTGCAAGCTCAGATAGACGATATTCAGAACATTTCCTTGGCTAAGGAAAAAGAGGTGATTAATCAGTTGAACAAAGCTTTGCAGAGTGCTTCTGACATAAAGGGAGAGGCACAAAATACGAAAGAACAGCTCCGTAACTTAGAGCAGGAATTGTCACAGATCCAGTCAGTGTGCCAAGAGAAAGATGAAAAGCTGACCAAGGCAGCAGAAGCAAAAGATTCCTTGCTGGCAGAAAAGGCATCTCTGGAAGTGCGGATTGCTGACATGGAGGTGAACTTGAACAAGAGAATTGAGGCTAGTTTGGTTGAGAAAACAGATATGGAATCACAAATGAAAGACTGGACAGAAAGGTGCAGTGCAGCAGAATTACAACTGGCCAAGTCAAAAATGGACTATCAGGAATTAGATTTAACCAGTGCTGGCAAGATTTCTGTACTAGAAGAAACTGTAGAAGAACTCAAAGGACACCTTGAAGAAAAATTATCATCTCTGGAACATTTCCAACAGAAGCTGAATTCTGCTGAAAGTGAAGTGAAGGACAAAAGTGATAGCTTGGCAACTGTAGAAAACCAGCTACAGTATGTGGAGTCACAGTCATGTGATCATCAAGCACATGTTTTAGACCTGGAAAGCAGGTTGCAGAGAGTTCAGCTGGAGTGTGAAGACCTTCATGGTCAGGTGGAGCAGTTCAACAAGCAGCAGATCAAGACTGAAACTGACCTCAAGACAAAAACTGATACATGTATAGCAGTTGAACAGCAGTTGCAAAAAACACAATCAAGGTGTGAAACTTTGGAAGCTGAAATAGATACATTGAAACAAGACAACAGTTGCATTGAAAGTAAACTGAAAGAAACAACTCAAGCATTTGAGGTCAAGAAACAGGAGTTACAGGCTGCTCAAGACAGGTGTGAGGATTTGCAGAGGCAGGTGGATGCTGAACATGATAACATCAACAGCTTTCAGATGCAGGTGGTTCAGATGGATGCCCGGCTGGAAGAGCTAAGCATGGAGAATAACAGTCTGCACAGTCATCTTTCCAAAATGGCCAGAGAAAGCAGAAACCTCAGATCTTCTTTAAAAATTGGTAATGAATCGTTGGCTGCGAAATCCATACAGCTGGAGGAGACACAGACTCAGATCCAAGAGTTGCAGTCAAGTCTGGAAGAGGCTTTGAAGCAAGCAGTGAGGGATAAAGATGAACTGAATAAAGTGCATGAGGAAACCATTAAGCAGAATGCAGTGGCAGAACAGGAACTTACCGGACTGAAGTCAGAAGTGGATGTTCTGAAAGCAGAGAAAGAATCACTCAAGCAGCAGTTGTCAATAATTAGACAGCAGTTTTCAGAACTTCAGAATGAACTTGAAACAAGTGAAGTCAACAGGAAATCTGTAATAGAACAGCTGTTAGAGTCACAATCAAGAGAAAATACCCTGAGCAGTGAGAAAGCTGTCATGAGCACACAACTGTTAGAAGCCCAGAATGAAATGTCTGAACTTAGAGCACAGGAGAAGAGTACTGTTTTGGAGTTGAACCAGCTTAAAGTACAGCAAGAGCAACTGGAAGCAATTCAGAAAGAGAACCAAAATAATGTTCAGATTGTACAGAGTCTAGAAGAGAATTTGAAGAAAAAAGATGCGGACATAGAGGAGCTTAAAGGGCGGATTCAAGAACAGAGCCTGATTGCTGAATCACAACTACAAGAGACCCAGAATAACCTGTCTACAACAGTTGAAAGTCTTCATGAAACAGAAACAACCATCACTGATTTGAAATTCCAACTGGAATCCCTGTCTTTGGAACTGTCTGAAACATCAGCTGCCTATGACCAAGAGAAGCACAAAAGAGAAAGTCTTCAACAAGATGTAGAAAAACTTAACTCTGAGCTGAAGCAGACATCTGAGGAGAAAGAAAGTCTTGATTCTTTATTTCAACAAACATCAGAAGAAAAAGATGTCCAGATGCAGATTTTGGGAGAACTTGGTGATCAGCTAGATGTGACAAGAACAGAAAGCGAATCTCTTTGTTCTCAACTAAGCCTCAAGCTTCAGGAGATTAAACAGCTGAAGTTGAATGAAGCCTTGCTGAAGGAAAAATTGACAGAAACAGAACAACGTATTGAAAGTTTGACAGCAGAGAAAGATGGTTTTGTTAGTTCATTATCACAACATTTGGAGGCAGCAACAGAGAGATCAGAACTGCTTTTCACTAAAAACAAGGAGAGTGGGCAAGACATTGAACATCTGAAAGCATTGCTTGATGAAAGTGAGGCCAGATACTTAAACAGTAGCAAAATGCTGGAGGAAAAGACAAGGTTGGTTCAAGAAGGTTACCAAACCAAAGAGCAGTTGTCCCAGTTGCTGACCGAAAAAACTGCAGAGCTTGAACAGAAAGCTGCCAGTCATTCCAGTCTGTCTGAGCAGTATGACTTACTGAGAGAAAAGTTTGCTGCTCAGACCATAGAAGTGGAATTATTGAAAAGAAATCTTGAAGAAAAATCACAACTGTTCAAGCTGTCCAGATTGATTTAGAGGCAAAGAGCTCAGAAAGTCATTCTCTCTCCTGCAGCTTGACTGAGAAAGAAACAAAAATTAATCAGCTTCAAGCAGATTTGGACAAGACAACTTCTTTGTTGGCTGATGCACAATATCAGTGTGAAGAAACGCAGTCATTGACTAATACAGAGATCAGTGATCTCAAGGACCAAGCCACCCTGTTGAAAGAAGAACTTCAGTCAAAGAACCAGCAAGTTGTGGAACTGGAAACCAGATGGCAGTCATTAGAAGACATGTTAGTGGATGCTCAGTTGGAAGTGACTCAGAAAGTAACTTTGTTGGAAGAGAAGCAGAAGCAGATCACAACTTTTCAAGAAGAGATTGCTGGCTTGAAAGAAATCGGTGTTACATTTGAGTTTCAGACAAAAGCACATGAAGACAATGTTGCTTCTCTTACTTTTCAGCTGACAAATTTTAAGACTGAATTAACTGAAAAGAGCAAAGTTGTTGACTCATTGAAAACTGACATACTGGAAAAAAATAAACAGATTGATCATCTGAAATCCAAAGTGGCAGAGACTGATTCAAAGGTAGCTGAATTAGCAGCTGAGAATGAAAGCAGAAATGACAAAATTGTGCATCTTGATGCAAGTGTTGTGCAGCTTCAGTCTGATATTCAGGACAGAGATGGCAAAATAATGACCTTGCAAGAGCTAACAAAGATGCTGGAGAAGAATCTGTCAGACATTCAGACTGAGAAGGCGAGTTTACAGGAAGAAATTCATGAGCATTTGGGACAAATGCAGCAACTTCAAGCAGAGATTTTGGACAAGGATGCACAAGTTCGCACATTGGAAGAGGATATAGATCAGCTGCATACTAAACTTGACTCAAACAGGAGCTGCCTTTCTGCTGTTTTGAGCCAAAAGCACAAAATGCAAGAAACCCTGTCATACCAAGAGAATCTTTTGGAGTCCAAAGAAGTTATCGTTTCGAGCATATCTGCTGAACTTAACAAAGCAGGAGAAAATTTGTCAGGGCTGAGAAATGTGCTTGCAGAAAAAGAAACTCTCCTGCAAGAACTTACAGAAAGCCAGTTATCATCATCAGGTGAGATTATCAACCTGAAAAGGGAACTATCAGAAAAGAAGGATGAAGTAAACTTTTTAACCAGTGGAAGACAGCAGTCAGTGGGTGAAATGGAGGAGCTCATGAAGAAACATAGATGTCTGGAAGATTCTCTTGATCAGGTCTCACTGGAACTCAGCCAAGTCAAAATTGAAATGAACAAGGCTTCATCTGAAATGGAAAAACTTTCCGTAGAGAAGGATCAGCTTTCAGAAGAGCTCAATAAATCTTCATCAGAAACATCACAGCTTTCACAAGAGTTTGAGAAAGTCTCTTTGGAGAAAACCCAGGCTATCCAGGAACTGACAGAAGACCTGAAAAAAATGAAAGAAGAGTTAGAAGTTCAGATCAGATTAACAAAGGAGCTTCAGAAGTCAAAAGAGGACTCTGAGTCAGACATTAACAAGCTGAGGACTCAGCTGCAGGAGAGTGAGACCAGGGTGCAAGAATTACTGAGGCAGTGTGCTGAAATGGCCGAAATCTCATCAGTTCTGCTGGACACAAAACAGCATTTGCAGGAGGTCACTGTTTACAAGGAAGAACTTTCTACTGCATTAGGAGCCAAGTCATCTGAAGTGACTCTCATTCAAGAACAGTTTCATACCCTTTCAGAATTATCTTACAAACAGAGCCAAGAACTTGAGACCGCCAGACAACAGTTTGAAGACCAGGAGAAGTTGCTGCAATCTCAGCTGAATGATTTGAAGAAACTTGGAGAAGAAAAAGAAGAACTTCACACAACCCTTAGAGATGTTCATGAAAAGTTGGAGCAACTTCAGACAGAATATGGGGCTCTTCAGATGCAGCATGAGACAGCCCAAGCCAGTTTGCAACTCAGCAAGACCCTTCTTGAAAATGAAAAGACTACACGTGAACATCTTGAAGCAGAAAGGTCAGAGCTTGTGTTGCAGATCAGAACTCTAGAAAATACCACAGATGATCTTAAGATAGGTTTTATCACGAAGAAAGAAGAGCTGACAAACACTATAAAAGTGCTTGAAGCAAGCTTAGACTCAATGAAACAGGCATCAGAAACAGTGCTGAGGGATGTCCAGGCCGAGTTGACATCTGTAAAGGGTAAGCTGAAGGACACAGAGCAAGTGGTGCTTCAAAAAGAGGAACATCTGCAGAAAAATATTCAGGAGAAGAACACATTGATGACTGAAGTTGAAAAATTTGAGACAACTTGTCATGGTAAAGACACCACAATCCAAGAATTGTCTGTTGAGATTCAGCAGCTGCAGGAAAGTGCTGTCTGCAAAGATGCCACCATTGAGAAACTGTCTTCTGAAATGACAGAGATGCAGAAAATAATACATGATAGAGAAACCAGTGTTCAGAGCCTGTCTGATGAAGTTGAACAAATGCAGAGGTCAGCATTAAATAAAGATACTACCATCCAAAAGTTATCAGATGAACTGGAGGAGCTTCAGGTTAATCACACAGAAATGCAGACCAAGCAGCATGAACTTGTTAAAAGTAAAGAGACTGCTTTGCAAAACCTAAGAGATCAGTTGAATCAGAAACAAAGTGAAATGAAGACAAGGTTGGAAGAAATGGAGATAAATATGGAGAACCTCAAGTCGCAACTTGAACAGTCTGAGGACTCGCATCTCATTCTGACCTCAGAAAATAGTGATATAAAGAATGATCTTCACACAGCCATCAAAGAAGCTGCTGTTCTTCAGGAACAAGTGACAAAACTGGAAGGTGTCTGCACCAGGCAACAGGAGAGGATTACAGAAATGGAAAGTCAGCTGAAATCTGGTCATCAGCATGTGGAGGCTGTACAGGGGGAACTGGGTGAGGCCATAGCAGAACTGACACGCAAAGGAGCAGAACTGCAACACGTCAGAGATCAGCTGGACACTGCTCAGAAAGAGACTAGTGACCGTTCAAAACAAGCAGAAGAACTGGAGAAAAAAGTAAAAATCTTGCAAGAAACTGCAGAGAGACTGAAGGATGAGAAGCAGATGAATGACCAAACATTGACATCAAATTTGGAAAGAGTGAATACTGCTTTGTTTGAAGAAAGAACCAAGTCAGGGAAAACACAGAAAGAAATGAGAGAACTGAAGAACTCACTGCAAGCAGTTCGCAGCAAGTTTCAGAAAATTAAAGAAGAAAAAGCAGTTATAGAGGACAATCTTGGCACCAGAATAAAATCTGCAAAATCAGAACTGGAAGAAGTCAAAAATGATATACAAGAAATTCAGTCAACAGCTTCTTTCAACCAAACCGTATGTGAACAGGTGCTTGCTGACATTGAAACATCAAAGATGGAAAAAGAAAAGGCAAAGCAAACATTGCTTAAACTGAAGGCTGATGTGGAACATCTCCAGAGTAAAGAAGGCGTTGATATGGACTCAGTTGTAATGAAGAAAGAGGTTGAAAAAAGCAGGAAGACTTTGAAGTCGCTACAGTTATCAGTACACCATTTAGAGAACTCTTCATTGCTTCAAGTCTCCAACTGGGAGAAACTGAGTCTTCAGCTTGCTGCAGACAAGCTGGAAAGAGAATTGCTAGCTGAGCAAATGTCAGCTGCTGCAGAAAAGTTCTGCTCAGTGAAAATGAGCATTGACGAGGTTTCTCAGATGGTAGCAGAAGAAAAGCAAAAGGCCTCACAGAATGTAGCAGCAGTAGAAAGCTTGATGAAGACACAGACAGACATTGTTGCTCAGGTCAAGTCAGCTGAGGCCAGCATGCACATGATTACAGAGAAGATTGAAGCCATGGTAACAAGTATAGAGCACTGCTCAAATTCATCCTCTGAGTTTGAATGCCAACTGACTTTGATGAATGAAGTAAGCTCAGAATGCAGTGTTCTCCAAGGTGAAATCAAATCTCTGACAGAACAGACAGCAACACTTGTGGATGAGAGAAATGCCTTGCTTCAAGAGGCAGCAGAAACCAAAGAATCAAACAGTGCCCTTAGGCTGCAAATTCATGGACTGATGGAAGAACGAAGCAGAAAAGAAGAAGATGTTCAGAAAAGAGAGGCCTTAGCTTCAAACATGGAGGAACTGAAAGCTGAGAGAGAATCACTGCTGTCACGGTGTGAGGAATTGCAGAGATCATCGCAAGCCAAGTCAGCAGAAGAGACCAGCCTTCTACAGCAATTAGAAACTATGACAGAATCACACAGAACATTGCAAGAACAACTGGGCACACTTCAACAAAACTTCTGCAGTCAGTCACAGGAAAAGGATGCACTTATAGAAAAGGTAACAGTGCTGAAACGTCAGTGTGAAAGTTTAGCTACTGAAAATGAGAAATATGCAGAGGAATTGAAGGCAGTGAAAACAGAAGCTAGATCTCTTTCAGAGCAATGTAAAGATGTGCATCAAAAACTGGAAGACAGAGATCTTGAATTCCATAACATGCAGCAGAGTTTACAAGCAGCTCAAAGTGATGTAATGGAGAAAACTTTCCTGGCTCTAGAAAGGGAGTCACAATTAGAAATCTTGATGGAAGAGTTTGAAGCTGTGCAAAATCAATATCTTGCGTCTGATAATAAGAACAAATATCTGTCCAAGCTGTACAAGAAGGCTCTGAATGATGGTGATGTCAAGTCAGCACAGACGCTGTCATTTCTTTGTGAAAGCATCCAGTCTTTAGACTCTGTAGTAATTGGTCTTGGGGAGTTGATTGATGTTGCAAACAGTACAGGAGAAGCAGGGGAGTTGATTGATGTTGCAAACAGTACAGGAGAAAGTCCATTACAGATGGAAACACAGACACCTGCTTCTCCATCTCATTCTGACTTGAAACAACAGCTCAAAGAAAATGACATGAAAACATCTTTAGAAATCCTCCAAGCAGAAAAAACAGAGAAACTGAAGTTACTATCAGACAGTGTGTACAGAGTTGTCCAAGACAAATTGTTTCTAGAAAGGGAGCATGTCAAGCTCTTGAAGCTGTTGGAAGACACAGTAGAGGTCAAGGCTACCACAGATGGGCAGCTAGAAGACACTCAGTCATTATGTGCAGCACTTCAGAAAGAAGTTCTTGGCCTCAGTCAGGAGCTGGAAAAAATGAAAACCCTTGTCACAGATAAGGAAAACCATCTTGATAGAGTAGAGAAAGTAAAAAAGGACTTTGAAATAGAGGTCTTGCAATTCCAGTCTTCGTTATCATCTATGCAAGATGAGCAACAGCAGCTGCACCATGAGAATGAGCAACTCTCTAACAAGCTTGTGGACTTCCAGACTAACATGGAGCAGGAGAGAGACTTTCATCTTCTGCAGATAAAAAATCTTGAAGAAGAGATTGCAGATCTACAAGCAAAAACAGAGAAGGCCACACTAGATAGGAGGCAGCTTCTTCAGGAAAAAGCTAACCTTGACCAGCAGAAGGTTGAATTGCAGAAGGCTTTAGATAGTGAGCAAACAGAGAATTCTAGAAGATCTGTCTATCATGACACACAGATTGCAGAAATGCAAGAGGTTTCCAAGAATAAAGAAATGAGTCTTGCCAAAGCCAACGAGGAATTGCAGATAATCCGAACACAGTGGCAGATAGTTCAAGATGAGCTGCTCACATGTTATGAAAACCAGACAGCAGTACAAGCAGCTCATCATAGAACATTGTACAATTTGAAGGAGAGTCAGAGACAAATGGAAGACCTTGCCAGAAACATCACCATCAGACAGTCAGAGATAGAAGAACTTTCAGCTTCTCTCAAACAAAAGGATTCACTTTTAGCTGAAGCAAGAGAGATGGTCCAAGGCCTTGAGGTGGAGCTTGGACACAAAGAGGATGATGCAGTATTAAAAGAAAACGAACTGCAGAGTTTGTTTCAGAAACTGACGAGACTGCAAGAAGATACAGTTGAACTCAGTATTTCAGCTGAGGAGAAGACTGATGAACTCCATCATGTTAAGAACAGACTTGAAGAAACTTTGCAAAAGTTACATGACTTCAGCAGAGAGAAAGACATATTAGAAAATGAGTTAATGGATGTTCGGGCCCAGCTACAGTGTTCTGATGTCCGTTCCCATAAGCAAGAAGACCTCATGCAGTCTCTCGAAACAGAGCTTCAAGAATGGAGGAGAAAATTTGAAAATGCTGAAAAGATCCTGGCAGATACACAGTCCCATCTTGAGAACACACTGTTTGATTCAAAAGATCTTCATCTCCAGATTTCATTGTTAGAGACGGAGCTGTCCAGACACAAAGACACAATGGCAGAACAGGAAAAACAAATCGAACAAAGTAGGATCAGCATAAGCAAGACTGACTGTCTTGAGGAAGATGTTGAAAGTTTGAGAAATGAATTACTGGAATCAAGAAAACATTCAAGTGTTTTGGCAAAAGAAGTTAGTGAGCTAAAGTGTAAGCTCTCAGATTCAGAAAGACAAAGTTCAAATTTAGAGCAGAGTCTGGAAGAAAAAACGTGCAGTTTGGAAGAAATGACTGCCCAAGCACTGAGTTTGAGTAAGACAAAGACAGAACTTGAGGCTTGCTTGCAGTCTGCCCATGAAAAGGTATCTGCTTTGAAAAGTGATTTAGAATGTAAAGATGAATTGATTGTAGATAAGATGGTACAAATTGACTCTTTAAGAGACCAGATGAATACTATGGGTGTTGAATATTTAAGAGAGGTAGAGACTAAGGATGCTAAGATACAAAGTTTGGAAGGGGAGGTGGGTAATTCGAAGTTGATGGTTTTGAAACCGTGTGTGGATGGCCAGGTTCAAGCTGGAGCCTTTTCGCAAGATGGCCAGAAGACAGAAGGGTCTTCCCAGACACTACAAGGAACAACTGAACAGCCTGTGGATGGAACGTCTCAGACTGCTGTGTTGGAAGGGCAGCTGAATGCAGCTCAGCAGGAGTGCCAGCAGCTTTCGTCATTGTTGCAGGATGTCCAAGAGCAAGCCAGGGCTTTACAAGCTGATAAAGCAAGCCTTGAGGCAACTCTGAAGAAGAAGGAAAAGATCATCCAGGGATTGAATCTGAAACAAAAGAAACTAACTGCTAGGGGGAAACAGGTAAAGTCAGACAAAACCCAAGTAGATGTTAGTCAGTCCTCAAATGTCCCAGGACCTGTGCAACAAGAACCTGTTACAGTGGTGGAAGAGATGGCCAAATCTGCTGCAGATGTGTTGACATCATCCATGTCTGATATCAACTCCAGCTCTGGCAGTAGTCGGATGTCACTGGGGGCCTTGGGACAGAGGCAGTGGCTGATCAGTTGCAGCGACTTCACAAAGAAAAGCAATATCTGACTATTGAGCGGGACATGATGAAAGAACTGTGCGATGAAAAGGATCAGGAGATAGTGCAGCTTCAGACCAAGTACTATGATGCTGAGTTCCAATGGAAGGAGGTGGTGTCCAACAAAGATGTAGAGATCTCTGTGTTACTGCAAAGGTTCCATGGACAGGAAGATGATTCTCATCACTTACTGGATGACAAGATTGCATTGGAAAAAGGTCTGGAGGAAAAGACTTCAGAATTGGAATCTATATCTCAGGAGTTGGAACGCACCCATCAAGATTTTGCAGCCGAGCAGGAGAGAATGCAAGAACTAACAGAATACTTGGAACAACTTCAGAATGAGAAGTCTGTGCTCTCCCTGCAACTGGAAGACTATACGAAATACTGCGCTCAGCTTCAAGATACCATAACATTTTTACAGCAAGAGCTTAACACTCACAAGCAGGGTGGTCAGGAATCACAGACAACAACCCACAAAGATCCTCATGCCTTGCAGAGAGAAAACCAGCATCTTATCTCTGAAATGAGGAAGCTTGAGGCTCAAGTTGAATCTCTGCAAAAGAACATTGAAATCTTGGAGGTAGAGAGGCATGATAGAAGTGAACGTATGAAGACTCTGGCTGCCAAATGTCATGACCTGGAATGCAGCTTGCAGCAGAAGACTGAAAATGTAGAACACTTGAAAGTGGTCATTACTGAAAAGGATCAACAATTCCAGGTAATGGAGAATGTTATGAAAAGCATGATGCAAGAGAAGGAAGACAGTCAGTCATCTGCATCAGCACTGACAGCAAAGGTAGAATCCTTAACAAATGAAAATTCATCCCTGGGTGCTCAGATTTCTGACCTTCACAAGACACTGAAAAAGAAGGAAGCAAGGCTTGTTGCTGTTAACAAACAGCTGAAGGAAAAATCCAAGACCCCTGTTCATAGTGCGGGTATATCAGAGACTGGTTCTTCTGTGTTTGGTTCACAACAGTTAACAAGCAGCACAGACACTATCTCTTCAGTTTCCTTGACTGATGAACAACATCCGAAGATTGCGAAAGAGGTAATGACTGCTTCATTGTGTGAAGAACTGAATTCAAGTGCTCAGGCTGCAAATAGTTCAAACCCCCAAACAGAAGCACTCCGTATTGAGCTTCTGAATCAGGAAAAACAATTGATATCAATCCAGAATGACTTGGATGCTGCCAGGAAACAGCTGAAGAGGAAAGATGCAAAACTCCTGTTTTTAACTAAGCAGCTGAAGAGAGCAGAACAATCGTCCTCTATTCCTTCATCACCAAAAGCCTCAGTGACCAACTTGAGTGAAGTTACTGACACACCCCAGGCTACTCCGAACCAATCCCTCAACAGTTTTGACACTTTCGACATACAAGAGCTCATCAGAGACCGGGATAGGCTTGAAATGTGTTTGAGGGATGTAGAAGACTCTTTGCAGAGAGCAGAAGAGAGGAATGATGTACTTGAACAAGATCTTGAGGAGTGTGAAGCCAGATTACAAAGTGTTGACAGAGACAGAGAGCAGCTGGAGGATGATCTGCTGGGTATTCAAGCCTTGATCTATCAGCGTCCCAGATCTCAGTTCCTGCATTTGGTTAATGTCAGTGATACCAAGGCAAGACTGCACCAGTTAATTGGAGAACGAGCATCTGTTGGCAACCACCTTACTGATGTGCAGCAACATCTCCAGGACATGCAGTGGGAGAGAGACAACTTACGAGGTCACTTGGCAAAGGCTGAAGATTTTATTCAGTACCTGCAGACAGAAAAACAGGTCTTAGAAGAACAACTGCAAGGCAAAGAGCTGCAAGGTCATCAACCGCTAAATGTGCCAGAGATAAGAATATCCAACCATGACCTGCATCAAGAGTCGGAGCTTAACCAAGCACAGCAATCCCTTCAGCAGGTTCAGGCTGAAAATGTGGCCCTTAAACAGGAGCTCCAGTCTTTGATATCAAAACAGCATGTTTCTACAGAGCAGCATCTGACAATGGAGAAACAAGCACATGACATTCAGGACTCTGCAGGTGACCAAAAGGTGGAAACAGAACTAGCCTCACTGATGTCAAAAATAGAAGAGCTTCAAACAGAACAAGAAACCTCCTCAAAACAGTTGGCCTCATTGACATCAAAACTTGAACAATCAGAAAAAGAGAAACAGATATTAGAAAATCGTTTAGACGAAGTGCGTCAAGATTTGGCTGAGGCTGATAGTTATTATCGCCGTCTGCATGAAGATCTTACAAATCAGTGCCAACAACTGGAAGATCATGCAGCTGAAATTCGCCAGGAAAATAGTGTGTATATAAGTCAGAAGTCTGCAGCTGAACAAGAAGTGGCCAAGATGACAGATAATCTCACAACCCTAGAGGAAGCTGTTAGGAAAGCAGTCCATGAAAAGGAGTTGGCAGAAAAGCAGGTCAGTGCTGTAGAGAAAGATCTGGATTATCAAAGAACCAGAGCAGAAAAGCTGCTCAAACTTTTAAGAGAAAAAGACACATCTGAAGCCACCACGGAGGACGAGTGTGTATCCTTGACAGAAATGGTGACCTATCTGCAGTCAGAAGTCCAGAGTCTCCAGAATGACAACGACTCCCTTCATCACACCATCAGCTCACTGCAGGAACAAGAAGTCAGGGCCAGAGAAGAAGGCGCTCAATGCCAATCTCAGCTGATATCAATGTCACAGGACTCAGACAGTAAAGCAGAACGTATTTCTCTTCTTGAAGACCAAGTAAGTATGCTTGAACAAAGCATAGCATCCAGGAATGAGGACTTTTTGCAGTTGGAACAGATGCTGTCAAACCTCAAAAACGAATTGTGGATAAAAACTGAACTAGTAGAAAACTCTCAGTCAGATCTGGCAATCACTGTCAAAGAAAACACATCTCTCAAAGAACAACTTGAGAACTGCATCAGTGCCCAACAACAAGGGGAAACTCAAAAAGAAATAGATATTTCTGCTCTTTCCTTGGCAAATGAAGAATTCAGACACAATGTGGACAGACTAGAGGCTCAATCCCAGCAGGACCAGCATCTGATTTCCAGCCTGGAACAGCAGTTAGCAACGTTGTCAGATCAACACCGGCAGGAAGCTGAAATGAGACAGAACCTGGAAATGCAGGTGCACCAGGTGCAGCAACAGCTAACAGAATCATCAGATTTTGAAGTTCACAGTGTACACATAGCAGACAGCATCAAGACTTTACAGCAACAGCTTTCTGATTCTGCCCAACAAATCAGACAACATCAAGATAATGAACAGCAGATACAAGGTAATATTGCAGAACTGCATCAGCAGCTTGTGGATTCCACAGAACAGATCCAGTACTATCAAAACACCTGTCAGCAACTTGAGCATGCCATGAAGACTCTGGAACAACAGCTTGCAGATTCAAAGGAATGTATCAGTCAACAGGAAGGTATAAAGCAGACACTGGAAAAGAATATCAAGACACTAGAGGCTCAGGTCGCACATTTCGAGCAGCAGTTTGCAGATTCTTCATCGCCGCAAGAAAAATCTGAGAAATATTTGACTAGTGTGGAAACTGAAGTACAGTCTTTGAGAGGAGAAGTGTCCATGCTCAACACCATTCAATCAGAGCTTCAAACACACAACACAAACCTACAACAACAACTGTCAGCAGCTAAGCAAGATTTAAATGTAGCATCTGAAAGATTAAGAATGTTAGGAGGGACAGCTTCATCTGACACTGCATCAACACATCCCCCCCATTCAGTTCCAGAAGATGTAAACCCACAGCATGCTAAAAGCAACAGCACACAAGCACTAAACACTAAGCTAACAGAACTGCAGAAAACTCTGAAAAAGAAGGATGCCAAGTTGGTGTCTTTGACCAAACAACTGGACAAGAGCAAACAAGAAGTATCCGAATTGTCACAGCAGCTCACAGAGGCGAGAGAAGAACTACGCTTCAGACAGACACAGACAACATCTCACAGCACAGTACATGAGGAGTTCAGTAACAGCACACAATCCATCACTGAGTATTTTACACCAGTCCAAACTCCCACCCTAGGTGCACAGTTTTCAACACCCACACAAAATATACATACACTGTCATCTTTTGAGGAGACCTTTGACACCGAATCACCACTGCTTGGAAGCAGCCAGACGGAATCAGCAAGAGATTATGCGGACAGAAATCCTTCAGGTGTCACCTTAGATCAGCTGAGGCAGCAGTTGATGGAAAGACAGAGTCATGTAAGATCCTCGCGGGACTGTGTACTCTGCTGTATTATTGCGCTGAGTTACTTATGCTAACAGAATTGCCAAGTTTCCTACGGCGTGCACTAACATCTCATGATCACCCACTTTATTACCTTATCATTTCATTTTAAATGCTGACAATCCAACCATGATCATGTTCTATTTCATGTTCAGATTTCTGATGTTTTTAACTTGTTTTCCAAGAATTGATGGAATCATGGTTGTTTGGTCTGAAAATGACTTCAGCTTTGAAAAACCATTCCCTCATTATCTCCTTGCATGTGTGCATGCTGTTGAACAGTGTTAATCAGTTTGTTGATTCTCAAATGCAACCTGTTGCCATCAGGTAATGAGTAAGGCGATTTTCTTGCAGTTGCAGTCATCAAGTACAGTTGTAATTTGCTTTCTTTGTTGTGATGTTTTACCATGTTGGCAGGGCGTTTGTGCCTGGTGTATATTATTTAGTTGACATGGTGCTTGCTGGAAACCAGTGGAAACTATATCTCATTGAAAACAATATTCAGAATGAGTTCATGTCTCTGTACAAATTGATGAATTGGTCACATTTGCAAATCAAAACAACTGTATCTTTAATGATGCGTGCAATTGCAATTGGAGAATATCTAGTAGTGATCCTGTTTATAGAAACCACTTTCGTTCACTTGGTTGTGTTTGGGTAAAGTCAGTTAAATATTACTTGAATTGTTGCCAAGTACCATTTAAATCCATGAAGTCATTTGATTAAAAGATATTTTTAACAGTTTTGTTTGTGATTTTGGTTTGATTTTTCATTTTCAGTTTCATTCATTGTGAGCTAACAAAGTATTTAAACTTAAAATACAATGCATTGTACATTTTCTCCCCGAGGCAAACAGTCAATTTACATTGGCCTCAGAAAAGAAGACAACACATATACAGTGGAATAAGTGAGAGAAGGGAAAAAGGAACGAAGTATGGGCAGCTACAAGATAAAGAAAACAAAAAGGATGGGGAGGAAGGCAAAAAGTGATCTTGATGTCATGATTATGAAGAATAATACTGTAGTGTTTAATAATGTCATTTAAAACAAAAAGAATTTGAACAATAATTTGCACACTTACTGTCACTAGTAACACTTCAGTAAACTTGATTTTCTGAACACAATTGTCCCAGGAAATTTTTCATGCATACTGCAACCAGTTTGTTTTATGAATGAATCAAAGTATAAAAATTTTTTTTTAAAAAGCATTGAAAAAAAATTATTAAAAAAGCATGTGATAAATTTAGAATGATAATTTGTATTATGTACCAGAAGTACTGAAGTATAAGGGAAAAAATCATCATTGGCATCATGTGCAGAATAATCCCCAAGAGTTGATCATTGTCTAGAAACAAACTCATAGTGATTCACAGTGTGGGTTCTTGGATGCTAATGCTTCTGAAAACAATCTGCAGTAATCATAGCTTTGGTAGATGTGTGCTGTGGAGTGTTTGTTTTCCTTTTTGTACCTGATGTCATCTCTTTATTTCCATGTTGTCTTTGACATTGCTGCTTTGTTCCTAATATACCTGGAAATAGTGCTCATTAAGACTTAATATGTATACAGTGTATTCTTCCAGTATCAGGTAAAGCATGTATAGTTTGCCACATACACTTACAGCGTACCTGCATTGTATTTTTGGATGAATCTTTTTAATGATTAATATTTGGTGTCAGTTAATACATACCAGTACTATTTAATTAAATCAGATATGCAAAGGTTTGAAGAAAAAAAAACGCTTCTTAGAGGACTGATTCATTTTATGGAAAATATCCTTCAACTCACCCACCCCAAATGACAGTGTTTCTTTTCGTATTATGTATCTGTGTATATGCTCTTGTATATATAAAAATTAATATATATATATATATATATACTGTGATCTGCAACAAATAACAAATTTGTGCAACCTGTCAATCACATAACCATGCACATGTTCTACAGAAATGGAAATATATTCTTTAAACATCCATATTCCAAGAGATTTGATGAATGTTAATAATCAGTGTGAGTTCCACTAGTGTAAAATTTCAGATAGTACAGTGATACCAACATCAACATATTTTCTTGAAGAATTGGTAGTGCATCCTAATTAGCATACAATTGTAAGCAGCTGTATTAAACATTATGATTTGCATGACTGTTCATGATCTTTGGGTGCCGCTGACTGGTTGCACTTAGTTTTCAGTTTCATATAGTTTTCAGTTTCATATTCTGTTTGAAATAGAACAACATTCCTTTGAAGGTTAGCAGTTATAGTGTGATTCAGTTTACTTTAGCATCAGAGGTACACACTTGTTTACCGTTAATTTTGTTATTGTTAAAGTGTCATTAGGAATGCTAAACAATTACGAAATTTCTTTTGCTGAAACACATAATGAGATTTTGTTATTCATGTAGCTTTCCACATGGTATTACATCAGGGTGTCTTTAGAATTATGACCTTACATTTTACAGGAAATTTACAAAAATTACAGCGAGGAAGAAAAATTGATTTCAGAATTACTTGGCAAACACTTATTCTTGATTTATCTATTTATCTATTTTGTTATTATTTACGATGGAAGCATTGGCAGTGTTTTTAATTCTTATATTTTTGGTTAGGAGCAAAGTATTTTTTCCTTCACAAAGACATTCTTGTCCTGTTTACAAAAAAAAAAATCTTTACATAAATATTGTAATCTGTGGTTTTCATGGTGTGTACTTCTGTCATACACTTTACCATATCCAACCAATGCAGAGTGGCACATGCAATCACTGTATTTTTGGCTGTAACCTGTTCAGTGTTTGCCGAGAATTCGGTCAAAAATACCTCCGTGAGGCACAACATCCCACCTAACCGCCTGTCTTCTAATGGTGGACCATTACTGTTTCCTGGAAGTGAACCATCACCTATCATCAGGTTTTCTGTGTATTTGGTGCATTAGTGCTCAAGAGTTGTGCTCTTTTCCTGGCCCCAATAGCTCAGTTGTTAGAGCGCCATGCTCATACCACTGGGTTTGTGGGTTCAGCCCTCAGGTGGGCCACTTCCAGCCCCTTACACAGGTCAGAATCGTCAAATTGTTCACAGACAACACAACAGTCACTTGTTATGTGAACAGACAGAGGGATGCCCATTCCCCTGCCCTCTCACGGTAAGCAGAAGACCTCAGTTAGTGCATGGTCAACATGATCTCTCTTTCAGTGCTCACATCTTCGGGAAGTTGAAGATCTTAGCGGACTTGCCAAGTAAATTGATCGTTCAGATGGTTTGGACTTTCAAATGCCAGACTCTCCAAAGCATATGGGACAAATGGTTCGTCCTGGTGATTGATCTCTTCATGATGAAGTGCAACAAGAGACTCCCGGTCTATGTATATCTGATCCAGGACCCAAAAGCTCTAGTGTTGGACGCTGTCTCTCTGAACTGGGCTCCCTTGATCAGCTACATGTTTACTCTTTTCCTGGTCCTTCACCAGGTTATCAGGAAAACGAGGGAGAAAAAGCCTGCATGATTTCTCACCGCTCCTCTCGGGTACTCCCAGGCTTGGTTCCCAGAACTCAAGTCAGATGATCTTGTCTCCAAGCCAGGATCTGCTCAGGCAACCCCACTCTGGAATCCTTCATGCTTTACCTCCGGGCATGAATCCTGTGCAGCCCATCCTGCCGGCACTAAACATATACCAGAGCCATTTCAGCAGCTCTCTCAGCAGCAGGAGCTCTTCCTGCTACCCTCTCCCTCACTTCCCTTTTCCATGGGAAAGGCACCAAATCTGTACAAGCGGAAGAAGTGGTTCCTCTGGTTTGTAATTCCAGTGAACTGCACCCCCACTCTCCATCTTCAGTAGTGCTGGCGAATTTCCTCGCCTATCTCTCCCAAACTGAGAATCTCTCCTCCAAGCACTGCTATCTGCATTACTCTTCAACAACTGGGGAGTCCTGTCTTTCTGACGACTTCCTTTTCTAGGAAGTATCCAGAGGCCTATCAGCCCAAGAGTCTTAAACCCCCTCCAGGGTCCTTAAATGGGACTTTGCTCTTGACCTAGACGCTCTTAGGCGTCCACTGTTCAAGTGGTTGAGCGTGATTCCCTTCTCCCTCCTCTTGCGTAAGCTGCCTTCCTCCTGGCCCTCGCTGCCACCGCAGCAAAATCCACTCTTTAAGTGGAGTCAAGATACATGTCAGGTTCCATAGCAATGGGGATCCCGCTCTCTCTTTCATGAGAGAATTCCTGGTCAAAACTGCAAACCAGGTTCCAGAACCCATTCCTGCAGAATTCCATCTCTCGCCTCCTTACTGGACCTCGGAGTAGCCCAAGGTAGGATCGCCTCCTATGTCCCATCCACTACTTAAAACACTACTGGCATCGCTCAGCCTTACTGAGATACTCTCAGTGGAGACTATCTTTGTTAACAAACAATACAGTAAAGACATCGCAGCAGCCACCATATCCCAGCAATTCTCCAAGATTGTCATTAGGGTATATAAAAAGACTCTGTTATCCTCCCTTTCATATTATCCCTAGACCCACAAACTCCCGGCTGTCTCAGCTTAGCTGACTTTCATCATGCTCGCCATTTGAGATGAACTTGGAGCAGCGTTCTGGTGCAGGGAATCCACTTTTATTAACTATTACTTGAGAGATCTTTGGGTCTCCATCTCAGGTCTCTCAACATCTCTTTCATTGTGACTTAATGCCATTTTCAGTGCCTGTAGCAGGCGGTCAACCCAGAGCAGGAATTTTTTTTCTTGCCTTCCAATCTGTAAATTCTGCCTGATTTGGATATGGTAGAGTGTCTGATGCTAAATGAGGAATTTTCATGTAAACTCCCTATTTTACTAGTACACATACCATATCCAACTCTTAGGCTCAACCAGCCTGTTCCCTCTTGAGTTTCTGCTCTCTAACCTGGCATTTGAAGTCTGTAAAAAGGATTGATAGTCAAGTTTTTGTGCGACCTAGGCTGTCATGTGGGATGTGGCGCCACCTAGAGGCATCTTTTGACTTAATTATCAGCAAACACTGGGTAGGTTACGCCCAAAACTAAAGCAGTTGTGTGTGCCACTCTGCATTAGCTGGATATGGTAAATGTACTAGTTTAACAGGAACTTATTTGAAAATTATCTCGTTTTGTTATTCATGTAGCTTTCCATGTGGTATTACATCAGTGTGTGAGTTATGACTGTACTTGTTACGGGAAATTAACAGGAATTGCAGTGAGGAATAAAAGTTGATTTCAGAATTATTTGGCAAATGCTTCTTCATGATTTATTTATTTATCATTTTACTAATTATTTACAGTGAAAGTAATTTTAAATATTAGTGATGTTTTTCTTGTATTTTTAGTAAGGAGCAAAATATTTGTTCCTTCATAAAGACATTTTTGTCCTTCTGTCTAGAAAAAAACAACCTTTACATAAATATTGTAATTTGTAGTTTTCATGAAATGTTCTACTGTTTTTGACCAAACAATTTGTTTTCATAACCTTGTCAAGAGATTGAAACAAAAGTTGTTTTTTTTAGTGAAATTGAATCAGAATTGTACTGTTAAGTTTTAGAAGACTTATTTGGTCAAACAGCTAATTATATTTTTTTGTTATTGTTAGTATCATCCCCTTTCATTGTTAGTTAATTTTGTAATCATTTTATTTGCATTTGATGAAATCTTGTGTTTGGATATACAAATGATTAATTGGTGGATTTATTATAGTTTGTTATTATAGTTTCCACTAATCGGTTTAATTGATGGGACATGTTTTTTGTATGTCATGTGTGAAGTTCAGGATTTAAACTTTCAAATAATTTGAAATGAAAACAAAATTAATCAGTTGAACAATAGAAAATAAATTGTGGACACTTCTAACATAACATACCATTCTGCTACATTTCATTAGATATATATGCCATTGTTGGTGAAGATAATAATTACAAATCAGGGGATAATGTTGATGATGAAGACAGGAACATGTCAATATTAACTACTGTTGATTTCTGTAATTATGATTTATCATAAGTTCTGTATTATTCTTTTTACGATTTAAATTTATTGCTTAAAAATCTCATGAAATAAACTTTTTCTGAGAATAATGGATTGATAAGTAGCTGAAGAAGATCAAGTAAAAGCATTGATTTACTTGTCATTTTCCACTAATGTTTTATCTGATTTGTTCTTGCCCTATATTCCTACTCCATTCCCCACTTTTTAAATGCTTACTTGTTTCAGTCATGTATAGATCTGAATTAGATTGGTGTGATTTGATGGATACAGTTTTGTTATATTCACAATGCTGAAATTTGAATTACATGCTTTTTATTCATTTGTTTATGTTTTAAGAATTATTTCATTACTGTGTTAAGAAGTACTGATCAGTATGTTCCTGACTTCTACCCAGGTGGCAGAGCTATCACAGACTGTTGAGACCTACAGCCAGCAGCTCCAGATGTATGGTAAGACAGCTGAAGATCTTCAGGCCCAGCTGGACATCCTTCAGGAGCAGAAAGATACTGCAGAACAACAAGCATCAGAGAAGGCCAATCAGATCACACAACTGGAAAGTAAGCTGTCTGTAGCTTTGTCAGACAAAGCTGCTTTTGACAATGCTTGCACTGCTCAGCTAGCTGACTTGGAAGCCAAACTGTCAGAGGCTGTGGAGTCAAAAACACAAGCTGATGGTCAGCTGGAATTGATGGACAGCCAGATGTCAGAACTCGGTACAAAATATTCCCAGATGCTGACAGAGAAAGCAGAGGTGGAGACTGAGACACTCAGGATCAAACAGCAGCTTGAAGAATTGAACATAGTGTACTCCGGCGTGGTGTCAGAAAAAGAGCGTCTTGAAAGTGACCAGGCTAGTGTAACCCATCAGCTTAAAGAACTTGAAGGCAAGTATTCTGAGGTGTTGACGGAGAAAGGTGACATGGAGAGTGAGCTCAGCAAACTTACCCAACAGCTTGAGGAACTGAGTGGCAAGCTGACAGAAGTTCTAATGGGCAAAGCAGAGGCAGATAATAGGACACAGAAGCTGGAGCAAGAGCTTAACTCTGCAAATGAAATGCTTGCTCACCTCAGATCTGTGTCAGAACATTCTGAGGGAGAACTGAATCAGCAGCTGCAGAGCTCGCTAGAAGAAAAGTCTACACTCAAGAGTCAAGTACTGGATGTTCAGCAACAGCTGCAGTCAGTGCAGAATCATCTACAAACATCACAAGATCAGTCACAAGCTTTGCAAGACCAGCTCACTAATGTGACAACAGAGAAAAATGCTCTCCAAGCACAGCTCCATTCCATTCAGGACCAGCTCACTAATGTTGAAAAAGAAAAGGACAGCTCCCAAAGTAAAGTTGATGAGTTGCATCAAGAAGCTGGCAGGCATGCTGAAAGAGTGACAGAGCTGGAACACACTCTTAAGGAGCTTTCTGACCTCTTTGCCAATTCACAGGCTGATGTTGCTGCACAGCGGGCAGAGAAGGAAGCACTCCAGTTACAGACAGCTGCAGAGTCTCAGCATGTTGAAGAACTCGAAACTGTTGTCAGGGATCTTAGAGAAAAGTTGTCTGAATCACAGTCCCTTATTTCTCACAGACAGACAGAATTAGAAAAACTGCAGTCTGCACTTGAATCTCAACAAATGGAGATTCAAACACTTCAGTCTCAGCGTGAAGCTGTCAGATCTTCACAAAACACATCTGAAACTCAGAATATTGTTGAGCTGGAAAATCAAATCAAAGATCTTACTGAGAAACTTGTTGAATCCCAGTCTGCTGTGTCTGGTAAACAAGAAGAAGTGGACAGACTGCAAACAGAAGTTAACCAGGTGAATGCCTCTTTGTCTTCAGCGCAGAAGGATCTGGAGGACAGAGAATCTGTTTTGCTGCAGCAGCTGAATACAGCTCAGGCTGAGAAAGAGACAACAGTATCATGTCTGTCTGAACTGGAAAAAGAAACGGCAGAGCTCAGAAGGAAACTTGCCAATGAAGAAGCTGCTGGTGTTACTAATGGTAGTGGTGGTGGTGGTGGTGGCAGTGGTGATAGTGGTGGTGGGGATATTCAACAGGTGTTGGAGGCCATGAACGTGCAGCTGCTGCAGAAGGCGGACCAGATGGTGGAGCTTCAAACTCAAGTGCAATCTGCAGAGGCGAAGGTAAGTCACTTTTCTGATGAAAATGTAATAATGACAACAATAATGATAATGATGATACTAAATATTGTCACCCAAAACATACATGTTGTATCTCACTACTAGTACTACTGTCACTATATACTCCCCATCCCTTCACTGTTTATTCATTATACATGCAGTTAGTCAGCAGTGTACCAGCAACAGGCCTAAATGAAGGTGTGAGTCAGAACATGCTTAAAGGGTAGCAGTCTCAGATGTGTTGAAATCATGAGAAAATCATTTCGAACAGATTAGGTTGTAATGACTGTGCATGTGTATCTGTCAGCAAAGATTTGTGTTTATGTGTCACTCATCAGCGTTCACGTATTGTCCATTAAAAATGGCTTAATGACAGACTGAAGTCTAAGATTATCTTGACACTGACACAGAAAGGATCTTCAGATTGATGGAAAAGGGAAACTATTGTTAGTTATGCTTGAGTGTTGGTTGGGGTGGGTTGGGGGGTGTGTATATGTGTGTGTGTGTGTGTGTTCGTTTGTTATTTCTTTCAACGTCTGTTCACATCATGTGTGCTTTTAGACAAGAGAGAGAGAGAGTGTGTGAGTGTGTGTGTGTGTGTGTGTTCGTTCGTTCTTTGATTTAACGTCTTTTCACTATGAGTGATATTAGACGGTGTGTGTGTGTGTGTGTGTTGTGTGTGTGTGTGTGTGTTTGTGTGTGTGTGTGTGTGTGTGTGTGTGTGTGTGTGTGTGTGTGTGTGTGTGTGTGTGAAATAAAGGGACCATAACAGAAGAGAACAAAAAATGTTTGTGTTGTGTGAGAAAAAAGAAGGAAGCGTATGTTTGTTGAAATTGTGAGAATACAGCAAACATGTTAACAGAATGATTTTGTGCATGTGTATATGTTGCCACATGTCTGTTTAAATCATGAGCCAATACTTAACGACAATGTTGGCTTGCATGCTCACATGCATGTGATTAAAGTGAACACACAGCAAACACAATAGCAATCATTTTTGTGTAGTGCTATTCTCAAAATTTGTACTCGGTGCACATCACATTGACCAGACGTTCTACATGTAGTGGAGCTTATAGAGCTCAAGCTGTTTTGGCGAGCTGACCACATTCCATCGTGTTTTTGCACAGTCTGTATCTTTGATAGTCATACATACTTGATGTTTTTATTCTGTATCTTCAGTGGTCATGCTTAGTGTTTTCATGTTTGCATAAGCCAGCCGCTCACATGACTTACATGATCCTTTTGTGCGTTTTTGTTATTCTGCATGCGTATACACAGAAAGAGGGAATAGGTACTGGCAGCTCTACAAATGGTTGACCTGGGAGATTAGAAAAATGTCCATCCTTTACTACGTAGGTTTAGGCAGATTGAACATATGACCTTCTGATTGAAAGTCTTTTACCCATTTGACTGCTGTGCCTGTGTATGTATACGTATGTTTGTGTACTCATACATCTATGATTATAACAGTCAAGCAAGCAACCAGACAATAATAATTCATGATCACTTGCATATTCATATACATGTGGTCATATCATTATCATCATGTACCCTGCCCATGGCATTGGCGATCATGGCCCTCCATATGAATCTATCCCTTGTCGCTGCATCTCCCACCCTCTCTGTCCGCAGCCACCCTGCAAGTCCCTCCAATATTTTCTTCCTGGGTCTACCTAGTGTTGTCTTTCCCTCCAGCTTTCCTGTTGTGACCGGTGCTCTAAGTCTAACTTCTCTGTCCTCATGAAATGTCCTGTAAATGTTCCTTGTCTTTTCCTAATCTTCTTTATTATTAACCCTCTGACTCCCGCACCCTGTGTCACCAACATCCTGCATTGTCAACCGTGCTTGCACAGCAAAAACTTGACCCTTTGATTCCCTGATCCTATCCACCAACTTCCTGCAGGAAACTGGTGGATAGGGTGAGGGAGTCATAGAGGTAAGGTTTTGCAGTTGGTGGATAGGGTGTGGGAGTCAAAGGGTTAATGATCTTCTTGTGCCCGCCTCCTTCAAGACTGTCTTGTTTGTTTTCTTTGCTGTCCATGGAACTCTCAACATTCTTCTTAAAAACCACATTTCAGTTGCCTTAATTTTGTTCTGACTTTGTGTGTTGACTGCCCACGCCTCACAATCGTACTACAGTATCAGTTCTGTATAACATTCAAGAACTCTTCTCCTGATGTTAATTGATAGGCATTTGTTGGAAGGAACAGTTTTCATCATCTTGAATGCTGTTTTGGCTTGACCGATTCTGCTGGCTATTTCTGATGTGCATCTGCTGTCTGATTAGATGACTGTTCCCAGATATTTAAACCTATCAGCCCTGATGTGCATCTGCTGTCTGATTAGATGACTGTTCCCAGATATTTAAACCTATCAGCCTGTCTCAGTGTTGTGCCATTTGCTGTTATTTTGCATGTGGGGACTTTTTTTTTTTTTTTTTTTTTTTTTTTTTACTGATTACCATGACTTCAGTCTTCTTGCTATTTAGCTCCAACCTTTCATTTTTATATTTTATTTCTATGATATTCACAAGGTCTTGTAGGTCTTTTTCATTTTCAGCAATTAGCGCGGTGTCATCTGCGTAACAAATAGTGTTTGTCATTTTTCTCCAACTTGTATCCCACTGCATTCTTCTATGTTTCTCATGATGATTTCGCTGTAAAGTGAAAACAGATCTGGTGGCAGAACACAGCCCTGCCTAACTCCTCTTTTGATATTTTGGAAAGAGCTTATATCATTTTCTATTCTCATTGCTGCTGTTTGTTCCCAATACATATTTCTGATTATTGTTAGATCTTTTCCATTAGTATTGAGCCTTTCTAGTTTGTTGATCAATTCCTCATGTCTTAATGTGGTCATAACAAAATTGAGCCTTTCTAGTTTGTTGATCAATTCCTCATGTCTTAATGTGGTCATAACAAACAGTAATTTCCATATTGGCTCTGTGTAGGTACATGACCTGGAGGGCAAGCTACAGATGAAGGAAGAGAAGATGAGGTCTTTGGTGGAGTCCATGCAGGAGATGGAGGAGAGACTGGAGCAGCTTACTGCTGAATCGGAACAGTCCACCATCAGTATGGCTAATTCTTCTGCTACGCCCGCAACAGATAAGGTATATTTAGCGTTAAGTGCTTTGACTGAAAAGAGGACGCATTTTGGGGAACTCCTTTAAAACAGTTTAGAGATGGGGAAGCTACCTTAAAAGAGGGGTAATAATGGTAAAGTTTGTCACATATCCCAGATGTCACAAGGGAACAAAATGGTGGAGACCTCAACTTTTGTCAGGACCAGCATTATGAAGGTGGTGTCCATCCCTTCTCTTCACGCTTTATTTTCTAGCCCTGAACAAGGTCTGGTACCCACTGATGATGGGTCTTTTTTCCTCAAGGCAGATAAGAGAGAACCTATGCATTCAGACTGGAAGGCAAGAACTCTTACCTCCATTCCAACCAGGCATCATATTTAGATAATTTGAGAAGAATCTAGAGAGTGTCTATTGTAACTGTTTTTATTCTTAAATTGAGCACTACTCCATGCGATTCCCAGACAATTTTCAGTTGAAGTTACAAAGAATTAATCATCATTGCAACGTGGAAATGTTTGAAGCACATGTAGTTGATTCTAGTCAGTTTAAATGCAGCAGCCATTTAATCATTGGCTAGTTCTGGCTGTTTTGTGTGCAGAAGGGGTAGTTCAAAACAGGATAAATTTGCTTGAAAAGAGTTTGAGTCACTACTTGAAAAGTGAATTAATGTTGTTGGCACAGCTGGAATCAGGGTGAATTGTGGGACACATTGAAATTAAGATAATAGGAGTTTTGGGGGAGGCTGCTGTTTGAAAACAGAATGAGTCTCCCTTTTGCTGGAAATTCATGAAAGAGGGGTTTAGATCTGCTAGAAAAGTGGAAGAATTGGCAGACCCCACTTTATAATTGGACGAATTTTCTCTTGCATACAAAATGTATGCATGCACCTTGTCTGTCTGTTTCCCACTGCTTTTTATCGCAGTCTTTTTAACCTTGATAAAGTGATGCTTTATTTTACATGGATGCTATCAATATGAGGCAGTACAAATTGTTCTTAAAGTAATGAAAGTAGAACTCTAGAAGAGAACAATCTGTGCAAACTGTACATAATTAGTAATGTGGAATTTTGTATATTAACTTGAAAATGTATATTTAGTCCTTAAAATGCAATGAGAAAATGGTACAAAGAGCCTGTGATTATCATGTATGTGCAGTCGATGGAGGAAGAGCTACAAGCATTGAAAACAGAGGCAGCACAGAGAGAGGAAAGTCTGGCACAGAGGGAGAAGTTTATCGCTGACAAAGAGCTGACACTAAAGAAAGCTGTAGCCACCGTTAAGAAATTGAAATTCCAACTCCAGCAGGCCAACAGTCAGGTCAGAAAGTGTTCATCACTTCATGCGTGTTTTAACATCTTCATACATTTCGTAATTCTGATCTCAAAGCATGTAGTTTGTTTCCTACCGGCACATGTTACAGTATTTAATGTTTTTATTTGCAAAGTCATGGTCTTTTTAGTTGTCAGCTGCTGAGTGTTGTTGTTTTCATTTGCAAGTTTTTAGTCTCAACTTCTGTTTCATTTGAGAGAGTATAATGCAGAGCGTCTAACATGTTAAAAGAAACCTATATAGATTATTGTTGATTTATGGACAGATCTTTTCTAGATTTGCATATTTTGTCAGGTATGAGGATGAGGAGTTTTAGAGATTAAGTGAAATTGGTTTCTTTTTAAAAGATCATTATTGGTTCTTTTTGTGATTGTATTGAAAATGAGTGTAATTGACTTTAAAAGGTAAAACGGCTAATGTTGTTTGATGCATTTTTGTTTGCTTGTTTGTTCATAGATAGTTCGATTATCAGTATGAGGTTTATCACAGTTTGTTAGTTTGTCGTTGTTTAAATTATCAATAGGAGATTTATCATAACTTGTTATTTTGTTGCAGCTGGAAGAGGTGCGCAAAGAAAAAGAGAACCTTGAACAGCAGCTGTCTCAACAGCCAGCTTCTGTGCCTGTATCAGATACCAACATTTCAGAGAGTGTCCCCAAAGAAGAGGAGAGGCATCAAGGACACGCAGCACCAGAAAGTGACTCTGTGGACTCTTCTTCTGCACAATCACGTGCCACAGAGGAGCTTCAACAGCAGCTTCAAGCTTACACAGAGTACTGTGCACGTTTGCAGGAACAGGTGCAGCAGCTGACTGATGGCATGCAGGCTGGAGAAAGTGCCAAGCTCAAGGTCACTGCACTTGAGGATGAGGTGAAGCTGATTCGTCAGGAAGCAGAGAAATCCCAGATGGAAACACTCGGTCTTCGACAGAAGATAGCTGAAGTTCAGCAACTGTCAGATAAATCAGTACAGGAACTTCAACTCCAAGCATCCCAAAGACAAGAAGACTGTGATAAATTTAGAGAATGTGCAAATTCCCTTCAGCTTCAGCTGACAAATGCTCAGGAAGAGTGCAGTAAGTCTGAGCAACAGATCTCCTTAATTCAGAAAGATCTGGTTCAGACCCAAGAAGAGTACAAGACAGCGCAAGAGAAGCTGGCAGAGGCTCTTCAGGAGGTAGAAGCAGCCTCTAGAGAGAAGTCATCTCTTCAAAAAGCAGTTGAGGACCTCCAAGGCCATATGCAGCTTCTGTCAGAAGAGAGAGAGACCTTTCAGCCAACCATAAAACAACTGAAGGACCAACTACAGCAGCTCACAGAGGAGAGGGATTCTCTCCAGCAGGCTGCTGAAAACCATCAGGAAGAGCTGCAGCATGTTGCAGAAGAGGCAGAATCTTCACGACAACAAAATATTTCAGAAATGGAGTCCGTAAGGCATTCTTTGGAGGAGAAAACTAGGCGTGTGGAAGAACTTCAGATTATGGTGGAGAACGTGCACAGTACACAGCTAGAAAATATTGAAAGTAAAGACACACTTGATGCACAGATGTCATCCATGCTAGGTATGGTAGAATCACTTCAGGGAACGCTGAGTAATCGCGATTCAGAATTGGAGCAGATGCTGGCGCAAGTTGGAAGCCTGAAGGATAAACTTGCAGAGAGAGATGGAGAGGTTATAGGGCTTCAGTCCAGCCTTGCTAGTCTTCATGATGTCATTGCTATGACAAAATCGGATCTAGAAGCTGTCACAGATGACTACAGTGAACGTATTCAGGACCTGGAAGCCCAGATTACAGAACTAGAAAAACAAAAGGAGCAACTTGGAAAAGATCTTGAGACAGAGAAGACCAGGAATCAAGAACAGGAAACGCAGCTAACTAGAGCTGTCAGTCAGCAAAAGGAGACTGCTGCCAGTATGGAGGCATCCAGAGAAACATTCCAGAGTCAGATCATATCACTTTCAGCTGAACTAGCTGATGCACAGAATGACATACAGCAACTGAATGACACAAAAGCAGCTTTGTTGTCAGAACTAAATGTTTTGAAAGAGTCATCACAACCAGCTTCTGAAACTGAAGATTTTTCAGCTCAGTTACTAGCTTACCAACAAGAGATTCAAACCTTGAATGACCAGCTTATTGCAGCTAAAGAAAGTGTGCAAGTATCACAGAATGATCCTGTAGAATTAGAGCAGCTGAGACTCTCACTGGATGAAGTGTTGAGAGAACAACAAGACTTGAAAACCATGCTTTCAACTGTCCAAAATGAGAAGTCTTTACTAGAAAGTCAGTTGCAGCAATCAAAATTAGACTATGATCAGCTGTCCGGTGAAATTCAACGGCAGCAAATTGTCCTTGCTCAAAAAGATGAAGAAATGTCCACATTGCATTCCAGCCAAGATTCTGCCAGTGCCCGCCTGTCTCATGTGTTACAACAACTAGACCAGCTGAAGGAGCAGAAAGATCAGACAGAGATAGATAATGATACCTTGCGGGGTGAAATTGAGGGCATGGAGAAGATCATTGCCGATGCTCAGTTCAGAGAACAAGAGTCCTTTGATGAGAGACAGCAACTGCAGCAAGATCTGAACAAAACCCTGCAAGACAATATCTCTATCAAGGCTCAGTTGGAACAGCTGAAGGCACATAGTCCCTCAGCTAAAGAGGTGGTACAACCTGCAAAGGATGATTCTTGGGATGGGGGTCTCAGGTAGAGGTGGAAGAAGTGGCCATCTCGCGCCAGAGTCTTCAGCAGACAGCAGCAGCTCCCCCATCTGGAGGGATATCTCCATCTAGTAGCAGTGAAGACTTGAGCAGACAGCTGCAGGAGGTGAAGCAGCAGTACCAGGCCCTGCAGCAAGAGCATGAAAAGGTAACTATGGAGGTTAATGTGTATACCAGAACAAAAATATGCCTGATCTACCCCCCTAAGTGTACAAGCTTGGGCTTGTTAACATTAAAATGAGAAGCACATCGGATTGCTCGCTTGTATGTTTATTCAAATAACGTGGTCATAATTGTATGTTGTTATTTTTGTTTTGAAAATGCAGTTCAGTGGCACAGGCTTCTCTATAGTTATTTTTTCCTTGTGATTTTTTTAATTCAAGGATCATCACTTTCAGGGGGATTTCTTTTGTGCTCACTTTTTTTTCTCCATTTTCTATGCATTTTAATGACTGCGGAAGCTGGCAACGGTTTTACAGTGCGGTGATAATGATGATGATAATAATCATGGTGTTATAAAATGCTGTCTGGAATTGAGATTGTGTGTCAGGATTTATTTTGTGCTTACCATTGATAATTATCCTGGAAATTAGGCACTCAGTTTTGGTGTGCAAAATTCATATCAAATTTTCAGGGGTTTGTCAGGATATTTAGGGGGTCATTTTGTAACTGTCAGTAAATGAACTCAAACCATGAACATACTCACACTTATGCACACATGAATGTGCACATACATAACAAAAACAACTGCAACAACAGCAAAATAATAACAACTCTTTTCCCGCCATGGTCGCAATCAAGCGACTTCCCGTACGACCGCCATGGTGGCATTTGTGCGACTTGGAGGGGTCATGCTAAATGATAACTTTTCATGCGGGTACAAAGCTTTTGTCAGCTCCACTGGTGAATGCAGGCGACTGTGCTATTTTTAAACTTTACCCAGCGACCTAGCTTTGTTAACTGTCGGAATTTACGTCATTTTTCTCTGAAGCGTTTTCTCCAAAATGGCTGTCTACCACTCCGAGTAGAATAAGCAGACAGCTGACTTTGTGTGTAGATTTTCCATTGCTTTTCCTCATTTATTTTAACCCTTTCGGCCCCTTATTTCTAGTCCTTAATTATCCTCTATTTCCCTCTTTTCCAAACTGTAGAAAACCCTTCATTCCCGGGTTTCTGGGACGATCTATACTGAACTGTACAGTGACTTCATGCGAATGGATATAGCAGATGAGTTATGGCTTGCATGTACATAAAACTATATATGAATGTGTTCAGGAATGAATGTATTATATGTCTGTCATATTCAAAAGAGGGGTGCGACACATTTGGTGACATGCAGGTGTGAGACAGGTAAGATGTGGACCATAAATTACACACATGACAGACAAAACAAAACAAAATACGAACAGAAAAACAGATATGGCGTTGCCTACCTTTACTTGTTCTGTGAAATGTCGGAGCAGCATGTACATGTATATTCCCCCTTGTATGGCAATGCGTCAGTGTCCCATTGTCCTCATCACTAGTATTCACAAACTGTCAAATTTGTCCTTATGGTACAGCTTCAGTCACACACATTCAGTATTGATATATCTATGTACACACAAACTACAGCACTAGCTAAATGTTCCATGGGAATAAAAAATAATCTGACATGTGTCCAATGAAATGCCAAGCAGTTTGTCAATGTCACTGTCACCATGTCACCCCCACTGCACAGGTAAGTTAGTGGCTGTAATCAACCACAGTGTGGTATAACACGAAACAGTTTTTCTGGGGGTTACAACACAAATAAACGTCACATTTCTGGCACTTCATGCTGGTCTTCCTCTTTTTGTTGGGGTTGTTGCTGTAGCTGGTGCCCGGATGGCTGTCCCTGTAGCGCAGGTGTCGTGCGTTGCAGACAGCACACACATGATCATAGCCCTGGCCGGCCACAGGCCAGTGGTCTATGCGGTCAAGACGGAAGTCGTCATTGACAGCCCTCGGTCGGCCAACAGGTCGGCGATCAAAGTGTGCCGTCCCCACCAGCTGATGGGCGAGGTCAAGACGGAACGACAGGTAGTCCCTCTTGCTGGTCCCTTCCTGGACATGATCAATGATGTGCCCTTCGATCACGTATGTGTTGTATACGCTGGTCTCCAAGAGCTTTCTCTCAACTCTGCGATACAACGCATCGTTTTTTTGGAGCGGTTCATCTTGGTCATCATGTCCAGTCTGTCCACTCCACCCATGTATTTGCTGTAGTGCTTGACAATAGGTGAGCAGGGAACTTCTGTCGCTGTGCCGTCTTTCTTCCGCCGCGTGACTGTGTCGCCATCTCCCTCTGGTGGGTGTTCTGTGGACAGGTAGTACACCATCCGGTTGTCCTTGAATGAGGAGGCCACCACGCCCTCGCACTGTCTCCATTCTGTGTGACCCTGTTCAAGTCAGCGGGCCTGAGCTTGCGATAGGATCAGATCTCTAGGGTAGCCGATGCGGTTGGGTCGCACTGTCCCCGAAAGGTAAGTCCCCTTCCTCATCAGGTAATGTGCAAGGACAGGTGACGTGTAAAAATTCTCGGTGTACACGCAGTGGCCCAGGTTGTGCAGTGGTTGAGTCAACCCGATCACCACACGTGCACTCAGTCCCAGCAGGCGGCTGACTTGGTCACCATGTCATCCGGTGTAAATTTCGAAGTTGTAACAGTAGGCTGTCACAGCGTCTGCTAGAACCCAGAGCTTCACACCGAACTTGACAGGCTTGTTCTTCATAAACTGCTTGATGCCTAACCGCCCTTTGAAAGGCACCATAGCTTCATCCACCGTTATCTGTTTGTGAGGGATGTATTCCCTCATGAATGCAGCCCGAACTGTGTCCACAACACAACGGATTTTTGCCACCTTGTCGCTTCTGTCGATAGGTGTGTCAGGGTCCGTGAAATACAGGTAGCGGCGTATTTGAAAGAACCTGTTCCTGCTCATCACTTTTGAAATACTGGTGCTGAGCATGAAATATTTCGACCCTGAATACCAGTACAATGCGTCACGGTCGACTTTGACAATATCCATCATGAGCACGACGCCGTAGAACGCTTTCAGCTCTGACACTGTCAATGGCTGCCAATCACCCTTGTTGTGCTGTGGATCTTCCCTTCTCCTTTTTTCCGCATTTACATTTGTAAATTCGCAAATTTTTGCAAAAAGTTCGTCTGAATAAAACAGACTGAAATAATGAATAGCTGACATCGATGTGTCTAACACACGCGATGGTCCAGGGCGCTGTCGAAAGGTATGTTTCATTTCTGATGGTTCAAACACACCTTGGGTCCATTCAAAACAAGGTTTCACATAGAACAGTGGTAACCTTTCATCACCACTGTCCGAATCCTGTGCATCAGCAACAGCTTGATCAATTTCCCTCCACTGTTCTTCTGTCAAATCTACAGATCGAACCCATCAACACCACCTACTATTTCATCTTCAGAAAATTCGCCACGCTCACTCGAATCGCTATCCATCTTCTCTCTTTGGCTTACGCTATGCGTCTGACAAAGACGAACTCTGCCGCCCTTACAAACAGGAAAAAATCCTGTGGGAAACTAACCACAGCATCCCGTTATAATCAAACCCAGGACAGTAAGATAAACCTGGCCGGTGCCAGACTACTGTACATGGTGGCAGGGGAATGTAAGGTATGTGTGTCTAACGGTTCAGCCGGTGCCCGGTCTTCCGGGCCGTGGGAAGGAAAGGGGGATATCTCTGCTGTCGGATGTCCGGGCAGCGGGAATGAAAGGAGTATTTTCAGCTGACCGGACAACCGGGCTGTGGGGCTGAAAGGGTTAATGATATCTGGTGCACAACTCACGAAATAAGGTAAGTAGTACAACTGATAAACTGTATGAAAAAAAGATGTCTTTCTTTATAATAGATTACCTGTGGAATAATGAATCAAGCACATAAACATAAGCAAGCATTCATAATATATATATATATATATATATACAACATCTGCCCTTTACACAGCAAAAAAAAGTATGTGAAAATCTTTAATAGTCTTTGAGATATCAGCTTTTAAAAATGCATACTGCCTGCAAAATTGGCTGCCCAAAATATACTTGGCACTGAGGAGTGCTGTTTCTGGGGAAGCTTGGTGGTGAAAGAGTTAAGGAGATAACTCACGTACTGTCTCCTGTTTCACATGCAACAATCAAGTGTGATGTTGATGAAATAAAGCAAAAAATCAACCACACACTCACAAAAACAGAAACTGCACCAACTGTTCAAGTTGTGCTGCCTGATCACAAGTGAAAAATAATGACTCTCTTTAAGTGAAGCATAAACTCAGACTACACCAGAAAACAATGAATTATATAACTGAACTCAATAAAATGATAAATGAATAACAAGTATTCCAGAAACAAATTGCCAGGAAATGCTGAATTTGATTCTACATGATGCTAAAGTTGACGACTGACGGGCTTACTGTATAACACAGTACTAATACTCCACTCTCCTTGCCACAAGCCTGTAGAATGTGGAAACAAATGGCTGAGGCGGTAGCACCGGACTGATATCCCTCATTTGGTGCCAGTCTGACTGGCTAACAAAAAGATGGGAACAGGAGATAAACAACAGCCATGTGGCCTAAACTCTGATGCATTAAATGGGAATTTCATGCATCAGACACACATTTGTGCATAATAATTATTACTGCTTAATATCATAATATATCCTGGCCTCAGAGAGATACAGACACCTGCAATGTTGGTCAGAAGCTTTGAGCAATACCCTCATGACACTTTGATGAAGTGGATGAGACTCGACTGTGTGGTCCCAGACTTCCCACTGAGCCCATAGCATACTCAACTCTGGGTTGGAGCTGGTTGGAACTGAAAAATCCCACAATGATTTTGAAGGGACTGATAGGGTTTAAACCTACAACCTTTTAGTCAGTAGTCATTGCGAATACCACTACACCACAGTAGTGTTTCCTAGTTGGTTTCTTTATTTACCTTCATGAATTTTGAAAAGATAAGTAAGCCATGTGATCAATCACCTATGGTCAGTCCCTGATCAATAGCAGCATCTCCACAGATTAAATACAAACAAATAACATTCAAGCACTTGCAGTCACAGCTTACCAGAATATGCTTAACCAGATAGGTATTAAAAATCTTTTTAGTAAAGGCAAGGAAATGCATTCTGAAACACATTATTGCCCTGTCACTGTGGCTTCTAGGTGGATCTTCTCCATTCAGATATGTGTATTCACACCTGTTCAGTACCTACACTTTGTGACTTTGGGTGGCCTGGAGGCTGATGTGATGTTTCCTATGCAAGGATCACACCCAGATTCAAACCAGGATCAGACTAGGTTGTTTTGGTCATGATCACACTTGGATTGTCTTTGATATTTAACAAGATTTTTTTTTAAATTGTATCTTTTTTCCTCTGGGTTCCCATACTTCTTGTGTGTTGTCTTCTTGGGTTAAAACTCAAGCTATAGTATAGACTTTGACCCTAGGTGGCATCAAGAAAAAGGCATCACTTTCGTTTAGTTCTATAGTAAAGCATGAAATCTAATCAGTTTATTTAGTGGTAGTGTTGTCACCTCACTGAACTTAATTCCTTTCAACAGGTACGAAGCCGTCTTCAGATGAATGAAGTGAAATGTGAGAAGATGCTCATCAAGCTGAAGTCCTTTAAAGAGAAAAACGAGAAGCTTCAGCTGACTCTGGATGAAGCAGATCGGCATGCTGATCACCGTGTGTATGAAGCCAGGCGAGGTGCAGAGGAACAGTTGCACTCACTTCACACACGGCTGCGCGATCTGGAGACACACAATGGGAAAATGGTGCATGAGAACACTACCCTAAAAGAAGCTGCAGCTGTTGCTTCTCAGTCACTGAGGGTATATATTATTGATTATTTTTTCTGTAAAAAAATGTGTCAGATGATTAAGTAGTGTGATGAAAGAATCCATAAAATTTGATATGAAAAATCATTTCTGCTGTCAAATTCGTTAGGTAAAGACTTCAAATTAAATGCTGAAAGAAATGTTGGAAAGAGAAAGAAAACAAGCTGTCTCTGCAAGCTCCTGTTCAGCCACACCTGCCATTTTTGTCCCTGCATGTTGTTGTTCAGTCACATGTGCCATTACTTTGCCCTGATGTATGCAGATTAATCCATTCACTACCATGTCGGATGATATAAGTCATCGTCAAAGTCATTTATGGGTTGCTGCCGTGACCAACAAGCTAACTCAATGCTGATGTATCCACTTCTCCTTAAATTGTAATTGGTTTGTCAATAAAACCAGTGGTACTGTAGAAAGATGAAGGTTTCAAGCAATTTTAGAGGCAAATCAGACCTCTTAGGAATGTCCAATTTCAAAGAATTTTATTGACGAATGTAGCCTCATAGGATTGTCCAGTCTCAAGCAATGGTATTGGCAAATCTAGCCTCGTAGGATAGTCCAATTTGAAACAGTTTTATTGGCAAATCTAGCCTTATAGGATAGCCCAATTTCAAACAATTTTATTGGCAAATCTAGCCACCTCATACTGGATCTGCTGGCTTGCTGAGCGAAATGGCAACACCAGCCCTAAGCATTTCCAGTAGCATATTGAAATGACTAAACTTCTCTTTAATGAAGTATTGCAAAAACATTAGTGTGAACTTGAAGCAGAAGACTGTGATGAAATATTTTTAATCGGGTGATCTGATTGAAAGGGAGGTGAGTGACAAAGAGACAGACATGACTGATGGTCGAAGCGTCAGTAATGCAGCACAGTACAATACAGTATGCAGCAGCGACTCAGACAGTGCAACTGACATTGAAGGGAGATTGGGAATGAGCGATCAGAGGAGGCAGAGTTGGATAGTGGTAGACATAGTGGACCTCCAGAGGCCAGTCCTGGTAGATACAGGGGTAGAGGACAGCAAGAATAGCCTTGAAAAGGGAGAAGAGGGGGGCATGGCAGGGGTAGAGAGAGGGGGCATGGCCAAGGCAAGTTGTAGGTCCTGCATTGTATGTCCTGTCCTTCCAGAGTTTACTGGGGACAGTGGGTTGAAAAAGGAACCGCTGAACACAGACTGCTTCTGACTTTTTGTTTGTAGGTGACACTGTCATTAAAAACTTGTAGAAGCACAACAGACGTTCTAACAGATACTTTTGAAAAATATAAAATATAAAACCCCAGTGGGGATGTTGAGGGCTCTTTTAGTACAAATAGTATCCCCACCTTTGGGAAATTCTGTGCTTTAAATTTTTTTTCTGTCACTCTCTTTGTTTCTGCCTTGTTCCTTTGCTTTCTGTCATCTCTTCCTATCATTTTCTGCCTCGCTGGCCCATTCACCTGTATGTTTTCTTGAAAGCCTTACATATTTTCTCTTAGGATTGATAATTGGGTACATATGTTAAGTGCATTTTTGGCTGTATGGAAATGTGATGTGCAGAAGCAATTTTGGTTAATTCAGACCCATTTTAAATATGTTTTAGTGTCCTGATTTATGTATAGATTTTTATGCTGGTTTGTTGTTTTAAAACCATCTGGTGATAAATAGGACAGAGTGGTCAGCACTAGGAGCATATCCTCAGGTTATGTGCATGAATGCGTTGGTATGTGCCTTTTCAAATCCACTGAGGTATTGTGTATGTTTTGAGATGGTTATAGGCCTGATATGGCTTTGCGCAGTCAGCTGGGCTTTAATAAACAAAACTAACATTTGACAAAATAGAAAGCATCATCTGTTTTGTATTCTTTATTGATTCATCTTTCAGAAAGTACGTACTTTTGTGGGTGTTCATCCTGTAACAAAGTCATTGGGAGTAGAATATTTTTAATATACAGACCCCATTTTTAGCATGTAAGAAAACTGATGCAAATAGGAGTTCACTTGGTTCTTGTTTCCTTGGCAGTTAAAGGGTTGATGGAGGCACAGCATGCCTTTGATATCTGTCCTAATCCCAGAATCTCTTGCATTGGCCCATCACATTTTTTTCTTGTATATAATATTTCAACGCACTGAAAACAACTATCACATTGTGTCTTTCTGTGATTGTTATTGTAGGTTTTTTTAAAGTGGCTTTTGTTTTTATTGTGTTTGATCACCCTAATTCTCTTCAATGAATCATCAGTTCAAAGTTGTTATTAGCTTGGAAGCACAAAAGTACAGCAATGTGAAGTAATGTCACTGAAACTTGTGTTATGTTGGTTTGTTGTATGTAGTAAAGTTGGAATTGTGGGAGATTTGAATTCTTCTGGCTTGCTTGTAAAATCATCCTCCACCTCAAGTGGAGGCTGAAAAGTCATGGTGGCACCAACCAGTGAACCTTAAAACATAGCTTCCTTGCTTCTTATGGTAATTCTGCATATTTTAAATAATGGTAAGGTCAGGAAACAATTTTCATGATAAAAATCCATGTTTATCTTGACTTACAGGAGGCACGCCAGGAGGTAGAACAGCAAAGGTCATTGGCTGATAAATTGCAGAGGGAGGTAGACCGGCTAAGAGAAGAGCTAAGTGGACAGAAGCAAATTGCTGCTGTGGAGGAGAACGAGGCCAGGCATAGCTTAGAAGCTGAAGTAAGCATTTGTTGCAGTAGTTTTTAATTACTTTTGTGACTGCCTGAACTTGTGTTTTGATTTGTTGTTCAGTCCCTGTGGGAAAAAGATTAAAGGATGGTAATATTCACCCTTCGCCTATAGATAAAAATGTGTTTGGAAAGATATTTTTTTGAAGGTGGGGCAGCTTAAGCTTCTGCCATGATCATTTTGGATCTTCTCAATCACATGGTACCTGTGGCCTCGGTGCAATTGGAATTTGTTCCAAGCATGGAGACGTGAAACTTTTCAGAAGATTGTGAATGACAAAATTTCTGCAGATGAAAAACGTTTTCAATTCTATTGTTTGTTGAATGTTTTATGTATTTATTTGTTGATTTTATGTTTGGCAATTTATTTTGTTGATTTATGTTTGGTAATTTATTTGTTGATTTATTTGTCTTTATGTTTGGTAATTTATCTGTGCATTAATTAAGCTTTTGTATAACCAACTTTTTTTCACAGGTGAGCAGCTTGCGCAGTCAATTGTCAGATCTGCGAGGTCACCACAACATGCTGCAGGAGGACAATGAGCAGTACCAGCAGGTCTTGGACACTCTCACTTCCACTAACAAAGACCTCAAAAGGCAGCTCGAACAGCTCCGTTTTGAACTCAGCAAGGCTGCTGCCCCTTCCTCTTCTCCCATGGACAGTACCGTCACCAGTGCTGAAGAGTTGGAGAGGCTGAAGCAGGAGCTGCAGAGGCTGGAGAAGGAGAGGGAGGAGGTTGGGGAAGAGCTGGAGGGAGTGACAGAAGAGGTGGTAACTCTGAGACGGGATAACATGGCGCTCAGCAAGAGGGTGGAGGATGTGAGCCAGCAGATTGCTCAGCTCCAGGATCTGCACAGGTGTGTGGGTTTTGTGATCATGGGGAGAGAAGGATAAGTGTGAAAATGTTTTTCTGTATAAATGAGAGATGTTAGCCTGCAGGTTACATAGGTGTAGGGTCAGAACAAGCATATACGAGTCTGTTGTGAAGAGTTTAAAAGCAAATGGATTGAATCAACGTAAAAGGTAACCAATGGCTGACGTTCTAACCAATGAACAAGTCATAGAAGCTGACATTAATTTCGTTTTTAACCCTGTTGCTGCTGGTGCTTTTGGCTAGTTGTGTGCTTAGAGTATTTCCAGAAAACTTGAAAAATTATACATGCAATTTTTGTTTGGCTTCATATATTGTACCATGTCAGGCTGTAAGCATCGTGGCATCCAGTAGGTTGCCCCATCTCAGATGAAGTCAATGTCTTATACTGAGATGAATCAGGAGTAGCCCTGCCAGGGGCCCATGGTCCAACCCGTAATGCCCTACGTCCTCATTCTGTTTTATGCTTTGTCTTGGCTTTGTGTGCTCAGTCTTAGTGTGACCTGGTATAGCCATGCACCTTCCTTTGTGTGCTCTTTTTTTATTTCTTTTTCCTCCTTGGATCATGGTTGTCTGGGGGTGGAAAAAACATTAAAACTAATAGCAGGGGAACTAACCTCCTGTCTTTGAACAGTCAGATCTGACACTAGCAATAACTCTTACTGATGTGGGCATCAGTCTAACTAATCCCCAAGTTTCGTGCGAAAAGGGGGTTTCTGTTCTAAAAGCAATCATTGAAAACAAAGAAAAAGAAACCCCACCCTTGCTGAGCAGATCGCACTTGTTCCCACAGGAATCGCGAGTAGTTGAAGAGATAGTTCATTCTACTACAAGCTTCATGCTACAGATTCATTACAAAGGCCCGACCTTAGTAGAAAAAAATTCTACCAATTACTCAAGTTAGGGAGTTGGAATTGCCTCATGCCCCACTACTACACTTCGTGGCAGTCAGGAGAATACACTTCGTGGCAGTCAGGAGAATAGATTGTGCCCGGAATCATTTGGAACAACAGTCTGTCTGGAACAAAGTGAATCAAGCGAATGTAAGGGACAAGATAATGAAAATGACACTTTACCACTAGACACTGTGGGGAGCATGTGATGGATGGCACTGGGGCAACTTCAACCCCTTTTTCCTGAGCCAGCCCACAAGGGGAGGTCCCAGTCAGTGCACTCACTTCCCAGCCAGTGATTGTTGGTGGGAAATACCCACTTGCTTGACGCAGATGAGTGAGCCCCTCTCACCATTCTTTGACAAACATAGGGGGCCCGTTGCCCACTCAGACCGTCAAATGTAGGGCATACATTAGAGAGATGAGGGTCTGGCCAATTTTTCGGCGGCTGCTCATGGATGAGACCACCTATCTGTGGTGAGCACAGCGTCTGTGCGAGGGCAGGCATGTGGCTGGCCATGTAGAACAGGCTCTTGGAGTGGTTCTTGGTCCCAGATGTGATAGGGTGGGGCTGCTGAGCTGACCACCCTTCCATATACTCACCAGCATTTGTGCTGAGTGGGTTTATAACTGCCTTCACTCACAACACTGTTAGCCTCATTCAATCCTGATGGCTGAACCACTGAAGACTGGCAATAAATGGACAGGGACCGGGATAGCTTCAGGCCTTAGGCTTGCCAGGAGGTTCTGACAACCCTGGTTAACAGCTTATCGAGACAGCTGGATCTGCAAGGCAGGGTATATCGCCTCTCACTAGCAGATATACTGAGTGGGTTTATAACTACCTTTACACAAAACACCCTTAGCTGAGTTCGACCTGTACGACCAAACTGCTGAAAACTTGCAGTATGCATGACATTCCTGATTGTGATGTGCCGTTACAAGATATTCTCCACCCTTTGTCCACAGACGGGGCCAGTTGCACAAGGCAGGTGATGAAAATGATACTTCATGGTATACCTGATCCCACTCCCACTGCCTTTTGCTGAAAGGGCATCCTCTTGGCAAACAGACTGTCTTAGGCCTCAGACAAAGGTGGAACTGTAAATTTCCTTCAGTCCTTAGCCAGCCTGCCGTGGGGGATCCCAGTCAGCACTCTGTCCTCTCAGCTGACAACGGTTGGTGGGAGTACCCGCTTGCCCTCAACGGAGGAATAGCTCTCCTCTCTCCATTCTTCATTTGTCGAAATCAGGGCTCTTTTGTGGAAGATAGGGCACAAGGTGCATGTGAGAGAAGCAAGTGGCCAGCCGATTTTCAACAGCACTGGGTCTGTGTGTTGACAGACATGTGGCTACCTATGTCTGTCAGGCTGTCTGGGTGGTTCTGGGATCCTGATGTGGAATGGTGGGGCTGCCTAGCCAGCCTCCCTTTCACATGCTTAACTCATGGTCACTGTTCCCAGCAGACCATGCAACAGCCCAATACTCCAGAATTCCAGTCCTGCACAGGACTGTCATGTTACCGTTGCCTCATCCACTGTCATTCCATTGGGGTGCTAGCCGTAATTAAGACAGGTACAAGTATACTTGGTCCAAGAGATGGGCTTCCCTTCTCAGGAGCGCTGCGGCTCGGACCGACAGGTGAGGCTTCATATCCATATCACTGCTGCAAATCGTACGTCATTATCTCCTGGGGGCTGTCATGATATCCACCACTGAAACATAGTCCACAGTCTGCCATTGTACAATTCTGTGCTGGATGCAAAGGGGACAGAGGATTTGAGGTCAGGCTCTTAGGATGAAAAACTTCCAACAGCCTAGCCTTCATGGCACATATGGGTGCTCGGGTTTTATACCACACTCTTTGCTTGAGACCAAGGCACCCTGTACACAGTTCCAAAGTAAGGGACCTTTCTTTTGGAGGCTTTTACTCAGGTTGCCATTCCAAATGTGAGTTCTACCCAGATACACGCCTTGGCCTTAGGCCCTACCCTCCAATGAACCTCTTTGCTGAAGAAGAGACCACCATCTCCAATGGGGGAAAACAACTTCTGTACAGGGTGCCAAGGAAGGTCACAAACTAATGTTCAGGGGTTAGAGGATCACTCGTCATTCTCTGAAGGTTATGGTACTCAGGGCCACAAACATGTAACATGACGGTGACACGGGACTCGGCAAGCTACTCTCACCTGTGTTATATATACAGATACCTGGCCATGAATTCAGGCTATGAGTTGCCTTGGATAAGCCACAGAACACCTCTGGGAGGAGGCCATAGCAGTGGAGCTTCAGATTTCTCCATATGGACAGAGGCTGTCTTTTGATGGTGTCACAGCAGGATTGTCACTGTCAGGGCCGTAGTTATAGCAGACAGGAGATGTATGTATTGGGAACCACAGTGTAGTCCACGCAGAATTGACCCTGAAACCCTCATGTACTCCTGCGATTATGAAAACTTTGCTTCTGCCTTATGATAGTTCTTTTACAGCCATATTCTGTAAGGGATTCCTCACCTACACCTCTCCAGTTCAAGACCAGCAGCTTATGTGGTTAGTGCTCTCACAGTACTCAGGAACAGTCTATGGGCCTGTACCATACCGCCCCTCCCGATCTCATAGAGAGATCGCACCAAAGAGGCTAGCTCAACTTTGCTTCCTGGACAGTCAGTCCTTGTGTCACGAACCTCTGCTACAACTTCCTCCTCTACCAGACTTTCCATGTTTGGTGGGATCAGGATTTGTCACACACACCTCAACTTCTTCAACTTTATGTGGAGAAGCTTCACAAGTTAGGGTTCTCAGACAGGCCTTGATGATAGACAAGTCAGTAACCACCAGTTCAGGAAGGGGTTTTGTCCAAACTTTAGTTTCATGCTACAGTCGAAAGGCTCACAGTCCCTTTCCAACTTTTAGGGGAAGCTTGGATTTTTTTTTCCAGCAGTAATGCAAATGTGAGCTTTTGTACCCAGGAAAGAGAGAGCTGTGAGGGGAGTTATATCTTGTAACTTAGCAGTCAACATTTCTGCATTGCTGAATGACGTACAACATATGTCAACAGCACATTGGCATCAGGAATACATGATGTATGTTGCATGCCAACAGTGCAGCCAAGAGGTTCATTCATTATGTTCTTTACTTTTAATTATTATAAATAAAAGGCCCATAAACGTTTGCAACCAGTTTTTAAAAAGCTGTATGCATAGTTTTTGTAAGTGCAAACGTTGTCAGAGATTCACCCCAAATGTGGTGTGGTTTTTAAGTTATTATTTCTGAATCATGTCTACAGAACGGAGGTGACATCATTGACAGAGCAGATTGATGGACTGAAATGGAAATTAGAGGAAGTTGCAGGACTGGAAGAGGAGCTGGAAGATCTCCGCAAGATTTCAGGATCTGCCACTGATGACAGGGACAAACTGGTGGCTGAGAACTCTCGACTGTCTTCAGCAGCGGAAGAGATGGAATCTCTGAAATCTTATTGTGCGTCCATGCAGAAGTCTGTCACAGACAAGGAACAAGAACTAGAAGAAGTAAAGCTGATTTTGAATGTGAAAGATGATGAAATGCAAAAACTTGAAGAGGGACTGTCTCGGTCTCAGTCTGAGACCTTGTCATTGAAAGAGGAACTTGGCCTTCTAGAACAGAAGATCACAGGGCTGTTGGCTCTGGAACAGACGGTGGCTTCATTAACTCAGAAGCTATCAGAGGCACAGGAGGAAGCTCAACAGTACAGACGACAGGCAGAGACATTCACCAGCAAGCTGGACACTGTGCGTTCTCTGGAAGCTGATTTTGAGTCACTGAGTGAGGACTACAGTTCAGTGCTGCAAGACAACTCTGCCCTGGCTCAACAGATTGAAGAGCTTCATTCACGTATCGGGGAGCTAACCAAACAGGTGGGGTTTTGTGTGTGTGTGTGTATGTTTTTGTCTATCTGTGACTTGGTTCTGCAAATTTACTAAAGAAAATAATTGTAATTGTAACAAGAGAATATTTTAAGGTATTTATTGAAAGAATTGGAAAATTTGTTTGTAATGTGGATGTCATAATAATAATAATAATTACAATATTTATATAGCGCAAAATCTTGATAAAATTAAATCTAAGCGCTGAAACGGACACGCACGCACTCACCACGCACCACGCACGCACACGACACACACACACACACACACACACACACACACACACACTCACAACAACATCAACACACTAAACACACACACACACACACCAAAACACACGAACAACAAAAAAAAACAACGAACACACAACACAACACAACACAACACACACAACACACACACACACACAACACACAACACAACACACAACACACAACACACACACACACACACACACACACACACACCACGGCTATAATAAAAGCAATGGAAAATTATAGAGAGCATATTATTATTCATCTGTAACAGGTGTTCTTAAAGCAAAAAAAAAAAAGATTTTTCAGATACATAGCATGATTATTGATAGCATATGATAAATAGAGTAAACTTTAATGCTAGGTATACCATACTCACCGAAAAGGGCCATTTCTATTTGTGTCTTTTGTCTATTGACTGCAGCAGACCTTCTTAAATGTTTATGAATATTACAAGTGTCTATTGACTACAGTATACTTTATCAATTACTTGTGAATCCAAACCAGATAGAAACCAGGGGACCGGACAGATTTTTTATCTTGAGACTATTTCAGCCTTCAGTAATATAATTTATAAAGTACTGAATAGGTTTTCATAATACAAAAATGATAAAATTAAGATACATTTCATAGGAATGACTGTTGTTCAGGATCATCAAGCTACTCTTGGAGGAGAGCAGATCCAACATTTGATACGTGAAAAAGAACATCTGACGGGTCGTGTGAAAGAACTGGAGCAACAAGTGGAGTCCCTACTTGAAGACAACACTCGTCTGACCCAGGAGCTGGCAACGACCAGATCATCAGCTCAACAACTGTCTTTCCATAATGAGACTCTGAGAGCACAGAGTCAGCTGGTTACCTCAGGCGGAGACCAAATGTCCAGATTCACAGCTGACTATGCCAAACTGCAGAATCAGTTCAGGTTTCCACATTTGTATTGTTTTGGATACAGAGAATGGTTGTTAAACTTGAGGGTGATGACTGAAAAATGTCATTAGAACCTGGAGAGAAAGATATGAAAGATTTAAGGAGCTGCTTGTTTCTTTTGGTGTTGATTCTTATGCATGTAATGTAAAGTAATACAATTTGTTGTGTATTATTAGGATAAAGAGATAAACAAAATTTACTGAAAATAACAATACACTAGATGTATTTTATTCATCAATGTAATTTTGATAGAATTTGATGCTCACTAGTTTTCTTTTTTCCAAGTTTTATTTCATGACTTTTAAATGAAAAGTATGAAAAATGTTGTGGTCTTCAGTGTCATGACGATAGGTCTGTCGCTAAATCTGAGATCAGTACTGAAGGAGCAACTGAACCATGTCTTGAGAGTCATGCGAATTATAGTGAATACTTAAATATGTGTAACATATGGTTTCTATAGCACTGTTGTTGGAAGCGTTAATTGTTAGGAAATTAGTGTGGCTTTCAGTCCTGAAACAAGTGTATATATCTTAACCTACTGTGCTGTAAGAAAAAGAAGAGTGACTGCAGGTGAGATGAGAAATTTGTGTGAGAAGGAAATGTACAATACACCTAAGGCTTGACTGTACACCTAGGACTTGACCACTGTTCACGCCAATACAGAGACAAAAAGCCTACTTATTTCGATCTTTGGGTCTTCAACCTGGTATAAAAGCCCTAGAAAAAACACAGAAAGAAAATGTAGACGCATACACAAAGCATGAATGATTTGTCTTGTACATGGTTGTTTGTTTTTTGTTGTTGTTTTTTTCTCGTGTTTTTGTACCCTCTTTAAGACCCAAAGATTGAAACTGGTAGGTATTTCATCTACGTATGTGTTGGTGTGAGCAGTTTTCACGTCTTTAGGTGAGTATAATACATTTCCTCTTTGTACCTTCTGTTCTATGCACCATGTGTAGGGAGGTGGTAGAGCAGAAGAACAGCCTGCAGGAGGAGATGAACCAAGCACGGCATTCCCTTCAGCAGAGGGAGTCACGCTGTCAACAAATGGCTTCACAGGTAAGTTGAGAGACTGTATACAGCTTGTCTCGCTTTCAGATTCTCCATCCACGGATGTGGTGCAGCACTCTTTGTTAAAGGGAATCTTGTTTTCAGAACTTTTCCTACAATGTGATTTTAAGAACATTCTCGTGTATGAGTCTTGCTGACTCCACAATCTGACTTTAGAGGAAGTTGAGGTACATCTGTTGTCAAGGGGAGTCTTGTTGTCTGGTCTCATAGCTCACAGATGAATTGGTGCATATGGCCTAATAGGTTGATGCATAGAGGCCTAGCATGTTAATTGTCTGATTCAAAGATGTGTTAATATTTTGTTTAAAATTACACTTGAACTGTAATAAGTATGTGCACTATGATATACTTGCATGCATATACACTTGCTTGTAACATCATAGAGAGAAAAGTAACTTCTTGAAGCATGTAGATTTGCAGGAGTGTACACACACACACATGCAGGCAGGCAGGCGGGTACACACACACACACACGCGCCACACGCACACAACACACACACACGACGCAGCAGCACACACCAGACACACACACTTACACACACACGCACCACGCACAGCACGCGCACCACGCACGCACCACACCACACCACGCACACACACACACACACACACACCACACACACACACACACACACACACACAGAGTGTGGCATATCTAAAAGCACTTAAGTGAATAAATGTTTAAAAAAATAACAGATGCACACACGCATATACACATACACACATGAGTACATATAAACATGCTGATTACACAGGCATGCTTACAAACTCTTTTCTACATCAGTTTGATTGCATGTTGTGTCTGTAATCTAAAGATAATCAGCTTTCATTATATGTTGTGTCTGTAGTCTAAAGATGATCAGCTTTCACCATCATCATCACCATCATCAGAGGTACTTTTTAAATCCTCAGCATTGGTGGTGGTGATTATAGATTTATTTGCAAATTGTTATTTTTCTTTTGTTTCTTACCCCCTTGCATTTTATGAGGGTGGATCCAAAAGTCTTGATAATTAGGCTGCCATTTCTGAGCTGTTTAAAGTAAATACTTCTGACTTGCATTGAAATAAAATATAGCCTTTGGGTTATAAATCTGTATAAAATTATAATGACTTTATGTCTTTTGAAATGTATGATGTAATCAAAAATGTGATGCAACTAAACTGGCATCCTAAAAATGGTTCATGGAGCATCTCAGATGGTGTGCCTTCTTATATAGCTCAGACTTGAGACAGTCCAGTCAAAATTCATACCAATTTGACAGTTGTGTATAAAGAGGACAAGTATGTGTCATGTAGCACAGTTTGCTGCTGGATTGATAGTTTCATACAAGGAAAAATGATTTGAAAGACAAGTAATGATGTTGACACAAGCAGACTGATCTGCTTTTAACTCATTCAAGCCGCAACATTTCGACCGCGACAACCCCCGAAATCGCAGTATTTTGAGTGATTTTTAAAAAAATATTAAAAAGTAACAACAAATGTCACACACAAAAGGAAAACAGTTTTGGAAACATTGAAGTGTTCACATACAGACATTACTAGCCTCAAAACTGGTAGTCTGTTCATCTTGATAGAAGGGGTGAAGGAAACAGGTGACCATAAGGGGATACATATCCTTTTGCCGAGTCCATATATTTATACCATATATTGTTTTTTTTCACCAATGAAAACAATTATCAACACGAATATTTACACAAGAATGTACAGTTTATGTACAAAAACACAAACACCACCTCCTATTTACTTGGTGTAATCAAGAACAGTGAATTTGCGTGCAAATCGGTGGGTGCTTCTTGACGCCATCTTGACAGTCAGATGAAAACAAAGAACCATAAACTGCTACTAAAGCAAAAATAAGCTCACAACACGGTCTAAGGGAAGGAACTGTGAAATAAAAGACCCAAGATCACTCGAGTGCATGATTTACTTCCCTTATTCCTTTATTACGGCCTCAAAAAAAGTTGAAACTCTGACGTAAACCTGTGTATGGCACAGCTCCACGCAGTGTGAAAGGTGACGTACAGCCGTATACGGCACAGCTCAATTGAGTTAAACAGAAATTTAAGAGGATCTGCAGATTTCAGTTCATGAAATGCGTAAAACTTTGGATGTTTCTTATGACACAGTTGAATAGATCCTGTGGTATGAATTTGAGCGGAGGAAATTCGCTTCCAGATGGATATCGTCTTCTGACAGAGGAGCAGAAAAATTTGAATTCAGAGTTGTGAGCATTTGTTTGACGTGTTTGAGCCAGGAGCCCCCAATGACTGTGATGTGTTGCAGATGGTAAAATGTGGATCACCTGCTATGGCATCCTATACAAACTGTTCAGTCAGGTGTTTGTGGGCACTAATGACAAAAGACCACTTATGTTGTGTTCTCATTTTTAAAGCTGGAAGAGACTGTTCTCCTTTTTTTACGACTCCAAAGGCTCAGTAGTGGTTGATACTTTGCCGGGAAAGTCTACTCTTACTGCTAGATATTATGTAGAAAACATTTTGCCCAAAGTTGTGCAGTCCATCAGTAAGCAGTGTCTGTGCTCCTTTTACAAGGCAACATGAGCACCTGTGAAGCCAAGGTCGCTGTGACCTATTTACAAGAGCAAGTCAGTCAAATTTTCCTTCACCCACCATACAGTCCTGACTTGGTCCTATGTGACCTGGTTGTTTCCCCTTTGGAAGTAAACCCTGGCTCGCCTGAAGTTTTCAAGAATAAGGACTTGGGGGGTGAGAGGGGGGGAGCAGTGAAATATGGCGTGCAACCATATCTCAGTCAGACTCTCAAAAGCATTTGACCCTTGGCTGAGGAAGAGAAGAGGAGATTGCTTCCCATTTTTTTGTTTTGCAAAGTAAGTGATAAAACTTGGATTTAATTACACATACTATACTGTGGCTCACAAATGCAATAAGCGGCAGCGGTTTGCCAATTCTGCCTCGTAACAATAAAGTCCGAAGGGACAGTAACTCTGAGAGTGTCTACGTCTTGCGCATGCGCAGGTGCTCTTCCTCTTTTCTCGGCAGCCATCTTCCAGCTCGCCTCGTACGCTCTGAGCAGCTAAGTATTTTTCGATTTCGCTACGCGATCGATCGATTGTCGTTGTTGTTTTTGTGTCTTGCCTATGTTTTCGTTTAAGGGAGAAACTTATGTGAAGCGATTGGGTGGCAAAGCGAGGGTTAAGAAGATTTCGTCCGCCGAATTCTCAAACCCACAAAGGGGTGGTTCCACCGGTGCACAAACCGCTCTCTCTTCAACTTCGTCTCTCCCTTTTACGTCTTCTCTCTTTCACACTATCGACAAGTCATCGCAACCCAGCTACGGTTCGGTTGCGGTGACCACGAGCCCTCAACTCAGCTCCGGCTCAGTTGAATTTTCGTCATTTTACGGCCCTCACACTGCCCGGCACGGTGATCGACTCAACTCCGGTTCTGTCGATTCTGTGCTCGCCCCCTTCGTACAGCTTAACTCCGGTTCTGCTGGTACTGTTTCAGCCTCCATGGCTGATGGGCGCATTGGGCATGGGTCTCCTTCGGGAGGCAAGATGGACCGTAATGTGAACGGAACCGGCTCACCCCCTGGTTCGCCAGGCGGGACACCCCCTGGTTCGCCAGGTGGGCCAAGGGAGACAACCCCACCCTTACGGGCGTCAGATCGTCGATCCGCCCCGGTTGTCTCCCTTCCTCCCCCACAGCCTGCTGCTGCACCCGCCACAACCTCTCTGTCCCATTCCGGACAGAGCACTTGGGCGCCTTGGCAACTACCAAGCGACCCATGGCGGGCTGCCACATCTCTGTCCCATTCCGGACAGAGCACTTGGGCGCCTTGGCACATGCCTAGCCGCCCCCAGCAGGCTGGCCCTTTGGGCACTGGGGACCGGGCCAGGCCCTACCCTTCATGGGGTCAGGGTCCTGATGCCCCTTGGGCTCAGCCCATGCCGCATCCCATGGCACCGCACATGGTACCGTGGCACCCATCCTTGGGATTTCCCCCGGCCTCGGCCACGGGATGCACGTGGTGGCCCGGCTTTATGCCCGGCGCCCCACCAGCGCAGGACTCACCCTGCCCAGCCCCCCCGGCACCACCCGTGTTGGACACAACACCGGGGCTGCCTCCTGGGGGCTCTGACCCGGGTCCCACAACCGTGGCACCCCGGTCAGACTCTCCGCAGACTCTCGCCCCCTCCATAGGCGGGCCAGAGGACTCGGACTCGGCCTCAGAGGATGAGGCCCCTGCCCACATGGCATTCTGCTTCCAGGATGCCATGGACCGGCTGGCACAACTCACACCGGAGGCGGTGTCCACTGTGCCAGAGCCCAAGGCTCCCAAGCTTGGCTCGGCCGAGCGCCTTTTCAGCGCTCACCCTACCTCAGCCCCACGGGCCTCCTTGCTAAAACAGTCCGACATGGTGGCTGACTGCCTCAGGCAAGCCCAGGACACCGCCAGGGGGAAAGAGGCACAAGATTTCGTTCCAGGATCTGTGCCTGACTTCCCGGGAGCCTTGCCCTTCAGGAAATTCCTGAAGCCGGCACCGCTCCCCTTCCAGCGGAAGCCCTTCATGGCCCATGGGCCTATCCCTGACGCTCCCCTCTCGCTCACACAGGAGAACCTCCTCCTTGTGAACGATCGCTCTCGGGCCCAGCCGCAGCATATCTCCATCACGGAGAAATGCTTGACGGAATGGGAGGAGAACGCGAGACGGGGGCTGGTGGCAACCTCCGCCCTGGACTCATTCTTGGGCGGCCTAGGGGAAGCCCTGAAGGACCTCAACCAGCAGTCCTTCACGCTCCGCCAGGCGCCTGACCAGGCAACCATCGTGGCCTTTATCCAGGCCATGGCGCAGGGGCTCAGATCCGTGGCCGAATCGCAAGCACGCACGTATCTGAACGCCGTCATGGCGAGGCGGGATGCCATTCTCGCGGCATCCTCGGTTGCCACCTCACCGTCGGCAAGGGCCTCCTTGCGCGCGGTGCCCGTCCAGCCGGGCTCCCTCTTCGGGAACCATGTTCAGGCCGTCCTGAAGCACCAGGCGGACATAAAAAGGGACCTCGCCCTCCATTCGAGGCCCTCTCGCCCTGCCGTGAAGCGCCCGGCTCCAGCGGCCTACCCGCCAAACAGGCCCACCCACACCAAGTTTCGGGCCGATCCCAGGCCCCAAGGGCACAGGAGACCGCAACAGCATTCGGGCAGGCTGGTGGCCCGGCCTAAGGCCCGCAGGCCGGCTCCCTCTCAGCCGGCCAACCCCCAATGACTCACCCCCGGCCTGAGGCCATCACCCCCCACGGGCGATCCTGTGGGCAGTCTCTCCAGACACATCGACGCGTGGGAGAGGCTGCCCGCCAGCCCGTGGGCCCTGCGGGTGATCAGGTCGGGGTTCCGCCTTCCTTGGGGCCCAAGGAAGGCTCCTCTCACGCTCTCTCCCCCTGCTTTCGCACTTCCTCAAGATCGCTCGGCCTCGCAGGCCCTGGATCAGGAGGTTCTTTGGATGTTAGCCAAGGGGGCTACGGAGGAAGTTTCCTTCGCTGCGTCCCCGGGATTCTATGGACGCATCTTTGTGGTCCCCAAAACTTCGGGGGGCTGGAGGCCCGTCCTGGACCTCTCCTCCCTAAACCGGTTCCTCCGCATCCTCCATTTCCGTATGGAGACCCCTATGTCCATCCGCGAGGCCTTGCACCCGGGCGACTGGGGGATATCCATCGACCTCAAGGATGCATACTTCCATCTCCTCATTCACCCCAGGGACAGGAAGTACCTCAGATTCGTCTGGAGGAACCGGATCTTCCAATTCAGGGCACTGCCCTTCGGTCTGGCACCCGCCCCTTGGCTCTTCACGAAGGTGGCGAGGGAACTCTGCATGCATGTTCGGGAGAAGGGCATCCGCCTCAAGGCCTATCTAGACGATTGGCTTCTACTCGCCTCCTCCAAAGAACAGTGTGCGCAACAAGCATCCCAGGTCCTGCAACTCTGTCACAACCTGGGCTTTGTCTGCAACGAGGAGAAGTCGGACCTAACTCCCTCCAAACAATTCCAGTTCCTGGGCATGTCCTTCGACACCTCCAAGTGGAGGGTCACCCCGTCTCCCCAGCGCTTACTGCGCCTTCAGGGCCTCTTAGCCCAACTGCTCCCCCAACTCCAAGCGCCAGCAAGGAAGCTGGCCTCCCTACTGGGCCTTATGGAGTCGCTGGCACCCCTAGTGCCACTGGGTCGTCTTCTCAAGCGGCAATTCCAACGCGGCTTCAGGAAGCGTTGGTCACAGTCGCTTCAGCCATGGGACCTCCCGGTCCACCTGGGCCCTTGGTTCATATCAGCAGTGACCAAATGGCGCTCCCAGTCACGCCTGGCCCAGGGAGTCCCCATCACACTGCCCCCTCCTCAGGAGCACTTGTTCACGGACGCGTCCACCTCCGGGTGGGGAACCCATGTCGGCACGCTGACAGCCGCAGGTCGGTGGTCGACCGACCTCATGCCCTGCCACATAAACATGTTGGAACTGGAGGCAGTTTGCCTGGCACTCGGGGAGTTTCTCCCCTTTCTGAAGGGAAAACATGTCCGCATCAACACGGACAACACCACAGTAGCTTGTTACATCAACAAGCAAGGGGGCGCCCGCTCCCACTCCTTGTCTCGGAGAGCGGAACAGCTCCTCATCTGGTGCGAGGAACACTCGATTCAGCTCTCAGCAAAGCATGTCCCGGGGAAGATCAACATACTTGCGGACTCTCTCAGCAGATCCCACATGATTCTTCCCTCGGAATGGACACTGGTCCATGCAGTCCTGGAGCCAGAATGGGCAGCATGGTTCAAACCACACGTGGACCTCTTTGCCACCAGGTTCAATCACCGCCTCCCTTTGTACGTCTCTCCAGTTCCGGACCCAGCGGCCTGGGCTGTAGATGCCCTATCCATTCCATGGTCGAACCTCATCGGCTATGCCTTTCCCCCGTTCCCCATTATGGGGAAAGTGCTGAGGAAAGCCAGGGAGGACGCAGCGACATTAATCCTTGTCGCACCCAAATGGCCAGCACAGGCATGGTACCCAGAACTTCTGCACCTGTCCCATGTGCCGCCGCTAAAACTCGCGGTATCGAGCCGCTCCATCCTCCAACCCAGGTCAGGCATTCCGCACGGCAATCCAGACGTTCTAAACCTTCACGCCTGGATGCTGTGCGGGACTCGATGTCTTCATTAGGCCTGTCCCCGGCCGTAATCGGCCTTGTGCAGCAAGCTCACAGGCCGGGCACACAGGGGGTGTACAATGCCCACTGGAATGGCTGGGTCTCTTGGTGCACCTCAAATGAGGTGTCACCCCATTCACCCTCTCGCTTGCAGTTGGCCAACTACCTCGGCTTTCTGTCCACAGAGAAAAAGCTTTCCGCATCCTCAGTGAAGGTCCACAGGGCGGCCATCTGCACCACCATCCGTCAGTTGGGTGGTCCGTCCTTTGAGCACGATCCTCTATTGCGGAATCTCGTCAGAGGGGCTTCTCTCCAGGAAGCCAGGAACCCCCGCCGAACCCCGGCGTGGGATCTCTTTCTCGTCCTCTCATCCCTTAGATTCCCCCCTTACGAACCCATCAGGGAGTGTCCCTGAAGTTCCTCTCTTTCAAGACGGCCTTTCTCGTCTCTCTCGCATCGGGGAGGCGCTGCAGCGAAGTGCACGCCCTTAGTGGTCTCCCCGGAGATGTTGCTCTCGAACCTGATGGCTCGATGTCTCTCCGCCTACTCCCGGAATTCTTGGCCAAGAACCAGTCTCCAGGTTCTCCTTCGCCGGCCATCCACATCCATCCCCTCACGTCTATCCTCGCTCCGGACGACGAGGATCGCACTCTCTGCCCGGTTCGCGCACTGCGAGCGTACAGAAAGCGGACGAAATCTTCTCGCCAGCAGCGGCGCCACCTTTTTCTCTCTTACAACGAAAACTATAGAAAGGACATTAGACGCACGTCCATCTCTCGATGGCTGAGGGAAGTCATCAAGGCTGCGTATGCCAGGTCGAGCGCCGAGCTAGCTGTCTTCTCCCCAAGGCCCCATGAGATCAGAGCATGGGCTTCTTCGCTGGCAGTCATCCACAATGCCAGCATCCAAAACGTCCTAGACGCCGCGTACTGGCGTTCCCCGGGCACTTTCATCCAGTTCTACCTGCGCGACGTCTCCCGTCTGCGCGAAGATGGGTCCAGGGGTATCGCTTCCGCTGTGGTGGCCCAACACCCCATCTCAGCCACACGCCCTGACTCCTGCCATTCCTCCAGGCGTTAACCAGGTAAGCCCTCCATCCGGGTAGTGCTATTCTGCATTTGTGAGCCACGGTATAGTATGTGTAATTAAAAGGAAATTTTCCTTCTAAAATTACGTTTAATCTAACATACTTACCGTGGCTCACGCAGAGTCCCTCCCGACCTCCCCGCCTTCCTGGTTCCTTCTAGCCACAGTCAGGGTCAAGGTCAAGGTCTCCTCGAAAAGAGGAAGAGCACCTGCGCATGCGCAAGACGTAGACACTCTCAGAGTTACTGTCCCTTCGGACTTTATTGTTACGAGACAGAATTGGCAAACCGCTGCCGCTTATTGCATTTGTGAGCCACGGTAAGTATGTTAGATTAAACGTAATTTTAGAAGGAAAATTTCCTTCAGCCCTTATATGGTACTTATTCTGTCTTTGTCTCAATATTTTGCTTTATCCTCCCATCTTTCTTCATCAGCCCTCCTCCCTGCCGTACCCTTCCTTGATCTTTCATCCTTGTATGACTACGAGAAAGAACATTATTAAAGATGAAACGGTGGTTTTAATATTTTCTTGCTTGTGCCAATGAAACATGTCAGATTCTATAAGCAGGACTGCCTACCGCACAGAGTATCTGTATTCATTCCATAAAACAGTCAGAATAAGGGGGTTGTCCAGAAAAGTTTTCTGTGAGCTGTCTCAGAAAACCATAAAATCGCAGTTATGAGTCGATCGACAAGTGTTGGTGGTTCTTTGCATGCACTTATAACTAGGCATTATCCAGTACCAACAATGACTTCACAACCTGTAAAGAAAACTGTTCATTCCCTTATAGGCTGATTGTGCATATTTGTGTTATCAACTACCAGCATAATGATTTTGCGAGTAACTAGAAATGCTTCTCCAAAAGGCTTCAAAGCGAAAAAAAAATAAAGACACGTTTTTGTACATAGTATTAGTGGACAGTTCAGGTGCATGTTTCATTATGTGTGTCTTTGGAAATAGATTTCTGTCGCTTTTTTTTTTCAACTTTTGTCCCAAGAAAGCAGAATTATGGGTAGGCGGTTCTGTACAAGGGATTCATTCTCTTTTCAGCATTATCATTTTGGCAGCTTGTGCAGTTCGTTTTATTTTTGTTTGTTTATCTGCTTCTTTATTTCAGAAACCTTGTCCTTGGATGTTGTACCTTTTTACACAGGCTGCCTTTTCACATTGAAACAAGAGTCGAGAAATCTTGCAATCTTTTCTCTGCATTGCTTGCTTTACTTATTTGCTTATGGTGTGCTATTTCCATTTTTCGGTTATAATAGATTTATTTAATACCAAGGCCAAGGCGCAGCTTTCATTTTGAGGTGGGAAATGGATGTGTACATGAAGGACCAGATATACATGAATATTATCACAGAAGAAATATTTCGTTTAATGTTTATTTAGCATCAGACATTCTGCCATATCTAGCTAATGCAGAGTGGCACATGATTGCTCTATTTTTGAACCTACCCAGATTTCACCAAGAGTTCAGTGCAGCACAAGATGCCCCCAAGGGGTGCCCCTCCCAGTCTGACTGCCCAGGTCATGTGAGAACGAGAATACCCTTCCTCTTTTTCCATCATGACATGATAGTGAGCAGACGTGCTGTTACATCCCCCAATTGCAGATCTCCTCTGGCTGCCAAGATCAGCCCTTTGGCTCTTTTAGCTTAACTACACAGGTTATTCTGAGTGCTAGGTACCTTGATCTCCAGGGTTTTGCTCTTTCCCTTACCTTTCCTGATCAGTGTTGTTAGATGTGATCAGACCATTGTTTGGTGGGTTTTTTTTATCACCCTTTGGCTTCTGGCTGGCAAGACCAGGTCTTGACTATGTTTTCCCTTTGGCATGGTCAAGCCCTTTGAGGATCATTTGGGCTCACAATCAGCTGTGTGAGTCTGACTGTTCCTTTTCTCAGTCGTGCCTAGAAAAAACAGCAAAGCATGCCTAGAAAAAACAGCAAAGCCCCAGCTCTGTTTGAGGCTTCCGTCGGACAAATTTTTCAATGCTCCTTCTTCTTTGCAAGAGGATAGCACCTTGGGTGCTTCTCTGGCTACCTTGCAGGGCAGTCAAAAAAGACAATCAGGAGGCACCACTGAAGTCAATCTCGTCTCCCCTTCTGAAGTTCACCTCCCTTTTGAGTGACTGTGAGGTGCTGGCTCACAGTCAGCTAACCCCGCTTTGCTGTGAACTCCACATGGGCACCGCCACCATTAATGACACTTTACCCTTCCAGGCGCCCAGGGAGCAAGTTCAAACTTGTTGATTCTTTCATGACAATCAGCGCACAACACAGGAAGCTCCCTGCTGCCATGCTGTCTGCGTTTGTTTACTTCCCTGCGGATGCACCATTTTTACTACTTCTTCATTTTATTTTACACCTCCTAGTGAATGGTTAATGGTGAAGTATTTGATATTACTAGAACATTTAAAACGTGAATCTTTGGGAAGCAGATTATTTTCAAATAAGAGTTTTCAAAACTTACACTCACTGCTATGACCAGAACAATGTAGTGGACAGACCACAAACCAAACATATGTTTACGTCTCAATTATCACTGCACGGAAGTCAGGAACAACCTTTGAAACCCCCATGTTTGCGAGTATCTCTCTCTCTCTGCTTTGCTTCTCTCTCTCTCTCTGTCTCTCTTTCTTTCTCTCTCTCTCTCTCTCTTTCTCTGTCTGTCTATCTCGCACATACACACTTATACACACAACTCACTTGAACATATACACCAGAAGCATGTTTACATCTCATTAATAACAATGGAAATCTGGAGAGTCTTTTTCTCACGCTGGTTGAAGCAGCAGGGAAGTTTGTCTTTTTCTCCTAATTTTTGTATTTTGTGTTTGTTTTTTTGTGATCTTACATTTGACAAAGGCCAGTTGGGTGAAAATTTGTGCCTGTCTTGTCTGGTTGTGTTAAATACGCGTTCTTATTCTTTTTTCATGTTTTTTCTTCTTCCTGTTTGCTTGAACGCGAGCAGTCACACTTGTTTTGGATTTTGTAGTCAATTTCAGTTGACATGTTGTCAGACAACTGTAGGCAACTGCAGTCCTCCTGGGTGGTGTTAATTTTCATTCTGATCTTTTCTGCGTAAGACATGAGTAAGATTGGTGGTGTGGTTCCAAAGTTAAAACAATTAGTTTAGCTTCAGAGGCCATCCATTGCTCCGCTTGCATGAGCAGTGTTCGGCTGCAATTTAGCTGTGTGAGACAAGTGTATAGCTGTGTGAGACGCCTAGAAGGGAAGTGCTAAAATGGATTAACACCAAACTGTGGCCTGATTTCAGAAGTTGTTTAGTTGGACTATGCCTGTCCTGAAGAAACAGTAGTTGGATGTTCAGAACTGTGCATTCTGAACTGCTCATGGATAGACCTGTACTGTTTTGAACCTCAAGGGCATTGAGAGACTGGATTCTGTAAAGTTTGTATGTCTTTCAAGAGGGATCACTGTTATATGATTGAGTATTTGAATGACACAGAGAACTTCTGCTGTTGCTTGAGCAGATTGCTTTCAAAATCACAATTACAGAGCAAGCGTTAAAAATGCAGGAAAAGGAAGAATGTTATATTTATTTGACCATTTTGTTTCCAGAATCAGCTACTTGACAAATGTCAAAAGATGTTACAGAGGAGAGAGTGTTACTGTTGTTGGTGCTGTTTGACAGTGTCATTAGTGTACAGTGATGATGATGATTTTTATGTGATCAGGTCAGTCAGCTGGTGGAAGATAGAACATACCTGAACACACAGCTGGCCACTTTGTCCCACTCCCTGAGGGAGAAAGAGTCAGAATGGACGACCATTCGGCAACAATATGCTACGCTGCACCAGACTCATATCAATACACAGGCCAAGGTTGGAACTGGAAGAATTATGATATATTGCTGATGATGAGTGAACACTGTGGTGATGAATTGTCATGATAATGAATAGCTCTAAGATGATGTTGATGGGGAAGATGACAGTTTGTTGGATTTACATATTGTGACATGGTTTTTTTAGATCCTGTCTAGCATTTCCATTCCCTTCTCTGCACTTTTTCTTTCATGCTCTCTTATCCTACTCATTGAGGAGACACATTGAGGTGGTATTAAAGTCTGAACGAGTTTTTTATTGGCTTTAAAAAGATAGCAGAGCATTAACTAAAAAAAAACAACAAAAAACAAAATAAAACAAAAAAAAACCCGGAGCTGTTGGCAAAGATGGAGAATAGTCAACAGAAATTGAATCTCCTCTGTTGAGATTTTTGCTTTCTGAAATCAATGTAAGATGACGTAAGTGGACTCTATACATTTTAAGATAAATCCAAGTGATGGTGGTTATTTTGAATTTGCTGAATGTTAAAACGGTCAACAATTGCTCATTGACACTGATAAAGAAGTTTGTTTACTGTGTCTGTCCATGTCTGTCTGTGGTTTGGTGCTTAATTGACAAGTGGCTCTGCACAGTTGGCTGAACTTGAAACAGTTCAGCTGCTACTAAGTGACAAGTGTATATGTGCATTTGTTTTCATTCTGGCACTTTGTAGTTCGAAAACCACTTTGCTTGTGACCCAGTGTTTTGACAGCTTCATTGTTTGTGGACAGGTGGGCGAACTAGAGCGCCGCATAGCTCTGGACTCCCTGCAGAAAGATGTGGATGTAGAGACGGCTACAGAAACAGAGCAGGGCACACAAGAAAGGTATTGTAGGCAAACACCAAAACAGAAAACAACAATAAACAAAACAAAACAAAGAAAGAATAAACTGACAACAACAGTGATGACAGCAACGACAACTAGGGAGAAGAAATTGAAGAGGGTGTTGTTGAGAGAGATTTTTCTTTTCCACTGTTAGAATAATTTTGTACACTCTGGAACATGTTTGGTAGGTTGATGAAATGTTAGTTGGAAGAAAAGGCCTTGTAAGGTGGTCTGCAACGATCACATGCATATGTCTGGTGCGTGGGTGCGCCTTGATTTGAATTGTCTAGATTTGGTGCCGTATAAATACTGAAATTGTTATAAAGACAAGAAATATTTTGTTCTTGGTAATTAGGTCTCTTCTACATATTGAAGATGGATGATATACACTGTGCAATGACATGATGTCAGCTCTGTATATAGGCCAGACAGAACAGCATATGTGCATACATTCTGAGACAATATTGTTTGAATGCAAAAGAAGAAAACGGGACTTTTTTGCTGTCAAGAGTTAGTATTTCTTACTTGACGTGGACATGTTTCAGACTACAGTCACTGGTAACAGAACGTGAGCAGCTGATACAGAGTGTGCTGTCTCTGGAGGGCAGACTGGCGCGGGAGTCAGCAGCCCTGGCTCAGGCACAGCGAGCGTTGGTGAGGCACAGGAACAAATCCGACTGCAGGCAGTAGGCGCTTTGCAAGAGGTCAGTTTTCCTTGGGTCATACATTTTTGGTTTTTGTTAACCAAAATGATGTTCTCAGTGAATGACAGGACGGCTTCTAAGAATGCTGTTTGGTTTGGCTTGCAGTCTTGTTCTTTGCAATTTGATGGTGGTTGCAAATAAATATTGACTTGATGTTAGGGAAATTTTTTATTGTTTGTGCACAAGAGAAAGTCTCTGTGTGTGTGTGTGTGTGTTGTTGTTGTCTGTCTGTCTGTCTGCGTCTGTCTGTCTGACCTGATAAAAAGAAGTGTTCTTCAGCATAGGATGATGGTAATTTTTCTCATGATTTCTAACAATACACATGAGGTGAATTTTGGAATTAAGTAAAAATAGAGGAAATTAGCTGCCAAAAGAAGTGAGCCATCCCTGAATAGTTCTTTTTCTTACATTGGACGCAGCAGCATGGAAGTCTCAGTCTTTTTCTAAAAATTTTTGTATCTGGTGTTTGTTTGTTTGTAATCTTACGCTTGACAAAGGTCAGTAGGCTGAAAATTTGCATCTGTCTTGTTTTTTTTGTATTAAATACGCATTCGTATTATTCTTTCGTGTTTTTTCTGGTTCCTGTTTGCTTGAACGCGGGCAGTCACACTTGTTTTGGATTTCATCCATAAATAGTTTAGGTTGTGATACATCAACACATTGAAAAGTAAAAGTTGGTACATATCAAAAAAGCACTTTGTGTGGTGTAAAATCACTTACCTGAGGATTTGTTTGCATTAGGCCTCCTACCTTTTGTTTGCCAAGACTAAAGTGTCATATGTCTCTGAATATAAAAACAGTAACCTTCATCCAAAACAAGTGTGACTGCCCGCATTCAAGCAAACAGGAACCAAAAAAAAACATGAAAGAATACGAACGTGTATTTAATACAAGAAGACAAGACAGGTGCAAATTTTCGGCCAACTAGCCTTTGTCAAGCGTAAGATTACAAACAAACAAACACCAGATACAAATATTTTGAGAAAAAGACTGAAACTTTCCTGCTGCTGTGTTCAATGTGAGAAAAGGAATAAACTGACTAACCTTGATGTAAGAGAGTGATTATACCATTTAAATAAAGATGTATGGTTTCTGGACAATTTTCAAGATATACTACTTGATTAAAGAACAGTAACAATTTTTAGAAGTTGTCTGTACAGTGACAAACAACATGGATGGTTATCTGTCTTGTTCGTTGATAGAGATTTGAAACAGATATTGTACATGTCATCCATGTATATTGTCTGTATTTATGTAGCCGACTTCAAACCTCTTGTAAGTGTTTGATGCATCCACTGCAATCTTTTCTCGATTTAAACACTTCAAAGAATTGAAATTTCAAACTGTTTTCGTATGAATTGTTTGTGCTTTCCTCAGATCAAGTTGGACATTGAAGAGGAAGATCCCAGGATTCCAGAAACAAGTGCTATGTTGAGTGAGTATACTGCTTTACTTTGGGTTTTGTTTTTTGTTATCACAGTCAACTTTTTGTATTTCTGTTTGTAATGGAGTACACAGTCATACTAGTGTCTAAATGAAATATACGAAGCGGTTGACAGATATTTGAAATTGTATATTACATGTACAGCATCATGTAGAGTCATCTTGACAGACATCTTTGAGCTTTTGTCTTTTGGATTTTAATGGCTGCAAAAGGTCTTTCCATTATGAACTTTACTGCTCTGGAAACTCATTCCTCAGCCTATTCAGTGAAGACTTTTTTCTGTCTTGCTGTCAGCAGTGAGATGGCCTGTATAGCCACCTGATCTGTAAACAACATTATTGCTGATTTAGGGAGACTTTAGTGTGTGTGAAAACTACCTCAGAGTTTACAAGTGTTGCCATCAAAACACTATTGCTATTTTTCAAGAAGTGTTCAGAGTTTTGAATCAATCCATCCTTGAACTTCTAGGTTGAACACTGTTTTTACTTCAAGTGAATCCATCCATGAACTTCTAGGTTGAACACTGTTTTTACGTCAAGTGAACTTTTCCATGCAGTGTGAGTGCATGATGTTTGTTTCTGAACAGATCAACTGGGAGTGGCTGTGGGACAAAGATTAGATTTCATTTTTCGTTATAAATGATGATGTAAATACATTTCTGGATTTGGTTACAGCTCGGCATGGCATGGGATATATTCAGCGACTTTGTCAGTTACTGAGAGTAAAACGGTATGTCATGTTTTTTCTGTTTATTTGTTTCAATTAGTTATTTACTGTTAATTTTCATTTACCTATTCATTTAAGGAACTACTTTGGTTGGTAATGGTATATGTGGTAATGGTGGTGGGTGGGTGTATGTGTGTGGGTGTGTGTGTGTGAGAGAAAGAGAGAGACACTAATTGCAAAATGTAGGCCTTATTGCTTTGAGAGCACATCGTTATTAAATATTTCCATTTTTACATGAACTTTTCTGTTTTGTGTATATACGTGTGGTGGTTTTTAAATCTCCCCTTTTAGAAAAAAAAAGTGGAGGGGGGGAAGAGATTATTTCATATCATCCAGAGATAGGTGTGTTTGTGTGCGTCTCTGCTGTGACTAAAATTTGTGGACATGAATTTCTTAGCTCTCTGTGGATGGGTTTTTACCAAATTTGTGGACCACAGAGGAGTTCCAAAAGAGCGAGTTTGAAAGGTAGGGCACCAAGGTCAAGATCACACAGACCAATAAAGTGCCTAAAATCGATGCTTTTTGAAGAAGGTATATAAACAACAGTTTTTCAGGAGTGTCAATTTCATAATCTGTTTTGGCAGTTGTGACACTATGCTGTTGCTTTCAGTGCACATCAAATTTTATTTCATTTGAAGGTTTTTCAGGGTCACATTGACTGATATTCTAAGCTATCTGTATCTTCATGATTACACTATCCTAAACAAAATGGTCCTTAAATTCAAGTGATTGACTTTCTATGTACACAAGTCATTTTCTGTAGTTGTACAGGTATCTAATTTTCTTCTTTAATATGTGTCTATTAATGTGCAACAGTCTGGCCTCATTGACGAAGAGAATATCAGCATAGTACAACAAAAGTGTGGTTTTGAGCATTTTCCATTGCAGAGAGAACCTGAAATTTAAAGAAAAATTGATAAATTCATGTCAAAGGGGAAAAGTTTGGTATTACTGCCCCAAACAATTATTGTTCTTAATGTTCATCAAAAAAAAAAAACCTCCACAAAACTAATGCTAAAATAAATTCATACCTTTGCTCAGGATCTCTGTTCCTGAAGACAAAAGCCCAGCTGTATTTGTAACATGGGGAATGATTATTACATGTCTAAAAACATGGCGGCTGTCGTGGGTCTTTATTTCCAAATGAGACACAAATCACAAAGTGATAGATATTTTGAGAATTCAATGCATCATTTGAAATGGGGATAAGATCCGGATCTTTTAACAGAAAATTGATATTTAAACAAAAGTGAGTTTATGCTTTTCCTGATGAGACAGAAGATGATTGTGCTTCAGTAACTTTAGGCTATTTCATTCACTTTTGCAATAAAGAGATCTAGGCATATTTCTCAAGTTTAAATAAGTATATATAAATCTACTCTACCTCTTGAGTGTATTAAAACCTATTTTGTTACAGCTAGTGAGCTGTATATACACACACACACACACACATGCATGTATGTACGTATGTATTTCCATTATCCAAAGTTTTATTTTGTGCATTTGACTCGAATCACAAGAAGTAAAACTGGAATAGATCGGTTTTAGTTTTTCACTTCCAAGAAGACTTGCAATGAGAAATGCTTGTGTTAGAAACGAATGTTACTTTTTGTATAAAAGAGAGATTACAGAAATGACTTGACTTTGTACAAGGGAGATTAATGGACAGCTTGATTGTTTTATGGTTTCTTTCTTACAGATTTGTGGGTTTTTTTGTTTTGCATCGATACACATTCACCATGTACAGTAAACTGTGTTTCATAATTTTCTGTTTTTGCCTGACATCATTTTCTTTTTCTTCTTTGCGGGACTTTCTTTACTGAACTTTATCATCCCTCCCACCTTTCACCCCAGCTTACTAGTTTCTTTTCAGTGCTTTTCTCCTTGCTTTTCCATTCTCTCTTTGTTTTTTCCTTGAGGGTGAGAGTGAGTGTAGAAGGGTTAAAGGGTGAGATAGAGAACTTGATGTGGTAATCTGAAACTCCTGTAAATCCCACATCAAGAGTTGTCTGTACTTATGGCTCTGAACAAGGCATTGTCCGGTCTTTGTGAAATTTGTTGGTATTTCCGATCAGTACAGATCCTCATATTGTGTGAGAACAGATCACAATTTTTGCATGAGAATGTGCTGTGTCTTCATAAATATATTCACAAATGGGTGTTTAATCCCTGTCCTCCGTTTGAGGATCGAATTTTGATTCATAGGAATAATCTACCCAAGTGAACTACTGAAAACTTGTTCTGGCATCATATACTATACCATGTATCAAATTGAAGAACACTAAGACGGGTGCCTAGTAGGTTGGCTTTTGTTTCTATATGTTTAAGAATTGTGTGTTGGACAGCTTGTGAGTTTGTCACTGTGTTTGGGTACTTGTGTATATGTACACACATGAGCAAAAAGTATAAAAAGTAATGTTATTTTTCATTTATTTTTGAGTTATAGTTGTTTTTGTGAAGTTATTTATTTTTATAATGTCATTACTTAACATTGGATAGTGATGTTGTGGTTAAATTTGTATGCTAGAATGTGAAGGCATTCTGGTGATTATTTACATGTGGAAAAGGCAGTTTTTGCAACATTGGCTAGAGAAAGGGTTAGTCTTCTCTTTTCCTTTCAAAGGAATTTCAAATGCTAACTTCGGATGAAATGGGAAAAAATGCTTGAAGTATAGTGTTCATGCGAGTAGAACAACTTCAGTTGTCTTTAGCTCTCAATTATCAGAACAGCTGTCTTTTATCTATGTATGTCTGTCTAACAGACCTCCCATTGTCTCTTATGTCTATCACTTATGAGAGACTTGAATTTAAATAGTTTCGATATCTCTTGCAGCTATCATGATATACTGGTCTGTGAGGCTAGATTACTAACATCATTATTACTAACAGCATCTGTGTCTCTTTTGATTTCATTAAGTGTACACGCCAGGCAATGAAACTGCTCATATCTTACTGAATGTATTCCCATTTGAAGCAGCAGTCTTGGTGACGTTTATCATTGTTATCTGACAAGCTTCCAGCCACCCTGGTAGGACCCTCCTCTTGCTGTGTGTGGAGTCATAGCAATCCTGGAACGGAGGCTGAGGAAGGCCCTTAGAGTGTGCTGAATGGTAGTGAGAAACCAGCAAGATGAGTGCTGCAATAGAAAATAAATCCAGTGTTGTAAATGGCTGAGTTGTAAAAGAACCATCATCCTCTGATTCTCATACCATGGTGGCTCTAAGAATTGAAGCCAAACAGCTGTTTTCTCACATGAAGCTTTGAATACATCATTCTTGAGGGTGTCAGTCTGTAGATGAGGTTTGTAGTCTTGTTCATGCATGCTTCTCTCTTCCTATATCGTCCTCCCTTTCTGCTTCTTCACCACAGGGAATCATATTGCTTTTACAGCCGACAACTGACACGTCTCATGAGGATGCGACCAGGTATTCGAACTCTCATCTGGATCTACTTCATCGCTCTTCATATCCTTATCATTGCCTGTTTCACAGGCATGCTGTGAGAAAGGATTTGACACAAGGAGAAATGACACAAGGGATTTAAATTAATGTTTTATGACATTTAGTGGACATACTGGAAGAATTCAGTTATTTGAGGGACACAAGAAGTGTCTCTTGTTGCATTGTGTGGAAACATTTGGTACAGTGACTGTATCATGTGTGTTGGCTGAGCTGCCTTTTATTTGAGTTATTTTAGACCAAAACATGTTTTTGAACATTTATTGTGATGCTGTGAGAAATGTTTTCACAAGTGATTCACGTTGGATCATTGATGTACATATTTGAGGGGACCGAGTTATTTGAGGGATGATTGTATCAGACTGTATTATTATAATTTCACAAATTTGAGTAAATTATACATGTAATATGCTTTGTCCAGTATTTCTTCTAGTTACTAAGTTCTTTTAGAACAGGATTTGTTGACATAGAATAAGAGTAATACTTTGAGGAAAGAGGTTGTAAGATGTCCACACTGCAATTTAAGACACCTTTAGTGTACATAGTTGGGATGACTTGTGAATCAATGCAAGCTTTGAACTTTTTATCATGTGGGATCTATTCATAGGTATCATTAGACATTTTTTATAAAGAATATGGTTAGTTTTATATTCTTAATCATTTTTAGGCATAAGTTTGATTTTGCGACAGGTGGGAATGATGCTGCTGCCTTTGATTTATGAATATTGTTTAGATTAGTGTTTAGATTGTATTTAAATTAGATTGTAGTAAAATCAGTTTCGGAAATGAAGTAACCACCTCTGCTACTGTCCATGCTTGAATTAATTGTTCCGCTTTTTGTGAAAATGGAACTCTGAAACTTAAAAAGTTGAAAATGTAGTCTGAAAGTACATGGTGTTGCATATAGCATTGTGTCAGTGGAGCTAATGGCAGCTTGTTTTTATCACAAGCATTGGGTGAATATATTAGTGAGGGCTTTCTAGTACGGCGTGTCTCTCGTCATTGGCTCGCTATTGAGTTACGTTATGCCTTGTTATCATAATGAACGGATTTTGCCTGTGAATTGTTTGTGTGTGTGTTTGTGTCTGAGTGTGCATGTGTGTGTGCAGACAAGCATGTTAGTGTATATGCAAGCATGAACAAGTGTGTTTGTATGTATGTGTATGAAGAGGTGGATTGTAATTGTTTACCTTTTGCCTTTCAGACAGCAGTAAAGTGACAAAACATGTCTTGATATATTCATGAATATGTCTGATAACAGTTTGTTTTTCTTGTAAGCGTGTTGTTTGCATGCATGCCTACGTAATAAATGAGATGGAGAATCCTTTTGTTTCCATTTTCTTTTGTTTTAAAATTGTAACATGTTTCAAATAGCCATACAGTGATTGACACTGGTGCTTTAATGAAATGAATTATAATATGAATGTTGTATTACCACTGCAAAAGAAGGCATGTTTCAGTCTTGGAAAAAAAAAGTAAAATGTCAGTAACGCTATGTTGTTTATTCAGGTAATGGAATTAGTTGTAAATAGTCTATAGTCATATAACAATTATTTACTTGCATGATAGATATATATATAATATATGTACTACATCTTGTGATAACAATGCTGGGTGACATGGGATATTCTGAACACAACCTGTGATGTTTCATTGCATATCAGTAGTTGGGTATGGTAAGTGAGACAAGGTGGTAAGTCTATTTTTGTAAAGCCTCTTCACAACTATATGCAAAAGATAAAATTAAAGGATATACTGATCTGAGTGTAAACACTGTTTTATCTGTTCTGCAGTGTTCTTTGCCACTTATTTGTTTTTATTCCCAGCATTTTGTTTTGTATCCTCCCTGTTTCTGTGTCAAACAGTTTGGTTGTGAAACAGTCCATTTTGTTTGAATTTGTTCACTGGCATCCTGGTTCCTTTTGGTTTTAGGTTTAAAATTAAATATTTCTTTATGCTTTTGAAAGTGAATACTATAATTTTAAAATTTTTGTCCAATTAATTGATTTAAGGTTTTATAGAAACCTGCAATAATTTGATCACTTTTCTTGCTTCACTAGCATTTAGCACAAACATTCCACAGTCCTGTTTAAGTTACCGGTAACATTCCATCCACATATTTGAGCTGATTTTGCTGCTTAAAAGTAAGTCTCCTTCACTTGATACAGTGGCAAAGGTTGCTTGCATGATGACTGTTTCGCTGTGTTGTGATACTGGTTCCTGTTGCATGGTGGTATGTAGCCTAGAAGACATTTGTGAGGCCGAGTTCTGGACAAGCGTGGTCATTTTCGTCTTTCAGTGACTATCAGTAAAATTGTTTATTGCCACTTGATTGTGTGATTTGTATTTGGAAGTGGGAGGAAAGTGTGTGTGTGTATACAAGTTCATGTTCGTGTGTATGCATCGTATAAAGTACACCATATCTTCAAGCTTCAACTGTTTCTCTGTTTTCAATTTTACTTCCAGTTCATGCATTAGCTGTGCAATATGTAAGGATGTGGGCACACACACATAACCGCCTTCCCCCCCAAAAAACAATAAACAAAGTCATAAAGATACACACACACACACATCATGTCAAACCCACATACATAAAAAAAAAAAAAAACTCACAAAACATGGTCATCATTTATGAGCATAAAAACTCCCCAAAACAACCATAGCCATCACATGAAGTACAAACACACTGTTATTGTTGCCTAAAGCCCAGCCAACTGCGCAGAGCCATTTCAGGGCTATAACCATCTCACAGAAGATTACTTTAAAAAAACAAACTAGGCCTACTACAAAATTAAGTACACATATCAATGCATTCATCCACATAATCTAAGGATGTGCCCCTGGCACTGACCACTCCATCCAATTTAACACCAGGGGATTTTAAAAAAATCCTCAATACAATTTAAAAACATATCTGAATACTAATGTAAACATAACTACAGACACTAAAACATACAAAAACGAACCTAAATAACTTAAAACTGCATCTGCTTATCACATTTCCTTAGAGCCAAAAATGCACTAAATATATGTACCCAATTATCAATCCTAAGAGAAAGTATGTAAGACTTTACCAAACACATACAGGTGAATGGACCTTCAAGGCAGAAAATGATAGAAAGAAATGACGCAAAACAGAAATACAGAAGACAAGACAGAAATACCGTAATGAAAAGAGGAGATTTCTAGCACAAAATTTCCAGATGGAAGAGAACTACTTTAACTGAAAGAGCCCCTGGCATCCCCCGGGGGGGGGGGGGGGGGGGGGGGGGACACACACACATCAAGCCCACACACATATCAAACCCCCTCCAAAACGGTCATCATATGACGTAAAGACACACTTCACACCCACCAAAAAACAAAATGTCACCGTGTCCACACATTAAAAACCTCCAAAAACAGTCATCATGTAAAATAAACATACACAATCACACCCCCCCAAAAAAATCAAAAAAACAAAACTACAGTATCATATAAATTAGACATACGCACTCACATCAAAAACTCTCCTAAACAAGCATTATCATCATACAAAACATATGCATATCAAAAAGCTTTGAAAACAAAAACTACCACAACAAAGACTGTCATCATACACAACACACACAAACATCACCTCCTCCCCCTCCCTTCCGAAAGCAGTTATCATGTAAAATAAACACACACATGTCAAAAACCTCCCCAAACACACTCATCATGTAAAATAAACACACATATCAACAACCACTCCAACAAAAAAACGACGTGTATAAAATAAATACACATAAAAACACAAAAACACACACAGTCATCGTATCACACACACACACACACCACACTTGAAACACACACACACACACACACACACACGTGAACCCACATGAAAACAGTGTCATGAAATACACACAAACTTGAAAAAAACAACAACCAGAATCGCATGAATACACACACACACAAAATCCGCCCCCCTCCTCTTCAAAAAAAAACCCAACAACAATGATTAAACAAACAGTATCACATAAAATCCACACATAATGAAATCTCCCCAAACATAGATATCAACATGAAATACACACACATGAACCCCCCACAAAAAAACAAACAAACAAAAATAGGCCTATATAGTGTCATATAAAGACACTTGAAAACCCCCACAACATAGTTATCACAGGAAATAAATGCACACACACAACACCCCCCCCCCCCCCCCTAAAAAAAACAAAAACATATAAAATACACACATGAAACACTTCCAAACAAACATATACACATACACACTCACAAACACATCAACCTTCCCCCCTAAAAAAAATATCAAACATAGACATCATATGAAATACACACACGCAGACACATTATGTATATTATATAAAACAAAACATGCACACACACACAACATCAACTATCACCCAAAACAAACCCTAACATAGTCATCATGTGAAAACACAAACACATACACAAACACATTCAAAGCCCCATCAAAACATCATATGAAGTATGCATGTAGGCCTACACTCAAAAACTCTCCAAAAATAAGTCGTCATATGAAACACATACTCACCAAAATAAGTGTAGTCTACAAAATAGCAATACAATCTACTTACAAACTTAAATGATGAAGATGTGTAATTCACTTCTGTTCAACACTGATGATCCAGTGGATACAAGATAATGAATTCCCCTAACGCAACACGACAACACAAAACACACACACACACACACACACACACACACACACACACACACCTGAGAAGGTAAGTTCAGAATCAAAATCACAGTGTTCCCTGGTTGTTGTTAGGTATGCGCTAATGAAACATATTCCAATTAAAATAATCAGTCCAGTTAAAATAATCAGTATGGGAAAAGAGCTGCTCATTTTCAGCAGATGATTTTATGAGCGCTAACTTGCAAATTCAAATTGCTAACACAGTCTTCAAAGATGGGTAGTGTTGTTTATGATGCAGTCGGTCAACAAGTATATTACAATGTGAATGCAAAGTAACAATAGCAAAATGAACGGAAAAAAAGTTCAACCAAAACAGAAAATAATGTTAAAACATGAAGTGAAAAAGAGTGAAACACAAAATAAAACAAATGATATCATTTTTAAGACTGATCACTTTATTATAATGCCACTTGGTACATTTATTTCTTTGTGTATCTTTCTCTTGCCTTTGGTGTACTTGGATTTTTGTGCCTGCCTCTCTCTCTTCCTTATGTACACACATCAGTGTTTCCTAAATTATGTAAACAATCTCTCTTCTCTCCACCCATCCCCATTCCCCATAACATTCATATGCCAGTGAAGACAAGTACACAGGTTGTCCAGAAACAGCAACGTATTGCCTGTACAGTATGGGTAAAACATCAAGCATACATGCAGTAATGAAAAATCAATGTTGAAAAAGGACACTCACAAAACCTCTTTCTCTTCCTTGTAGACACGCATAAACAATGCTCCATCTGATGTATGAACGTCATAAAGTGTAACAAATAAACCAAAAGAAAATGTGAACTTTGAATAGAAGTGAAGCAATTAGAAATTCACATATGCGCACAAACTAAACAAAAGTGCACAACCATTCTTATGAAGGCATGGGAAAGTTACTTTGATACCCTTGGGGGAGAAAAAACAATACACATTTTCTGAGAATGCACGAACTATATGTGATGGTAGTACCCACTTTGAAGACCAATTACCAACACAAAATTGAGACAAGTACAAAACTGATAAGTATACCAGTAATAAAGAGCAAAAAGTAATGATATAAAACAAAATACAGAATTACATACATTCTCTGGCATTTGTGGGCCATGTTGAAACAAAACTGGGAGCCAGAAAATGAATCATGCTCACAACTGAATAAACTAAGCCATAGAAATATATTTTCTCTGGCACTTGCAAGTTATCTAGAAATAAAAATGTGCAGGCTGTCTTGAAATAAAACTCGACCTCAAAATTGAATTGTACCCATTCAGTTTTTGTGCCCTTCACATAGAGACAACTTATTTATGTGTATGTATTAAATCATGTGTCTGGTGCATGCCAGAGTGTGCAATTACAATCATACACAATTACAATCATTATGTTATTCAAGCTGTACCGATGTCAAGACACTGTGTATTTACGCATGCATGTTTCAAAGCCACTGCCTTCTACTGTAAATGGATTCCTTCCAAAACGTGCGACTACCCTTTCCTTCCGTTTTAAAGTAAATGTTGAAAAATAGGATAAGACTGCAACTCTAAAACATCTCTTCCAGTGAACAGTAAGTGGACACATTTCCATTTACAGATGCTCTCTCTCTCTCTCTCTCTCTCATCACACACACACACACACACACACACATTTGTACTATGCCTCAATCTAACATTATCCTCCCTGGTGTTTTTTTTTTCATGGCTAGGAGAAAACATCATGATGACAAATGAAAAAGAGCAAAACAATAAAATAGCAAATAAAATAATGGTGAAAATTGATGCAAATCACAAATAACCTATTTCCAGACATCTGTCTATAATATTTATACTTGAACAATGATTTATTTGTGAAGTGAAAGGAAGACTGAAGCAATGATGTAAATGATGTTTTAAACATTTATGATAGTTTTCATGCTTACAATGATATATATCTCTTCAACATGCTGTCACTATCAACATATGTTTTTGTGCATTTGTTCCAATTTGCTCAACAAAAATAAATTGCAATCATCACCATTTATTCAATTATGCAAGGGAGTATAATATGTATCATAATTTGAACTGTGGGTTGGAAGACTTTAAATGATAAGCACTTCTTGTTTTACAGATACTGGTCTTGTCTGAATAGCAAACAATTGCAAACAGCCACCTACTTCTCGCACAAAAAAGGAGAGAAGCATGTCATTCTATTCAGTTAACTTTTTTACAAGACTGCTGTTTTATTTTTTCTTTTACAAAACTGTACAAGTACATCAAACGATTGCGGAAAACACATTAACAGATACTGCACTCTGTCTCCAAAAGCCAGCATCAACAGCTGTAATAACAATACAAATTTGTAATTAGTTTTTAAATGAACAGGTTACAACAGAGATGTATGTTAGTTTTTCAAAAGAAATGATAAGTTCAACAATAAAGTAGGTTGTATATACATATATTAGGCAAATTTATTTCAGAACCCTTAACAATTCATATTTGTTCCTTTTTTTCTTCTGATGTAGATGAAATTGTAATTTTTTGTGACATACATGATCCATTTCCCAATCAAAAATAACATACTTTAGTAGACATAATTTTCCAATAAGAGATCATTTACAATTATGTCCAGATAACAAGTCCAAAAAATGAAGTGATAGTCCATATACACACACGAAAAGATAGTACAGCATATTTCTATTGACATGAGCAAAAATTCACCGTACCTGAATAAAATCATGCTGTCAAAAATGCTAACAGTTCAACCCCAGATACACACATGACACTAATGCTGTACAGTAAATGTGACACTGAAAACTTATCAGTCTCAGTCAATCAAACAGGTATATCTTGCCTCATTGGACCAATGTGCCAATAAATCTTTAAAGAAATATTTTGACATTTCTGCTTGCCAAGAATCAATAGTCATGGCAAATGAAATATGAAATCACAGCTATCCAAATCTGGCAAAGATCAGTTAACAGGCAGCAAAGAAAACTGCTGACATATTTTCATCTACACACAATAACACATTCAGATGTCAGAGGCAAGTCAGAAGTGATCTCCCCCAGTGTCTTTCTTCCTCTTTTTGAAGGGATAACAAACAAAGAAAAAAAGATGAATTTAAAGCCACCCCTATCTACTATCTTCACAGCAGTATTACGGATGAGAAGCAACATCAGCAGCAGTAGGGACAGAAGGGTCGATGGCAGAGAGGAGACGAGCAACTTCACCTCGCTGTGCAGTGGACAGTGTCTGCACCAGGTGAGCCATGGTGTCCATGGTAATATCTGGGTTATTCTCCAGCATTCTGCAGACATACACAGACATGTGTTTAGTAACCTTAACAAACTGCATAAAACTGTCCATTTAATAAAACACACAACTATATCTTCCAAGTGCATAAACTCAGCTAATGCAAAACACCATACTAACTGCAAAATATTTGACCGGATGGTCGAGAAATCGGTGAAAAGACATCCACCACCAGATGTTATTGAGCCCACCCACCTATCCCGATAACCAGTTCAAGTGAAACTTTTCCTCTTTTAGCTCAGTATGCCAAGCATCAACACCTTACTATCTGCACTCCGCTTAGCCTTCTTTGTGTACCCGCTGTTTTCTCTGAGCTCAACTTCTCGAGTTTTTCACCTGTTTCCGTCAGAGTCTCATATCTTTCTTTCTTCCCTGGCACCGTACCCCAGGCACCTTTTTTCGGTGTCTTCAGTCTTTTTTCAGTAACTTACACTTTCTCTTGTTGCCCTGTCGTCAACTCCAGCCGGCGGGCAGTAAGTCTCGATCTTTCGATCCTCAATCTTTCCATCAACTGGTTTCTCCGCATAACCCAGTCTGATACTCTCTAGAGCAACTATTTTTTCCTCTCTCAGGAAAAACATTATATGTCATTTCTCTTCCCAAACGACCTGCAATCATTCAACCATTCTTTCTCCTAGCTTCTAGAAATTTCTATTGAAGACAAAGACCATAACCCGGTCTATTCCAGATTGTTCCCTTTATCCTCCTCCTTAAATGGGGCCTTCCTTTCTCTCATCTTTTTGTTATTTCTCCTTGAAATCGCCCTTCTCCTTAACAATGGGCCTCACTCACTGGAGTTGACACCATTGGCATTAGCACTCTATCTCCTTTATGCCAGTTTTGTGCTCTACTCAAAGGAAGAGTGTACGCCATTTTGGTTTTACAAATCTTCATGACATTGTGTAGTCCTGCATGTCTTTGTGAGGATTGGACAACCACTCAGAGTGTCCACTCCCAGCAGTCATCAAGACAGCCAGCCATCACAGAGACTGCATCATCAGCAGAGATGAAACATTCTACCCCCACCAATGAACCCAGTCACCCTACACTGGCCCCTGCTCCCTCTTCTGACCTGCATCAAAAGCAGGAACATCTACTCTCACTGTCTCCTCTGGAAGGGAGTGCCAGAGTTTGTCCTTCCCAACCCTTCCAGAGCCCTCTTGTAGCATGGGATGCCAGAGTGCTCTCTTCTCACACCTGCAAGAACAAGAAGAGGGACAGGCTCAAGCAAGTCTGGCCACTTGCCTCCTCACACAGACACCAGACAGACACTGACTGAGTACTCAGGGCTTATGAAGGTGCCACAGAGTGGAGTGTTGAAGGTAGTGGCGGAACATTCTGACAGGGCAAAGGTTGAGATCTGGGTCATCCGGATCACTGAGGAAGGGGGGAAGAGGGGCTTGATATGAATTACTGGGTAGGGTATCCTCAGTTAGTGATTTCTGGCTAGGAAATCCAATAAGAAGTGGACGGCAAAGGATCCATCACGTTCTTTGGAAATGTCCTTAGGGAGCCCACTGAGACCGTGTATTTCACTACAGTGCCAGCCAGAAGTGAGTGTGATGAGGAAAGCCATTTTTCTGAAAAAGTCTTCAAAAAGGCCCCCTGTGGGGTAGGGGGATCGGAAGGGGGGGGGGGGGGAGCCTCTGAGGAATTTGAGAACAAGGAAGAGGTCCCAAGCAGGTGTTCTGTGAGGGGCAGAAGACTGCCATAAGGAGATGCCTCTCAACAGATTTCTCAGAAGTGGTGTGTGTGCATGCGTGTATGTGTGTGTGCGCACGTGTGTATGTGTGCACATGTGCATGAGTGCAAAGGTCTGGGTTGTGGATACCATGTATGTAGCTGCATCTTTGTGTATGCATATAGGACAGTGGGGCGCCATATCACATGTCTGGGTATATTTACATGTACGATGTGCAGTCATGTGTCATGTACGTGTGTAGAGTTGTTAGAAATCATCATGTTAAGTGTACAAGTATATGCTCATGATCAAGATATAAAAAAAAAAAAAAGACTGAAAGAAAAAAATATATGCACAGTCTGACCTTGTCACCTGGCCCGTGATGTGGTCTTGCTGCAGACAGCGAATGTTGTCGGTCAGCAAAGTGCAACCTTCTTTTCTCTGTAGCTGACTCTCCAGCCATTCCACTACCTTCTTGTCATCTTCCCACTGGTATGCCTGCATCAAACACCAACAACATGTATTATCTGTGTCAAAGGTAAAGGTTGTCCCATGACCCTGAGGTTGAAGGGGAGTGAGATGGTATGAACACAAATGTTAACAGGGCGATGCACATCTCTACCTCAATGCTTTATTTCCCCTAACCTTGAAGGTGTGGTAAACTATCCAAAGCCAGGTGGACTGGATGCTGTTCTTATAAAACTTGACCCACTTCAGTGTCAAACAAGTCTTCCTCTAGTTTGGCAAGCAAGAACTCCATCGCTACACAAATCAACTATGATGTATACATAAACAAATAAAAAAGCATTTCATAATCTATTCTTAAACGTGCGCGCACACGCGCGCGCGCACACACACACGCACACACACACACACACACACACACACACACACACACACACACACACACACACACACAGCAGATGGGCTTGTAAACCTGCACACCTACACAACACTAAACCTCTAGATGTATGTATTTCTTAGTGTCTCAAGAAACACCAGTTAGAAATAGAGTGTAGTCTGCATATGACTGAGACACACACAGACAAAACAGTACTAAACAGACAGCAAGACATAATCCTGAAAGAGAAACCAATGTGAGAGAGAAGATGGATGGAAAGGAGACTCGTGACAGAGCAATATATGATCATCATCAAGTGCCTTGCCACATGGTATTGGCGATTATGGCCTTCCATTGTTTCTATCCCTTGTTGTCGCAAGCACCTCTTCCACCCTCTCTGTCTTCATCCACTCTGCAAGTCCATCCAATATCTTCTCCCTGGGTCTACCTGGTGTTCTCTTTCCCTCCAGCTTTCCTGTTGTGACCAGGTGTCCAATTCCCCTTTCCTCATAAAATGGCCTATAAATGTTGCCTGTCTTTTCCTAATCTTCCTTATCAATGATCTTCATGAGTCTGCCTCCATCAGGACTGTCTCGTTTGTTTTCTTTGCTGTCCATGGAACTCTCAACATTCTTAGAAACCACATCTCGGCTGCCTCAATCTTGTTCTGGCTATACTTGTTGACTGTCCACGCCTCACAACCATATAACATTATCAGTTCTATATAACATTCAAGAACTCTCTTCCTAATTGATAGGCATTTGTTGGTAAGAATGCTTTTCATCTTCTTGAATGCTCTTTTGGCTTGGCCGATTCTGCTGGCTATTTCTGATGTGCATCTGCCATCTGGTGATATCATCGTTCCGATATTTAAACTTATCACCTGAACAATATATATGAGGCAGAATGATAGGGAAAGTCAAATACTAACATTATGAGTGCCTTGATCCTCAGTAAACCATCTGTTGAGAGTGGAGTCCAGGAGGGCACGAGAGTCCATGTGATGTCCACCCTCCTCCATCTTCTTCCAGGCTGCAGATTCCAACAGGCGACGTCTCAGCCGCCAGTATAAAAAGCGACGACTTTGCGGCCACTGGATGATATCCTGCCACATCACAAACCATGAAAAATATGAAAACAGAATCAGACACAGTAACAGTTTCTCTATCACTGGAAGTGGATAATGTCTTTGATAGAACTGTCTTACTATTCATTGGATGACTCTCATATACTAGGTCACAGAAAATTCCCAGATGATGTCAGTGATGAATGGGAGGAGAGTAGGGAGACAGTCGGCGTAGAGAGAACCTGGAAGAGGATCCAGTTCGCAGGTTTTGAACGACATGGATCTGATTGTGTTGAGAATTTCTTCTTGTGAGACTGGGGTAAAAGTAGTAAGAGGTATGCCAGAGAAGGAAGGGTCAGGTGGGCATGGTTGACAGGGTGTCCTGTCATGCCTGTCGCGAAGAGTTTGTATTTTGGTGGTGAAATAGTTGGAGAATACAGATGGGAGTTCTTCATTTGTATGTTTTGTTGGGAGAGGTAAATCTTTTCGTGTGCCAAGGAGATGATTCATGGTTGTAAAGAGTTCTTTTGAAGAAGAGGCATTCAGGATTTTGGTTTGGAAATAGCTTGTTTTTGCTGATGCAATGAGGGTGGATACTTTTGTTTTAGAGGCTTGGAAAAGTTGCCTGTGTACAGTGAGTTTGGATTTGCGCAAGCGGCGCTCTGCTCTGCGGCAGGCACGTTTTGCACAGGCGATCTCATGAGTGAACCAGGGGGTAGGGGGGCGGTCAGGTAAAAGACGGGTTGTGGCTGGAGCATGAGTGTCCAGAAGATGGTGGAGAGTAGTATAGAATTCATCGGCAAGGTTATGTGACTTTTCAGAAAGGAGACGGGAGGCATCAGATGAAAATGTGGAGAGGTCGATAGATTTGAGATTGCGTCGAGTCACTGTGCGCATGGTACGGGAAGGAGGAGAAATGTCAAGAGAACAGAGAATTGCAGAGTGGTCAGATGGAAGGGCTGAAGTTAGACGGGTAGAAAGAACTAAGCAGTTGTCAGTAGCGGAATTGTGGTGATCACGAGAAATGATCCAGTCAAGAATGTGACCTTTTTGATGGGTTGGTTCAGAAATGTGTTGAGTCATATTGTGATTGGACAGAGAGTTGATGATATGTCTTGTGTCATAACGGTGAGTGTTGTCATAGTGGACATTGATGTCACCTAGAATGATGAGAATTTCCAGGTAAGAGGCAGTAGTGGTCAAGCAATTGGTCAAAGTCAGAGAGAAACGTGGATGTGGTGAGTTTGTTGGCAGAGCTAGATACAGACATAAATGTGGGATGTTCAATAGAGTGTTCAGATTTACTTCATTCACTACAGTGTATTTTTGATATTCTAGACAAAAGCTCCATTTGTTCATGAAAAAAAAAGATCTGCTCTGAATTTTCCAGTATGCATGTAATCTGTGTATGAGCATCTGAGTTTTTAAGTACAATCAACCCCAGAGTAGTAATTTTCTTTCTACTGGCTCTCATTATTGATTTCACTCATACAACAGACGGTAATTTTAACAATCCACTAAATAACAACAACAACAAATGCTAATTAAAAATGATGATGATGATGAAGCAGGATACATATGAAAGAAGATATAATAATAACATTAAAAACATGCATAAAAAAACCTACCACCATCAACCAAACCAATATATCAAACAAAGATGACTACCCACAGAGATGACTCCCTTTTCCTCCATGCGACCAGGCGTGTCATGTAGGTCAGCAAAATGAATGGCTACAGAGTGATACACTGGCGCCAGCCCATCTTCCACTTTCTTCATCTCTTTCAGCAGGTCCGCTTTTTGTTCAGGACTGACATCAGAGCTCGATGCCTGCTCAGTCAATTGCTTGAGCCGAGGATCCAGCCTTGTCATCACTTTGTCCAAATCTTTGCGGCGAAACTTGATTTCCACTGTACCTTCTGGCTCTAGCACTCCTCCCCTGTGGATGTCAACATTATACACGGTTACTTACAGCTAAAGAAAATAAAGGTTGTCATATAACCCTCAGAAAGGCAAGAAGAGTTGAGCCTCGAATACAGAGGCTCAACTCTCTTCAAGGCAAGCGTAATAAGGATGATGCCTATCTGCTCCCCTTTGTAACTTTAAGCTTCCCAGCCTTGAGGAGGGACAGGTAACCCATTCACAGCTACATGGACTAGATGCCACATGCACCAAGTTTTCTCCAGCCAGACTCAAAATACATGCAGTTATACTGGACAGTGTGTGAGCTTTACTTCTACACCACTCAAGGCCCCAACTTACAGCTACTAATGTCAAAAGGCATATCAGTACATGAAAAATATTCATGGACCTGGCTTGTATTCTGTTACAGCAAAGTCTGATTCACTGTATTGTTAAGTGACATCAGGGAATGCAACAGGGAAATGTATGTAGATGAGTGACTGTTTCTACTGATATATATACAGGGTGTTTCAAAAAGAATACGCCAAAATCATTACGCAGTTTTTTCAGGTCTATAGCATTGTAGTGGACTGAATCAGTGGTTATTTGATAGAGTAGTTATCAAAGTTTGATTGGGTGTCAGTTTCACCGCTGTCGTTAGTATAACTTCCGGTGCAGCTGAATTGTGGGAAGATCAATCAAAATGGCGACTCCTCAGCAGAAGGCGTTTTGCGTGCTTGAGTTCGCGAAAACAAACGCCATTGTCACGGTGCAACGTGCTTTCAGAACAGAATTCGGCATTGATCCGCCCCATCGTGAGAGCATTCGACGGTGGGTTAGACAGTTTAAAGAGAGTGGGTGTCTGTGCAAAGGAAAGAGTCCTGGAAGACCACGTGTTACAGAGGAGCAAGTGGAGAGGATTCATGATGCATTTGAGAGCAGCCCACGTAAGTCCGTACGTCGAGCAAGTCTTCAGCTTGCCATCCCTCATACCACTGTCTGGCGTGTGTTAAAGAGACGATTACACATGAAACCATACAAACTAAGCCTCGTCCAAGCACTTACTAATGATGACAAGGTGATGCGGAGGACATTCTGTGAGTCAATGCTGGAGATGGAGGAAGGTGATGAAACTCTTTTCACGTTTAGTTTTTAGTGACGAAGCGACTTTCCATTTGAGCGGCACAGTCAATCGTCACAATGTGCGCATTTGGGGAACAGATCACCCACATGAAACTGTTGAGCATGAAAGAGATTCCCCTAAAGTGAACGTCTTCTGTGCTGTGTCTCAAGACAAGGTCTATGGTCCCTTTTTCTTTGAAGGAAACACCGTTACAGGACAAACCTATCTCGAAATGCTCCAAAACTGGCTATTCACTTTACTGCAAGCAGATTCGAATGACTTCATTTTTCAGCAAGATGGAGCACCACCCCATTGGCATCTCGGGGTTAGAGCTTATCTGAATGAAAACGTGCCTCAGCGATGGATTGGGAGGAGAGGTGCTAAAGACCTTGCTCTCTGTGCTTGGCCTGCCAGATCCCCGGACCTCACTGTGTGTGACTTTTTCTTGTGGGGGTATGTTAAAGACCAAGTTTATGTTCCACCACTTCCAGCAAGTATCGATGACTTGAAAGATCGAATAACAGCTGCAATCAACACGGTGGACCGTGACATGCTGAGGCGCGTTTGGGAGGAATTCTCATATCGGCTTGATGTTGTCCGCGCTGCCGGTAGTGGCCACATTGAGCACTTATAAAACATGAAATGAAACTTGAATGTATATACAACACATGTGTTCATGCTAGAGGTTTGTAATTTTTTTCGTTTTTGACACATCACGTGATGATTTTGGCGTATTCTTTTTGAAACACCCTGTATATACAATAACTCATAGATAGAACCTGTGAATAGGTAAGGTCTAAAAACCATTTGCAGACACAAGGTTTATGACTATAGTCTTATCTGTTACAGAACTCCACTGCAGAGAATACTGAGCGGCACATACATAGTCAACCCTTGGTGGTGACAACTTGGTCAAACTGTCAATATAAAACCGTAAGATGCTGCCTAAACTCGGTTGCATTCTAACGCAGCAAATGATGGTGGTTCACTGTGCTTTTATTAAACATTGTCTTAAGTATAGGTGTAAACAAATTTCTCTAAATTAAACATTGTTCTGCCTTGTTTTATGACAAAATGCTGCTAAAATTTGGTTATATTCAAGTTATGGAAAAACTGGTTTAGCTTAAAAGCTGTTGATATCAGGTTGTATTCATGCTAAAGAAAGACTGGTTCAGCCTCCTAGTGATTTCATAAACAGGAGATTTTAATTCAAATCCCCTTTTACTTTACACACATACCATACCATACAAGTGCATAAAGCAGCAACTGCAAGAGACCACATCAACTGCAAAATACTCGAACAGGTGGTTGACAAATCTGTGAAAAGACGTCTTAACTGCCAGGTGCCACTGCTGCTGCCACTCATATCCTGCTACCCAGTTCCTGTCTAGGTGGCTACCTCCTGTTTGAAGTGTTGAAAAACCTTAAGCCCCACACACTCTTCTCTCCTCTGTCTCTCTCTGTCTCTCTGTGTGTCTGTCTGTCTGTCTGTCTGTCTCTCTCACACACAACACACACACACACACACACACACACACACACACACACACACACACACACACACACACACACACACACACACACACACACACACACACTCATTCCTGAACCTCTTACAAAGACATACCTGCTAAGTGAGTCTGCAAACATTTCCATGCGGTCAGGATTGATGGTGGGATCTACCACCACCCAGGAACCTCCCCTCAGCTCTCCATATGGAGGGATGTAGATCAGTACTGGCTGCTCGTACTCTCTCAGGGCATCCACGATGTAGGAACCAAACTTCAGTACTTGGTCATACATGTCTGACAGACAGTACAAGATTCAGACGAATCAATGAATGATAACAAACAAAACTGTATAACACAAACAATAAATATATATCCAAGCAAGATTCATTTGAGTACGTGTGTTGTGCATTTCAGTTGAAACACCTTACTGGAGATCTGAGTTAGCATGTCTGCATCTGTAATCACACTTAAAGATAAATTCAAGAAAAGAAAATGTATGACAATACCCTACCCCCTGCTCAACACTTACGTCCAAAAATTGTGAACAAAGACGACACAAAAACTGACTGATCAAAACCCTGATGTTTTCTCACATTTACTCTGGAACAAAAAGACTGAACAACTTGACACAAGCACAGAATCAAAAAGAAAACAAGCACACATGATACACTCCATAAAAGAAACATGCAGACATATTCACCATACCTTTCATACCACCAGAAAAGCCACGCCAGTTGGCAAAGATGAATAGCGGCAACTCTTCTCGACCAAAGTCTTTGATGGCTTGAGCTGTCTTGTATGCAGAGTCTGGAAACCATACCTGACCTGCTTGCTGAATCACCTGCACAGTAAAAACATATGTTACAGTTGGCATTACACACACAATGTATTTATACGAAATGAAATTATCTTCAGTTCACATCATTATCTAAAAGTACTTGCTGAAACTATCAGCTCAACAAAGTTTCTAGTTTGTTTATTTCTTTTTTCAAATAAATATATTTGTTTACTGCTGCAAAGTAGCTGAAGAAAAAAAGTTTGCTCATAACAGCTGGGGGAAACAGTTCAGGTCAGTCTTTCCAAAGATTTATAACAATTTTGTTGCTAGACCTTGCCTAAGTCCACCCTACCCTTGCCTCAGTCCACTCCATCCTCACACACACACACACACACACACACACACACACACACACACACACACACACACACACACACACACACACACACACACACACATACTCAACAACACACACCACACAACAAAAACACACACACAATACACACACACACACCTTGGTCTCAGAGTCCAGATTGGCAGGATCAGCTGGCACCGTGAGTTCCATTGTCCTGGTCTCCACACAGACCACACCTACAGGGATGCCCCCAAGCCTCGCCCGACCCACTACCACTGTCTCAGCCCATGGCTTCAGGATCTCATCAAAGGATCCCACGTCAAAGAATCCACGCCGGAACTGTTTGGTTTCTGAAAGCATAACTTACAGAATATGCTGTCTTTCAGTTTGTTTTTGTTTAGGATACTAATTTATTATGTTTTTGCAATTGAAATATGCCGCCACAATGTGTGTGTGTGTGTGTGTGGTGTGTGTGCGTGCGTGTGTGCGTGTTGCGTGCGTGGTGGTTGCGCGTGTGGCGTGCGCGCGTGCGCGTGCGTGCTGCGTGCGTGCACGTGCGTGCATGCATGCATGTGTGCATGTGTGTGGCACACGCACACATGTGTGTGTTTAGTTTCTTTTCCTTTTTTCCACAACCAGTCTCTATGGTTTCTTTTACAGAAAACATTCATAAAGCTTGTGATGTCTATTATGCAGATTATTTGATTTCTTCAAGAGTGGACTCAAGGCAATCTTGTCATCTGTACTTTTCATCAGATTTTAAGACAAATATCTTTGTAGTATAAAACTGTCTTCAATTTCACCAAAAATATTCTAAGAAACATTTTAAAACTCTTGGATCTCTTATCACAATGATGATGGAAAATGATAGGAACATCTGGCACACTACTTATGCTACCACTGCTGCTGCTGCCACTATTACCACTACCACCACCACTTCTACTACTACTACTTACTACTTCTTCTACAACTACTACTACTACTATGACTACTACTACTACTAAGACAGCTAGCATTGCTACTCACTACTACTATCACATTAGATTAAATTACTACTACTGTAATAAACCAAAATACTTAAAGACAATCTACAAAAATGACAATGTAAAGCATCAAGTCATAAAATTCATTTTATGACAAAATGACACACACAACACACACACAACACACACACACACACACACACACACACACACACACTCTCTCTCTCTCTCTCTCTCTCCTCTCTCTTTCTCCTCTCTCAGCTTGTATTAAACACATGAAACATGCATACACACATGCAAGCACAAGCACAAGCACAAGCACGCACGCACGCACGCACGCACGCACACCACACACACACCGACACACACACGCACCACACCACCAACACACACACACACACACACACACACACACACACACACACACACACCCTCTTGACAATTATTTTCCTTTCAAAATAGATATTGAATAGAAGTGAAAAATCATTTGAAACGTGTATAGATGCACTTAACAGTTTTATATGTGTACAGATATACTTCAAAGTTTTGGTGGAAGATCAGCATTACTCTTAAATGCTCAGAAAACTAGTGCAACATGGCTCAGGAGTAGAAAAAAATTCACCTGTCGTTTACATGCATCACCTTGGTATAGATTGGAACCCTCTGAAAGACAAATTACACCTCTTGGTAGAACAGCCATGCTGGAGCCACTTATTCTCTCAAACCTGACATACTTGTAGATTCTATAACCAAATCCTCTGATAATCTCATCACCAAGTGGCAGAATATGTGCTTTCTTTTTATCTGGACACGAGAAGAGTGGCAGAGTGGTTCAGACGTTTGCCTGCCTGTAACTAAACTCGAGGTTCCAGGGTTAGTTTCATGTACAGGCCTCGACTTATCTCTTCGGTTTGACCTGGAAAATTAATCTGAATGTCTAGTCCACTGGAAATGGACCAAAAATATGAGTCAGACCCATGTGCCTTCTGGCCTTTACATGCTAAGGATCCCATGGCAGTAGAAACTGTGAACAGCAGGACATTCACCTGGCTGCCCTGGTATAAAAACATTAGAGACATAGGTTAATTTCCCAGGCCCCTCTATTTGAAGGTCAATTAGCCTTCTTGCTTTTCTAAGGCTTTGGTTAAAACAAACAAAACAAAAACAAAAAAAAGTGTGGTGCTGCACTGCGGCATGAGCAGTCTGAGTTTAAAATGGTAAATCCATTATGACAAAAAGAAACAAATATGATTACAGATTAACATGAATAGAATATGAATAAACAAGACAGACAAGCAAAAAATGCAGCAAAACATAATAAAGAATAATGTTAGTTTAAAACACAATGGTTCAGAAAATGAAAAAAAGTCAGACTAAGGTCAGAAAACGAAAAATAAGAATGCTTAACTAATGTGGTTTCAGAAAACTGAAAAGATGAAGTGGCCTTAGAGCTAATGTGGTTCAGAAAACTGGAAAAAGATGAAGTGGCCTTAGAGCTAATGTGGTTCAGAAAACTGGAAAAAGATGGAATCACAAATGGAAAAATGTAGTTCTGACAATTATAACTTTCTGGGTAAGATGGATATCTACAGACCAAACATTATTTCCAAATCTATGCAAGACAACAAATTCCGGACTGATGTTTTTAAAGCATAAAAGAAATTACATAACAAGGAATTTTATCACAAAGTAGATCTGAAAGAACCACATGATTTGTTAGCTGAGCTTTATCCTTTTCAATGAATGAATAAAACTAGACAATTAAGTGCTGCTATGTCTTAGATAGGCTAGGAAAGGTGTTAATTTTATTGCAGATTTTATGCAAGAAAAGGTGCTTCTTTTTATCGCAAACAGAGTTTAACAGAAAGTTTAAGGAAATGTAGATTTTGTTACATATTCAGAAAGCAAATCTGCCATAAAGAAATACACACAAGAAAATATATCAACTAATATGCACTCATGCAAAGCATCACAAGCACTTTATTAAATTCATAAAGGTATGACATTTTATGATATTTTGAGCAATAACACCCAAAAACCTGCCTACTGTGATAAATGGGCAGATAACTTGATACAACTAGAATTCATGTTTCATTAAGGTACAACAAATACAAGACATAAACTTAAAATGATTCCAAATTAAAACAATAAACAGAATTATAGCAACAAATATAATTCTAAAAGAAATGAGATTTGTAAACAATAAATAGTATACTTTTTGTGGTATAGAAAAAAATACTGAGCTCATATTTTGGTTGTGTGCAGTTAAGTGCTTTTGGAAAATTTTAGAAAATCTTATCAGCAGATGTGAAAATGTACACGATGTAAACTTTTCTGAAAGCTTAATTCTCTTTGGAACTGAACTCTATACAAACACAGATAGTGTTATTGATTTTAACACACTTTTTGCCAAATATTACATATAAAATGTTAACTAAGTACAAGCCAACCGGAATAGCTGTCTTTAAACAAATGTTGTACAACAGATATAAAATTGAGGAAAGCAAAACCATGTATGAAGCAAACAGATTTTACCTTCACATGGCACAACTATGGTCACATATTGACAGAAACATGACATATATTCTACTTCATTCTTCTGAGCAAACCATAATGTTTTATATATTACACATCTCCTGAATGGCTTGTGTCCAAATGCGATTGATGCTATATATATGTATATATATATATATATATGTATGTATACAGAAATGTTTACATATATGAAGACAGATTATACTGGTAGAGCTATTCTAAAAAAAAAATTTTTTAAAAACATACATAACAATATACACAAGGAAGTTGATTAAATATTTGATTATAATGAAGCATGGTTTATGGATTGTATTATCATGAATGTTAAAATGAATAAAAAATGTTTTGTGAAAAAAAATGATCTTTCTTTTTCACCCTCTTCAAAATGAAAATGATCATTTAAAGAAAAAGAGAGAGAGACACACACACAAGTCATCTACCAGGCATTTTGTGACCAATCAGCATCCAGCGAGGATCGTAAGGAGCCTTGGTGGGCATGAATTCCACATCACGATCCACAGGGTCCACAGGCTCCAGTACTGGCAAGGGTCCGCCATGAAACTGCCAATCAAACAAATTATTTTCGTAAAGTCATCTTGATGTAGTAAAGTAGTTGTGGTTACTGTCTGTAAGGATGAGCCTTTAAGAAAATAGACTCTTTGCTTTGTCTGTGTTGTGAGGAAAAATAACAACTGAACACAAACACACTCACTGACAGGGTTACACTTTTCTCAAGGCACAAACATTTGTGCCAGTCACATGTGTTCCACTCCAGCTGCACACAGCTTTTGTAAATGTTCAATCTTCAAATCCCCTTCTCTCATCACCATGGTGATGGGGTACATTGCCAGGGAAAGGCCAAAAAGGACAACTCTGGACAGGAAGGTCTTGAATTTCTGTATTAATTTTGACTCCTGCATCCTATCCACCAACTGCAAAAACTTAGCCCTTTGACTCCCTCACCCTATCCACCAGCTTCCAGCAGGAAGCTTGTAGATAGAATGAGGGAGTCAAAGGGTTAAGTTTTTGCTTTGCTAGCATGGTTGACAATGCAGGATGCTGGTGGGCAAGGTGCGGGAGTCAAAGGGTTAAAAGGCTTAATACTTTCCGATAAAATCAACAGGACAGGAGTAAAGGGAAGAAAGATTCAGCCTTTTTGGTACAGAAAGATAACTGCATAAAAGTGGGATAAATATGGCTCACCAAAAGTTTTATTAGCACAATGTATGAGAAGTAAGGAGAATGTCATTGCAAGGCAAAAAGAGTATTATGGTAGAGCATAGCACCAAAATGTTCTATGGACCCTAGGTATTCAGAAATCTTGCGTCTCGATCTCATAAGGAGTAGGAACCATCTGCGTTACAGTATTCCCTTAGCTGGGTCAAGCATGCCGAGGTGGCCCCAATATTAATTCATAGCATTTTTATCCCACAGAAAATCATCCAAAGAGGGAGAACAAGGCTGTATCAGGCCACGCTGAGATCAAACAAAGACGAGGAGAGAGAGACAGTGCAAAACAAGAAAGAAAAGCAGCTCTGCTGAGACACTGTTCATGACGATGGCAGCCAGAAGAAAATTTCAACAGGGGTTTGACCAGCGCATGCAAAATAACAGCAAATGGCACCATGCTGAGACAAGCTGATAAGTTTCAATATCTGGGAACAGTCATCTCACGACAGACACACATTAGAAACAGCCAACAGAATCGGCCAGGCTAAAACAGCATTCAAGAAAATGAAAAGTGTTCTTACCAACAAATGCCAATCAATTAACATCAGGAAGAGAGTTTTCCAGTGTTAGATAGAACCAATATTGTTGAACGTATGTGAGGCATGGAAAGTCAACACGCAAAGTCAGAGAAAGATTGAGGCAGCTGAAATGTGGTTTATAAGAAGAATGTCAAGAGTTCCATGGACAGCAAAGAAAACAAACGAGGTCTTGAAGGAGGCAGACACAAAAAGAACATTTTATGAAACAAGAGAACATAGAGCACCTAGTCACAACAGGAAAGCTAGAGGGAGAAAGAGCACCAGGTCGACCCAGAGAGAAAATACTGGATGGACTTGCGCAGTGGGCGAGGACAGACAGGTTGGGAGAAGTACCTGCAGCAACAAAGGATAGAATCATATGGAGGGTCATGATCACCAACACCAGGCAGCAGTCAGGGCTGCCTTAGAAAAAAAATTCTGAAACAGACAACCATATCAATCCTGCAGCATGGTACTGAGAATTAATGGAAATATGTTACCTCCTTTGTCAGAAGACAGTGTTTTGCTTCCCTTGCTTAAATTCATGATGAATGTTTGCTGCTCTGCTCCATAGATTCCAGGAATTCCAAGAAAATCAATCAGTCAGTCAGTGTATGTCTGCATACTCGGGTGTCCATGTAATGTTGTTATTGTTATTGTTGTTTAAAGCCCAGCTGACTGCTTAGAGCCATATCAGGGCTATAACCATTTCAAAACATACAAAACTTCAACATGAAAAAAAGAAAAAAAAAGAAAAGAAAGTCAAGTTCACATATCAATGCAATCGCGCACATAATCTAAGGACATGCCCCCGACGCTGACCACTCCATCCAATTTATTACACAGAGCATTTAAAAAACACCTGACCACAAATTAAAGCATGCTTAAGGACACCAAAACATATATAAAAATGGGCATAAATTAGCTAAAATTGCTTCCACATATCTCACCTCCTTGGAGCCAAAACTGCACTTAATACATGTACCTAATTATCAATCCTAAGAAAAAGTACACGTCTTTTTTGAACACATACACATGAATGGACCAGCAAAGCAGGAAATGATAGGAAGAAATGACAGAAAGCAAAGGAACAAGGCAGAAACAAAGAGAGTGACAGAAAAGAGGAAATTTCTAGCACAGCATTTCCAGAAGGTAGGGATAATATTTATACTGAAAGAACCCCCGGCATCCCCACGGGGTGATGGCATGCGCAATTGCATGTTGAGTGCATACAAGACACACATGAATGGGAGCATGTACATATGCATAAGTTCATCAAAGCACATGAGCACCACCAATCACCATACAAAATTAAAAAAATGCAACAACAAAATAAAGCAACACAGCAAAAAGCTCACAAACTAACAAACAGGAATACCATGTTTTCAGTATGTATAACAATAAACGAGACAGTCTTGATGGAGGCAGACACAAGTAGATCATTCATAAGATTAGGAAAAGGCAGGCAACATTCATAGGCCATTTTATGAGTAAAGGGGAATTGGAACACCTGGTCACAACGGGAAAGCTGAAGGGATGGAGAGCACTGGGTAGACCCAGGGAGAAGATACTAGACGGACTTGCAGAGTGGCTGACAGACAGGGAGGGTGGAAGAGATGCTTGAGGCAACAAGAGATAGAGACAGATGGAAATCCATAATCGCCAACACCATGCGGCAAGGCACCTAATAATGATGATGATAACAACTCACCTTGGGCATGTAGGAGAGCCACTGGAGGATCTTGTAGACACCAGCAAAGTCATCACGCACCACAGCATGGCTCACTCCATTGTTGTACATGATCTGTATGCCTCCAAGCTGGTTGTTGCTGGTGTATACCTCACGACCCAACACCTGTTATTGACAAATCACCAGTTAATAATAATAATAATAATTACAATATTTATATAGCGCAAAATCTTGATAAAATCAAATCTAAGCGCTGAAGCAGACACACACGCAAGCACGCACGCACGCACACACGCACGCACACACACGCACGCACACACACACACACACACACACACACACACACATACACACTCACACACACCGCATGGCTATAAATGGGGAGAAGAATAAAAGAAAAAGCAAGAATAAAAGCAATGGAAAATTATAGAGAGCATAGCATATACAATTATATATTATAACCATGTCATGTGATTCCCCTCCGAGCGGAGACAGGCTGCAGAGGGGGGGGGGGGGGGGGGGGGGGGGGGGTTGAGTGAGGTTAGGATTTTATGCGGAGGAGAAAAGGTGAGTTTTGAGAGCGGACTTGAAGGAGACAAAAGTAGGTTGCTGACGGACTGAGAGAGGAAGTTTGTTCCAGGAGAGTGGACCAGAAACAGAGAAGGCTCGTGGACCATAGGTATTGAGCTTAATGCGTGGAAAGCGAAAAGTCAGAGGATCGGAGGCAGAGCGGAGGGTACGTGAGGGAAGATAGATCTCAAGTAGGCTTGACAGGTAATCGGGGGCTGCGTTATTGAGGCTTTTGTAGCACATGGTGTCTAGTTTGTACTGTATGCGCTTTGATACAGGGAGCCAGTGAAGTTGTGCCAGGAGAGGAGATATGTGGTCAGCTTTTTTCTTTTTGAGTACAAGGCGTGCAGCATTGTTTTGAATGCACTGTAGGATGTGAATGGTGGAGGCAGGAAGACCAGACAGGAGTGAATTGTAATAGTCAATGCGAGACATTATGAAGGAGAGAACGAGTTTTGCAGTTAACACCTAATTGTACATTATACACCTCATAAACCAGTAACCATTATACATACTACGTCTTAAACTTTACAGGTTGAGTCACAGAGTAACATAACATATGAATATCGTGCTGATCACAGAACTAAACAAGGTGGCTACTCCTTTTAGACAAAATTCTCTTTTCCTAATGTCTTTATGTCTTTATAGCTTATCAGTTATATATTATTAAAATTCTTTTTACTGCTTCCTGAATACTGTCTTATTATACTGCTTCCATAATAGCAGTAAGTGTTGATGTGTCTGCTTTACAAGAGTCTACCTTTATCGTCATGCTTTCTGAAGCACTTGCAGCTTTGTGAGATAAAGTGCTATACAAGTAGTCATTACCATTATCAGTTTCTGCATAACAATTATCAAATGTTACATTCATAACAGGCAGCAAAGAGTGTGTTTGCTCTGTAGCACATCTCAAGGCACCTGGATGACTATGACAAAACATTGTACAGTGGATGTTCAATAGCTTTTTTTTTCTTAAACTTCCTGAATTACTTTTTTTTACAATGCACAATGTCATTTACAATAAACATCAAATATATTTCATTCAAGGGAAGAATCAATCTCCAAAAACAAGAGAAAAAATATGATATGAAATTAATACAAAGATGCAAAACAGAGAGTAACTGTGAACATTTCCAATGGTCAATAACATGACAGGTCCAAGCTGTCAAGAGAGGCAAACAATACAATACAGAAACCTTACATCATCAATGCTAACAACAAATTTGATATAACATACAATGAAATGTCTTAATTGATTAATCTGCATTGGAAGAATCAATAACTGAAAAATAAAATGATCAATTTGCCTGAAATTTGATACAGTCGATTTTTGCATTATATTCTTCAGTTTAGGGGTGTTTGAAAGTTTGTTTTCAATGACCCTGCAAGCTTTTTGGTCACAGGCAGCGAGGACAACAACAAATAGTAAGATAATAGTAACAGCATTAATAAAACAGGAATCATTCACTAACCATCACCTTCACCGACAACAATGGCAACAACACATAACAGAGAAATCCAACCCACCTAACAGAACAATCGTCCTTACCTTGTTCAGAGCAGAAGCCCCAGTAAGAATGATGTGCGAGTTTTCCACCTGTATGACTCGTTGGCCCAATCTAACCAGGTATGCTCCAATACCTATGGCTCTGCATGTCACCTATGCAATGACAAAACAATTACAAAATACAATCTTTGTCCACCCACCCCACACACAAGAATGCATGCAAACACACACACATACATACATACATATGCATACAAGCATACACACATATGCCCACACACACACGAACACATATATACACCAATCTCATGATCTGTTCAGGCCCTAAGTGCAGTGATAATAATAACTATATTCATCATGACTTAACAGATCTCTCCAGCATTTGAATGCCATTCAGAACTTTTCAAAATTAAGAATAAAAAAAAAGTACATAAAAAATACCATAAGTATCACATGTCTTACACACACACACATTTCACACATACATCAATCACATAGTACACATACAAAAATGATAAGATAAATACCACATATCTCATTCACATATACATACACAACATCCATCACAAAGTAAACATACAAAATATTACACAAAAATAATAACAACAAAATATACACAAAAATTTAAGTACCAACTACATATACACACACACACACACACTCATCCATCACACCGTACACATGATTAATTAGTGAGTACAGTACTAACCAGGTTGATGGTGACCACCTCATTGTATGCAACTGATGTCTCTCCAGCAATCATGCCTGACCCTTTCAGGTTCTCCACCCCCAGTCCTTCTTCCTTGCCTGTTAACCAGTGTCACACTTTACAGCCTCTTCCAGTCTTTTGAATTAAAGACTTCTACCATGTCTCCTTCACTTACTTTACTTTTACTTTTTCTGTCCACTTGTACCTGGAGGTGTTGCTGGGAGATGACTGGCGGCTAGATGGAAAGTCTGACATAGAATCATGCTGTAAATGTGAAGTATGTCTACCACTCCATCTATCCACTGCTGAAGTGGTTTTCCTCTAGCTCTTAAGTCTGAGCATCTGGTACTGAAGGCTTGAAGCCTGATTGATTGACTGGCATCACTGGCCAGGTGGCAAAACCACCCGTATCCGCGTGTGTGCTATAACGGTTGAAAGATATTGTTCTAATCATCTCTCAGATCTCTTTATTTCTTATCATTTCTCTTCATCTTGCCTGCTGGTCTTCAGAGACATCACATCTCACAAGTTGTGATATTTCTTTCAAGTGTTTTTATTTAAAAGTGCAAGTCTGGCACTGGTATGTCAGTGTTCGTACAAGGATTGTACTGAAAAGCCTGCTTTTGTTTCCATAAGGATACTTGGTTGTCTAAGAGGGGGTGAAGCTGGTAGTTCATAGCATTTGCCTTCTGGACTTTAGTCTTAATTTCTCTGTCCATTTTTCCATCTTCAGTAAATAAGTTGCCAAGTACTTAATGCTGAAGCTTGGTGAAGTTGTTTCTCTTTGATTCCAATTTCCAATTTGTCAGACTTCTATCCTACTTACATAAACCCTATATTGCTAGTGCTAATTTTCATGTCATAGTCTTGCAGCTGTGTTTTGACATAGCTAATGATTACTTGGTCATCAGCAAATAACAGTTCATCAACAGATTCGGATCAGGGCTTGCATATTGAGCAATTTTGTTCATGTAGATGATGAAAAGGTGAGGTGATACAACACATCCTTGTCAGACCCCAGATGTTACTTGGAACCAGACCATAAATCCACTTGGAATCTTTACAACACTCTAACTGTGTAAGTTGTTCTTATGTTGTTCATGACCCTTACTTCCATCTGATTCTTAAGACTTTCCAAAGTTTATTTTTTACATGGCTGAATGCCTTTTCATGATCAATAAAGACGAGGTGCAGCTGTTGCCAGTATTCACATGCTTTCTCACAAAGTACGAAAATAGCATCTGTGCATCCTGTTTGTTTTTTGAATCCACATAGGGCTTTGCTTAAGAATGGTTGCACTAAGGTCCTGGTATATTGTTCTAAAATGTTAGTATACACCTTAACCACATGATTGAGAAGAGAAATGACTCTGTGCATTTACAATCTGTTTAACATTAATGGAAAGTTTATAAGTTTAATTAAATTCAATATAAGATAATACCAGGTAGACCAAGGGAAAAAATATTGGACGGACTTGCAGGGTGCCTGAGGACAGAGAGGGTGGAAGATGTACTTGCAGCAACAAGGAACAGATACATATGGAGGGTCATGATCGCCAACGCCATGTGGCAGGGCATATGATGATGATAAGATAACCATAAGATTTCTGAGCACAAACTGATTCCTATCAAGAACTCAGTATGACACGTAGTATAGAAAACATTTTGAAAACTGAATACATCATAGAAGAAATCAATGCCATAACAATACTGCAATATGCTGAATCTATTCATAGAACATACACATATGGCTTTGACTGAAAAAAACAGAGCTATAACTGGCATAACGTCCTGCATATGCTGGATTGGAATAGGCACTAGCTGAATCAGAATAGGCACAACTGAACCGCACAAAAGTGACTGGGTGCAATCTGGGAGTCTCCTTTGCCGTGTGGCCATATGGCAACTTGACACTAAGACTGCAGCAGAGTATTGGTGAAGAGCATCAGTGGTATTAGAATAACACTACTAAGATAATGCAGAAGATGGTAAGTCTTACCAAAGATGTCAGTGATCTTATATCTGGATTCTCCTTGATCCTGGATCAGTTCAGCTCTCACAGAATTCATGGCACTCACTTTCTTGAATTCATCAGGTCGCAAGTACAGATATTTGAAACCCTTGGAGCACAGAAAGCACAATAAATAACATACTACATACAACATCAAAATAATAAATTTCGACAATTTCAAAGTTATCATAATTAATGGCAATTTAATAAAGAATGAAGCATTTTCTCAGACAGTTATACGGTGTGTGCTTCCAGGAGATAGTCACAATTAAAGGCAATTTCATTGCAAATAATTAATTTTATTCAAGATGGTGTCAGGCTGAAGCTTACAGTAGGTAAAAATGTGCTACTGGTCGTCTTTATTCCTACTCCTCCAACTACATCTGTTACCACTACTAACCATGTCACTACTGCTTTAATCACTAACAGCACAAAAATTGCTACCATTGTGAATACTATTTCTACTATCACCACCACTTCTACTATAATTCAAATTTCTTCTTCTTCTTTCATTCACCATCTACATGGTCAGGTCAGATCTAGCAATGAATGTGGCTGTTTTTTTTCCCCCACTTCCTGCCAGTTACCACAGGGCTTGGTGGTCAGAGGAAATGTAGTAAGCCATGCCTCCTGTTACTCTACAATATAGAGGCGACATATCTGCAATAGGTGTTTAGCTGTTCAGTCCTCTTGACTGCAGAGGCAGATTCATGATGGTGTCTGATGCTGGCTGTTAATCAATTTTGTGTTAATGCTCATCTGTCCTTTGATTCATTGCTTTTCATTATCAACAAGAATGTAACAGAAACAAAACAAATAACAAATAAAAAACAAATGAAGGAATAAATGTACAAAATAAACAAATAGATACAATAAGTAATATAAACACACAAAATTCAGCTCATTCTTAAGCTAAGAAAATAGCAAGAGAATACCTCATCAGGTTTATCGGGGTCCTCCCATGCCACACGAAACAGGGACTTGATCTCCTCCGCCAGACCAATACGTGCCCCACTGTTGGCCGAGATAAAGATACGTGGCAGTCCCTTTTTGCGAGAAAACTCTGATGCTTTCTGGAAGTAAAGCCATGTTATACTTAACACTGGTATAATAATTCCAAAGAAAAGTAGTTCTGTGGCAGCTAAAAGCTTGTGATTCCCCAGCGATACCTGTTACATGAGACTGGTCTGTCTCAACGTAATGGACAGACTTTTTCCCTTCCAGTATTCCAACTTTTTTCTCTCTCAGACGAGTATATGCATGTTGTTTTGCCAACACTGTTGAAGCAGTGTGTTGCTGCACAATCTGCAAATGCTGAGTGTTTGTGTGTTTAAATAAGCCACCAGACACCGAATGACTCACATGATCCTTAACCTGCATACTGTTGATGTTCTGCATACATATATCCACAAAAGGAGTTTAGGCACTAACAGGTCTGCACACAATGTTAACCTGGGAGATCAGAACAATCTGCATTCTTTACCCACCAAGTGGAAAGTTCTAAGACAGGATCAAAGCCAGACTTTATGACTGGAAGTCCAACATCCTTCTCATTTGACTATCATGCCCATCAGACATTTGTACACAGACAGGTAAGCGGGGTGTGTGTTGTGTGTGTGTGTGTGTGTGGGTGTGTGTGGTGTGGGGTGTGTGTGTGTGTGGTGTTGTGGTGGTGTGTGTGTGTGTGTGTGTGTGTGTTGTGGTTGCTAGTGTGTGGTGTGGGGGGGGGGGTTGTGGGTGGGGTGTGGGTGGGTGGGGGGGGAGTGTGGGGTGATGGGTGTCAGTGGGTGTGTGTGGTGCATGTGGGTGTGGATGGTGTGTGGGGTGGTGTGTGTGGGGGGGTGTGGGTGTAGGTGGTGTGTGTGGGTGGGGGGTGTTTGTGTGTGTATGGGTGTGTGTGGTGTGTGTGGATGTGTGTGTATGAACAAGATTTTTCCAGCTCTTTATGGGTGGACCTTTACCAAATTTTGAACAAAGCTATGAAGTGCTGAGAAATTAAAACAAAACTTGGGAAAATAAAGCTTCTATGCCAAGGTCATACAGACCAAATTTGTGCTTCAAATCAGTACATTTTGAGGAAGGTGTGTGAACAACACTTTCCAAGGAACTTTCTGACAATATTTGACATCTGTTTTCACTATTGTGACAGTCTACACATTGTCACTGTTGTGGACAGTCTACCACTGTCACTGTTGTGACAATTTACCATTGTCAATACACGTCAAGTTGTGTTCAAACCAGAGGTTCTTCAGAGTCACACTAGCCCTGAGAAATGCAAAATCAAGATTTTATGTATAAGTTTTGTACATAGTTAAATGGCCTGACCATCTTGTTTCCTTTCACATTTTTTCTGTTCCTGAAAAGTTTATAAGAAAAATCAACTTCTTTCAAAAAGGGAAGAGTTTGACATATATGCACACCTAAAGTAGAAATTGTCAGAATGGCTTGACAATCTTTTTTTTTTTTTTTTTTGTAAAAAAAACAGAGAATTTCACCTTGAATAGCAGATCTTCCTGGGGGCCAAACGATCCAATCTTCCACGTCATGTCATTGGCGATGACGATGATGTCTCTCCCTTCTGGAAACTCTGGTGTCTTCAGTGTCATCTTCCACACCACCATCCCAACCTGTACAAAACATTTTTTGTTCATCACACATACAAACAAACAAACAACAAACAAACAAAAGAAACTAATGAAAGTTTAACAGTTCTCTCTCAGCACAGGGTTCAACTATTGATATCTCCTGGTAATCAGGTATTCTAACCAATGTGGACATTTTCTTTTCTCCACAGTTCTATGGGTCTCATTATAGATTTTTAAAAGTATTTTTCTTTGTGGCAGATTTCATTTTAAGAATGCTTCATTTGGATTTTTGTCTCCAAAATTCTCCACTTAGTTTAGTCAGTAGTTGTGTAAATAAACTCTACCTGCCAGATGTTACAGACAGTGGCTCAGAACAGACAAAAGCAGAGAACCTTCAATACTGCCCTACAAGCCAATGACATAATGGACATTAAGCAAGCACGCCATATATTCATTAATCGGCAAAACTTACAGTTCTATCACCAATGTTCTGGATGATATAAGAAATTTACACACACAACTTTATATAATCCTCAGACAGGTAAATGCATACATGCGAACTACACACGCAATTACTCATATTCTCCGCAAGCCCAGGGTGAGAGTGCAAAATCTCTGTTTAGAACACTTCATTGGCTCCCGGTAAAGGCTAGGATTCAATATAAAGTTGCCTGTCTCTGCTTTCAGTGTATCTATCACGAGAACATGCTATCCTATCTTGCCAACCTCCTGCAGGGTTACAAACCTTCTCGAACACTCCGCTCTTCTGACACCTCACTGTTGACTGTTCCTCGCTTCTCTCTAGACACCTTTGGTAAAAAAATCTTTCTCTGTCTTTGGCCCAAATGTATGGAACTCTCTACCACTGTCTCTCAGAAAAACTAAGTGTTTCTCAACCTTCAAACGGCACCTGAAAACCCACCTCTTTCAAACTCATCTAACCTGAAGAGCCTTAATTTGCAAGTCTGTCATCAGACTAATCTCTCCTGCCTGTATAACAGTATTTTGTATAAGGGCCTATAGAGCAAGGTTGTGTGTGTGTGGTGTGTGTGTGTGTGTGTGTGTGTGTGTGTGTGTTGTGTGTGTGTGTGTGTGTGTGCAGATGTGTGTGTGTGTGTGTGTGTGTGTGTGTGTGTGTGTGTGTGTGTGTGTGTGTGTGTGTGTGTGCTGTGTGTGTTGTGTTGTGTCTGTGTCTGTGTGTGTTGTGTCTGTGTCTGTGTCTGTGTCTGTGCTGTGTTTGTGTTGTTCTGTGCTGTGTGATGTGATGTGTGGGTGTGTGTGTGTGTGTGTTGTGTGTGTGTGTGTATGCTTGAGTGAGCATGTGTGTGTATCACTGTATGTGTACAGCTGAGGAGGGGATAGGGGAGAAATTGAGTGGGAAAGAAACTGAAATACTTTAAGAAACTTTTTTAAATCTTTGTTTGTATGTAAATTGTGATGTATGATATGCGAATAGTTTATAATTTGTGAGGTAATTTTGATTGTCAAGGTGTTAATGCTGTAATACTGAAGTTATAATGCTTTTCCTGTATATGGATTAGAAGTTTTCTGTTTTTATCTTCATTCAAAATATTGATTATAATTTTATGTACAACTATTGCATGCATAAACACACACACACGCATGCAAACATAGCACACGCACACACACTCTCTCTCTCTTCACACACACACACACACACACACACACACACACACACACACACACACACACACACACACACACACACACACACATTCTTACAAACACACCACGCGCACAGCAACGCACACGCACACGCACACGCACACACACACACACACATACGCAAGCACACACACGCAGCAATATATAAACACAGTATGCCTGTTTATTCATATGAAAAATCTGTTAATCTTTCTTCATTACATAAGTCAGTGTTTAAATTTTAATATTCTGTGGTTTCTTATGTGTCTTCTTACTTGTATAGCTTTAATGTTTGTTATCTTATTGTGTATGTAATTGTGAACATTTTTTATCACCTTTTGCCTTTCTTGCGAAATGTAAAGCGCTGGTGAGCATGTTTTTATATGGAATATGCGCTATAAAAAATAAACAATTATTATTATATTATTATTATTATTATTATTATTATATTCATCATCACCACCACCACTTGTCGGGGCAGATCACGGAAAAAAAATGTGACCCATAAGCATGAAACCAGTGTTAACACGCTAAGGCAAAAAAGTAGTAGAAGCAAAACTAGGCAGTGAGGATCAGTGTGGGCGATTTTCAGTTTTCAGTAGAACAACATTCCTTCAGCAATTATGTTTGCATTAGTGTACAAACTTAGTTTAAAAAGTGTCATTAAAATGTTCAAAATCAAGATTCTGTTTGACCTACACAGTGAAAACTTGGGTCATTTTTTTTCTATCAGATTGCATATTTTGACCAAATAAAACAGGCAATGTATTGTTTGCAACCCTCGTCTTGTTACACACTGCTGGAAAGGTCTTTATTTTGGCTTTTCCATGCTATCATGCTATGTGAGTCAACCAGAAGTAGCCTTACTACTGAATGGAATTTCGGTCACTTAAACAGAGAGAGAGACACAGAGAGAGAGAGAGAGAGAGAGAGAGAGAGAGAGAGAGAGAGAGAGAGAGAGAGAGAGACACACACAGACAGAGACAGACAGACAGAGAAAGACAGACAGACAGAGAGAGACAGACAGACAGAGAGAGAGAGACAGAGACACAGAGATGCAAGAGACACAGAGACAGAATGAACAAATGAAAATGTCTTATTAAGTGTAGGCCACAGACTTCAGTTCAAAACAATTTAAGGTGAGGGTCTGCATAGTCATTCTATACACCTGTGTCAAACATTCACATAACATAGATATACACAAAGACATGTCTTTTTGCAAAACTGATAAAAAGATATTTGAATCAAAGACTGCCCACGCCTTATGTATTTTATATCATATAATTAGTGCACTCTTTCAAGGCCATTTTTTCAAAAACACCATCTGGTGAGTACGCCACTTCAAATTTCTACAGTTCCCACATCTTTCACCCAATAACATTCAATTAGACATTAAAATGATCAGAAAAGACAGCCGACTTAAAAAATGCTCCTCAAAACATTACCAAATCAAGTTAACACTGGTTCTGTGCTGATGTGTGTTTTTCATAATATATATGTCCCTTCCTGCTACAATCTTTTTCTTAGCCCTGTCTCCATTTAACTCTTCCTCTTCTCTCTCTTTTCTCTGCCTCACACAAGTGATCACCAATCCTAAAACACATCGATCATCCCCATGTATCTCCTGCCTTAACGCTACCTCATTGTCACCAGGCAGACGGTGACAGGGACACAAATGCTCTCCCCTACTGTCCAGCATCATCTCCACACACGTCAAAACCTCCAGTGGATTCCTCTCCTCCTTCTTGTTGTGTATCTTGTCATGCTCCTCCCACTGTTGTAGCAATGCCTGCAGAATTAACAATGATATCAAAAACAACGGTGATGCCATTAGACTGGACAACAGCAATTAAAATTAATAAATGTATGAATAAAACAAGACAACCATATCATGCTGATAATCTTTCTCTTGATTAAATGAGAAATGAGTAACCAGAAACACATGAAAAAGAGAATAACAACATGAACTGCATTGAAGAAACAAACATTCACACATTTTCGACCAACAGTCGCCTCAAGTAATTATGACATCAATGTAAGCAGTGTATATCAGAACTGTTAACACTCACATGCAGTCAAACCACAGATAGGCAATCTGCTTACAGCACACATGAATTGTACTTCTTCTTTGGAAAAAGGCTAACCTGCTTGAATATCTCAGGATAATCATAGACATATGTGGTGCCACTGGACTGGGCCTGGAACCTCTTCAGCTGTAGTTGGTCCTTGGTCTGGTACGGAGTGGAGATCAGCAGGCCATGCATAGGTCCTCTCTTGGATCCATAGGACTCAAACATGATCTGAAACACACACATCAACAGATCATGTATATGACCTCTGTTGGACAGGTAAGACCTAAACACGATCTATAACAAAGACATCAACAGATAGTGTATAGGTCCACCCCTGAACCAGTGTGAATCAAACATAATCTAAAACATGTATTATCATGTACAGAATGTCTTTGATCTGCAAGATTCAGATATGACCTTAAATATATACATCAACAAACCTTCTACTGGTTCTCTGCTGGATCCAAATGACTTAATAAACGTCGAAAACAAATGTGTACCTCAAGGACTGAAAAGCAATTTTTTGTATCTATATGAATCAAACTTGAGATAAACCAAACTGGATTTTACCTGGAACAGTTCACTTCACAGCATCGCTAGCAATGACTTCTTTACTGAAAATACTGCCTCACTAGTTGCTGACTCTAATCAAAATGCCTGAGCATTGCCTTCAGTCTTGATAAATATTTGACACAAAAGTCATGATCCTCTAGAAACAGAGGAAACAAGTTAAATCTCCCTAAAGACAAAGCGCAGCTACTGAAGTGGCAATACAATTAAAATCAGCAGCACATGCAGTTCTCTGTCCATGAAATGTACCTATTACAAAAGTATACAAGTGCAGGTGCATATCATCAGTGGTCAGTGGACACCTCTAATTCCTTGACAATCAATTAAAAGACAACTACAGAATCCACTTGGAAACGGATTCTCTGTCTCCTAAACATTGGGTTATAAGATTACATCATCATCATCAAGTGCCTTGCCACATGGCATTGGCAATCATGGCCTTCCATCTGTTTCTATCCCTTGTTGCCTCAAGCATCTCTTCCACCCTCTTTGTCTTCAACCACTCTGCAAGTCCGTCCAATATCTTCTCTCTGGGTCTACCAGGTGCTCTCTTTCCCTCCAGCTTTCCTGTTGTGACCAGGTGTCCAATTCCCCTTTCCTCATAAAATGGCCTATAAATGTTGCCTGTCTTTTCCTAATCTTCCTTGTCAATGATCTTCTTGTGTCTGCCTCCATTAAGACTGTCTTGTTTGTTTTCTTTGCTCTCCATGGAACTCTCAACATTCCCCTTAGAAACCACATATCAGCTGCCTCAATCTTGTTCTGGCTTTGCTTGTTGACACTCCACGCCTCACAACCATATAACATTCTCGGTTCCATATAACATTCAAGAACTCTCTTCCTGATGTTAATTGATAGGCATTTGTTGGTAAGAATGCTTTTCATCTTCTTGAATGCTGATTTGGCTTGGCCGATTCTGCTGGATATTTCTGATGTGCATCTGCCATTTGGTGAAATGATCGTTCCCAGGTATTTAAACTTATCAACCTGTCTCAAGGTTGTGCCATTTGCTGTTATTTTGCATGAGGGGATTTCATGTTTTTTACTGATCACCATGACTTCAGTCTTCTTGCTCTGAGGTTCCAACCCCTTACCTTTACTTTCTATTTCTAGTATATTCACAAGGTTGTGTAGGTCCCTTTCATTTTCTGCAATTAGCACGGTGTCATCTGCGTATTGAATGTTGTTTATCATTTTTCCTCCAACCTTTAATCCAGGGTCTTCCTCTAGGTTTCTCATGATGTTTTTGCTGTAAAGTGAAAACAGATCTGGTGACAAAACACAACCCTGTCTGACTCCTCTTTTGATATTTTGGAAAGAGCTTGTATCATTTTCTATTCTCATTGCAGCTGTTTGTTCCCAATACATATTTCTGATAATTCGTAGATCATTTCCATCAATATCGAGTCTTTCTAGTTGGTTGATCAATTCTTCATGTCAAACCCAATCGAAAGCCTGGGTATAATCAACAAAGCATAAATAGAAATCCTTATTCATCTCGACTGACCTCTTTATGATAGTTCTTAGGATGTATATGGCATTAATAGTTCCTTTCCCTTCGACAAATCCACACTGTTCTTCTGCTATTTCTCTTCTGATTCTATTCCTTGTCCTCATCATGATTATTCTTAATAGGACTTTTGTTACATGACTCATCAAGCTGACTGTGCAATGGAGTTCGCATTCTATAGCCCCTGTCTTCTTTGGAAGTGCAATGAAAATTGATTTTGACATCATTAACAGAAAATGATATGCTGGATGCTCAATAGTACTTAACTAGGGCGCAAAAAGCATGGTCTTGACGTGCTGAAGCACTGTGTCAGAGGAATGTCGCCACCCGGACAGGATTGGGGTAGTGAGCTGGGATGAGCGCAACAGCAACTCCTGACAATGGGCACCACTTGCTCAACCAGCTGTCCAATTACTTTGCAGTTACTAAAGCCTTTTGCAACTGCTGAGCTTATGTGCTCGTAGGATATGATTATGTAGGTGCATTTAAACTGCAAAATGCTAACATCCAACATATGAACAACAATCACCCAAAAGACAACATTACCTGCCCAGTGCGAGGATCTGTGACCTCCTTGTAGACACTGATGTTTAGATAGTAGCCACTCTCATTGGTGACAAATACACGGATAGGGAAGCTGGTTGTGTTGATGGAGGCTCCTGTTGTCAGCCTGCACACACACACACACACACACACACACACACACACACACACACACACAACACACACACACACACACACACACACACACACACACACACACACACACGCACGCATACACACACACACACAAACAAGCGTAAGTGAATCTGTTTGAGATAACATTCTTAGGCAAAATGACAATGAAACTAACACAGCTGAAATGGACCACATTTCACTTTTGAGTCATTTCTCCATCAGTGGGTACAATATTCCTTGGTTCAACTTTACCTGCCACTCACCTGAAGTCAGTTTTTATTAAAATTTTCTCTGGTGAAGTTAAATGTCAGGTCATTTCAACCTGCATTAATGGACATTTACAATATGTGAACACTGACACAATCCAGAAGAACAAGAAAACCAATGTAAGCGCGTCTCCAACAGACAAAACAAAACAAGCGCAAATTTTCGGCCAACTAGCCTTTGTCAAGCACGAACGCACGGTCACAGACAAATCACAGACACACACAATGGATAATAAAAACGGGACTAAAAACTTCCTGCCGCCTCGTCCAGAAAATTTGCACTTGTTTTGTTTTGTCTTGTTGGAGACGCGCTTACATTGGTTTTCTTGTTCTTCTGGTTTGTGTTTGCTTGGGCGCGGGCAGTCACTCTTGTTTTGGATCTTTTTTACTGACACAATGCCATGATGATGGGGATGATGTGTGATGTTGATGACGATGATGAAATACATGAGTAACAAAAAACATTTTTAGACAATAAAATTTCTGATCATAATACATCCTTAAACTCACACACACAGTTAGAGACTTAAACAGAAGGTGTCGGTCAAACTATGTAGACAATTATACAGCTTATCTATTTTTTAGATACAAACAGATAAGAAATAGTCTATCACTCATGTGACCATGATGAACTTGAGGAATATCAAAAGACTCAGGGTGATACTTTATACAGTTCCTGAGACATGAAGATGTAACTTATTACGTCTGTGGGGGTTCACTAACACATAAAAACTACTGTCGACACGTTTTTTTCTTTTTTCCAAAAATCACCATTTTTCTAAAACCAAACCACAGCCATTCTGATGATGTAAAGACTGAATCATGAACTATAGTGCAACCTAACCAGAGAGGAAAAGAAGGACAGGAAGTGTGAGAGTCAAAGCCACTACATTTGTTTTGAGGATGAAGTCATCATGCTCGGACAATTTCATAGGTGTTCCACCCAGCTTTGTAGGTAAATATTTGGTAGACTCCTTGATCCTTCACAAAACCCCATATGGTCACATTGTCTTGAAATGGGGAAGGGGAATGGGGAAAAATGAGGCCTACGAAAACACTTAACAAACACGGCCAGAACAATTACAGTCAGTTTTCATACTGTAGGATGCAATTCAGCTTGAGACATCTGATCCATGAATCAATAGTTTATATTAATAAATAAATAAATAAGTACATACATATCAATAAATACATGAATGAACGAATGAATGAATGAATGAATGAATGAACAAATGAAAGAATGAATAACTGACAAATAAATTAAGAAATCCCCTCTTCATTATCCAAAATTAACAAATCCCCTCTTAATCATCCAGCCTTGGCCAGTGACATAAACAGTCCCAAGTGGCTGTTAGTTCTGAACTTCAATGAATCAGGGTTTTTTCTTTGTTTTTGGTTTTTTGTTGTTGTTGTTTGTTTGTTTGTTTTTGTGTGTGTGTGTGTGTGTGTGTGTGTGTGTGTGTGTGAATTATAGACTGATAACAGGCAACAAGCTACATGTTTGCAGGAAAGAGGGACAGAGAGGGTAAGGGGGGACAAGAGGGAGTGAAGCTGTAAGCAATGAATCAAAAATCAAAGCGACTTGTTGTTTCACCTGATCGTAAACTTGAGTTCTGCATGCAGCACTCTCAGCTTCCATAGACGACCACCATACCGCATGATGAAGGTCCGTACTGTCTCCACCAGCTTAGACAGACAATACTTTTATCAAATGTTGTAACAGAGGCAATTCTCCTACTATATATAAATCATATACATGTATGTGAGGCAGCACTCTTCACACACAAGCAAATTACCAAAATATGCATGTATACATACATGCACGCACAAAACACATATACACACAAATGCATCTCACAGTCAAATCCCATTTATGCACAGAATACGTACATTTCAGCAGTTATGACAGACAGAATTATGATTACAAATTCACAGCTTGAAAGGAATGAAGTCTTGGTTTTTGTACAAATTCAGACATCTAAGAGATTTAAACCTGAGCTATTAACTACCATTGGTGATGTTAATGTTGTTGTTGCAGTTGTTATCATCATCATCATCATCATCACTATTATTACTGTTGCTGTTATTGTTGTTGTTACCATCATCATCATCATCACCGTTAGTGTCGTTTAAAGCCCAACTGAATGCTCAGAACCATATCAAGGCAATGACCCTCTCAAACAAAACATACATCTAAACACACTGATGACACTAGTGAAAAAAAGCTGGAAAAGGCAACTAAGTACATATATCACTGTATTCACACAAATGATTTCAGAATATGCCCTTGGCATTGGCCATTCCAAAAATTTATCAACAGGGGATTAAAAACAAACTTGAATGCAAATACATAAACATAACTAAAGTACGTAAAAATGCAAGTAATAAATATATCCAATAATAAATCCTAACAGACAGAAAGTATGTAAGGCTTTATGGAAAACATACGGGTGAATAGACCATCAAGGCAAAAAATGAGCAAGGAAGAATGACAGAAAGCAAAGAAGCAAGTCAGAAACAATGAGTGACAGAAAAAAGAAAATTTCTAGCACATCATTTCAAGAAGGTAGGGTTATTATGTACACTGAAAGAGCCCCTGGCAGCCTCATATGGGATCAATTAGAAAAATTGCAGGGTTTTGCCTTCTTACTGGTTCTTGCATAAACTCAGGCTTAAGATCTAGAAATGATTCTTTGATTAGGGAAAAATATGCAAATGCATGGATTTGTGAGCTACAGAAAGCAAAGCTCCTTGATGCTGAAGATTCCGGGACAAGATTCCAAAATTGAATGAATGAATGAATGAAAATTTATATCGCGCAACAAAAATCTCCATGCTATAAAAGCATGCTCGCGGCGCACGGTGGGGGGGAGGGGAGGGCACAAAAACAATTCCACACAGCCTTTGCACCAACATTCATAAAGGCATTCAAGGTATTCACATTCAAATAAGCAATCCCATACAACATTAGAAAAAGTGTGTCTTGAGACTAGATTTAAAGGATGAATGAGTCTTTTTCTCCCTGATGCTCATGGGAAGCATGTTCCACTTGGTAGGGGCAAGGTATTTAAATTCTCGCTGACCATATCTTAACTGAGTTAAATATCTTACAGCCAATATAACTACTATACCTCTTTGTTTTTCTCATCCACATAGATGAATGCACAGAATCAATGAAATTGTCAAATACACACACACACACCACACACACACATACACACACACACACACACACACACAAACACACACACACACACACACAAACACACACACACACACACACATACACACACATACACACACTAATGTCACTCACTTTTCCATGGTCTGACAGTGTCAAAGTAGGCACAAAGTTCAGGAAAATTTGATTGCAGTCTGTCTTGGCCGACTGCAAAACACAATGATTCATGTAACCTGTATTACAAATTTTATGCCTTTTTTTGGCTGACTGCAAAAAAACAAAAAAAAGATTCATGTTACCTATATTACAGATTTTATGCCTTTTTTGGCTGACTGCAAAACAAAATGGTTCACGTAACCTATACTCGTATCACAGATTTTATGTTTTTTTCCCCTACCAAATTATGTTCAGTGATGATTACTCAATTTTGAGCTGACATCTTTATTAGTGTGTCTATCTATTTGATCAGACTAATAATACACTCAGATATTCATACACAGGGGGTAAAAAGAAACAACCAACTACAGACACCAACCAATAGTTAGTTCATTTGCATATGCATCCTCTGTGTGTGTGTGTGTTGGTTCGTTGCTTGATTTAACGTCTTTTCACTATAAGTGATATTAGACGGTAAATCTAGTGGTTAGGACCTCGCGTTGTGTGTGTGTGTGTGCGCAAATGCATGTGTGTGCATCTGTGCATGTGTATTAGAGTGTACGTATATGTGTCCGTCTATCTGTATATGCGCGTGTATTTGTCGTATAAATGTACTCAAGAGTATGTGCATGTGTGTGTGTGTGTGTGTGTGTGTGTGTGTGTGTGTGTGTGTGTGTGTGTGTGTGTGTGTGTGTGTGTGTGTGTGTGTGTGTGTGTGTGTGTGTGTGTGTGTGTGTGTGTGTGTGTGTGTGTATGTGTGTGTGTATGTGTGCGTGTGTGTGCGTGTGTGTGCATCTGTGTGTGTGCGCGCATATGTCCGTGAGTGCGTATATGTACACAATCTGTTTGTAAGAGTGAATACCTTCCACCAACATGGACACAGAGATCAGAAATCATTTGTCAGATTAACAAATCTGTGCCGGATTCACACACACACACACACACACACACACACACACACACACACACACACACACACACTCATACACGCATGCACACACACACACACACACACACACACACACACACACACACAAAACACACACACACATACACACACACACACACACACACACACACACACACACACACACACACACACACAACACAACACACACACACACACACACACACACACACACACACACACACACACACACACACACACACACACACACACACACACATACAGCAGCCAACCAGAAAACCCTTTAACATCTCAAACACAAAATGAACAAATGCAGAATTACCAACTGCACATTAGGATTGGAAAAGGCAACCTCCACCGAGTCCATGGCTTCCAGCAGTGTTCTTTCTCCCTCATTTTGTAGGTACTCAAATGAAGCTTCCTGGAATAGCATATTTTCTAAATCATTCCTTTCCACATCAATGATATATCTGAACACATTCACAGAAAAAGAAAATTACAATCATTTTCCACTGAAGGAAAACAAACACACAAACCTACCGTTCAATTATCAAAAATATATCTACTTCCAGTTCCATACAAAAAAACATTTTGGTATTTTGGAAGAGCAGTCGAAAATACTATCTCACAACTCAAAGTTTCTGTTGTTCTTTGTTTGTTGTTTTCTTTTTCCACTTCAAAAGCCAAATCATATTTGTGACTTTCCACCACGAAATGAGTCACTTGTCCACTTCAGGCAGTTTTCACTTTTTCATTGCTTCTAAATGTACATTTACTGCTCTTTCTAATGAAAAAAACCATTTTAAAATCGGACAATAAATACCTGAGGTACAGCCTTCCAAACATGGCACTCTTCCGAAACACAGTTTTGAGAAAATCAAGAAAAACGAAAGTGAAAGTTCAGCATCAGCATGTTGAGTAGGGTAATGCAAATAGCTTTTTCACTAAGAAAGAACCACAATATGCGTAATTTATTGAATGCAGAATGTGTAGGAAGGGTTCCGGCATCCGCTAAAATCAACAACTCCATAACAAGCCCTGACACCCCTCTTGCTTATTCTGCTCTATTGTGCAAAACGCTACCAGTGGACAAGCGACTCATTCCGTGATGGAAGGTCACATTTAACTGCACATGTTTGTTTGTTGTTTTCTTTTTCTACTTAAAAAGCCAAGTCAAATTCAACTGCACATACTCTACAGTGTCTAAAAGGTGCCAGCTATCTCATCCCTGGTCATCTCCACCTTGCTGACATTCAACTCAGAGTGAGGTAACCCAGAGGAAACTGTCACTCTCATGTTATCAAATGCAATTTTCACACACACACACACACACACACACACACACACACACACACACACACGCAGGCTCACATACCCTTTCTCTCACGTCTATCTCCTCACAAACATACACCACTAAAACCCACCTTGGTAATCAGATCTGAGTGTCGCACGATGGCACGCACAAAAAATCTGTAGTCAGTGACCTGCTGACCCTCAGCCACCTTGGCCTTGCCCAGGTAGAGGTGCATCTTGTAGTTGGCAGTGGGCATGTTCACAAGCTCGTAATTACGCATGCGGTTAATCTCCAGCTGAAAGGCCAAGCCTGGCTCCAGGTGGCGATAGATCTGATCCTCCGCAAACTGAAGCAACAAGAACATGTAGAGAAATAAATAAGAATAAATAAATATACATACTCATAGTTACACATGAGGCAATTAATAAACAAATAAATTAATATGTGAATATGTCACTCATAGTTACACATAAGATGATCTCCATCCTGGAGGCTAAGCCTAAATAAACTGAAGCTTACACAGATTTTTTTTAATATCATCATCATGTGCCCTGCCACATGGTGTTGGCGATCATGGCCCTTCACACGAATCTATCCCCTGTCGCTCCAAGTACATCTACCACCCTCTCTGCCTTCAGTCACCCTGCAAGTCTGTCCAATATTTTCTCCCTGGGTCTACCAGGTGTTCTCTTTCCCTCCAACTTTCCTCCTGTGACCAGGTGTTCTAATTCCCCTTTCCCCATAAAATGTCCTATAAATGTTGCTTGTCTTTTCCTAATCTTCTTTATTAATGATCTTCTTGAGTCCGCCTCCTTCAAGACTGTCTCGTTTGTTTTCTTTGCTGTCCATGGAACTCTCAACATTCTTCTTAGAAACCACATTTCAGCTGTCTCAGTCTTGTTCTGACTGCGTGTTGACCGACTATCACAACTCACAAAAACAAAACCGACAAAACCAACAACAAAAAACCCAAAAGAAATGCAGAAATGAAATTTTAAGTGCAAAGAACCTCAAGCAAAAACAAACAAACAAACAAAAAAACAAAAAAAGTTGTCTTGTACTGACCTGTTGATTTTTTTTATTATCCAGTTACATGCCTAACAAACTACCACAAGAATTGTACTGACTTTGTGTGTCCTGAAACATACCTGAAATTTGGCTCTGTATGTGAAGTACTTGGGAGCTGATCTCTGCAAAACAGGCAGACAAGTTCTCAATGAAAAACATCATCAGGTAAATAAATATTAAAAGTGAGTGCCAGCAATATAACTGAACAAATGACGATAACCATTATTTTGTGAAAACCTACAAACACAAAATGCCAGGATCTTAATAGTGCTGATTTGTCTGACTATATTGTCTACATTTGTCTGTATTTATTTTCTTTCTATTTCATTAACAACTTAACTTTTTACACAGGGAGGTAGAAAGAAACTCTAGGAAGAGCTAGACAACAGAAGGTCTTCAGAGAAGTAACCCCCTTTAGACAAGTGTTTCGGCCCTGAATTCCTTACACTCTCGGGGGGCCGGGCCACATCCAGGTCATGACTCCTGGATGCCCTTCTGCTGTTGTCTATTTTTTTTTTTTCCCACGCCGGGGATCGAACCTGGGCGATTCTGCGCTTCAGAACTGCGGTACGCGGTTTTACCAATGTGCTAACGGGGCACACATCATCTGTAGGGAATTTAATCCTTATGAAGTTCACTTTTTTCGTTCCTCCTTGCCCAGATCCAGCTTGAGCTCCTTTCTGCTGCCTCTACCATCGCTTTAAGGGCTCTAGTCCTCTTCTTCCCAGAAATGGCGAGTTGTTTCATGAGATCATAAGCGGAGGTGCCCACAAACCCTCTTGCCCCGACCTCTATGGCGAAGATTTTGACCCGCAGACCTGCTTTCTTCAGGGTGCTGGCAAGACCGGCGTATTTTTCGGTCTTGTAGATATGTGCTTCTTCCATTCTGCTTTCGTATGGCACAGTGAGTTCTATCAGAATCACTTGTTTCGAGGAGTCAGAGTGGAGAGCGATGTCTGGTCTCATGCCTGTCTTGCTGATGACATCTGGGTAATTTCTCCACTCTGGGAGGTCTGCTGTACACTCCCAGTCGACTGCTCCATCCAGAAGACCCTTTGGCAATGTGCTGGTTGTCATAGCACTTTCGGGCCAGACCTGTTTCCCTCCTGCTTTGTAGAACGTTGTCATAGCAATTGGTGCGTTTGGGGTCATGGTTATTTCGCTAACCACATCTGTGATCACTTTCAGAACTTGGTTGTGCCTCCATGTATACCTTCCTTGGGCTAGCGCTACTTTGCAAGAGCTTAGGACATGTTCCACTGTTTGTTTCTTCTGACAGAGCGGACATGCTGGGTCGTCTGCTTTCCCCCATTTCACTAAGTTTGCATTCGAGGGGAGCAGGTCATATATAGATCTGAGGAGGAAGCTTATCCTTAGAGGAGCCATGTGCCACATATCGTTCCAGCTGAGACTTCTTTGGAGTGCACTGTCCCATGTTGTCCATTGCCCCTGTTGACATTGCTGGACTGCCTTCTGCACTCTTTTGACATCTTCTTCTTCCTTCAACTCCTGTATGATCATGTCTCTTTTTTCCTTCCCTTTGGCTTTGGACCACCACTGCATTTTTTGTTGCTCCCAGTCCCTGTCTGTTAGTTTGCGTGTGTCCAATTATTTCTTTGATGCTGAGGTTTCTCTTGGCATTGTTTACAGCCTCTTGGACTTTCCACTTTCTGCCAGTTCTCAGCTTTGGATGAACTGATCTCACGATATTGTCTTCCGATTCCTCCAGCATGCTCAACAGTCTTGCTTTTCCAACTTTGTATTCCTCCACTATGGATTTGAGAGGTAGCTTCAGCATTGCTTGACGACAGTAGAATGCAACATCAGTGAGACCAGGTGGGACACCGAGCCATTTTCTTGTGTATTTGTTGATTTTGGCTTCCATTGCTTCGACTGTGCTGGTGCAAATGTCATAGATTAGCAGTGGCCACAGCAGCTTTGGTATCAGCATGAACTGTAGACACCAGACTTTGTATTTGCCTGGCAGTCCGCAGTTATCTATTTTCTTCAGGCCTTCTTCTGCTGTTTGCTTGGTTTCACATCCCCTTTGTGTGTCTTTCAGGGAGTCATCATACCATCTTCCGAGACTTTTTACTGGCTCTTCTGTGACAGTGGGGATGGCTTGGTTGGCTACCATGAATTTGACTGAATCTGCCACTTTTCCTTTTCGCAGTGAGAGACTTCGGGATTTCTTAGGTTTGAACCTCATTCTTGAAGAGGCCACCAGCTCATCCAGCTGCTTTAAGATTTGGTGTGTCTCTTCCTCATCCGTGGACAAGACTGTTGTGTCATCCATGAAAGCTTTCAGAGGA
>CM060311.1:43347691-43402691 GCA_030674185.1 Monoplex corrugatus
TCTATTCCCCTCAACACATATGTGCACACAGAGAAGAAACCATTACCTTTGTGCGACAGAAGTTCTGGAATCTCAGAGCCAGGCCACTGTCTTCAGCGGTGATGTCCACCTTCATGGCAATGTTGATGATGTGGATGGGGTCGTCCTGGTCAGACACGCTCTGAAGACGAGTATACTCATATTTCCAGCCTGCCCAACAATGCTAGAATGCACGCTGTTTATAACTTGCAATTTACAACACTGAAATAAGGCAGTTAACTACTACCCCAATTCAGCTTGCCTTACATCAATAAAAATCCTTGTCTGTAATTCTGAGATGATCTGTTACAAAACCTACCCTTTGCTGTAATTAACGATGGCAGTCAGAATAAAATCAAAGAGAAATTTCCCTTCCCACCCCCTACCCTTCATCACCTTGCCGGCTATAGGATTAGGAAAAAAAAAAAAGAATCACCATAGTATCTGAGGTGAAATGCTTGTAGAATCATCCATACGCTGTGAAGTTTTGCTTTCCTGAGTAAACAGAAACTGAAAAATCAACAAACAAGCAAAAAAACAACAAAAAACAAAAACACCAGCTACCTTATTATGAGTGTCACTGGTTGAAGAGATCAGCTGATTGGAGATTCACAAACTGACTGGTTTAACAAATGAGATAACTGATTGTTTTTAGATAATGACTGGTTGAATAGGTTGAATAAACCAAATGATTGCAGGTCTTTACATCTGATTGGCTAAACAAATTAGCTTATTTCTAGCAAATGAGCAGTATGTGAAACTGATCAGTTGAAAAATTATCAAGTAAAAAAGACTGAAACTTTCCTGCTGCTCCATCCTCTGTCCTTTTCTCACACAGGACAGAGCAGCAGGGAAGTTTCAGTTTTTTTCTCCTAATTTTTGTATCTTTTGTTTGTTTGTTTTGTGATCTTACGCTTGACAAAGGCCAGTTGGCCGAAAATTTGCGCCTGTCTTGTCTGGTTGTATTAAATATGTGTTCTTATTCTTTTTTTCGTGTTTTTACCAATTCTGCAAGCCATGTCAGCGTTCAGCAACTTACAGAAATAAACAGCCTTATCCACGTTAGAATAAACAAACCTTGTATATTTGTGCTATTTGATTATCTCCTGCAAAAGATACAGCTAGGCATACTTTTCAACTGTACAAAAACGTAGATTCTATAAGCATACATTCTATTTTACCTTTTGACTGAATCAAAAAGCAAAGATCTAATTCTATTTTACCTTTCAACTGTATCAAAACTTGACTGAAATTTTGTGACAAGTGATAGGCTATATATGTACACATCTATATGCTATCTGAAGCTTTATTTAGTGCCTTTAGCTAATGCTAATACAAAAAATAATAGTACGCACTTCCAGATTTTGTTTTAATTTTTCACCTGCACAGAAATTTGAATGAGAAATGCCTGTTTCATAAACAATTATTTCTTTTGATATAAAAATAAAAATTTAAGATTACAGAATGGCTTGACTATCTTGTTTCATTTTGTTGTTTGTTTTTGTCATTATCAACCAACAAGTGGAAAAAAGTCTCTGAACACTTGACAACTGTTTACAGCCTTATTTCACAATAGAAAAGAATATAATTACTTTTTAGCAATGTTTGGTCATCTCATTTCTATGTTATGTATATGTTTGTTTGCCTGTATATAAATTTGTTTCATTTTATTGACGTTTAAAAAAAAGATATATTACCTCAACAAATATACTGGTCCCTAAAATGACAAATTATATCTTATCACTATCAGACAGAAGACTATTTCCTTTTGAAACTTGTTTTCCAAAAATGTAAAAGTCTGTATGAAATGTGTACCTGCATGGACTGCATGGAGCCGAAGTCCTCTTCGTCAGCCAAGAAGGGACTGTCTGACTGCTCATGGCTCTGGAACTTGTCCATGAGCTCTTCAAAGTTGCTGTTCACATAATACAATCATCATCCTCATCATCGCCATCATCATGACTACTAACACTGCAGCCACTATCATCATGATTGTAACATGTTGCCTTCTAATCATGATTTGCTGAGACTGAGAATCTGACCTGAGTATAACAGCTAATACAATCTTCCAAAATCTGAAAATTTTCCAAGAAAGGTTCAACATTTCAGCATTTCCATATGTACGCCTCAACCATATGAGACAAGAAAGATCTGAAAAACTCCTTGAGCCTCTGCAAAGTTCTAAGCATGGGCACAGTTCTACACAAGCTATTTTACAATCAAAACACTTTCCTATGATCAGCATAATGCATTCATGCACACAGAAATATTCATATTTATGTATATGTACACAGACAGCCAGACAGACAAAACAAAAACATGCACATACAAACACAAACGCCTTGGTTTCTCTCGCCTATTCTACTATCCTTGCAGAGCTAAACAAAACAAAAAAATACACACACCCCTACTTTTCATTCTGTTCTTTTACAGCTTAACTCACAAACATACATGCATAAGCCAAAACATTCTCCTTCCTAATACAGCATAACTCACCAATTAAGCTACCCTTCACCCCCTCCCCCCTCCCCATATACACATATAGATTCTGACTACCATGTGAAGCCAGTAACACTCACTTTGACAAATCATCAAAAGACTCAAAAGCTGTCATGACACCGTAACGCTGACAAATAGGAGAGTCTTCCAAGTTGTCAGAGTCTGATGAGTCTTTCTCCAGTGTGCTTGCACGCAACATGCTGTGAGAATCAAAGCGGGTCACCATCATCCTGAAAAACACACAGATACATAACTGTAAATGTTACTGCTATATTCTGTTGCTGCTATGTCCTGTAAGCCATACCAGGGGCTGGCTTATGGAAAATGAAATCATCCAGCATGCTCACCCATCAAAGATGCAGACTGCAACAAAACAGTCAAATATGGTCAGCTAACTTAACCACTTGAGTTCTCCACATTCCATTAAAAAACAAAATTCTGATTGTATATTGTGCACATTAATTACAAATAATTAACATAATAATAATATATTCATATTATAGTATACTATGAAAAAGTACATAGCGCAACATAATACTTGTCTGTACAGAAGTTGACAAAATATGTGCAGTGGTTTACCAAACGGGTGCAGTACATATATATATATATATATATATATATATATATATATATATATAATATATATATATATATATATACACACACACACATATATGTGAAACTGTCAGAATGTCCACTTCCAGAATTAAAGAACACCAAAACACTTATAAGGCCTCGCTTATAGCAGCGAGAGAACATAAAGAAACAGAACACTAAATGTCATGGAAAAACCCTACTGATTATGGTCACTGAAAATTCAAAGGAAAACAAAGACAGATTCTTCTGTGAGATAAAATCTTAATTAAAAGAGTTGTGTGTGTGTGAGAGTGTGTGTGTGTGAGAGAGAGAGAGAGAGAGAGTGTGTGTGTGTGTGTGTGTGCATGTGTGTGTGCGTGTGTGTGTGTGTGTGTGTGTGTGTGTGTGTGTTTTGTGTGTGTGTGTGTGTGTGTGTGTGCATGTGTGTGTGCGTGTGCGTGTGTGTGATTACATAAATGCATGTCATGTATTTGTGAGCATGTATTCTCTCCCTTTTTGGCACATATGTAGTACTATTATATTTTGATGCCTGCATGCATAACTTTATCAGAACACATACACAACATCTGGCAAATCTGATTCCTATCCAAAACAAGAAAAGAAAACTGTTGTGCATGAACACATATATCCTAAAGCCACCCAAAGTCTATCCAAAATGTAGTTCTTCTCATAACCAAATGCACAGAGCAGAACCAACCTGTTGGGATGGGATCGTGGCAGAAAAAAGCGGAACTCCACCACCGAATGTCTGTTCTGAATTGATGAGTGTTGCAGGGAGTTTAACTCGTAAGCAATGTATGCACGGCGGACGTACACCTGCATGCACATGTAAACATAACAGTCACAGACAACAATACATATAACTTGTGTTAACTCAATGGAGTCGCAGTCACCATATGACTGTGATAGGCTGAAACTATGCCTTTTTAATGCTCAGTCGGCATGCACTGGTGACAAAGCCGATGTTATTGCTGACTTTGTCGCAGATGAGCATGTTGACATTGCTTTTATCACGGAGACATGGCTTAACCCCCTTGGTCACGAACCTATACTTGCTAGCCTCACTCCGAGTGGTTACAGGCTTGCTTCTTTCCATCGCTCATCCCGAGGTGGCGGTATCGCCATCCTCTACAACGACTCACTCCATTCCCGCCTATCTTTCTCGCAGTCTCTGCCTTTCTCCCATCCTTCTTTCGAGCACGTTGAAGTATCCTTCCAATCCACCCCTCACCCCATCACCTTCTCCTGTGTCTATCGACCCCCACCTAGCTCTGCCAACAAACTCACCACATCCATGTTTCTCTCTGACTTTGACCAATTGCTTGACCACTACTGCCTCTTACCTGGAAATCTCATCATTCTAGGTGATATCAATGTCCACTATGACAACACTCACCGTTATGACACAAGACATATCATCAACTCTCTGTCCAATCATAATATGACTCAACACATTTCTGAACCAACCCATCAAAAAGGTCACATTCTTGACTGGATCATTTCTCGTGATCATCACAATTCCGCTACTGACAACTGCTTAGTTCTTTCTACCCGTCTAACTTCAGCCCTTCCATCTGACCACTCTGCAATTCTCTGTTCTCTCGACATTTCTCCTCCTTCCCGTACCATGCGCACAGTGACTCGACGCAATCTCAAATCTATCGACCTCTCCACATTTTCATCTGATGCCTCCCGTCTCCTTTCTGAAAAGTCACATAACCTTGCCGATGAATTCTATACTACTCTCCACCATCTTCTGGACACTCATGCTCCAGCCACAACCCGTCTTTTACCTGACCGCCCCCCTACCCCCTGGCTCACTCATGAGATCGCCTGTGCAACACGTGCCCGCCGCAGAGCAGAGCGCCGCTGGCGCAAATCCAAACTCACTGTACACAGGCAACTTTTCCAAGCCTCTAAAACAAAAGTATCCACCCTCATTGCATCAGCAAAAACAAGCTATTTCCAAACCAAAATCCTGAATGCCTCTTCTTCAAAAGAACTCTTTACAACCATGAATCATCTTGGCACACGAAAAGATTTACCTCTCCCAACAAAACATACAAATGAAGAACTCCCATCTGTATTCTCCAACTATTTCACCACCAAAATACAAACTCTTCGTGACAGGCTTGACAGGACACCCTGTCAACCATGCCCACCTGACCCTTCCTTCTCTGGCACACCTCTTACTACTTTTACCCCAGTCTCACAAGAAGAAATTCTCAACACAATCAGATCCATGTCGTTCAAAACCTGCGAACTGGATCCTCTTCCAGGTTCTGTCTACGCCGACTGTCTCCCTACTCTCCTCCCATTCATCACTGACATCATCAACACTTCTCTTCAAACTGGAACTGTCCCAGATTCTTTCAAGTCTGCTATTGTTCACCCTCTCCTCAAGAAACACAATTTAGATCCAAATGAACTGAAAAATTACCGGCCTATCTCTAATCTCTCTTTCTTGTCAAAACTCCTTGAAAAAGTCGTCCTCAACCAGCTGAACTCTCACCTGTCTGCCAACAATCTCCTCAATCCTTTCCAGTCAGCCTACCGCCAGTGCCATAGCACTGAAACTGCCCTACTACACATTCTCAACAATCTCCTCCTTGCAACTGATACTGGCAAAGTCTCTCTCCTCACACTCCTTGATCTGTCTGCAGCCTTTGATACCATTGATCATGGTATTCTCCTTTCTAGACTTCATCATACTTTTGGCATCTCTGACATTGCTCTGTCTTGGTTCACTTCATACCTATCAAACAGAAAACAAACTGTTCTCATCAATGGCACTTACTCTCAACCTGCATACCTGACCTGTGGTGTTCCACAAGGATCTGTCCTTGGCCCTGTTCTTTTCACTCTTTACACCTCCCCCCTGTCCACCATCACCAACTCCCATTCTATAAAACACCACTTCTATGCTGATGACACCCAACTTCAAGACAGTGACTCACCTGATAATATACAGCGCCTGTTGACTCGCACCACTGAGTGTTACTCGGACATTAAGAACTGGATGACACACAATAGACTTCAGCTTAATGACGACAAAACAGAAGCTCTCCTCATTGGCACCCGTCAGAAACTTTCTCAGCTGCCTCCTCTTTCTCTCCCATTATGTAACATATCAGTCCCAATTTCTGATTCAGCTAAAAACCTTGGTGTCTGCATTGACTCTACCCTCTCCATGAACAACTTTGTTTCTCAAACTGCCAGATCCTGCTACTATCATCTCCATCGTATAAAGCTGATCAGGAAGTATCTCTCTGTCGAAACAACTGCAAAACTCGTTCTCTCCTTCATAATGTCTCGCATTGACTATTGCAATTCACTCCTGTCTGGTCTTCCTGCCTCCACCATTCACATCCTACAGCGCATTCAAAACAATGCTGCACGCCTTGTACTCAAAAAGAAAAAAGCTGACCACATATCTCCTCTCCTGGCACAACTTCACTGGCTTCCTGTATCAAAGCGCATACAGTACAAACTAGACACCATGTGCTACAAAAGCCTCAATAACGCAGCCCCCGATTACCTGTCAAGCCTACTTGAGATCTATGTTCCCTCACGTACCCTCCGCTCTGCCTCTGATCCTCTGACTCTTCGCTTTCCACGCACTAAGCTCAATACCTATGGTCCACGAGCCTTCTCTGTTTCTGGTCCACTCTCCTGGAACAAACTTCCTCTCTCAGTCCGTCAGCAACCTACTTTTGTCTCCTTCAAGTCCGCTCTCAAAACTCACCTTTTCTCTCCTGCATAAAATCCTAACCTCACTCAACCCTCCCCTCTGCAGCCTGTCTCCGCTCGGAGGGAATCACATGGTTATAATATATAATTGTATGCTATGCTCTCTATAATTTTCCATTGCTTTTATTCTTGCTTTTATTGCTTTTATTCTTTCTCCCCATTTATAGCCATGCGTGTGTGTGGGTGTGTGTGTGTGTGTGTGTCTGTGTGTGTGTGTGCGTGCGTGTGTGTGCGAGCGTGCGTGCCTGCGTGTGTGTCTGCTTCAGCGCTTAGATTTGATTTTATCAAGATTTTGCGCTATATAAATATTGTAATTATAAATATTGTAATTATTAGTCAAAATAGTGCTTGTCGACCCCTGAAATCGCGTGTTTTCGGCCAATTTTTAAAAAATTTTTACAAAATAACCAGACAAGATAGAAACAAACAGTAAAGTGCAAAAGAAAGGCAGAAGCTTGCTACACTAGATTCTACTCACAATTTGTGTGCTGATTTCCCACTTGAATGTAGAAATTACTCCAATTAGGGTATCCAAACAGCATTCCGAACAAAAGTTTTGAACCACATGATCGACCACATAGCGATGTCACTTAAGCCAATGCTAGGGACAAACTCGTATCTGAATCCAACAAATCATCGCTATCTTCGACAGATAATTCACCATCAAGCTCTAATTCATCATCAGATGATTCAACTTGGATGATATCGATCGCCTCTTGCACAGAAAACATACGCCGGTTTCGAAGTCGCCGTGCCGCCATTTTGAAAATAGGTGAATACAGATTCGCTTACTGACTCTAGAAACTTCGTGAAAACAAAGACTGTATGATGATTAGATACGGTCTAAGGGAAGCAATCGATGCATAGATGATTATACTTTGACTTTCAGGAGTTTTCTCCCTCGAATACTGCTCATGTTAAAAATAAAAAAATGGCATTTTCCAACGGCACCAGCCTGCCGTCACGACTAAGATCGCGGTACAGATGGGTGGCAGCAGACTGCCGTCAAGACGCCAAAGAGTTAACGGCGATAATATTTATAGTGAAGAAATGTGAACTAAAGATGCATAGTGTATACATAGTGTATACATGCTACTTGTGCCAAGACAGTCATAGATAACAATATATATTACTTGTGCCAGTGGCAATAGAAATAAAAGTGAAGAAATGTGAAATGGAGAAGCATAGCTAAACACGTTAATTGTGCCAAGACAGTCACAGATAACAATACATGCTACTTGTGCCAATGGTGAAAGCAGTAACAGTGAAGAAATGAAATGGACATGCATAGTGTAGCCATTCTAGCTGTGCCAGTAGTGACAGTAAAAACAGTGAAGAAATGTGAAATGGAGATGCATGGTAGTTTCATGTTCATGCATGTTGACTAAACATGCGAGTGATTTTAATATATAATATAATATACAATATTTTATATATATTAAGTATCATGAGTTACTTTAAACATCAAATTCAGTTAAAGCTCATCATGACAACTGTACTAAAGACATCCAAATAAGAGCAGGAATGGCAAAACAGAAAATGATCCAACTCAATAATAGTTGGAAAGACAGAAGCATACCAACAGTCCATAAAATGAAAATTCTTAAATGTCTGATCTGGCCAGTAATGCTTTGTAACTGTGAAGCCTGAAAATGCAGAAAAGTAGATGTGAATAAGATCGTAGCAGAAGACATGTGGTTCTACAAGCCGCTTCTTAGGGTCAAATGGACCAATAAAAGAACAGATGAAAGCAGTCTGAATGAACTCACAGTCCAATATCAACTGCTGGCAGAAATCAACAAAGGAAAAATGCAATACATTGGTCATGCAATGCGTAACACCAACACAACCCTAATAACACCAATTTTGCAAGAAAGCTTGATGTCAAAAGAAATCCGGGCAGACCACCAATGGAGGTGATACCACGGGACTCATCCTCTCAGGTTAAAAGAGATGTCCCCAAGGTAGAATGAGATGAATGTTCCAAGGGAGTGCCATAAGCAGAGTCCAAGAACTCCAGTAGGAAGATATTACAATGGAAAGTCATGGAGAGGGCCCAGCCTCTTACATGAAGATCAAGAGTGCTGGGCCCTGGTCACATTAAGTCTCGGTTTCAGTTTCTAAAGATTAGGTCTCCATGCTAGGAAGGAATTTCATATGCTCTGATGCTACTGGTGCCACGTGATGAAGAAGATCCAAAATGATCATGGCATAAATCTTAAGTCTGCACATAAGCCCAGGAGCTGGTCAGGTCCTGAGGTCCTACCTATCTAACCTTGTTGACGATACCCGAGATCGACCAAAATAGAGAAGAGCATTTGACATCCACAGAGTAATCAAGGTTAAAAGAGATGAAGCGGCAATGCTGATGAGGGTGCCTCAGAGGATTTGAGCATCAAAGGTAGTGGTGAAGCATTCTTACTGGGCAAAGGTTATGATTTGGATTGTCTGGATCACTGAGATAGGGGAAAGGGGCTTATATGAATCACACAGAAGGATGCACCTGGTTGGTGATTTCTGACTAGGAATGCAGGCAGGAAATGGAAGGAGAAGGAGCCATTGCAGTTCTTAGAAATGTCCTCTAAGGCCGTGTACTTCACTGCAGCACATTAACAAATGAAGATACAGTTACAGTAGTTCAGAATAAACATCATAAATTGAAATACAACAATTTCATTTCCTCAAGATTATCAGGTGACAACAAAGTTCTAACACATTTTTTTCCCAAAACAAAATCCTTGAAACCTTCAAAGTAACATTTTCACTTTTGCTTTTTCTGCATCCCACTTACCTCAAGAGCAGCAACTTTGACCAAGTCATTGGGATGGAAGAAGAACTCTTGAAGCACATCATAAATAGCAGTCTCAGAGTTGATCAGTTTCTGAAGGATGAGAACAACATTGGCATCAATTAAAAAAAAAGACAGTTCTTGATTTATATACTCAATTCCATAAAACACAAGTCCTGATTCTGCCATGAATGTACACTCAATTTAAAGAACCTAATTCTGCTCTATACACATTTAATTCCATAAAAGACATTTACCAAATCCCTCACTCGGATACACTTAGTTCCATAAAAGATACTTCCTAATTCCATTATTTATACAAAGCTAATTCCATAAAAGATTGCTCCCAATTCTGTCATTTATACATACTCAATTCAATATAAGTTAATTCCTAATTCTATCATCTATATAAACTCAATTCCATAAAAGACTTTTCCTAATTCCATTATTCATACACACTCAATTCCATAAAAGATAGTTCCTAATTCCATCATCTACATACACTCAATTCCATATAAAAGATATATATATACAATTTTCCTAATCATATCATTTATATACACTCAATTCCATAAAAGATAGTTCCTAATTCCATCATCTATATACACTCAATTCCATAAAAGACAGTTCCTAATTCTATTATCTATATACACTCAATTCCATAAAAAACAGTTCCTAATTCTATCATCTATATACACCCAATTCCATAAAAGATAGTTCCTAATTCCATCATCTATATACACTCAATTCCATTACAGATAATTCCTAATTCCATCATCTATATACACTTAATTCTATAAAACAGTTCCTAATTCCATTATTTATACATACTCAATTCCATGAAAGATAGTTCCTAATTCCATCATCTATATACACTCAATTCCATTACACATAATTCCTAATTCCATCATCTATACACACTCAATTCCATAAAAGATAATTCCTAATTCTATCATCTATATACACCCAATTCCATAAAAGACGGTTCCTAATTCTATCATTTATATACACCCAATTCCATAAAAGACAGTTCCTAATTCCACCATCTATATACACTCAATTCCATTACAGATAATTCCTAATTCCATCATCTATATACACTCAATTCCATAAAACACTGTTCCTAATTCCATTATTTATACATACTCAATTCCATGAAAGTTCCTAATTCCATCATCTATATACACTCAATTCCATGAAAGATAGTTCCTAATTCTATCATTTATGTACACTCAAATTCCACAAAAAATAGTTCCTAATTCTATCATTTATATACACTCAATTCCACAAAAGACAGTTCCTAATTCCATCATCTATGTAACACTCATTTCCATACAACATAGTTTATATTTCTGCCTTTACACAGAAAAGAAATCCAGTATTTCACAGAATATGTAGCTTTCATTTCTTAGTGAGATGTTGTAAATCACCTCCAAAGCACTGTAGCACATTTTCTTGTAACTGGTTGTTTCACAAGTCTAATGCCATGACAGACTAAAATGCTTTTTGTCTTTTCTTGTGGGATTTCTCCAAATCGTAGAGTTACTGTACATTTTCAATGTCTGTTATTATCAAATAATGACCAAGAACTCCGCTTGATATCAATACACACATTTAGAAAGGCAATAAGCACACAAAATACTAAATCTGCAGTTGATTTTCAATGGAAACCTCATCATCTCCCCCCAGGATCGACAAAAATACATATACGTATTTTGTATCTGAAACCAAGCACGAATAAACATATAATGAATAAAAGACTGATGAGTTCATACCTGCAAATTCTCTGGATTGAAGTCATGGCCATACATGTTAATAGAAGACAAAAAGATGGATTCCATCTGGTTGTAGCGATGCTCATAGGGTGGTTGGTGGGCCGCAATCAACACCTGTAGGAAAAACCAACAACAACAAAATATACAATTGTAACCGGAATTCATTAAAGAGGGCATATGAACAGTTCCATATGCGCTCTATCAAGACGTGCTCAGTCATTATCAGGATGATTCTCCCAGCCTGCACAAAAGGTTATGTATATGCAAGGTCATGGGAAAGAGGCATTTACAGATTTTGTACTGTAAACTAACTATATAACATACAAAGGTAAAGACAGTTTTCCCATAACCTCAGTGCGTCATAGGTAATGATTTGGCAGAAACCTCAACTTCTGTTACACAAAAGTATGAGGGCCGTGCCAATCTTTTCTTTTATGCAACGTTGCCTTCCATATCTCTGAAAAGGAACAGGTACCCATTTACAGCTGGGTGAACTGGGTGAAGCCAGAACACAAATCTGGTCACCCCTCCATTTTGTAACCATGATCTCACATGCATAATCTCAGCTTTGTCAAGTGCTCAAATCATTATGCCATTCCATTCCCCTGAAGTTACAGGGAAAAAAGGTCTGAATCACCTAATCACTATTCTTGAAAGACAGGGGGCTTGTACAGAACTTAACATGTGTCAATAATCATAGGCCAAGCAAAAACTTAAATGGAAAGTTTGTCAGAGGAACGAACAATCAGTGAACCACTACAAATACCAACCTGCCTGGCTTTGAGTGCTACTTTTGAATTCTCTGTTTTGTTGAGCCGAGTCAGCTGATTGAGCACTGTGGTTAACTCATCAGTGAGCCCAGGCTCCCTGCCACACAGATGGTCCTGAAATGAATAAAAATAAAAATACAAACCAGGACGGTCAAGTCATTCTAACAAACCCCTTTATTATACAAAAACTGCAAAAGATAATCCACAATTTCTACTTATCAAGATGAGTATGACATGATAAAACTTCAGTTGAATTAAAACTTGACAAGCGCTGAGGACAATGGCAGACTCTAACAACAGAGAAAACATGTTAAATATATCAGATGTTCATGAGCAAGTGCTGTTCGCATACCTTCCTTCAAAAGTACTAATTTAGTACTAAGACACTTTTTAGTCCATGTGACCATGACCTTGATGCCTTCCCTTCCAAATTTCAGCTTTCATGAGTCCTCAACAGTCTACATCTTTAACTCAAATTTGGTAAATATCCACTCTTAAAGAGATGAGAAAATCTTGTTTTTACTTCTCTCTCTCTGTTTGTCTCTATCTCTCTCTGTCTCTCTCTCAATCACACATATACACACCCCACACCACACACACACACACACAAACAAACACACACACACACACACACACACACACACACACACACACACACACAGGGATATTTAAAAAAAGTGATAGTATAATTAAAAACACTTCCAAATCACTCTACAGGAACCAGATTTTGAAAGACAAGCTGAATCCCCATTAAGAAATGACTGAATCAATAACAGTCTTATATAACTAAAATACATATGTAACACATCAAGGGAAATCCTGGCTAGTAGCAGCCAGTTGGTCATCATAAGAACTAAAAGAGCTGAATAGGTCAAATCTATGACATCTTAAGAATTTTCACTATTTCAAATCTTTAACATCTAATTTTCAATTTCTGAAAGTTTCATGGCAAAAGGCACCATAAAAAGCAGTTTAAAAAAATCTTTTATTAATTTCGAACTTTCATGCGCTTGTTACTTCCCTTATCATATAGTGCACTTATCAAGTCTACATGTGTCTTCAAAGAAAATAGATTGAATCCTTTACCTTCGTCTCTCTGTCACTGCTTTTCTCTCAATACCTTTAAATCAAAACTAAAACCTCACCATTTCAGATGAACCTTCTGAGCTATTGTTCAAGATCATTTCTGCTTTTCCAGAGCATATGTTTTGTGTGTGAGCGTGCGTGAGTGAGTGCGTGCGTGCTTGTGTGTGTGTGTGTGGTCTTTGATTTAATGTCTATTCACTAAAGTGATTTTAGACAAACAAACAAACAAAAACAAACAAAATGAAGATACATGAGGAGTGAAGAGGGTACTTGGAAATGGTCAATCTTCAGAAAAAAGAAATGAACCAGAAAACAACTGTGCCGACGACGAGAAGAAAAAACTCGCAAATGACATTATCATAAGTAACGATTGAAACAGTCAAACTGGCTCGCCATAACATAGAACATGTGAAATAACGGCGTGTTAAAGATAATTCGCTATAGGACTTTCTAATGGGCTAACAAAAAATTGATATGTTAAGGATGGTGAGGCAAATATGTCTTCATAGAAAGTGTCTTAATTATACGTACGTACGTGTGTGTGTGTGTGTGTGTGTGTGTGTGTGTGTGTGTGTGTGTGTGTGTGTGTGTGTGTGTGTGTGTGTGTGTGTGTGTGTGTGTGTGTGTGTATGTGTGCACGCGTGCGTGCGTGCGTGCGTGCGTGCGTGCGCGTGTCTGTGTCTGTGTCTGTAAGTGTCTGTGCGTGTCTGTGTGTGTCTGTATGCATGTATTCGTGCATGCACATGCATCATCTTCCCATCTGTGCCACTGACAATGTCAGATTTTTTGCTGCAGTCTGGCAGTTGTCACTTGTAAAAGCTCAAAAACATTGTTACATACAAAAGGCTAAAAACAAATAAGTGACATATAACAAACTGTAGGTAAAAACTAGTCAATCTGACAACCATCAAAAAGTCGTCACAACAGACACTCACAATCAACATGATGACCAGGGCATTTTTCTTGTGCACGGCAATGTTGGAAAGAATGGTCTGCATCACCATTGGTATGTTCTCCTTGTTCTTGTCCATTAACTGCTGCACACACTTGTCATAGGAACCTGAAAACACACATGTTACGCACTGCATTGACGCACACATATTTCATATAATAGAGACGATGAATAAATGAAAAAAAAACATGTTACAGAAGAACAAAATTCTCTAGTTAAATGATAAACACTCTGAAGTTTACCTTGGATTTGATATTGTAAACCTCTCTGAGCAAGTTTGCAACACATCAGACAGCACAACTGGGCCTTCAATGTGTGAGTAGCTTTTGTTCAGAGCTGATGTGCAACTGACTTCTCCTAGATGCTTTTCATTTGTTTGTTTTTGTTTTCATTTTTTTCACTTTGTCTTCTCTTTAAGCCAGTTTCATACATATTCTTGTCTTGTACTAATTGTTTTCATATTGGGGAGTGACTTTTATTCATACTTTATAGTTTATTGCTTGTTAATCAGAGCTGTGCTTAATGAAATGACTGAAAACAAACCATGCAATGAACTTCAGCCTGTAAGAATAAAGGGTCAGAACTGTATAAAAGTAATGTTTTTAATCAAAAACATTTGAAATCTGTGACATAATAGTTTAAAAAATTAGCCTTTGGTTTATCATGTACAAATGCACACCAACATACAACATAAAAAAGAAGCTCCAGACCATAAGCATGTGTAGCAGCTAATATTTCTTTTTTCATCCTTATGGTGTTATGAAAATGGGTGTCAAATAACAAACTATGTGGCATTCATGCTGTCCACATCTTTAGTTCTACCCAACACTGCAAACATATCCATATTTCAGTTTCAGTTTCTGAAGATTTCTTGTTCCATATGCACTGAAGCCACTGATGCCATGTGATGGAGATGGTCCATATAACTTTTAAAAGTTTTTTTTATAATTTTTTTGATTACCTTAACATTTAATCCAAAATTAAGGTACTTTCCCTATTTTACCTCAAATCTTGTTATTTTTAATAACGCCTCAAGGTATCTTACTAACTGTTACTGACAGATGGTGAAGTATTTAAGAAACCTTGTTGGTATAGAAGGATGCTCCCATCTTCCTATCTGACACCACAGGTCTGAATCCTTTCTGCAGGAAGCTGGTGGATTGGGTGAGGGAGTCAAAGGACTAAGTTTTTCCTTTGCTATCATGGTCGGCAATGCAGGATCTAGTGGATAGGGTATGGGAGTCAAAGGGTTAATGTGCACGTCTGATGTGCTGCATGTATACAGTCATAAAGGGGATTCAGGCACAAGCATGTCTGCATGTATGCTGGTGTGGGACACTGGAAAAATCAGTGTCTACCCTTCATCCACCAGGTGGTACTTAGATGGCCAAACTCAGACCTTCTAACTTGAAAACTAATATTCTAACCAAACAGGATTATCATGCCCATCATCTCCTTATTATGACCTCATACTGCTTGTATTTTTTTCTTTTTCAGGATAAGTGGGCTCGAATGAAAATTGTACTCTTCAGAGGGGCCTCTGTGGGCATCTTGGCACTGGGGCTTCAACTAATGAATTTGGAATTGGGGTTGATAGTGCATTGAAAAGCTGAATGTGCAGCATGGGATCACCACTTCTCAGGGGTCTCAGAAGGCAAAACAGAAAATCCCTTCTCAATAATTTCCAATCCAGTTCTATGAGCTAACCATGCTGGAATTGCAGCTCCACAAACAGGTACTGTCGCAGCAACTCTTGGACAACAGCCTTCATGTGACCACGGATACCACCACGATAGCGCTGAACCAGTAGCACGATGCCCTGGGTTGCTGCAAAGAAATTGTCTCGATCCGTTTTCTTTTGCAAGGTGGCAAAATAGTTGTCTATCACACTGGCAATCTGAAACCAATCAAAATATCTTGTATAGTTTCAGAAATGGGTTATGAACTAGACTGGTCTAACTGCATGAATTATGAGGTTTGCACTGACATGCATAAAGGTAACATACAGAAAAACACACACACACACAACCATGCACATATGCATATGGATGCATACAGGCAGGCATACATGCACATTACGTTTACATGTTAAATGCCACAATGTTCATATAATTTATAAATGATGCAATCTCACAATAGTCTATATACAATCAAACTTGAAACAAATTAAAAAAACCACTGCCACCCTTGGTAAACTCACGTCACTCTTCTTGGTAAACGCATTTCTGAGCAAGTTTTGATATGTAAGGAACGAGTAATGGATGGGATGATTTTCTCCTTTCAACAACGTTTTCTTCTTTGTAATAAACAAACTATTGTGATATTTTGGAATAGGTGGATTTTTTTTTATGAATACTAAAATTGGTTTTTTCCTCTCGTCATATATCTTTAACCAAGTAGAATCAAGTCAGAAATGAGAGTGAACAATAAAACAGAAAAAAAACCCCAGAAACTTCTAAAACAGAAAACAGGCAACTCTGATGCGCTGGATGTGAAAATTTAAATCAACTGTGATGAACTGAAAGGAGAACTTTACCTAAGTGTTTGAATATTGTTTTTAAAAACATTTGTATATATCACCAGTGAGGGGGTGTATTGCATGCATCTTATATTGTCAAATGATGTTTAATACATAGTACAACATTTGTGTCTATAATCTGTTTGCACCTGGCGCCAAATTTCCATGCAACATGACATGACAAAATTCATAATCATTAAATTACTATCACCCTTGTAGTTGTTGTTTGTTGTTACAACATATTTACCCTGTGAAATCAGGGCTGCTCTCTCAGGGGAGAATGTGTTGCCATAGTGCAGCACCACCCATCCTTTATGCCTGCATGTTTTTAATCTTCTTTCCCCCCTCCCCTTCCCCCCCCCCCCAGATCTCCCTTTTAACCCTTTGACTCCCACATCCTATCCACCAACTTTCAGGACGCTGGTGAATAGGATGAGGGTGTCAAAGGGGTAAATTTTTGGCTTTTCCAGCATGGTTGGCAATGCAGGATGCTGGTGTACTGGGAGTGGGATTCAAAGGGTTAATACATGAAGTTTTTGCTTCCTACTGGAAAATCAGGATTTTGTCCTTCTAGGGGCCACTGTGATTTTGGAAACCATTAGATGATATAAAATAATGTTAACAATGGACAACGGTAGACTGTTATAACAAAACAAAAAAAACACATAGACTGTTATAACTACAAAACAGTTTAAACATTGGCAGAAACTTATAAGAAAGTGCTCTTCACACACCTTCCTCACATAAATTGCTGATTTTAAGAACACGTTTGGTCCATGTAATCTTGACCTTGGCACCATGACTTCTAAACTTTATCATTAGCAATTTCTCAATGGTCCTTACCTTAGACCCAAATGTGGCTAAAAACCCATCTAGAAACAAGTATTTTTGTTTTTCTGTGAAAGCGAATGTTTCCACACAATTCTGCTTTGGATAAGTCCTTGTTTGAGTGGTTTCTGTTACGCGCTTTAAGTGTGTGCTATACACAGGACCTCAGTTATCATATTACCTGTAAATCTCATTCATGGTCCATCAGTAAATAGCAACAAACAAACAAATACCATATCAGTACCTGCTGGCAGGGAAACTGGCTGAGCACAGAAGTGATATTGGAGGAGTAGGAAGACATCAGTTTGCGGATGGAACGCTCCACTTGTTGGGGAACTCGCCCATGACACTGAGAAATCAAATCCTGCAACAACATGATCAAGTATTTGTCACTGTTGTGTGGGAAATGTATAAGGTCAGAGAAATGCCCTTTTCTATTAACTTTTTAAACCCTGAAAAAGCTTAAACCATATCAAAACAGAACTCACTTGCAAGGATATTATGCAATTATGACAAAGGTATCACAGTAAATCAGGAGAACCACAAAGTTTTATCTTCTATCCATCAGACTTACATAGCAGCTTATATAAGAAACATTCGTTTAGTTCAAAGATTTAACATTCAGAAACTGTCTTGGATTCATGTTTCCACAACTGGTATGTTTCATTCATGTCTTTCCCTCTCTGATTATTTACATTTCCATCATAAATTCTCCAGAGCAAAATACATTGGTCTACTGACGTATTTCCAACACTTTCAATTTTTTTGTTTTTGACAAATGTAGAAACCGCTTGCTGCCCAACCAGATGTAAAAACCGCTTGCTGCCCAACCAGATCAATGTATCTATCATTCTGGGGGAATATCTGATATAGAATTTACAACATGCACTCTCTCCATCTTACAATTTTGTCTGCACACAGGGTATTGTGTTGATCTAAAAAGTCTTCCAGATGACAACTTATAGATTTGGTAATAGCACATAGACAACAATCCGAGATTAATGACAGCAATGATTTGTTTTTATTTTCTTCTCCTTCTTCTGATAATCCTGTAAACAGTGTGATCAGTTGGGGGAATGGGGAGCTTCATGGGACAAAGCAGCGCACAAGATTCTACATTCTCTAAAGCACAGAAACACGCAGTTCAGGCATGCCAACTTTCAGGATTGGAACAGTCTTTGTTATTTACCACCCAGTTCTTCCTCTGTCATTACTGGTGATGGCCTCTTCCAGGGTGGCCTGAAGAAAGATTTTACATGTAGACAGTATGTCAGGGTAGAAAACCTCTGCATTCGGAACTTCTCATTTCTTAGGGTGGATGCTTTGTCCACTGGGCCATTCACAAACACACCCTCAACTTTATACAAACTCTGATAAAGAGAGGAACACATATAACATATAAACCATGCATACCAGCATGCATGCACGCACACACACACACATACACATACACACACCTGTAACTCTAAAAGGGGCAAGCTGGGATCTTTGAGACAAGTCATAAGGCGCTGTACACTGGCCTGAACCCGGGCTGAGAAGTAGGGTTCAGGGAGCACGAAGCCGTTCATGATGTTGATCAGTTCTGTCTTTGTTCGCTGAAACACCTGGTGCATTCGCTCACCCTGGGTCATTGGGTTCTGAGTGTGTGGCAGTCTGTCCTGACACTCTTTGGCCTGAAATATTACACTGATGATAATAAATGGCCTAAAAATCAAATAACACTAATGATAATGACAGAATATTCAGTGACTGCATGACATTTTTGAAAACCCATCTTTTCAAAACAACAACAAAAAGTAACACTAGATTAGTGCTATCCTCTTTTCCTGACTGTCAACAAAACGCTGAGTTAACTTAGGAGATGCTTAGAAGACATCATACTAAAATTTGCATGCAATCATTGTACAGTACTTTGCAAAGGGAAAAGAAACAATAAAAGTAAGCAAACTCTCATACACACTGCCTTATTCTTCTTCTGTTGACTGTTTCAGGCAAAAGAAATCAGTTCCTCCAACTACTATATCATCACTTACAATTTGTATTTCAAACAAATAATTTTTTACTGGCAATCACCAGTTCTCACACTTCTTTGATAATTATAACACCATACAATATTGCTATGCTGTACAATTTAGAGACATAAACCAATTTGAAACAATCAAAAACATTTTTCACTTGTTTACTGCAGATTGTTTGTCATAATCAACTCAAATTCAACTCACCTCTCTTTCCTTTTCACACAATTAGTTGCATGCCAATTCAAAAACAGTAACAATACATCTTTACTTGTTTGTGTTTGTTGTAACTCATTTCATATCTCTTTCACTTTCACGGAGTTCTTCTTTTTTCTCCCATAACTCCATGCATGAAGAGCCATTGGGATGCTACACTAAACAAATTTTCACGATTCATCCAGCTACGTCTGTTGCATGCCGAAACCTGGGTCTCCGCAAATGGTTAAAGTTGACAATGGCATGGTCCTTGGTGAACCAAGCTTCAACCGATCCGGTGTGGTCTCTGTATACTTGTCTTTCACATGGTATGTCTTGGGCAAATTGAACCTGGTGGAGCCCATCCCTCCCCAGATCAGAGCTTTTCTGTTAGATTCACTCTCCTTATGTGGCAGGTAGTACTGGATTACATGGTTACCAGTAACAGAGGATGAACTCTTACCTGACTGAGTTAGTGGAACTCAAATGCAACACTAAGAAGAACAATACCTCATGCTGCTTACTTCAACACAAAAACAGACCTGTTGCACTCGGCTGGGATCATCCAGTTGAAGGTTGGCCATGACACAGCCTGCATCTAACACTGCTCCTGGCCGCTTGCAGAAATGTACGCTGCACATATAAGATCACAATTCAAACATCAACAACTGTTCAGTTTTCAGTAACACTAACAATTATTCACAGCACAACAAAATTGAACACAATGGCTTATTTCTTTCACAGAACTACTCTTTTAATATTATCTGAATGTCCAATATTACTCATCCATGATGCTGAAATATTAAAATCAAGAACGTATCAAAAATTGAATATTCAATTAATGAAACAAGAAAGGCATTCATTTTTAAGTGCAGTGGCCTTTATCACATTAAAAATATAAAAAATAAGGCATTAACTAAACAAGATCACCAAATTTTATGACAGAGTGCATTTGAAACAAGAGGCACATGGTAAACTTGGCAACGATCTGACTAAATCCACTGCAAACAGTACGGGCCATGCATCATCAAATTAATTTGTAACTATTGTCTGACCTTGAAATCATCTCCTAAAAAATAGATCAACAAAAGAGTTAAAAATTCGTTGGCAGTTAAACCCTTTAATCCTCTTGTATTCATGTTTAAAAGGACAAATTTTCCTCTAGTTTATGCATTATTTTAGGCCTTTTACACAAAAAATGGAGTTATTTTTTTCATGAGTGTACTGCGACCATATGAGCTATCAAGCTGGCAGTAAGTCAGGTGGTCATGGTCAACATGCTTTAGTTATATTTCCAAACACTTGTATACCTTTCTAACCACTATCACATCACTGTCACCCAAGATGTCACTAAATACAGGAAAATAAATGTTACATGTATGAAATAATAACAACCAAGTAAACAAATGACTAAAACACATATGAGTAAGTGATGAAAAAGAAGGTGAGGCCAAACCGTAGTGGGCAACAGCATTCCCATGTGAGTAGAAAGAAACTCTGGGGACGGCTGGACAGCAGAAAGTCCACAGAGGAGAAACTCCCATCAAACAAGTGTTTTGGCCCTTAAATCCTGACACTCTAAGGGGGCCGGGCTTCACCCAGGTCATGACCTTTAAATACTCTCTGATAGTTCTGCTTAATAACAGCTTTCACTTACTTCCTACAGGAAGGTGGTGGAAGCTGCTACACAGGCTGACAAAGTCAAGGGTGAATAAATATTTATCCATTCCTTGAACAAGCAAAGGCAAGATTTGGTGGATGCATGCATACTGTGGTCTACAAACAATTAAGATCCATTCAGTGACTGACCTTCCACTCTCAGTCACACGCAGTTCCATCACCATCTTCATCACTTCAATTTCTGCATACACATCACCAGCATTCACATGCCCCCCATCTGTCACGTTAAAGTTCAGAAGTTTCCCTGCTGATGGAGATCTGAAATACATTACAAAGAAGCCACACATCATCATAATAATAATGGCGATGAATGATGATCGATGATGATCAATGCTGATTGACCATTGCTCTGATTGATCAATTGATCAGCAGCAGCATCAACATCATCAAAATCATCATCCACCATCAACTTCATCATAACACTTATAATGGAAAACAGGCACAAGAAGAGGTTAAGACACTGGATTTCCAATGGGAAGATCTGAGTTCAATCCTGCCTGGGTACATAGTGCCTGACTGATAAAGGGTGGAGATTTTCTCCCTGGTTATTAGGTGTATTAAAGATCCTGGGAATCACATCAGCCTCCAGTAGCTTCTGGAAACATTAAAAACACTCAGTATGCATGGTCACAGAAAACATAATATGCAGACTGTGCAGCAGTACACAGCCTGCAAAGTCTGTACAAAACAATACACAAACAGCGATTGGAATGCTAAAATACATTTTCTAAAATAACAATGGAAATCTTACACAGAACTTTCTGAACAGTAACAAATTCACAAACAGATAACAGACATATATGATACCAACAACTTGAAAATACAAACGGCTTAACTCTTTCTTCACAAAGGGCAGCATTTCCAGTATCCTTGCACAATACACAATCTTCAATTACTATGGGCCACACATGCTGCCTGAGATTTATGATTTTTTTCACCAGAAGACAGACCCACTTGTAATTAAAGAGCAGGCATACTGTTACTTTGTCTCTTCCAGCCAATAGCTCGCAAGCAGATGGTTAATCAGCCAGTCTCAGAGGGAGCAATGATGACAGTTATTTTTAAATCTGTATTCCATTTCAAGCTGCCAAAAATGTGGAACTGCATTAAAAATGTGGAACTGCATTAAAATTTCCTTCAAATTAAAACTGCAGTTCTACAATTCCACTGTTCTGTCAACTTTGCTGGACAGCTGCAAAACATGGCACCTCAAAACAAACCAGAAAAAAAGCTCGACCTCTTTGACCTTAAGTGCCTACGCAAGACCTTAGGCATCAAATGGAAAGAATTTGTCTACCCCAAACCCTTCTGATTATGATGATGGACAAGATGAGTGGATCTCTCTCCCAAAACAAAAACACCACCACACATTGAAAAATATTTACAATCATTGTTAAAACCGACCAAAAAATGACAGAAAAAAAGACCGAAGTGACAAAAAAAGGCAAATAGTAAATAGAAAACAAAGAATGAGATCAGGAGATAGGCGAGACAGAGAAGTTAACCTGACATCCATTCTGTTAAGATGATGGCCAGAGAGTGAATGACACGGCTTAGGCCCTGACTAACTGTGAGCAAGGAACACAGATCGGCTGAGAATGGGTGCTACGCTAAAGGTGTCTTATCACACAAGTCTCGCCATAGAGGGCCTGCTGCAGCACTTGGTCTGACGCAGTAAAACATATGATGCTAAATGAGACAGCAAAAAAAAAAAAAAAAAAATTAAAACAAATTTTCAATTAATAAATGAAAAAATAAAGACCAAGAGAGTGAAATGTCAAGCACAGAACATGGCCACAAATAACATAAACACACTTGAAGTTTCAGGACACAAAAAATAACAAACTCACTTGAAGTTTCAGGACACAAAAATTTCACAGAATCCACAATGAACAAACACTAGGGGAAATAACTTATACTTCTATCATTTCATTCTTGAAACTCCATCCACATGCATAGAACATGTCACTCTTACCGAAGAATGGTGGGGTCATTCTCTTTCTGCATGGTACAGGTCTGGTTATCAATGGTGATACGGTAACTGTTGATCTGTTCCTTCAGGTAGGTAGTGTAACTCATCCCATCCACTGACACCAACAATCCACCATCACTCAATCTGAAATGTTCAATCAAGACATGAGATTTATAATGTTTGCATTTTTCTTAAATGTGAAGAAACTGCCATTGTCCACATGTAATAAAAAAAAACAAAAAACATAAACATACAAGCCTGCAAGAGCAAATACACATGTGTGCCGTAACATTTGTACGTGCATACACACATCCATAAAGACATGTACATGATATACATCATCCTCATCCACAATAAGACATTCATTGTCTGATTAAGATTACAACTGTACTGACAACACACACACACACACACACACACACACACACACACACACACACACACACACACACACACACACACACACACACACACACCACACACACACACACACCCAAATCCTTTAGCCCTTTAAGTGTGTCCAAATCCTTTAACCCTTGACTCCCACACCTTGTCCACCAGCACCATGTTAGCAAATCAAAAACTTAACCCTTTGACTCCCTCACCTTATCCACCAGCTTCCTGCAGCAAAAGCTTAACCCTCTGACTCCATCATCCTATCTACCAGCTTTCTACAAGAAACTGGTGGATATGGTGAGGGAGGTAAAGGATTAAGCTTTCGTAGTTGGTTGATAGCATGCAGGAATCAAAGGATTAAACATACTGTCTAGATGACTATGTCAGTCAAAATCTTGATACAATCTTTCTGTGGCAGAAGAATAAAATCCAGTTAGACAGGAGAGTGAATGTTATGATATAAAATAATGTCTTGTTGTTTCAGGAGTACAAAGTAAACAGACTATAGGTCACCTGTCAGCATCATCAAGTTTGATGGTATGCAACAGCAGACACCACGACAACTCTCCTCCATTTTCTCAGGTCTTGACTTTTCTGTGCTACTTCGTAGACCCTCAAATCACTGATGTTAGTGATGCAGTTCATACAAAAGGTGGGTGGTCTGCCCAGATTCCTTCCAGCCCAACCTCTCCTTGCAAAACTGTTGTCATTAGGGCTATGTTGGTGTTGTAGGTTGCATGGCCGATGTATCTCATCTTTCTTTTGTTGATTTCTGTGTTGGATTGCGAGTTGATTCAAGATGCTTTCATTTGTTCTTTTATCAGTCCATTTGACTCTAAGAAGCCACATGTAGAATCACATCTCCACCGTTTTTATCTTATTTTCGTCTGCTTTTTCTGCATTTCCAGGCTTCACAGCCATATAGCATTACTGGCCATATCAGGCAATTTAATATTCTGATCTTAAAAACTGTTGGTATGCTTCTGTCTTTCCAAATCTTAGAGTTGGATCATTTTCTGTTCTGCCATTTCTAATCTTATTTTGATGTCTATAGTACAGATGTCATCAAAGGCTTTAACTGAGCCTAAGTATTCAAAATCACTCACATTTTTAATGTAGTCTTCTTGATTTGAATATCTTAATATGCCTGACTTTCTTTTCGTTCTAGGTGCATTATTGTTGTCTTCTTGGCATTAAGATTTAGACCTGCCATCTTGCCCACTGTGTCCACTCTGTATAGAATTCTTTTCATGACAGTGATATTGTCCAACATCAGTGCAGTATCATCAGTATATTGTACATTTCTGATGTTTCGACCACCAATTTTTATTCCTATGTCTTAAATATCTGCTTCTCTCACAAACTGCATGCTCTGTGCATATGTTGAAAAGGTGAGGTAAGAGAGGATGCATCCCTAAAGTACTTCTTTCTTGATGCTAAAATATTCATAATTTTGGCTGTTCCATCTAACTGTTGCTTTTTGATTATTGTGTAGGGCTGCAATAAGAGAAATTAGTAGTTCTGGGAAGCCCATCTGCATTCAATGTATCAAAACTCAATGTATCAAAAAGATGATGGTGTATGACACTGTAAAACGCATTGCTGTAATCAATGAAACTAATGAAGGCCTCTTGCTCATTGTTTATGATTTTCTCAATCATGATTTGTAAAATGAACAGCATGTCAGTAGTTCCTCTATTGGCCCTGTTATCTGCCTGACAGTACGACAGCTCCTCTTCTACTTTTGATCTCATTCTGTTCAGTATTACGGAGAGCAGGATTTTACTGGTGTGACTGATGACAACAATGGTTCTGTAATTGTTATAGTCTTTCCACTCTTGTGCAGCATGACAAACATGCAGTTTCCAGGCTGTTGCCCATTAATTTGTTCTCTGTATTTTACAGCTCAGGTGGTGCAGTACTTTAATTCCCGATTTGCCAGTGTTTTTGAGCAGTTATCCAGGAATGTTGTCTAGCCCTGATTATTTTCCAATTTTCAACTGACTGATGGCTGCTGTCATTTCATTTGTGAGTTCTGGTTCAGAATGCCCAAAATCAAGGGAGGGAGTACCCTGTGGATCTGTAGCTGTAGTGTCATCAAATAAGGACAAGAAGGTAAACATATAAAACAATCAGGTCTGAGTTTGACCCTGCCTGGGTAGTGCCTGGTGGATCAATGATGGAGATTTTTCCAATCTCCAAGTTCAAAATATTTGCATACCTGTAAATGCCTGAACCCACTCTATGTGTATATGCATGTAAAACATCAAAATGCAGATGTTAAAAATTCTTTTGGAGATGTCAATGTTCAGTGAGTTAAGGAAACATGAAAATACCCATCACCACACATGCCCCTCCACAAGTAGTATGACTACTTACATGGCAGAATACCCAATCAAAGAAAGATGGAGTATGCAGACTGTGCAGTCACATAACACCTGCACAGTTTAGGTAAACAACCAGAACTCACATACTTGCAACTAAATAATACTGCTAGAGAAAAAGACGATTTAAAAACGCAATTTAAAAACACAATCATTTTCAACCAACTGATTCTTGGAGGTTGCACTAAGTTACTTCAATTCATCCACATCTTATATTTTTACCTGTGTGCATCAATATCAACTGTTGAGCTGTTCATGCAAAGCAAGTAGCTGGTCTGTCCAATTTTCACAACCTGCAAAGTCAGACATGTCTTCTGAGACAGTTTGGGCACAAGTAAACAAATTCATTTCAAGTGCAACAAACTATATTGTGTTGTACTGTATTCTACAGACTGTAATCACTGTACACAAGACATATCATCAACTCTCTGTCCAATCACAATATGACACAACATATTTCTGAACCAACCCATCAAAAAGGTCACATTCTTGACTGGATCATTTCTCGTGATCACCACAATTCAGCTACTGACAACTGCCTAGTTCTTTCTACCCGTCTAAGTTCAGCCCTTCCATCTGACCACTCTGCAATTCTCTGTTCTCTTGACATTTCTCCTCCTTCCCGTACCACGCGCACAGTGACTCGACGCAATCTCAAATCTACTGACCTCTCCACATTTTCATCTGATGCCTCCCGCCTCCTTTCTGAAATGTCACATAACCTTGCAGATGAATTCTATACTATTCTCCACCATCTTCTGGACACTCATGCTCCAGCCACAGCCCGTCTTTTACCTGACCGCCCCCCTACCCCCTGGCTCACTCATGAGGTTGCCTGTGCAAAACATGCCCGCCGCAGAGCAGAGCGCCGCTGGCGCAAATCCAAACTCACTGTACATAGGCAACTTTTCCAAGCCTCTAAAACAAAAGTATCCACCCTCATTGCTTCTGCAAAAACAAGCTATTTCCAAACCAAAATCCTGAATGCCTCTTCTTCAAGAGAACTCTTTACAACCATGAATCATCTCCTTGGCACATGAAAAGATTTACCTCTCCCAACAAAACACACAAATGAAGAACTCCCATCTGTATTCTCCAAGTATTTCATCACCAAAATACAAACTCTTCGTGACAGGCTTGACAGGACACCCTGTCAACCATGCCTACCTGACCCTTCCTTCTCTGGCACACCTCTTACTACTTTTACCCCAGTCTCACAAGAAGAAATTCTCAACACAATCAGATCCATGTCGTTCAAAACCTGCGAACTGGATCCTCTTCCAGGTTCTCTCTACTCTGACTGTCTCCCTACTCTCCTCCCATTCATCACTGACATCATCAACACTTCTCTTCAAACTGGAACTGTCCCAGATTCTTTCAAGTCTGCTATTGTTCACCCTCTCCTCAAGAAATACAATTTAGACCCAAATGAACTGAAAAATTACCGGCCTATCTCTAATCTCTCTTTCTTGTCAAAACTCATCAAACTCTCACCTGTCTGCCAACAATCTCCTCAATCCTTTCCAGTCAGCCTACCGCCAGTGCCATAGCACTGAAACTGCCCTGCTTAACATTCTCAACAATCTCCTCCTTGCAACTGATACTGGCAAAGTCTCTCTCCTCACACTCCTTGATCAACTCCCACTCTATAAAACACCACTTCTATGCTGATGACACCCAACTTCTAGACAGTGACACACCAGACAATATACAGCGCCTCTTGACTCGCACCACTGAGTGTTACTCGGACATTAAGAACTGGATAACGTTCAACAAACTTCAGCTTAATGATGACAAGACAGAAGCTATCCTCATTGGCACCCGTCAGAAACTTTCTCAGCTGCCTCCTCTTTCTCTCCCATTATGTAACACATCAGTCCCAATTTCTGATTCAGCTAAAAACCTTGGTGTCTGCATTGACTCTACCCTCTCCATGAACAACTTTGTTTCTCAAACTGCCAGAGCTTGCTACTATCACCTCCATCGTATAAGCCTGATCAGGAAGTATCTCTCTGTCAAAGCAACTGCAAAACTCGTCCTCTCCTTCATAATGTCTCGCATTGACTATTGCAATTCACTCCTGTCTGGTCTTCCTGCCTCCACCATTCACATCCTGCAGCGCATTCAAAACAATGCTGCACGCCTTGTACTAAAAAAGAAAAAAGCTGACCACATATCTCCTCTCCTGGCACAACTTCACCGGCTCCCTGTATCAAAGCGCATACAATACAAACTAGACACCATGTGCTACAAAAGCCTCAATAACGCAGCCCCCGATTACCTGTCAAGCCTACTTGAGATCTATGTTCCCTCACTACCCTCCGCTCTGCCTCCGATCCTCTGATTTTTCGCTTTCCACGCACTAAGCTCAATACCTATGGTCCACGAGCCTTCTCTGTTTCTGGTCCACTTTCCTGGAACAAACTTCCTCTCTCAGTCCATCAGCAACCTATTTTTGTCTCCTTCAAGTCCGCTCTCAAAACTCACCTTTTCTCCTCTGCATAAAATCCTGACCTCACTCAATCCCCTCTGCAGCCTGTCTCCACTCGGAGGGGAATCACATTGTAATATATAATTGTATATAATATGCTCTCTATAATTTTCCATTGCTTTTATTCTTTCTCCCCATTTATAGCTGTGTGCGTGTGCGTGTGCGTGTGCGTGTGCGTGTACGTGTGCGTGTGTGTGTGTGTGTGTGTGTGCGTGCGTGCGTGTGTGTGCGTGCGTGCGTGTGTCTATTTTAGCGCTTAGATTTGATTTTATCAAGATTTTGCGCTATATAAAATATTGTATATTATTATATATTGTATATTGTATTGCACACTGTTGTACTGCATTATGTTGATGATGTGCTCTGGGTAGCATAGCTGTGCATTTCATTGTGTTGTATTGCATCTACAGATAATAACAAGGAACAGAATGACAAATCTAATGAATATCAAGTGAATAAATAAACAAATATGTAATAAATGAATGAATAAACACTTCAATGGTAATAAGAAGACAAATGCTTACGCTGGAATTTCAGAACAAACTCCACTTTACATCCAAATCCCTATCTCTACTGGGTATGCCTGCTTTGAAAATGTCAGTGACTTCAAAATGACACATCACTGAAGGCAACACTTCACAAACCAATACACTACATTGTTCTGCTTTGCAAGCCATTAGAATCTAATACACTTGATGACAGCCAACCTGTATTATGTACTTGACTCCTTCATAGATCAGCTGTACATCTGCCACATTCTTCAAGGAGTATGAAGGCAAGATCTGACCCCTGCAACAAACACATAACTATCAAAGTATCATTGATGCCCCCTGTCAATATACTCCATTCGCTGTTTTGTGCCATTTTTAGGCAAGATATCCCCACTACTATACACCAATGAAACCTTTGGGGTGTCCTCTGAGAGTTTATTAGTTTCTGTATGTCATATTCAAGAACAGAACTAACGTTTCTGGGTATATTTTCCCTGCAAAAACAGAACGATCATTAAACGCTGGCAGCGAAAGGTTTATTGGATTTTCAACTATCATGATAATTCCTTGCCCCCCATCTTACTTATCCCCCAAAACGAATAAATAATTGAATAAGGGTCAGGTTTATTTAAGTTGTGCATTTGTAACTTCACACTGGCGCAAAAAAAAAAAAAGAAAAGAAAAGAAAAAAGAAGATGTAATAGTAGGGCAACATGAATTTCCCTGAAAGAGCAAACTACACATCACACAAACAGTTTCATAATGACAGAAAAAGAAAAAAATTAACCTATTCCAACCCCATAAGAAACACATCTTTCCATAGAGATGGTAAAGTTGCTGATGCTGGCCTGGTTAAACATAAGGTCACACACACACACACACACACACACACACACACACACACACACACACACACACACACACACACACACACACACACAAGTGAAAACCAAACCCAACACACACATGATATGTATACAGCTTCCTTCCAATCAACATGAAACAATACCTTTCCAGAGCAGTGGTGAAATCTGAGAAGCTGGTCTGAATATGAAGGTCAGCAATGTGCAAAGCACAGCACATGACAGCTAACATGGTGTCTGGACGTTCAGCTTTCACCTTTTCTGCAATGAGTCGGTCCAGCCAGCCTGTTGTTATGTTATTGGCCTGATACTCTTCTGTCTCCAACAGCTTGATCAGGTACTCCACAGTTGTGCCAAAATCACCACGGATTGACAGCTCTTTCAAAGCCACCACCAAGTTTCTGTAACAAGGGATGAATGCCAGGTCAGAGCCAACAATAGCACGTGGAAAGAGCATGCAACGTTCAAAAATCACAAGCAGAAACTTGCATGCTCAGTAATACAAAATCCAAAACAATTATGACTGCCCATGTTCAAGCAAAAAGGAACCAGAAAAAACACGAAAAAAAGAATAAGAATGCGTATTTAATGCTCAGTAATACCCGGTTTTTAACTCTTTCATGCCATTCTATTTCAATCCCGAATTTTCCCAACATATGTAAGATTATCTTCTTTGGCTAGTCCAAGGTACTTGTTTAGAAATATATAGTAAGTATAAAAATACTTCCCTGCATTCTCATTGGCGATGATAGTTACAAACTCAAAACTGCAAAACTCGTTCTCTCCTTCATAATGTCTCACATTGACTATTGCAATTCACTCCTGTCTGGTCTTCCTGCCTCCACCATTCACATCCTACAGCGCATTCAAAACAATGCTGTACGCCTTATACTCAAAAAGAAAAAAGCTGACCACATATCTCCTCTCCTGGCACAACTTCACTGGCTCCCTGTATCAAAGTGCATACAGTACAAACTAGACACCATGTGCTACAAAAGCCTCAATAACGCAGCCCCCGATTACCTGTCAAGCCTACTTGAGATCTATCTTCCCTCACGTACCCTCCGCTCTGCCTCCGATCCTCTGACTTTTCGCTTTCCACGCACTAAGCTCAATACCTATGGTCCACGAGCCTTCTCTGTTTCTGGTCCACTCTCCTGGAACAAACTTCCTCTCTCAGTCCGTCAGCAACCTACTTTTGTCTCCTTCAAGTCCGCTCTCAAAACTCACCTTTTCTCCTCCGCATAAAATCCTAACCTCACTCAACCCCCCCCCCTGCAGCCTGTCTCCGCTCGGAGGGAATCACATGGTTATAATATATAATTGTATATGCTATGCTCTCTATAATTTTCCATTGCTTTTATTCTTGTTTTTATTGCTTTTATTCTTTCTCCCCATTTATAGCCATGCGTGTGTGTGTGTGTGTGTGTGTGTGTGTGTGTGTGTGTGTGCGTGCGTGCGTGCGTGCGTGCGTGCGTGCGTGCGTGCGTGCGTGCGTGCGTGCGTGCGTGCGTGCGTGCGTGCGTGCGTGCGTGCGTGCGTGCGTGCGTGCGTGCGTGCGTGCGCGCGCGTGCGTGCGTGCGCGCGTGCGTGCGTGCGTGCTTGCGTGTGTGTCTGCTTCAGCGCTTAGATTTGATTTTATCAAGATTTTGCGCTATATAAATATTGTAATTATTTATTAATTATTTATTATTATTATTACTCAAGAATGACCAAATATAAGTTACAAACTCAAGAATGACCAAATATAAATGACCTTTAATACACAGGGTCTTAACAACACATTACAGAAGGCTACACAGAGTACCTCAAAAACATCAGTGAAAGGGTTAAAAGACAAGAGTTCTTCATAGCATGTATGTATGCCTGCTTTTTTGTGGAAAAGTTGCCTACGTATGTGCATTTCTTTGTGACTAATTTTGTCTATGTACGTGCACTGCTTTGTGAAAAAGTGTTCTCACTCTCTGGCGTACTCCCGGTTCTCTCCCCAGGAAAAGCAGTGGCCGAACTGCGAGTCGGCAAACTCATGCAAACCTCCAGAGGCTGCCACACTGAAGTAGCCCCATACATCCTTACTGCTGCGAAAATTCAGCTCTGACACAGACCCTGAACTTGGTTTGAATCCCTGGGAAGACACAAAATAGACTGGAATATTTGTATCAATTCAACAAACTCACAAACACATGTACTTATATGCAAACACATGCACATACACAAGCATGTGCATGCACAAACACACATACACACACACACACTCTCTCACTCTTTTAACATTTACATACACATGCACACATGCTATTATAATAACAAAAATGGGACAACCACGTATTATGATACAATTTATGCAATTCTTCTCATCTTAAAGCATTAGTTGGAAGTTTATTTTCTAAACAAAATTCACAGCTGTCTGCACCAAATTTCAATCTGAAATAGCCAAGTCAAGGCCACATAAGGTGCTGGGGACCAAAGAGCTGGAGAGGAAAACAATCCTCAATGACAATCACAGTGTCAGAACAGACTCACTACGAAAAGAAAGGGAAAAGCACAAAAACAAAATCTCTTTCACTCTCATTAGACTTCACTTAACAGGCGACCATCTGGCCTGACTCATGCATGAGATGTGATAATGTAGTACCGTGTTCTCTGTACATTTAGCCGCAGAGACAAAGAGGCTCTGCTTTAGTATGAGAAAGTTCACATTCATGAATGTGGAAGTGCAGTGGCTCAACTTTCTGCCAAAAACAAACACCATACGCCTCAACTTTCTTCCAATAACAAACACCATAAGCCTCAACTTTCTGCCAACAACAAACACCGTAAGCCTCAACTTTCTGCCAATAATAAACACCATAAGCCTCAACTTTCTGCCAATAACAAACTTTCTGCCAATAACAAACACCATAAGCCTCAACTTTCTGCCAATAACAAACACCATAAGCCTCAACTTTCTGCCAATAACAAACACCATAGAAGTGATAATCAAACACACAGAGCAGTCCACCTTGAAAGTGACAGAAAAATATGTGAAACCTACTACACAGGCACACGTGTGTGTTGTGAATACATTTTGCAGATGCTAAAATAAATACACACACAATTACATTCCTATCTCTTTACACACACACACATGCACACACACAGAGCAGATACAGAGAGAAAGAAAAACAGTGATCACAAACAGAATGAAAAAGAAAGAAAGAGAGAGTGAGACAGACAGAGAGGGAGAGACAGAGATAAAGAGACAGCAGCATACAGACACAGAGAGACACACATACACAGACACACAGAGAGACACGCACACACACACACAGACACACACACACACACACACAACACACTCTCTCTCTCTCAGCATGTTAGAAATAAAATGACTGACTGATTTACTTGATAAGCTACTGGCAATGGAAGAAAAAAGACAGCGTGCTCAGGTAACAAACTAACAATATCAGAAGTAAAAAAACAAACAAACAAACACAACAAGGGAAATGAGCTACACGATATTAAAGATTGGTAATGTGCAATATCCGCAGCCACCAACACTCACAAAGAACACCCAAGCACTGAATCACTTGGTCAGTCAACCTAGAAGGGGGATGGGGAAGGTGAAGAAGGGTACCACTGCCTTATCCAATTACTCAATGGGTAGGCAGAAAGAAAACAGTGACAGCCATAAATTCCCTTGCAATGAAAAAGAAACACTAGTATTTGTATTGGAATGTTTCATCCATCCCGTCTCACTATTATATAAAATGCTATACAAAAACGAATAACTAATAAAAATCTAAAAAACATAACAGAAATCTACAAACAAACAAAAAAGACAAATTTACAAATATAAACAGAATCAAACAAATTTTACAACACCTCTTCAGGGTTCTCACTGGTGATTCTGGCAGCAATCACATGACCTCGGGGATGTGGCTTGATGCGTGGTGAATCAAAGTCAATGGGGGATTCTCCCCATGGCTCTTCTCCATACAGCAGACGGATATCTTTGATGCGATGCAAAGGAAGACCCATAGCAATCTGATAAATATAGAAATCAACAATCCAGCAAAACAATAAGGGCTTAAACAATTTTTTGAAGACACTGCGGAGAAAAAAAAAGAAAAGAAAAAAGAAAAGCAAGAGTATTCAAAAATTTGAAATTTTTAGATGAGGAATGTACTGACACCTCATTACACTTTGGTTAATTCTGAACAAGGGGATCCCACTCCTCTCCTTTACTTCCTGCTTTACCTTTCCCAATTCTGAACTAGGCCAAATACCCAATCACAGACTGGGTGGACCGAAGGCTGCATGTACATGTTTTCTCAAGCTGTCAACCAAGTTAAAAATTTGTTCCATCTGATTAGGTGACAATCTGTCTTCTAGACTTCTATGTTTGCACTAACCTCTAATCTCTAATCTAAAAGTCTAGAACAAATATCTGTTTCATGCTTATCAATGAAACAATTACAAACTCAACCAAAGATCTGGAATAAGTGAAAGATGATTAAATCTTTTATTGAAATATAAAAAGATACACTTTTATTCTACACAAGCACATACACGCATAAGCACTCAAACAAAACACATGAACAAACATGTGCCGATGCACACACACTGCACACATACACACAAGCCCACAAAAACATTCCACCCATACACCGGATATGTCACCTGTAACTGCGCAGCAGGCAGATTGATGTCAGCCACCATCTCTGTGCATGGATGTTCCACCTGAAGCCTTGGGTTGAGCTCCAGGAAATGGAACACATCTTCCTCAGCACTGTACAGGTATTCCACTGTTCCTGCACTCACATATCCCACCATCTTGGCAAGCTGCACTGCTGCCTGAAATGGTATAGGTTTTCATTACTTCATAACTGCCTCAACAGAAACAAGTTCTGCTTTCATAAGAATACCAACTTATCACAAAATAACAAATTTCAGGAGGCTGAGCAGTGGAAAAAGCAAGAATTAAGATAATTATATCACTATTTCTCCTTCTTGGCATAATTTACATTCAATGACAAATATGTAACAATTTAACAATGGACTTAAATATTTCTTTTACAGATTTTACACTACTTTTATGAACAGAAGAGTCATAATTATACTGTTACAAAAAAATCTTTTCCTTTTATTGTGTTGAAGAAGTGAAAGAAGCAGTAAGATGGTAAATATACCTACAGCACACTGGAGATAATAATTATAATAATTACAATATTTATATAGCGCAAAATCTTGATAAAATCAAATCTAAGCGCTGAAGCAGAACACACACGCAGGCACGCACGCTCGCACACACACGCACGCACACATACAGACACACACACACACACACACACACACACACACACACCCACACACACGCATGGCTATAAATGGGGAGAAAGAATAAAAGCAATAAAAGCAAGAATAAAAGCAATGGAAAATTATAGAGAGCATAGCATACAATTATATATTATAACCATGTGATTCCCTCCGAGCGGAGACAGGCTGCAGAGGGGAGGGTTGAGTGAGGTTAGGATTTTATGCAGGAGAGAAAAGGTGAGTTTTGAGAGCGGACTTGAAGGAGACAAAAGTAGGTTGCTGACGGACTGAGAGAGGAAGTTTGTTCCAGGAGAGTGGACCAGAAACAGAGAAGGCTCGTGGACCATAGGTATTGAGCTTAGTGCGTGGAAAGCGAAGAGTCAGAGGATCAGAGGCAGAGCGGAGGGTACGTGAGGGAACATAGATCTCAAGTAGGCTTGACAGGTAATCGGGGGCTGCGTTATTGAGGCTTTTGTAGCACATGGTGTCTAGTTTGTACTGTATGCGCTTTGATACAGGGAGCCAGTGAAGTTGTGCCAGGAGAGGAGATATGTGGTCAGCTTTTTTCTTTTTGAGTACAAGGCGTGCAGCATTGTTTTGAATGCGCTGTAGGATGTGAATGGTGGAGGCAGGAAGACCAGACAGGAGTGAATTGCAATAGTCAATGCGAGACATTATGAAGGAGAGAACGAGTTTTGCAGTTGTTTCGACAGAGAGATACTTCCTGATCAGCTTTATACGATGGAGATGATAGTAGCAGGATCTGGCAGTTTGAGAAACAAAGTTGTTCATGGAGAGGGTAGAGTCAATGCAGACACCAAGGTTTTTAGCTGAATCAGAAATTGGGACTGATGTGTTACATAATGGGAGAGAAAGAGGAGGCAGCTGAGAAAGTTTCTGACGGGTGCCAATGAGGATAGCTTCTGTTTTGTCGTCATTAAGCTGAAGTCTATTGTGTGTCATCCAGTTCTTAATGTCCGAGTAACACTCAGTGGTGCGAGTCAACAGGCGCTGTATATTATCAGGTGAGTCACTGTCTTGAAGTTGGGTGTCATCAGCATAGAAGTGGTGTTTTATAGAATGGGAGTTGGTGATGGTGGACAGGGGGGAGGTGTAAAGAGTGAAAAGAACAGGGCCAAGGACAGATCCTTGTGGAACACCACAGGTCAGGTATGCAGGTTGAGAGTAAGTGCCATTGATGAGAACGGTTTGTTTTCTGTTTGATAGGTATGAAGTGAACCAAGACAGAGCAATGTCAAAGATGCCAAAAGTATGATGAAGTCTAGAAAGGAGAATACCATGATCAATGGTATCAAAGGCTGCAGACAGATCAAGGAGTGTGAGGAGAGAGACTTTGCCAGTATCAGTTGCAAGGAGGAGATTGTTGAGAATGTGTAGTAGGGCAGTTTCAGTGCTATGGCACTGGCGGTAGGCTGACTGGAAAGGATTGAGGAGATTGTTGGCAGACAGGTGAGAGTTCAGCTGGTTGAGGACGACTTTTTCAAGGAGTTTTGACAAGAAAGAGAGATTAGAGATAGGCCGGTAATTTTTCAGTTCATTTGGATCTAAATTGTGTTTCTTGAGGAGAGGATGAACAATAGCAGACTTGAAAGAATCTGGGACAGTTCCAGTTTGAAGAGAAGTGTTGATGATGTCAGTGATGAATGGGAGGAGAGTAGGGAGACAGTCGGCGTAGACAGAACCTGGAAGAGGATCCAGTTCGCAGGTTTTGAACGACATGGATCTGATTGTGTTGAGAATTTCTTCTTGTGAGACTGGGGTAAAAGTAGTAAGAGGTGTGCCAGAGAAGGAAGGGTCAGGTGGGCATGGTTGACAGGGTGTCCTGTCAAGCCTGTCACGAAGAGTTTGTATTTTGGTGGTGAAATAGTTGGAGAATACAGATGGGAGTTCTTCATTTGTATGTTTTGTTGGGAGAGGTAAATCTTTTCGTGTGCCAAGGAGATGATTCATGGTTGTAAAGAGTTCTTTTGAAGAAGAGGCATTCAGGATTTTGGTTTGGAAATAGCTTGTTTTTGCTGATGCAATGAGGGTGGATACTTTTGTTTTAGAGGCTTGGAAAAGTTGCCTGTGTACAGTGAGTTTGGATTTGCGCCAGATGAAACAATTACAGTATCAGTTCATTTGCTAAAAAAAAGTAGTTAAAACCATACACACTACACCACAAATGACATAACAGGGATCAAAACTATTAATGTAACAAAACCAAAGATAGGGCAGAAACCAACACATAAACAAACAAAAACATCAATAAACAAAACAACAAATAAACAAACAAAAACAACAATAAAGCAAAGCTTCACACCTTTTCCATTCTCTCAAAAATGTCTGGTTTGGCAATGCTAGCAGGAGCTTCCTCAATAATCTTCTGATGACGACGTTGGATAGAACAGTCACGGCCAAACAAAGAGATGGCACTGCCATACTTGTCTGCCAACAGCTGAACTTCCAAGTGGCGAGCAGCAGAGGCTAGCTTCATGATGAAAATGGGTGAGCCTGGCACTTCTTGCTGAACCTGTCAGTATCATGAACACAAAGAAGGCATACATTCTGTGGATATTGGTTCTGGACAGTAACAGTTACATACAGAAGAAACACTGAAATTTTGTGGACTTCAAACTTCTTCTTGAAATATCTGCTTCCTCACTATTGTAAGTGAAACCCTTGTAATGTTTGGATATTCTTTGACTCTACTGACTAGTCACAAAATAGACATCAAATTCTCGTCATATATGATATACAAATGCTTGTCTCACACAACTACCAGTCAAAGCTAGCTTGTGAGTGCTGAGCCAGTCACAGAGCAAATCGTTTGGTTTAAGTACTTTAACAAGGACTCTTTGAAAGGGTTAATAGCTAGCCAGAGATGACTGGAATAACCTCTGTCTTCTATTCATCGACTATGGCATCAAGCGGGTAACTGAAACATATAATAAATGGCTTTATGGCGACAGGATATGGTAGTGATTGTGACTGTAAAATGTAAGCTACGTTGCCTTGCATATGTCTGCATTTCAGAAATCAAATGTCATTTCAGTGGTTGGAAGATTATGTGAGAACAAGTTCGAAGTGTGGCAGACATGCATACAACACTGTTCTTGCACAGACTTTAGGTGATAGAAATGTTCTGTTAAACAGCACACAGGCATCTAAAAGTTTTATCCACTATGTCACCTTCCAAAGCAAAAAAAAATCATCAGGTCCCTTACCTGTCTGTAGAGAGTGTGAAAGTCGCTGACACTCTCCACTTTACGGATGCCCTTCCCACCACCGCCTTCTGACGCTTTGATCATGACAGGAAATCCTATCTCCTGGGCTGCCTTCAAGCCTTCATCTGCATTTGCTACACAGCCACGACGATACAGATCACTAGGCACTGATACAGGCTCACCAGCATTCAAGCCACTTTCTGAGTCTTTCAGCTTCAAGCCAGACCCACTCCATGGAAGGGTGGGAACACCAGCTGTCTGAGCCACAATGGAGGATGCAATTTTGTCACCAAGTGACCACATGGCACCCTCTGGTGGACCTGTATTGGGAAAAAAAGTTAAGTATTTTACATACATACATACAATACATACATACATAATACTACATACACATATATATATTTAAATTCAACACCAAGGTGGCAACATGGAATGTAAGAACAATGCTGCAGAAAGGTTAATTAGACAACATCAAAATGGAGATGGAAAGGCTTAACATCAGTATTTTAGGACTAGGGGAAATGAGATGGAAGGGGGCAGGCATGATAACATCAGGAGAATATACAGTGATATACTCTGGTGGTAATTCACATGAAAGAGGAGTAGGCATCATAATGGACAAAGACAAATCAAAAGCAGTTAAAGGATACTGGGCAGTGTCCAACAGAGTTTTACGGGTTTCAAATTCGGAGGCAAACCTTTTGATATCAACGTCATACAGGTGTATGCACCAACATCCGCAAGTACTCAGGAAGACATCGACAACTTCTACGAAGTTTTAGAGATGGCCAAGGTCCAATGTAAATCACAGGAAGTTACAGTCATAATGGGAGATTTTAATGCTGAAGTGGGACAGGATAGGGTGGAGGATATAGTTGGACCTCATGGCCTTGGTACACAAAATGAAAGAGGGGGGAAGCTTGTAGAATGGGCACAGATGAACGAGTTCATAGTAGGAAACACCTGGTTTGAGCAGCCTAACAGAAGAAAATGGACTTGGATGAGTCCAGGAGATAATACCAAAAATCAAATTGACTACATCCTGATCAACAAAAGATTTAGAAATTCTTTACTGTCAGCAAAAACACTACCTGGCGCAGACTGCAACAGTGACCACAATCTGGTAGTGGGAAGGTTTAGGCTGAAATTGAGGAAAAGGAAACAGACCAAAAGCAACATCAAACTAAACCTTGGACTCTTGAAGACAGATGAAATGATACGTCAAAGATTTAATGTAAATGTTCCAAACAAATTCAGTGCTCTGGAAGACGTTGGTGACAGTGAGGAACAATGGACAAAGTTGAGAAGTTCTATAAATGAAGCGTGTGAGGAAATCCCTAAGGCAAATAGAAAAGCAAAAAAGAGCTGGATGACTAATGAAATTTTGGGCCTGATGGAGAAAAGGAGGAAGGCAAAGAGAAACGAGGAGATATACAGGAAGATAAACAAAGAAATCAGGTATAGGTGCAATGAAGCTAAGGAAGCTTGGCTGAACACAAAATGCAAAGAGATAGAAGAACGATACAAAATGGATCCTCAGGGTATGTACAGACGAATTGAAGAAATTGTTCACAGGAAAAATACATGCACATCAACTGGTTGCTTAAAATCAAAAGATGGCACGCTTATCATGGAAAAAGACAAGGTATTAGACAGATGGGGAGAGTACATTAAAGACCTTTTTGATGGATGACAGAAACGAAGAACACATTATAAAAAAGAACTTTGAAGGACCACCCATACTGAAAGATGAAATCAGAGCAGCACTGAAAAAGATGAAACCAGGAACAGCCCCAGGACCAGACAACATTACTACAAAGATGAATGAGGAATTTGGCATAGAAAAAATAAAGTCCTCCTAAATGAAATTTATGACACAGGAAAAATCCCCAAAGATATGTCAAAATCAATTTTCATTGCACTTCCAAAGAAGACAGGGGCTATAGAATGCGAACTCCATCGCACAATCAGTTTGATGAGTCATGTAACAAAAATCCTGTTAAGAATAATCATGATGAGGACAAGGAATAGAATCAAAAGAGAAATAGCAGAAGAACAGTGTGGATTTGTGGAGGGGAAAGGAACTATTAATGCCATATACATCCTAAGAACTATCATAGAGAGGTCAGTTGAGATGAATAAGGATTTGTATTTATGCTTTGTTGACTATACCAAGGCTTTCGATCGGGTACGACATGAAGAACTGATCAACCAACTGGAGAGACTCAATGTTGATGGAAAAGATCTACGAATAATCAGGAATATGTACTGGGAACAAACAGCTGCAATGAGAATAGAAAACAATATAAGCTCTTTTCAAAACATCAAAAGAGGAGTCAGACAGGGTTGTGTTTTGTCACCAGATCTGTTTTCACTATATAGCGAAAACATCATGAGAAACCTAGAAGAAGACCCTGGATTAAAGGTTGGAGGGAAAATGATAAACAACATTCGGTACGCAGATGACACCGTGCTAATTGCAGAAAATGAAAGGGACCTACAAAACCTTGTGAATATACTAGAAACAGAAAGCAAAGGTAAGGGGTTGGAACTAAACAGCAGGAAGACTGAAGTCATGGTGATCAGTAAAAAACATGAAATCCCTCATGCAAAACAACAGCAAATGGCACAACCTTGACACAGGTTAATAAGTTCAAATACCTGGGAACGGTCATTTCATCAGACGGCAGATGCACATCGGAAATAGCTGGCAGAATCGGCCAAGCCAAAACAGCATTCAAGAAGATGACAAGCATTCTTACCAACAAATGCCTATCAATTAACATCAGAAAGAGAGTCCTTGAATGTTATATAGAACCAATACTGTTGTACGGATGCGAGGCGTGGACAGTCAGCAAGCAAAGCCAGAGCAGGATTGAGGCAGCCGAGATGTGGTTTCTCAGAAGAATGTTGAGAGTACCATGGACAGCAAAGAAAACAAACGAGACAGTCTTGATGGAGGCAGACACAAGTCGATCACTGATAAGGAAGATTAGGAAAAGACAAGCAACATTTATAGGCCATTTTATGAGGAAGGGGGATTTGGAGCACCTGGTCACAACGGGAAAGCTGGAGGGAAAGAGAGCACCGGGTAGACCCAGGGAGAGAATGCTGAACGGACTTGCAAGGTGGCTGAGGATGAAGAGGATGGGGGAGATACTGGGGGCAACGAGAGATAGAGATGGTTGGAAGTCCGTGGTCGCCAACATGCGGCAGGGCACCTGATGATGATGATGATGATGATATATATATATATATATAGATATATATACATGTATAGATATATATAGATATATACACACACACACACACATGCAATATATATTATATGTATATGTGTAGATAGATAGATAGATAGATAGATAGATAGATAGATAGATAAATAGATAGATAGATAGACAGATAGATTGATAGATTGACTGATTGATTGATTGATAGATAGATAGATAGATAGATAGATAGATAGACAGACAGACAGATAGATAGATATGACAAATAGATAGACAGATAGAGAGATAGATAGATAGATATGTATGAATGTATATATGTATGTATGTTTGTATGTATGTATGTGTGTACGTACGTATTATATCATCAGTAGACCTGTTGTTCAAGATGATCAGTTTCCATACATTACATAATAGTACTGTGTACATTAAATACTGTACGTACAAGATTAAGTGTTAAGTATTATGCCAACACAGTATCTGCAAGAGAGCAATATGCACGAATCACACCAAACAGTATCTGTAAGCGACCTTTCTGTTCAGATTCATATGTCTCAGTCATCTGCAGTTACCATATTACTTTCAGAAAATTAATTATGTACATTTTACCAAGCTATTAATTATATAATCTGCTGAAGAAGCCTGCTTGTGAGTATGGCAAAACTGGAACTTTTGAAAACAACTATATGAAAATAAACAGAGAAGATTAATACATTTAAGTAAACTGTTATTGAATATTAACAGATGTTTTATCAAGCTTTTATGAAAAAATAGCTCAGATTTATTACTAAAAAATAATAACTTATATATGAATGGAACTCTGTGTTAGACAAGCTACAAAAGCAATTCTACTGCAGTCATTTAAGAGATACACGATAAAAGTCCTAAGAACATGTAAACAACTGTCTTTGAAGTCATATGTCTTGCAGGTTACTGAAAAAAGGACAGAGTAAACAATTACAATAAAAGTAGCATTAGTTTATCATGCTGGCATGTATGTCATAGTTTTAACAAACAAACATGAGATGAAGACAATCTAAAGAAATGACATGAAGAAGCTCCTAAAAGAGAACCATTCCTTTTTGGATCGGAAATCTGATGAACGCAGGTGAAGAATTAGAAAACAAAAACAAATGCAAAACAAACTTTAACAAACATGAATCCATGTTAACAAAAATGGAACACACAAACAGAAATAAATAAGAACAAAAAAGTACAGGAATTACCCTGTAAGGAAACACAACAATGAATACCTAGGTATGAACACTGAAGAATGGACAAGACAAAAAACACGATTACAAGACACAGAAACATACAGAGACAAAAAAACCACATGAACGCATGAAATACTTCCTCATGTTTTCAAACGGTTTCCAAAAATGGAGGGAATTGTGGCTACAGGAGTGAAATAAGAAGGAAGTAATGCGCAAGGAAACAGACAGAGAAGCACACATAGCCAGAGAACACAAAATGACAAGACCATACAAGATGGTCAAGCCATTCTAAGAATCTGCCTGTCTACATAAAATTATAAAAGAAAATCCAGATTTTGTATTTCTCAAGTTCACTGTGACCCTGAAGAAGCTTCAGATGAAATGACACTCGACACAGAGAGAGGGCAATGGCAGATTATCACAAAAAATGATAACAGATTGTAAATATTGTTAGAAGTTAAAAACAAAAAGTGCTCTACACATACCTTTCTCAAAAAGTGTTGAGTCTAGGGATTTTTTTTTTTGGTCTGTGTGGCCTTGATCTTAGTGTCATGACTATGCATTTGTGACTCCTCTACAATCCACACCTTTGTCCTTAATTTGGTAAAGATCCATCCAGAAACAGCTGAGATAACCTTGCTAGCACATTTTTGTCAGCTGAGATAACCTTGCTAGCACATTTTTGTGTCAGCTGAGATAACCTTGCTAGCACATTTTTGTGTAACACGAAAACACACACACACATACATATACACACACACACACATACACACACACACACACACACACACACACACACACACACACACACACACACACACATACACACACACCCCTACGGTCGATATGAAACAATCACCCTCTAAAGGGAGATTGAAAAAAAAAAAACTTCAACATTAAAGTCATCAATTCACCAATACACTGAATCCCATTTTCATGAAGTTGGAGAAAACGGTAAAATGAAGACAAAACTTTATCTCTTGGACCAACATATGTGTAGACCTGCTAGTGCCTGAATCTCCTTCATGTGCATATGCACACAGACCATCAAGTATGCAAACTAAAAATACTAAAAAGTCATGTCAGTTTTTCAGTGACTTATGGAAACATGAAAATACCCAGTACATGTGTATGCACACTCACTGAAGCAGATGAGAGTATGCATACTGTGCAGCAACATACTTTTCATAGTGTCTGTGTAGTGTGGGCCAAACAGTGATGCACACACATGCATCCAGGAAAATAATGCTTGGAACACATGGGGAGAAAAGAGAGCAAACCAAGTACCTCTGAAATTCAAAAGTCGTTCAACTCACCAATAAACTGAATTCCATTTTTGTGCAGCAATTCAGGAAGCTTGGGGTTTTCTGAAGCATGTCCCCATCCTGCCCAAACTGCCTGTAAACCCAACCACAAAGTAATTAAAAATATATCCCAAAATGATGATGACCATACCAAAAAACAATAATAGTGATAGTGATGAGGAGGAGGAGGATTGATGATGGTAATAATACTAACAACAATGATAATAATAATTTTGATAATTTTCATAGGAATGATAGTAAAACAATACTATTACTACTACTGCTAATATTGATGATGATGATGATGATGATGATGATGATGATGATGATGATGATGATGATGATGATGACGACGACGACGACGACGACGATGACGATGACGATGATGATGATGATGATTTTAACAGTAATAATATTAAAACACTTCTATTACTACTTCTACACTACTAATAATATTGATGATGATGATGATGATGATGATGATGATGATGATGATGATGATGATGATGATGACGACGAGATGATGATGATGAAGAAGAAACATTTATTACATAGCATCTAGCTAAAGGCTCAAGGCATTTTACAAGAAAAATAACCTTTGCACATCGAAAGACTGGAAATATGAAAGTTTTTACATACTCAATATACACTGACAAGAAATATTTCATTCGATGATCTAACCACACATACACAAACAACAATAATATAAAATAAAACTGAATTTATCACATATCACATACAACCACACACACCTTCCTCCCCAGTTCCCTCTTCCCCCACAATTAATTGCAGAAAAAATATTCAATGAATACGCATATAATAAGAAATAAGACAGTTGCTGGTAAATGCAAAATAATAAATTATTATCCCATGACACAAAGTTGGAGAGTAAGGCAACGCATATATTTCACTACAGTCTAGCCAACAGCAAAAGGGCATTGCACATTGCATTCCCTTACTCTTTATCCTCCTAAACGCAAAGCAGGCCAGTGTGATCAAAGGGACTACGCTCAGTAAAGCAATAAACTGGAACACATGTTTCCATGAGATTAATTAGCATGCGGGCCCCAATAGCTCAGTTGGTTTGAGCGTCGGATTCACATGCTTATGGTTGTGGGTTCGAATCCCGGGGTGCGCTATATTAAAACTGGCCTTTTCACCGTCCCATCTTAACATCATTGTTGTTCTGGTGGAGTCAGTACAGGATTAGATAAGTCCCCCTTCCCCACTTCCCTGGGATGGTTATCCCCATCGGCCATATCACCTGAGGTGGGTGTAGACGTAAAAACTGAACCAAACCAACCAACCAACCATGAGATTAAAAAAAACAACATAAGCATAAAATGGTTCCAATCAGAGTTGTGAGTAGAATCATTGCAACAAATATAATTCTAAAAGAAACAAAAATTGTAAACAATGAAAAATGTACATTCTGTGATACAGACAAAGAAGATATTGAAAATTTATTTCCAAGATGTAGTATACTTCTGCACTTTGGAAAAAAAACAACTTTAAAACCTTATCAACAAATGTTTAAATGTACATAATTCAAAGCTCATTGAAAGTTTGTTGTGTTCTGAGTTGACCTAAAATGATAACTGATATTGTAGTTCCATTTCATACTACTACTTGCCAAATATCACCTTTACATGGGTAAAGTAAATACATGTCAACCTGATAAAATTGTATTTAGACAACAGCTGTACAAGCAGAATACACTTTGAAGAATATAATGCCAGAGTAACAATGATGCAACAAAATTTGCAGTAAAATGGCACCAGTATGAGGCCATGATAACACAAACATATATATCAGTTATCACATTAACTGGTAAATAGTCGTAAAATACCATTTGCAAAACCAGAATGTTTTGGAGCTGCCAGTCCCAGGGATTACTTTTTTATCATGCTGAGATTGATAAAATATTTGGGAAAAAATAATAATAATAATAAATAATAATAAAGTACATTTTAGGACGCTTCTTCCCTTGGAGAGCTCCAAGCACCATTACAATTTCTTAAGAAGGCAAGAATATTGACACACTCATCCACAAAACTGCTCATCTACATGCAAGTATACATACACTTATCACCATATGAGCATACATATAATATAGATTAAAAGGCTTCAGCACTTAAAACCTATGGCATCGGTTACACCTCATCACTTAACTCACTCGGTACGGAGAATTTTTCCCCTTGCGTTTCCACAGGGACGGCCCATTTTGAAGGATTAGGAAAAAAATCACAAAAAATACAAAACATAAAGGATCAAAATGAAACTTTCAGATCTGAATATTTACATGCTGGGTTAGTTCATGCCAAAATATTGAAGTTCTTCCTTGAATATTTCTTTGTCATGTGCCATGTTGAAAACACCCCAAATTTTGTGGTCAGGATCACTGTACAGTCACACATTCTGATCAGCTCCATGAACACAGTCAAAGGTGAGAAGGTCAGGAGAAGTGCTCATTCTGCTTGCCACTCAGTTCTCTTATGCCTTCTGTTATGACAATGGAACTTAGAAAGTCTTCTGTCACAAACTGATTCAAGAAATCAAAGGGGGCGTGGCACTGAACTGGGACATGCAGGCCACAAGAGCCAGAGAACAGAGGCAAAGTGGGAGAAAAACTAAAATCTTCGTGCCAGTCATGCATAGGAAAGTGAATGAAACCTCCATCAGACATGCGATTCACTGTGCTTGACCCGCTGACCGCTCGCCTCTCGTGACGTGTACGCCCACCTCCCTCTTCCACTTCACTGTTGTCTGAAACTGGATCACTGTCAGTTCCTCCTTGCTGGCAGCTTCCATCACTTGATACACTTTCACCATTATCTTCATCATACTCCTCGATGTCCAATCCTTCAGTCTGAAGCACTTCAATCACTTCAGCAGCAGTAAAACGCCGCCGTCGCGATCTACTTTGTTCAAAAACACGTACTCACCTGCGACGCCATTTTCGACACGAATGCAGATTAGCCATTCGTGTAGGTTGCCGATGTCAATCGTTTCCCGAAGAGTGTATGGCTATGGAATCTCACGAAGTAACTTTCCCTTTGACCCTTGACATGTTTGCAGTGACCAGTGTGGCTATGGTAGGCGTGCAGGATCTAAAGGGGAGTGTCGAAAAATTTTTAATTATCGAAACCGCTATAGCGTTCCGTCGTACGGAACCGTGCCTTTCATCACGACCGCTATAGCGTTCCGTCGTACCGAGTGAGTTAAAGCCTACGGCATCCGTTTCACCTGGTGTTAACTAATACATCAGTCAGATGGAGTTTGAACAGGTGGGCCTTAAGCCCAGCCTTAAAGGCTGACAAGAAATATTTCATTTGATGATCTAACCACACATGCACAAACAACAATAATATATATAATAAAACTGAATTTATCACATATCACATACACCAACACACACCTTCCTCCCCAATTCCCTCTTCCCCCACACTTAACCTTTTCGCGATATGACTCGAGAATCGTCGCGACGCCTGCCTATGCCGTAAGGACATGCCACGAGTCCGCTCGCAACGGCCGAAAGGTCGCTGTGGACACGACGCGAGAATGTTCGCGACGATTGTTCTAAAATTAAATGCATCGACAAGTCACTGTAAATTCCCTCAAAACGTGTCGTAACTACACAAAGGAACTCTACCACCTCGTACGATGCCACGTTGTCGGCTTACAAGGGGCAGTTTCATTGTTTAATTTGGGTTGAAAGCAACTAACCCCAACTCTTTGTCTCTTCGTGTTACCCGCGTTGTTCACTCTGCTGTGTAAACATGGCTAAATGGACAACTTTCACGGCCGCCGAAGTAGCACACACAGAAAAATGTTCTTCTGTGATATGATACCAGGTGCTGTACTGTATAGTGCATTTTCCGACTCCGCCTGAAGATGGTTGCACATGTAGTTGTTAGTGCATCAAGTGTAGTAGTTGTGTTTTTTTAGTGTGGCTTTTTCAGTGTATCAAGTGCAGTGGTTGTGGCTTTATCAGTGTATTCGTGCTAAGGTGATTTTGACAAATTTGTTCTTTTCATGAACCTGTATTAATTCATCACATCATCATCATGGCTATGTCTTCATCATCAAATTCAAAGGTTGGTGTATACTTTCCATAATTTTTCTTCCCTTCCGCATTGATCTTTTCAGTCTGTCTGAGTCTGTGTTTGTTTACATGTTCATGTTAATATAGGCCTACTTGTTTGTTAACTTGATTTTTTTCATTTTGGGTTTTCTAAATTTCCTAATTATATGCACTTTATCATTTACTTTTTTATTTGCTATTCTGTTATCATATGGATGAACAAACCATTGCTTTAGAAGAAGCTATGTACTTATGTGAAATGACAGAAATGGTACATTCACACTATTTGTATAATGATATTGCTAATTATGTAACTTCTATGATACACTTTGTTACCATTATGTTCTAAAATGTTGAAATATTGTCTTTTATGTCCTTTTATTTTGCATTTTTGGTGATTGTATGCTGAAAATAACAATTTTTATGAATCTCCTGTGGCTGTCTGGGGTTTTTGACTTTGTGGCCTACGTTGACATTTTCAAAAGTACAAAACACTAACTAAATGAATCTTTACAGAATATATTTTTGCTTCACTAGGGAGATGAAAGAGTGATCTAAAAAAGTTGTTCTAACATCAATAAGCTAGCTTTTACGGCCTACTCAGGAAAATTAAATAAAAATGACCAAAATAGGGTGTCCCCAGGGCATATCTGCTTCCTGCCTACAGTGTACTCAGGGAATAGTAGGTATAGTGAGGCAGTGTCGTGAAAAGGTTAATCACAGAAAAAATATTCAATAAATAAGCATGTAAATCCCAGTTTCAACTTCTAACCACTGTCAACAATAGTCTGCACTGGTTCTTTGTTACCTAAACCACCGCTGTCTGTCACAACAAAGTAACTTGGCACAGGAGTGATATCAGACAAGATGACGTCATTTGTAGCTATGACATACATACTCAGTGATGACATTCCACTGATGCAAAAACTAACTTCATTTTCCTGAAAGAAACTATAAACCTAACTACTATTCAGCCTGTTGTAGAAAGCTTGAAGGCAAGCCTCAAAAACCTGGACCAAACTAAAAGCCAGAACCAAGAGGACTTTTTCACAGCATTCTGGAACAATGGAGGTATCGTTTTTCAGAACATCATCCTAACGTATGTTGACTGTGAACAAGCGTACACACAAGCGGATGAGTTGTTCATTCAAAATCTTATTGACTTTCTCAATGATTGGTTCATAGATAAGCAACTGAGCATTGCATCCACCTTATGAATGTTTTTGTCAGGCAAAGGTACCAAACCCTGTCCGCCAGCATCCTGCAGTGTCAACATGCTAGCAAAGCAAAAACTTATTTCTTTGACTTCCTAACCCTATCCACCAGTTTCCTGCAGGAAGCTGGTGGATAGGGTTAGGAAGTCAAAGAATTAAGTTTTTGCAGTTGATAGGTAGGGTGCGGGAATCAAAGGGTTAATTAATTCAGTTGGACCTCTCAAAGCATATGCGACCGCAGCTCTGATTCTGCAGTTATCATTTCACAGCAACAGTCAACAGACTCTGGGCACAAGCAGATTTCAACTGTTTTAAAGAACTCTTGAGTAGCTATGGCAGTGATGACAGCTTTGCCCTAACATACTGCATTGTGATCAAGAACTTAGATGTTTCCCAACTTTGCTGCAATCACCAAGATAATAATAATAATAATAATACCTAGGACTTATAAAGCGCACTAAGTCACTGGATCTAGGCGCTGGGGAATGGGGGATATAATAGGAAGTCAGTAAATACAAGACTACACAACAACTTACACATCATCAAATGACAATCAAATACATACATACATCATAATCACATAACATAATGATTTACATTCGCAATCTTCAAAATATGCATACCACGCAATTCAATCAAATATCAGATTCATTCCAATTCAACACTTTTCACTCAGTTACTCCATATAAACTATTATTCCACCCCTTCCCTACTACCCCCCACCCCCACGCGCATACACAAAATCCAATTACACATATCAGCCAGCCGATAAGGTGATGTGGGGAAAAGTGATCAGATGTCGAAATACTGCTGGAAAAGGTGTGTTTTCAAGTTTGACTTGAAAGAAGAAATGGACGGAGAGTGGCGTAATTTCTTGGGAAGAGAGTTCCAAAACTGGGGACCGAAATGCGAAAGTGAGCGAAAGCCATGAGATTTGCGGTTATACTGTATCTGCCTGAGGAGTCTTGAATCAGAGGAAGAGCGGAGAGACCGAGATGGAGTATACAAGTGCAGAATATCAGAAATATACTCAGGAGCAGAACCAGAGATAGAATTGAAGCAGATGCAAGCAGTCTTGTACTTAATTCTCTGAGATATTGGTAACCAGTGCAGTTGGTGAAGCAAAGGAGTGCAAGGTTGTTGACGGGATGCCTTAAGAATAAGGCGTGCAGCTGAATTTTGAACTTTCTGCATAGGATAGAGAACAGTGTTCGGGCAGCCCATGAGGAGAGAGTTACAGTAGTCAAGTCTCGACAGAATACAGGAAGTGACAAGAATCTTGGTGGCATCTACACTGAGAAAGTTTCTGATAGATCCAATCCTTTTCAATTCAAAATAAGAAAGCTGGCAGACTTTGGAAACGTGATCTTTCATGGAGAGAGAAGAGTCAAGAATGAAACCTAAGTTCCTAGCTTTTGGACAGAAAGAGATGTCAGAAGAGCCAACAGTAATAGAAGTTGGAAGTGGAGGATTATAGTCTGAAGAACCAGAAAACAGAAGAGCTTCAGTCTTACTGTCATTAAGTTTTAACATGTTGTCAGTCATCCATGTCTTTACATCATCCGTGCATGTCTGTAGTGTCTGTATGGTACTGTCAATGTCTGCAGGTTTGCATGCCTGTTGAAGCTGTGTGTCGTCTGCAAAAAGCTGGTGACTAACTCCATGGCGCTCAATGACCTCAGACAGGGGGGTGGTATACAAGACAAACAGAACTCTGTATATCCCTGTCAGCAATGTGCCAGTGGAGCGGGACTTCAGCATGCAAACTAATCAAGACTGACCTGAGCTATCATCTAAATGAGGACAGGGTTTCCTATCTCACAACACTGAAGATTCATGCAGGGATGGTATGAAAGAGCAAAGGCAGTAACCAGATGAGCAAACTATCATGTAATATCGTTAAACTTAAACAGATAAGATATATCATGAATTGGACAATTTTCAGTGTATTTGTACAAACGTTCTCACTGGATTCTGTATCCATGGGACAGATTCTGACACTAGGTTTTGACCGACAGTGGGAAATAATCAATGATGGATCCGTTTTACAAATTCCTAGCACAATCTCCACATAAATACTGACACATATATTATATACTACTTGCTCCAAGCCACATAGCCCCAAGCCACATAAGATATATTTGAAGTATTTGTTTTGTTATCTTACAAACTTATTCTTCTCCTTGTACACCTATTTTTATATTCGTGTTAATTTCCAAGCTGATGAGATATGTTTTTCATATATCTCCACTGTTGTCATACAATATTTTACCCATAAAAACTGTCATGTTGTGGAGACACAACTATCCCTTTCTCTAAAGGGAAAATAGTGATGACCGCAAGCATCTTGTGTGTAATACAAATCTACACACGTTTTTATGTGTGTAATACTAATAGGATTGAGCTGAATATGTGATTTGTATATCATATATTTCACCGATTCATTATGCTAAATAAGATATATTGTACGACTGGTCAATTTATCCCAAAACACAGAACAAACAAACAAAAATAGCAGGGCCAGATACCATTTTACAAGTAGGTGGACTGCAGGTTACACATACAGATTTTTATTACATCTCAAGTTGGGCTTAAACCCAAGTATGATGAGCACTCAATCTACTTTGCTATCCAGACTTCAACACTAGAGTAAAATGGAACAACCTAAGTTGAGGGTGATGTTGAAATCCTAATGTACGTTATACTGTTAAACTACTAGATGAACTGATTTCAATTCATGCAGGTTACCCAGAAAACTTACTTGTACTTGTGAGCGTTTTGCAATGTCCAAGATGAGTTCCACATTGGCATAATTGTTATTGTTGGTCCCTCCTGCCACTGGAATGTACTGGTCTGCCATTCGGATATACTCTGTAATTAAATCATATTAAAGGAAACATAGACCTCTTTTACCTGACATCACTACTTACTGAAAGGGATATTCAAATCAAATATGGTGAAAATCAGTCAACAAACAGCAGCAACAATTTCTTTATAGGAATACATGTATACACAAATCCACATATTTTCATGTCACTATCAAACAAACCGTCCCACTCCGGCAGCGAGTGAAATGAAGCGCTACACTTGCTCAGCTGTTTCGGCAAGCATGGTAGCACATGTGTCAGTTTTGTGTAGGTTAGTGCTCAGTTTGGTCAGTTCACTTTGAAAGACAGATTCACTGTATGATGGTTGTTGCGTTTCAGTCTGTGCGCTACAAGCTAACTGATACACCACCCCTCAGTCAGTGGAAATGCTACACAGGCATGTGCACAACTTGACCAGTTTCTGGGCCATTTAGATGTAGCCACCATATCAACCTTTGGTTTCAGAATTGCACGCTTATGATTTTTACACTGGATAACGAAGTGATTCTAACTTTCAATTAAATACAAGTACTGGTCTTTGATTGTCATGTTGGGACTGAGTTGATCGTGGAGTCCACCGCAGGCCTGGATCTACTCTTTACTGACTTTCAGTTGCAAAAAAGGCTTTGTGAATAGGAAAAATAGAACACCTGGATATTGGTGTGAGTATAACTTAAGGAATCAGACCAACATTCTAAATAACAACAGTGTTTTTTAGGCATAACAAATAGCAAAGAAACCGGCGAACACATTATTTTCATGTATGGCATTGAGAAAGTGCCTGTGCTTGCCAGACCTGCCTCCAGAGACAAAAAAGCACATGGGCACGCATTATCGTTTGGCACACTGATTGGCCAACGAGCCAGCACATGAGTGACAGTTTGTGCTTACAGTGAATCAGTCTATTATGGCCCTAACACAGGGGGAAAACAATGGGAAAATATCACAGCCTTATCTATTCCTTTTTAGTGGGTTATATTAAAATCATTCAACTGTTTTTCCATTAAATGTATCTGATTATATTTCAACAATATCTCCTTAAATTCCAGTCTGCAGTTGCTCATAAGTTCATCAAGAACCATTGTAATGCTATTCACTTCTAATGACAATCATAACACTACAACTGCAAAATGTAAGCTTACAATAAAAACAAAAAACAATAAGAAACAAATATACCAAAACAGACAATGAAGAACTTAACCAAGACTCACATAATGCAAAATGACACTCACCAAGGAAAATTAGCAAACAGGTTTACCTGCATTCGCCTTAAGATCTTCTGGTGTGACCATGACCACAAAACGAATGGCCCGATCATTGCGGAACATTTCATAGGCCCATCTGCGCACTGATCGCATGCATTTGACTGCAGCAATGCCATTGTTGGCAATAAGGACCTGTGAAAAAAAAAAAAAGAAAGAAAAGAAATAGAAACAGAAATGTATGAGTTCAGCAACACTCATGATGAGTTATATCTTACTTGACTAAAAAAGAAAAACAACAACAACAACAATGAAACAAAAGAAAATAAACCCATCAACAACGAAACATAAAAACTTGTCTCGTCTATATGGCACTGAAGAAGAGGCAAAAGAAAAGTTGTCTTTTCTTTACGGCATTCAAGAGGAGGTAGATAAACAGAAATATACTGCTATTTTCATTTGCAGAAAAAGCCTGGTGTTAAAACTGTTTTGAAAAGAAGGTAGATAAGATTATTTTGATAGATGTAAACCATGTACAGTTTTTTTTAAAGTTAAGGAAAAGAAAGTAAATTAAAGATGTATCCACATTAAACTAACAACATAAACCAGTTCATCCAGTGTCTTTTTCACGGATTAGTGTTTATACCAATACTTGATAATCACCATGTGTTTGGTGGTTGTTTTCTTTTTTTGTTTTTTTTTTCTTTTTTTTTTGTTTGTTTGGTGGTTGTTTTCTTTTTTTTTCAAATGCTACAATCCATTAAACTATTCCTATCACTGTTTGAATTCTTTCACTCTAATGTGAAAATTTTCAACAATGTACAGAATCACTTTCCTGTACATTATTTACTTAGTTATAGTAACACACACACACACACACACACACACACACACACACACACACACACACACACACACACACAACACACACACACACACAACACAACACAACACAACACAACACAACACAACACAACACAACACAACACAACACAACACAACACAACACACACACACACACACACACACACACACACACACACACACACACACACACACAAACAAACAAAACGCATGAAATTATCCAGTGGACATGTCATTCAAAATACACTTAAACACCATAATAATGTTTGCCTGTTAACCTTTTCTTGCAGCTTGCATGCATATGTGTAGTGGCTCATGGATGCATGAGGTATCCATATGTATGTAAATGTGTGTGTGTATATATATATATATTATACTTATATATAATATATATATATATATATATATATATATATATATATATATATATA
>CM060311.1:43407691-43425191 GCA_030674185.1 Monoplex corrugatus
CTGTGCAATGTTATATGCATGTGCACACATCAGTCAGTCAAGAAAAGAAATGTGAAAGACTACTGGGCTAAGAGTATGTCATAATGTTAAAATGCAAAAGCTGTTTCACCTTCAGCCATAATCTGTACAGTTTAAACACCTCACATCACATGCAGGCCTCAATCAAAGTAAAATTACATTGCATATTTTGACATTTCAATTGAAAATTTAGGTCTCAAAGTAAAATCACATTGCATATTTTGACATTTTGACTTAAAATTCAACGAAAATACAGTGTGGCCACGTTGGCTTTAAAATGCAGTTTAAACATATATATGTGTATGTTCTACTTGGCACAACCTGATGGGGGGGGAAAAACTACATAACATCGCTGTTCCTTTTTACATTTTTCTAGATGAGATCGACAGTCAAGAGGTAGATCATGGATCCAGTCCTGGCTGGTTACAACCCCACCCACCCCAAATGTCTGTTGGATAAAGTGTGAAGATTTTCCTAATTCCCAGGCCAACATGTGTTCAGACCTTCTAATGCCTGAACCCCCTTCATGTGTACATGCACGCAGAACATCAAATATGCACATGAAAGATCCTGAAGTCATGTCACAGTCCACTGGTTTATGGAAACATGCAAATACCCAGCATGCACACCCACAGGGTACACCCAGCATGCAAACCCACTGACAAACTTGTACGCATGAAGACTGCGCAGCAATATATTGCCTGCACAGTTTGGCCAAAAACAATGTGCATACACGCATTTGAGAAAATCAGAAAGTTTAAAAATAAGTATTCTTTTCTTTGTTTGATTGTATATCACATGCATATAACCATTCACATCCTGCAGCGCATTCAAAACAATGCTGTACGCCTTGTACTCAAAAAGAAAAAAGCTGACCACATATCTCCTCTCCTGGCACAACTTCACTGGCTCCCTGTATCAAAGCGCATACAGTACAAACTAGACACCATGTGCTACAAAAGCCTCAATAACGCAGCCCCCGATTACCTGTCAAGCCTACTTGAGATCTATGTTCCCTCACGTACCCTCCGCTCTGCCTCCGATCCTTTGACTTTTCGCTTTCCACGCACTAAGCTCAATACCTATGGTCCACGAGCCTTCTCTGTTTCTGGTCCACTCTCCTGGAACAAACTTCCTCTCTCAGTCCGTCAGCAACCTACTTTTGTCTCCTTCAAGTCCGCTCTCAAAACTCACCTTTTCTCCTCCGCATAAAATCCTAACCTCACTCAACCCCCCCCCCCCATCTGCAGCCTGTCTCCGCTCGGAGGGAATCACATGGTTATAATATATAATTGTATATGCTATGCTCTCTATAATTTTCCATTGGTTTTATTCTTGCTTTTATTGCTTTTATTCTTTCTCCCCATTTATAGCCATGCGTGTGTGTGTGTGTGTGTGTGTGTGTGTGTGTGTGTGTGTGTGTGTGTGTGTGCGCGTGCGTGTGTGTGCGTGCGTGCGTGCGTGCGTGCTTGCGTGTGTATCTGCTTCAGCGCTTAGATTTGATTTTATCAAGATTTTGCGCTATATAAATATTGTAATTATTAATTATTATTATTATATATTATTCGGACCTGTCACAATCAACCTTTGTTTTTTTTTGTTTTTTTTTTTATTAGCAAGTTCATTCTGTGTGCGTCTGTGTGTGTGTGTGTGTGTGTGTGTGTGTGTGTGTGTGTGTGTGTGTGTGTGTGTGTGTGTGTGTGTGTGTGTGTGTGTGTGTGTTGTGTTGTGTTGTGTTGTGTTAGGTTAATGTGTGTGTGCATGTGTGTGTGTGTGCATGTGTGTGTGTGTGTGTGTGTGTGTGTGTGTGTGTGTGTGTGTGTGTGTGCTCTGTGTGAGTGTGTGTCACTGTGTGTGTCTGTGTGAGTGTGCGTGTGTGTGAGTGTATGTGTGTGTGAGTGTGTGTATGCATGTAGTTGTATAAATGTGTATGTAAGTATGTATGTATGTGTGCATGTGTACGTGTATGCATACATGCATGTGTGAGTGAATGTGTGTGTTTGGGATATTTGTTTTTGTTTGTTTTGTGCTGTTTGTGTTTTATATTCCAATTACTTGTTTCTAATTTGATTTTGAACATTAGTGCCACCAATTTGTACTAAGAGGAAGGAGACACAGGAGGGGGCAAAAAACAAGTTGGAGATATCAAAACTGGTGAGTCTCAATGGGTTGGGTTGTGAAAATCAGCCATTCCCTGCATGCACTTAACACCAGCCAGCTGTTTCACTTTACCAATGCTGATAATGACCACAGCAAACTGTGACAATCTCTCCATACATACAATAGGCCCTACATCAATGTAAAAATGGTTTCAGTGTTATCATGATGAAGTGATGAAAACTAGAGACTGCGGATTTGTCAGCAAACATGTGATGCGTGTGTGTTTGTGTGAGTACATGTGTGTGAGTGCATGCATGTGTCTGTGGTTTGTGTGTGGGGCAGGGTGTGTGTGTGTGTGTGTAGACCTGTGTATGTGTATCTGTGTGTGTGCGCACACACTTGCATGCAAGTGCACACATGCGCATGTGTGTGTGTACTGTTCGGAGTATGACCAAGAGAAATTCATCATACTCTGGCAATTTCATATGCACTGCATGCAATCTACCAGCAATTATCGAGCGACTCCTTGAGTCCATGCAAAACCCTATGCACAGGCATGGTCTTGAAGAAGGGACGACATAGGGGGGTGAGGGAGATGACAAGCAACCTGTGAAACACTATGCCGACACCACCAGAATGATTGAATCATAAAGATGGGCAGCTAACAAGCCAGTTTTTAAAGTTGCCAACTGGGACTGAAATCCAGACATCAGATCTCAAATCCATGGCTGTATCAAAAACAACAATTGGCCCAGAATAACAACTATGAAAGTATGATCCACCGGAGGATCAAACATATGACCCCTGTGTTACTTGTATGGCACTCAAACTAACCAAGCTATCAGGGCCACTAAAAAAACTGTGGCCGACCCAAGGATAGAACCCACATTCCCAGGATTATGACCATGGCGCACTGGTTGTATATCATGACTCTCAATGGATCCTACTGCAAAAATCTGCCATTCTGAATACTGTGGTGTGTGTGTGTGTGTGTGTGTGTGTGTGTGTGTGTGTGTGTGTGTGTGGTGTGTGTGTGTGTGTGTGTGTGTGTGTGTGTGTGTGTGTGTGTGTGTGTGTGTGTGTGTGTGTGTGTGTGTGTGTGTGTGTTTTCATGACTGTATAAGTTTATGTGTGCATGCATGCATACATTTGTTACATGCAAGTGTGTGTAAGAAGTGGACAAAAATAGGCAGTCACACTGGGTTTTGCAGTCAAGAATAAATGATACAGACACACAATGTTTCTGTAGGTGTGTGTCTCTAGCCTACTCTATGGGAAAAAAAGAAAAAAAAAAGTCAGCCAGAATTTTCTGCCTGTTTGTCTCTGAGATCACATTTTCCCAAATGTCAAATCATGATAACCCTGCTTGTATTACCACAATCCCTAAAAACAAACACATACACATACAATCGGATGCACAAACACACACTCATGCGTGCACAAACATACAAACACCACCCATTCAGGTGACCTCAATTATCCATGTTCACAGCCATGAAAACTATTTCCCAACACAGAAAATTATGTCTCCACATTGTAGGCCTACTAAAAAAACTGATGTCATTTTCAAGTTCATGAATATTCAAGAATAAGGAGAATAATTCAGACTGATCCAAGCAATCAAAGGTTTCTTCTCGGTGGGTGGGGGGGGTAACAGACAGAGACAAAGTAAGTGTGTGTGTGTGTGTGTGTGTGTGTGTGTGTGTGTGTGTGTGTGTGTGTGTGTGTGTGTGTGTGTGTGTGTGTGTGTGAGTGTGTACATGTGTGTGCATGTGTAAGTGTGTGTGTGCGTCGTTAATATATATAATAATATATTTTATTATTATTAAAATATTAGCGCATATATTTTGTATTGTGACCAAAAATGAAGATGTTTCAATAATCAGATAAACTGTACATTCCTAAAAACCAAATTGCCCGACTCCAACATAAATACTGAACATGAGTAGTATATTTAATTAACCAACATCATGGGCCTAATTAGCTACATTATTCAAGAAATTGTCCACTAAAGTCAAGACAGAGCGGCCTGGATGGAGATGGTGGTGTTTAGGTGTGCAGCAGCCAACACCAAACCCTGTGATGCCGACAAATGAGACAGGTGAGTATATATTTAATGCAGCCACACTAATCAAATCTGATCTGCGCTGTTAACTTTCTTATCATTCAAGATACACAGACTGAGAGTATGAAAAAATCTGATACCATGGACTCATCACAAACTGGTTAGAAAAGTTTGCACAGTTTGCACAATATCACAGTCTACCCACCTAGCTATACTGTTTTGAAGTTCAAACTCTGGAATGAAAGAAAAGAAATAATTATTGTACATAAATACAAACAAAGATACATGCACAGTTCTTCCGTTTTACTGATAAAATCATTCATATCTGATCTGAAGTCAATGCAGTAGGTAAAACATTTAAACTATACAAAAGATTTTAGTGTTTGCTGACAGTACACAGTATGTACTAGCATCTTCCTGTTATAGGTTGGAGACTTTGACAATGAGGTCTTATTGTTTGTACTATCCACAACGTTCTTTCTTTGTTTTACAAACAAAAGTAACCAGACAGAGACAGAGAGAGAAAGAGACACACCGAAAAAAAAACAGAGACAGATAGAAACAGAGACAGAGAGACCGATAGAGACAGAAAGAGATAGAACAATTCCCAGCATGAGTGAGATGGACTCCACTGGCAATTAAACTAATGAGTAGGTATACTGATCTTCAGCCCATGAGAAGATCTTCATGTGAGATAAGAGACTTCTCCCAGGGGCACATATTCTTTTGCATGGGAAGGAGTCTTGCAGCCCAGAGTTCTAATTCCTTCAGACCTTCTTCTGAATAGCAGCCTTTCTGAGCTGCTTTAAATGTGACTGTGCCCTGTATGCATAGTTATCATTGGCACACTTTCTTGTGGGTAATGTCTTCCAAGTTGGTAGTGCTGATGCCATAGATGAGGTTGGCCCTGTGTCACTTCTGTGATTTTGCTTTGTCACGTGGTCCTTGTTTCAGTTATCCACACAAAAGCATCTTTGTAAGGAGTTATTTTCTATACGGACAAAATGTCCTGTCCAACAAATCTGACATTCGATGAGCAGACAATAACTGACAAGCACATTTCTTCAGACCTTGAACACTGGACACTTGATCTTGCACGTGATGTAGCATATCTTGTACAGACACCTTTGCTGAAGCTGTTCCAGCTGTTAAAAGTATGGATGGGATCTTGAAGCAGTATAGCAGGGCATAAAGAACTACTGCTCTGTACACAGCAATATTTGAGGCAAATCTAATGCCAAGGTCTTGCCACAATCTCTGGTCTGTCTTCTACAGGCAAACCTGACCTTAGAGAAGCAAAATGTCACCTCTGTGTCAAGAGATCCAATCATGCTCACATCACTGCTCAAGACCAGTATCTGTCTACAGTCTCGGTCTCGTGCTTGTTGAAAATCAGAGATGATGAAGTGCAAGAAGCTTGAAGTTGGTGTTGACTGAAACATAGCCTCTGTCTTTGTACTGTAGGCTAAAGCACTTGTAGGGTGCAACAAACTGGTCTATGATGTGCTGCATGTCTTTGTGTGAATGTGCAGCCAGTGAACAGGAATTCCAGCAAGACAGTTAAGCATTTCTGCATTGGCCTAGAGTCTTTAAAGGTTAAATTTTGTTATCTAGGCTGAATTGGATGTACACTCCTCCGTCAAAGTTTCTGAGCGCATCAATCAACATTGCTGCAAAGAGAATGGGGAAATAGGTGAGTGCTAGTATGCATCTCTGTCCACTCTGGTACTGGGAAAGGTTCAACAGCTTCCTATTCTCTCGCACCCTGACCTGCATGCATTGAAAGGAAGTAGTAGAAGAAGCTTCTGAGAGCAATCAAACTCTCAGAGTATCTTCCACAGGACCATCCAGTTACAATATTAAGTAGTTTGGTCAGATCTACAAACACCTTACAATGTCAAATAGTTTGATCAGATCTATTACATAAACACCATGTCATCCTGGTTTTACTTATGGCGTTTCTCTTGCAAACTGGTGGATGACAAACACAATGTCACTTGGCTTATCATCTCTGTCCTGAAGGGTTCAGACATTCCATGCACCACAGGTCAGAGGGTTTTCTTTTACCCTTATTTCATTTTTTTTTTTTTTTAATTAATTTAGCTAACATGACTTTTGTTACTGTCTCTATTAAAGAACTGCAGACACAAGATCTGATCTGATCTCTTAATCACATAATGCCATACAGTTCTGAGCTCAAATCATCAATGATACTACTGAAAAGAAAAAAATATACCTACTCCCCGTTTTCCCCTTAACAAAACAAAACAGTTTGGCTAAACATAGGAATACCAATAAAATCTTGACTTCAGTCAAGTTCAGAAGTTCAGTTCAATGTCTGATCCCCACTTCCGTTTTCAAACTGTTTTGTTACAACGTATTTTTGTCTGACACTGTGACCCAAAAAACTTGCAATGACCTAAATATTCATGACATGTAATAATGTCTACTTCTGTAACTGGGGTGGTGTGACCCACATTTTGATTTTCAGTCGAAATCATGTTGATGAATATGAGACGACGCGCGCGTTAGTCAAGTGGGTAAGACACAAGGCTCCCGATATTTCAGGAGGCCTGGAGTTCAATCCCGCATAAGAGTGGCGATTTTCCGGCAATCAACACTACAATCTTGAAGTTGAGTGAGATTAGACTTTGGCTCTAGTGAATACACGTATCATTCGAGAGAAACCGGAACGCTTACAAAACAAAATAAAATAATATAAAATAAACGTCTCTTTCAGTTCTGACTGAACATGGACACACACGTCGCGCGCGCGCGTGCGCAGGTTTTGCAAACATAGGCTAGGCTAGGGCCTATCTGAAAATCAAGATTTAGTCTAGGCCTATAGCAGACGACAAATTCAGTCATGGGGCTGGAAAGGTTGAGTCTAAAGGTCGCTTATCCATTATGGTTGTGACGATTGACCGAAAAATACTTTTCATACACCTTACCTATGAGAGGACTGTTGTTTAATCATGTCTTCAGCTGTGTATGTTACTTCATATCACAATGTAATCTTGTCGATAGTCAAGAAATCACAAGAAACAGTTATGCTTCTGTCGAAAGTCTGTCGGAGTGCAGCCATCGTCGAGAAACACAAGTTTGAAAATGCCTTGCGCCTGGCCTTTTATCAACTTCCGGTTCACATGTCGGGGGGGGGGGGGGGGAACAAAACAAACAAACAAAAGTCCTACACTGGTTATAATTTCCTCAGAATCTTATTGAAAGCTTTCGAAACTCACTTGCCTTACATATATAACCTTAGTCTACGGTGTAGGTGTAAGCGATGTGAAACCACCCCCACCCTGCTCCCACTCAAAGCAAGAAATATATGGAATATAACAATAAGATACACCTTTAAGTTTAAATACATAAATATAAGGAGAGAGAGAGTTTAGACATGTGAATTACAATGACTGCCAGCGTGCAAACAAATACGAATCGGGGGGAGAAAACGAAAAAATAGAATTAGAACGCGTATTTAACAAAACAAAACAGGACAGGCGACATTTTCGGCCACCTGGCCTTTCTCAAGCGAATATAAATGGCAACAAAGAATAAATGCTCAACACTTCGTACATAGAAAAATAACAAACAAACAACAATAAACAAACAAAGCAGTAGACAACTTTCCAATCGACGCATTCCTGTTGGACGCCACCATTGTGAAGTTGTCTACTGTTTTTGTTTGTTTGTTTGTTTGTTTGTTTTTTGTTTGTTTGTTTGTTTGTTTGTGTTTGTGCTAAGTATTGTGTGTTCATTCTTTGTTGTCTTTTGTATATGCTTGACAAAGGCCAGTTGGCCGAAAAGTTTTTCTGGTTTAGATTTCAAAATTTTCATTTAGTCGAGGCCATTAGCCCCTACTGAAAGAATGTTTTAAGTTATAAAAAATAAAAAAACAACAACGAAATAGTGCTCTAAATGAGATTTACAATTAAAAACAAAATATACTATGATAATTGATCATAACAATTACAGTATTTATATGGCGTCAAATGTTGACAACTGAAATCAAACCACACTCACGCACCAGACACATGCAATTAACGAAGACTACTTTACAAAATTACAATATACAATATGCAAAAATAAATAAATAAATACATATATTTTAAAATGTATATTAGAAAACTGCACTTGCTGGGGGAAAGAAGCAGTTATAGAATTCCTTGCTGGGAAAAGAGGTGGGTTTTTAAACTGGATTTAAAAGCACAAAAGGTACGTGATGAGCGAAGGGAGAGTGGAAGTCTAATCCAGGTAGATAGTCCTCAGACAGCAAAAGAACGCTGGCCAACAATTGATAGTTAAAACTAGGAACCTAAATGGGAGTGTCTGAAGCTGAGCGCAAGATGCGAGTTGGGTATAAATATTATAACTACAATTACGACGAACCAATTTCCTTTATTCTAAATGCATTAAAGCATTTCAAGGACAAACCAAGATTCTTAGCATAATGAAAACGAGTTTGTTGAACTCAATAACAAATACATACAGTCTAAACATATTAAGAAGTCTAACATTCTTTGTGGAAAAATCTCGGTCGAATATCATCGAGTCGAACTGGACAGCAGAGGATCATGTAAAATATTTCTCGTCTTATTGAGCTTGCATGCGTAAGCGACAAATTAGATCAAATTCTCGATGTTCTTGCACCTCGAGTCAATATGCAAAGTCTAAATTTTGCTATTGCTTTTTTTTTTCTTCTTTTTCTTCTTTTTCGAATCAATATCCAAACCAAGACTAATGCATGGCCCGTTTAACACTGTTGGAATTTATGACAATTCTGTAAAGTTCATATCTACTTGTCAGTGTGTGGCCAGTCCATTTTTTCGGCTATCTGCAATCAATCAATCTTTGCCGAAAAGCACGAGTAAATTAATTCTCATTGTCAACTCCCTGGGAATACTAACCATCACTAAACCCACATTCGTTTAGATGTGTGCGCTGGCTGATTTCACCATCCTTTAAAGTCTTAGTCAAATGGAATCTTATATGATTGTTGTTGTTGTTGTTGTTGTTTGTTGTTGTTGTTGTTTGTTGTTGTTGTGATAGTTTGACGTTTTTTTAGTACAAGAGATTTAACAAGAACAGTCGAATGCATCGTATAGCTGAATGATGAAATAATGGCTGTCTGTTCGTTTCTCCATATACTACAAACACTGGACGTGGGCATGTCTAGTTCTAATAAACCTTTCAATGCAAATAGATGTACAGCGGTATTTAAGTGCTTTCAGTTGTCTAATCCCCAAACTTTTGCTCCATAAAGCAAAACTGACTGCATTTGTGAATCAAATGTTTTGCCAGACAAATAAATCAAATAGTTAAACGTCGAATCCGTCTTGGGTCTCATTTTCCCCACAATGGATTCGACATTTTAACTGTTTGATACATTTTATTCCTACTGCAGCAAACTAAACACTGGACCATGTCTTAGACTTTGGCATGTAGGACTGTGCACTAGACCAGATATTTCTGTTGATAAACGATTGAGAAATTCCTGCTGACAGTTTTAAATGCTTTGCTTACTTGTGATCTCAGCTCAGCCTTGACTCATGTCAGTGAAACTTGCAGGAAAGAGTTTGTTTAGCATCACGTATTTTCATCAAACTGAGGTTTGAAAATCTGCCCAGATCAAGCGAGATAGTTCAAGTGAGATTTTCATATGTTGGAGAAAAAAAAAACAACTCCGGTGTAGACATAAAACTAAATCGGTCCATTGTCTTACGCAGCTGAGGTTACTCAATGAAAAGGACCCTGGAGTCAAATGTACATGTAATAAAAATCCGTAGATCTACAAATAACGAAAAAATCCTTTACAGACACATTTTCTTAAACAGGAAGATATAAAATTATGACATCACCTAGGGCCGAAACACTTGCTTGAGGAGGGCTTCTCATCTGAGGACCAACACTAGAGTTGACTGCTACTAACTTCTCCCTTAAAATCTAAACAACAAACGAAAATCATTCAGACAGACAAATAAACAAACAAACCAAAATGACGCTACACACACACACACACACACACACACACACGTGCGCGCGTGCGCACGCGGAGAGAAAGGGACAGAAAGGAGAGAGAAGGGAAAAGAGAGAGAGTGAGAGAGAGTTCAACAATTTGCACATGATCACCATGTACAAAATCATTAATAACATGGTCCACGTGGATTTTGGCAAACTACACAAATTCCAGGAATCAAAGTTGAGAGCACCAAAGGAGAGGGACAGAAGAGCACACTCAAGGCAGCTTACTAGACTTCAGTGTTCACGGGGCTACAGAAATTATTCGTTCCTCCCGCGAACCATCCCTGAGTGGAACGACTCATTGACTGAAGCAGTGGTTGGAGCCGCGTCTCCTGGCGTGTTCACGTCGAGAGCTCGTATACTCCTTTCTTTCTTTCTTTTTTTTTTTTTTTTTTTTTTTTTTTTTTTTGTATCCCACTTGTAAAAGTGTCAGAATAATCAACGTGATGAATGTGGACACTCAACGGATGATGATGATGATGATGATGATGATGCATCGTAGAATTCCACAAAAATGTGATGTGAGAAATTAGTCTGAATTGTCCAGGAATGTGTTGGCAACGGTTTGATTATGCTTCGACATTGTTTGTACCGCACAGGTCGGACCTCGTGATCAGTTGCATCATACTCGATTTAACAAAGTATTTCAAATTTGTTCAAGAGAGAGTCATCGCTTTCAGACAGTTCTGCACGTGCTCCATCCAAATCTGCTTGTAATACTGATTATCTGGCAGATTCTTAAAACCTTCTTGAAACCCTGTGTGCTGGCGAGATCTTCAAATAAGAGGGGACGACCGTACGATAAAATACAAAGCTAACGCTACCAGAATGACTGCACATTTAAAACACAAAACAAAGCAAAACAGAAAAAAAAACGAACCAAAACAACACACACACAACACACACACACACACACACACACACACACACACACACACACACACACACACACACACACACACACACACACACACACACACACACACACACACACAATTTCAATGTTTAATGTTTAATGTTTAATGCATAATGTCCAGTTACCTGGAGAACGTGACTGGAACAGAATGTATATGTTCAAAACAAATTCAGTGCTCTGGAGGACGTTGGCGACTATGAGCACCAATGTGAGAAACTCGATTAGTGAAGCTTGTGAAGAAATCCCTAGAGCTGAAAGAAAAGCAAAGAAGAACTGGATGACAAAGAAATTTTAGGCTTGATGGAAGAACGGAGGAGGGAAAAGGGAAAAGAGGAAGAATACGAAACGATGCATGAGGAAATCAGGAATAGGTGCAATGAAGCTAGCTTGGCTAGAAACAAAATACAAATAGACCCTAAGTTTATGTACAGAAACATGGAAGAAATTGCCCACAGGAAAAAGGCATGCACATCAACTGATTGCTGAATAAAGTCTAAAGATGGTACAGTTATTAACGAAAAAGACAAAATACTAGATAGACGGGGACAGTATATTTAAGACCTTATAGACGATGACAGGAAGGAAGAGTATACTATAGGAAAGAACGTTGAATGGTCCAGTAATGTAAGATCAAGTCAGAGCAGCATTGAAACAGATGAATCCGGGAAAATCCCCAGGACCAGACAACATTACTGTAAAAATGATCGAGGCTCTTCATGAATTTGGTATTGAAAAAGTAACATTCCTCCTAAATGAAATTTCTGACACGGGCAAAATCCCTAAAGATATGTCAAAATCAATTTTCATTGTACGTCCAAAGAAAGCAGGGGCGATAGAATGCGAACTCCATTGCACAACCAGCGTGATAAATCATATGACCAAGATTCTATTAAGAATGATCATGATGAGGACAAGGAACAGAACCAAAACGGAACAATGTGGATTTGTCGTAGGGAAAGGAACTATCAATGCTATGAACATAATAAAACCTCTCACAGAAAGATCAACTGAGTTGACTAGGGATCTGTATTTATGTTTTGTTGATTACACCAAGGCTTTTGATCAAGTAAAACGAAGAATTGATCAACCAACTGGAAAAGCTAAATGTTGATGGAAAAGATCTAAGAATAATAAGGAATATGTATTGGGAACAAACAGCAGCAATGAGTGTAGAAAGTGATAAAGCTCTTTCCAAAATATCAAAGGAGGGGTGAGGCATGGATGTGTTCTATCATCAGATTTGTTTTCACTTTAAGACGAAGCCATCATGAAAAACCTTGAAGAATGGCTTGGGACAGAGGTTGGAGGAAAAATTATAAAGACTCTTCGTTATGCAGATAACACCGTTCTAATTGCAGAAAATAAAATAAAAAATCTGCAAAATATTGTAAATATAATACAATAGAAACAGAAAGCAAATAAAGGACTGGAGGTAATTAGCAAGAAGACTGAAATCATGGTAATCAGTAGAAACAAAATAAAAATAAAATGAAATAAACAGAAATCCCCTGATGTAAAATCACAGGAAATGCCACAACATTGAGACAAACTGGTACTTTAATTATCTGGGAGCAGTCATCTCACCGGACAGCAGATGCACATTAGAAATATCCAGCAGAATTGATCAAGCTGAAACAGCATTCCAGAAAAAAGTGTTCTTATCGACAAATGTCTATTGAATAACACCAGGAAGACAGTTCTCCAGTGTTATACAAAACCAATATTGTTGTACGGATGCGAAGCTTGGACAAACAATCACGCAAAGTCTAAGCAAGATTGAGACAACTGAAATGTTGTTTTTTTAGAAGAATATTTTGAGTTTCATGCACAGCAAAGAAAACAAACGAGATAACCTTGAAAGAAGCAAACATAAAAAGAACATGAACGATGAAGATAAGAAAAAGACAAGCAACATTTATAGGACATTTTATGAAGGAAGAGAAATGTGACCACCTCATCAGAACTGGAAAGCTGGAGGGGAAAAGAGCACCGGATAGACCTAGGGAGAAAATATTGGACGCATTCGCCGAATGATGAAGACAGAAGGGGTGGGAGATATACGAGCTGTGATAAAAGATAGATTTATACGAAGGGCCATTATCGCCAACGCCAAGCAGCAGGACACATGATGATGATGAAGAATGCATGATGAATGAATGGACCACCGTTATTTAAAGCAAACGAACCGAACAAATTTCTAACAACAACCATCCACCTAACCAACCAAACTTGCAAAACCACACACACAATAAGTTTTCACACAAAGTTTTGATTGTTTGATTGTACTGACCTAAGTGATGCCTTGACATTGTCCGGTTGTGAATTGACAGAACCATCAGGGTCCACGTTAGAGCCGGCGAACTGAGACGCAGAAGCCGAATCAAGATTTGAACTTGACACTCCCATAGCGTTTCTCTGCCGCTGCTGAAGCCACCGCGGCTGATTAATCAGAGGCCCCGGGTGCTCTATGGTTTCTGTATTGTCTTCATTTTCAGCGTCATCCAGACTGAATACAACCCCATTATTCTGCGTAGGTTGGGGCGTGTCCTTTTCTGCGGCTGTGGAGTTATTTTGCATGTCTGCGAATCTGGCTTTTTCTTTTCTTTTCTTTTTTTTTTTTTACTGTTTCTGCTGTTTAGTCTGGCAAGCGTTTAGTTGGAGTCATTCCGATGGGAATCTGCTCTATATCAAGCAAGGCTTTCTCCTGGAAGAAGAAAAGGACTGTTTTGAAATGACTTCGAGAAAAGGAAGAAGAAGAACAAAGAGGAGAAGATGGAAGATGATTCTAGTTCATTCCTTATCATCATCGTCATCATTGATGATGACGATGAAGAAGGAATTAGAACAAATGCAGATCAATGTTCTTTTGTAGAAATTGTCTATTCAGAGAACTGAACGAATATCATGTCACAGTTAAGTAGGCCTAGATAATGAATGTCTGTGTGCGCGCGAACTTCTTTTCTACCTCTGTCTGTGGCTGACTGGCTGACTGGCTGTCTGTCTGTCTGTCTGTCTGTCTCTGTCTTTGTCTGTCTGTCTGTCTGTCTGTCTCTCCTCTCTCTCTTTCTCTCTGTGCCTGTGTGTGTGTGTGCGCGCGCGCGCATGCACGTGTGTTTGTGTGTGTGAACTTCACGGTGTGTGTGTATGTGTGTGTGTGTATATATGTGTGCGTGTATGTGTGTGTGTGTGTGTGTGTGTGTGTGTGTGTGTGTGTGTGTGTGTGTGTGTGTGTCAGTGTGTGTGTTTGGATGTGTTTGTGTGTGCATGTGTGTATATGTCAGTGTGTGTGTTTGGATGTGTTTGTGTGTGCATGTGTATATGAGTATGTCAGTGTGTGTGCGTTCGTGCATGTATACGCGCACTCGTGCGCGAGCGCGTGTGTATGTGTATGTGTGCTTCATGTGTTTGAATTTTTTTTATCGGTATGGTATACAAGCTGGTTGAATCACATAAAATGTCACCAGTTATTGACAGTTTATATATATAGTCTACACAAGCATGATTTGTACCCAATACCCGAAAAACTTATGTCCAGTTACCTGGAGGACGTGACTGGAATTGCAACATTCCACATTCCACATACGTTAATGTACTTTAGTCAAATTACACAACTTCACTGGTTGTCACGGCCACCCCAGAAACAGGAAAGAGTGAATATCCGCTGCAGTTCACCTTGTTCGGTTGTACGCACGTCTGCTTCCTTCGAACACTAAGACAGAGATAAATGATCACCATACTCGTTGACGACTTCTGGCCGTCAGATACACGACTATCTGAAACCAATAAAACATTCAAAGCGACCTAACTCAGTTACTGATATGCTGTTTTGCATCAGGGTTTTCACATTTCATTTTGACTGCAAAATAAATTAATCAATAAATGAAGGAATACATGAACTGAATAAGAAAAGAAAATTTTGAGTTAGAGAAGAGTGAATGTTTTTTTTTGTTTTTTTTAAAAAGCACCTTTCTAAAGAGACACTATAGTTTGTTTGGTTTATTTAGTTATTTTCGGAGAACAAAACAATGCAATGTTTAGAGCTTTTCGCATAGGCCTAGAGTAGGCTGCGCCTCACCTATTTCGTTTGCACTAAATAATCAACTAAATATTTATATGCAGTTGTATTCATTTATTTTATGTCACAGTGGGTTTACAGGCGGACTGGGCTGCTCTCCCGACGGAAAGCGTGTTGCCGCAGTGCAGTGCCACCATTTAAAAAAAAAATTATTACTCATGCATTTCTGTTGTCAATAAAAGTCTGGATTTCTGTAGAGAATTTTGTCGTGGACAATTCTTTTGTTTCCCTGGGATCTCTAACGTGTGCTAAGTGCGTGCTGCGTGCAGGATCTCGGTTCATCGTTTCATCCGAAAAACTAGTACCAATACCTCCGTTTTAGATCTTGTTGATGAGGAGTTAAAAGCCTTGTTCAATCCGTGGTTTGAACTTGGGTGTTTCTCGCATCCTACGTAGGTACCAAAAGGCCACACACTCCACTGCGCATTTCGTATTCAGTAAGAGCGACTGAATCCTCCACGAACTTTTAAAGGCTTTTCCAAAGATCCTTTACCTGTCAGTCGCTATAATCAGGTGACAGATAATGCAACTCCTATAAATATGTAGACCTGTGACTACATGTGAAATGAGAACTCACTTACACCGGTCCGCGACAACTAAATAAAACAAACTGCACACTCCGATGTTCAAGAACAGCCACTGTTGGGAGTCCTCCTCGGATTCAGAAATCCTTTTCCACGACCCTACACGTTCCACTTAAATATCATGGGACGACAGATAAAAGGACTGTGTGTAGTATGTAAGCTTTCAACATCGTGACCGACCAAGGTCTCACACACTTTGATGCGTTTGTTATCTATCATTGTCACATACTGTGGTCCAAATAGAGGACACTGATAACGGCCAAGTACATGAGAGACGCAGGTTATTTATATTTCGTCTTGAGTCTCTGTTACTTTATCTGATGGCCGAGTGTTCGCCCTAATGTCACCTGTGTAATCTTTATCGTAGCACACGCGCATTGCCCCATAGACTGGGCCACCTCAGTGCAGATATGTGTGCATGCGTGTGCACATACACGTGTGAACCCACACAGCACATGCATAAACGTTCGTTATCACAAACGTTGGCATGCTCACCCCACGGGACCATCACACACACACACACACACACAGCACGCACACGCGCGCACACACACACAGCACCTATGCGCACACGCACACACACGTGCAACACACACACACACACGTGCAAACACACACACGCATGCACACACACAGATGAGTGCACACACATACAGACATTATGAATGCTCTCTCTCTCTCTCTCTCATCTCGTCCTCCAATCTGCTTGCACGCGCACGCATGTAGGCTACGTTTAAAGGGGGAGATTGTTAGATTGTTTCATATCAACGAGAGGTGTGAGGGGGAGGGGAGGCAAATGTATTACAAAGACTTTCTCGGCCTTTTCTGGATTGATCTTTACCAAATTTGGTCATAAGTGTAGACTGTTGCTGATGCTTAAGTTTGAAAATCATGACGCTAAGGTCAAAGTCACATGGGCCGAAAACGTGCTTAATATCAGCACTGACCTTCAGTAAAGTGTGTGAACAGCACTTTCTCAGGAATCCTTGAAAATATTTACTGTTTTCACTGTTGTGACTGTCTGCTAGCGTCCTCGCTTCACGTCAAATGTTACGTTATCTGGTGCTTTTTCTAGGTCACAGTGACTTTGGAAAATACTAAATCTAAATTTTCTCTGATGATTTTGGTCTTAATATTGTTGGAATGGTTTTACCATCTTGGTTTTTTGTTTGTTTGTCTCTTTGTTTGATGTTGTTGTTGTTCGCTATCCCTTACAGGAATGAGGTCTTGTTAACGAAGTGATAGAGCTTCCCCGCATAGGTTCGAGTCTAGCTAGGGGATGAGCGTGGGGGGGTGGGGGTGGGGGGGGGGGCGGTGGGGTTCCCTCCAGCTGAAGATAGTAGTTGATCCTGTTCAGGATTTGGAAAAGTAAATTAGCAAGGAAGAGTAGATGGGCATGGCCTTCTTAATGCTGACCCTGAGAAAAGTGCGGTAGCTGCCACTTCATTCCCCATACGACCTCATGGTTATGGAAGACTTTGATCTTACCTTCAGCATTTCACACACACACACACACACTCACACACACACACACACAAACACACACACGCGCGCGTGCGCGCATACACACACACACACACACACACACACACACACACACACACACACACACACACACACGCAAACACAGGACTGAATATCAGCAAGGTCGACTTGGCTCAACGAACTATTAAGTTTATCAACACAGACTGTAAGTTTGCTTTGACCACTTAGAAAGG
>CM060311.1:43430191-43467691 GCA_030674185.1 Monoplex corrugatus
TGCAGAGATATCAACTTTAGCTTCCTTGAAGACTGCTGAAGACACTGTTTGGAAATTACAACAGTTAATGTGGTGTCATGATCTTAATCCCATGGGATTTGTCATAGTGTTCACAGGTTTACCCTATGCAAAAGAGCACAGGTTTCTGTCAGTGACATCACATGCATGACTTTGAATTATTTTGCTTCATAGATGTTTTACTTTTATTCAGGACAAGGATTATCTCATAATTCATAGTCCAGGCTTTGCCTACCTTCATCAAAGACACTAACCATACATTGGATCTGATTCAAACATTAAATGAAGACCACACCTTCAAACCCCAATACCTGTTCACTTTGGATGTGACCTCTCTGTACACCAGCATACCCCACTCCGATGGGTTAAAAGCTCTCCAACATTTTCTGGACAAACGACGTGACCAAACATTGTCCACTTCAACCCTTGTCCGACTTGCCGAACTGGTTCTCACCATGAACACATTTTCGTTCGGAGATGAGACGTTCTGGCAAGTTAGCGGAGTCGCCATGGGTACTAAGATGGGCCCCAGCTATGCCTGCTTATTCATGGGATATTTGGAGGAACATATCCTACAACAATACAAGAAACCCAAACCTGAATTATACAAAAGATACATAGACGATTGCATTGGCATGACATCCCTCGATCATGACCAACTTTTACAATTCATCCACTACGTTCAAACGTTTCACCCATCCATCAAGTTCACATATGAAATTTCAAACACATCCATAAGCTTCCTGGATATCGAAGTTTCCCTTCAATCTGAACAACTAGTCACTACAGTCCACTACAAACCTACAGATTCACATTCCTACCTGGACTACCAATCATCTCACACTTCCAACACCAGAAACAGCATTCCCTACTCGCAGTTCTTGAGACTACGACGCCTCTGCTCAGACGAAGACAATTTTCAGGACAAAGCAGTTGAAATGACTAGATTTTTCCTGCGCAGACATTACCCACCCGAGGTCATCAATGAAGCCCGGAAAAAAGTCAGCTCTGTCTCTCGGCCAAATGCCCTCCATTCAAAGCCCAAAGCTGTCACAGAGGATCGGCCAGTCCTCAGTCTAGTTTACCACCCGTCCGTGCACCTCATAAAAAGGATCATCTTGTCCAACTGGAACATTTTGCGATCCAGTCCCACTACAGGTGAAACCTTTGACAAGCGCCCTTTGCTCGTCTACAAGAGAGACACCAATCTCCGCGACTTGCTGGTGCATTCGAATCTCAGCAAACCAGTCAGCCAACCTCCAGGAACCTCTCCATGCAACAAACCTAAATGCAAGACTTGTCCTTTCTTGTGCTCAGCCACCACAGTCAAAGGCCCCAAATCTCATATGAGAATTACAAAACATTTCAACTGTCAAACTTATAACATTGTCTACTTGATCAGCTGCTCTAAATGTTCCCAATTGTATATTGGTGAAACTGGACGCACTCTTGACACACGTTTCAAAGAACACTTGGCTGATATCCGCCACCAAAGGGATAAAACTATCCCCAATCACTTCAACCAATCAGACCACTCAATCAATGACATCCGAGTGAAAGGTCTGTGGCTTCTACACAATAACAGCACCATAGACAGGAAAGACAGAGAATCCCACCTCATAAATAAACTTGGAACACGCAAACCACATGGTCTTAACGACAAACCATGAGTAACAAAATTCAGACATGCCGTTTCATGTCTCTTCCTGTTCCCACGCCTACCAGATTCTTGGCACCGGGCACAATCTACTCCCTTATCTCTTGGCTCTTGCCCTGTGCCTTCTTCAGAACAGGGCTATACCGATATAGCATGGCCACTTCTCAAAATTGCAGAACTTATCTCACTTCCCTTTTGACATCACAGTTGCCTCCCCTCTCCCCTTTTCTTACTACTGCTCATGATGACATGGGCATTCCATCTCTTACCCACTGGACGAGGCGGCAGGGAAGTTTTTAGTCCCGTTTTTATTATCCATTGTTTGGTGTCTGTGATTTGTCTGTGACCGTGCGTTCGCGCTTGACAAAGGCTAGTTGGCCGAAAATTTGCGCTTGTTTTGTTTTGTCTTGTTGGAGATGCGCTTACATTGATTTTCTTGTTCTTCTGGCTTGTGTTTGCTTGGGCGCAGGCAGTCACTCTTGTTTTGGATCTCATAATTCATAAGCAATTTTGTACAGCCATTGAAATGTATGATGGTAGAGACCTTGTTACTGCCACTGTTGATGAATATTGTTTGAACAACTTGATGAATATCAGAGCTTATTTCCTTCCCTCTCCATTTTACTTTAAAAAAAGTGGGGTTGGTGGATGAGGACTTTTATGTAATGCTAAAGCATGCATTGACAGGTGAATCGTTTGCAAAAAACAAGTGTATTGGGGGTGGGGGAGGGAGGAGATGATATAAACTATTGTTAATCTTACTGTGCATCAAGACCTCATTGTGATTATTATTATTATTATGATTATTATTCACTTGTCTCACCTGCCGGCATCACTGGGTTCAGTGTTGGCCGCTGCACTCTGACACTGCCACTCCCCTCCAACCGGCTCTGTTCTCAACTTTTGTGGACAGCTTCTTGAATATTAAGGCCACTGAGGTTGGTTATGTTCTTGGTGTATGAGATTGGAATTCTGCCTTTCTTCCTTTTTGCCTCTGTTTTTCCTTGAAAAATGTTTGCCATGAGGTCTGTGTTCTTGCTATGTGACACCTGGCCAGTGCATTTTAGGCTTCTCTTGTTGATGTTTGCTAGTAATTTTTTGGTTTTATCAAGTTCTTCCTGGACACTTTCATGAGTTCTTTTATCTGTCCATTTGTCAGTAGTATTCTCTGATAAAACCACATCTCTGCTGCCTCAATTCTTCTGCAATCAGCTTTTCTGAGAGTCCAGGCTTTACAGCCATAAATCATGATTAGCCAGATCAGACAGTTTAAAAGTTTAATTTTCAGGTCATTTGGTTTGCATCTGTCTTTCCAGATATTGTTGAGTTGGACCATTTTTTCTATTTTACTATTCCAATTCTTATTTTGATGTCTTTGGGCAGGTTCCATCATCAGTTTTTTACAACCAAGATATTTAAAATCTTTAACATTTTCTAAAGAAACTTTATTAAGATGTCATGAGTGTTTTCAGTGTCTTTGCCTTTAATATGTAGCACTTTTGGTTTCTTGGAATTCAAGTTTAGGCCAGCCTTTTTATCCGCTGCATCCACCCTGTATAGAATTCTTTTCATACTGGTAATTTTGACTGCTAATACTAGCGCAGTATCATTGCGATAATGCAGGTTTCTAATTTTTTTTTTTACTTTTATCTTTATACCTATGCCTTCTATATCAGATCTCTCATGACTTGTTCCATATAGATGTTAAAGCGATATGGTGAGAGGATACAACCTTGTCTAACTATTCTGTCGATGTTGAAAAATTCACATTTCTGACTGATTCATCTGATTGTAACCTTTTGATCTTTATATATTGAGGCAATTAGGAAAGCCCATCTTTGACCATTGTTTTGAATAGGTAGAGATGAATAATGCTATCAAATACGTTGCTGTAGTCTATGAAGGTGACAAAAGCTTTTTTCATCAGTGCTTTTTATTTTCTTTGAGTATTTGTAACACAAAGAGCATGTCAGTTGTGTCTGTTGGATCTGTAGCCTGCCTGGCAGTCAGATAGTTCTTCTTCTATCTTGGGCTTCAATGTGTTGAGAATAATTTATGATTATGAGCAAAATCAGATAGTTCTTCTGTCTTGGCCTCAATCTGTTGAGAATAATTATGAGCAAAATGTTACTGGCATGGCTGATTAGGGCGATGGTTTTGTAGTTGTTGCAATCTTTGACATTGCCACTTTTATAAAGCATCACAGATTCTTGAAGTTTCCAATCTGTCAGCCATTGTTGAGTATTCCAGAATTTTCAACAAAGATGGTGCATTACTTTTAGGCCTTCTTTTCCAGCATGTCTAAACAAATCTCCTGGAACATTGTCAATTCCTAGGAATTTTCTTGTTTTTAACTGCTTGGTGGCTGCTTCAGTGTCACCGAAACAGTTAAAAGTGGTTCTGGTTCTGGATCTGGACAGTTCAGGTCAGGCATAGGGTGTCTTGGGAGCTGTTGTTGCTAAAAAGGGATGCTCCATGTTCATTCCATCTGTTCATAATATGCTCTGGTTCAGTCAGTGTGATGGCATTCCTTTCTGGGTTGGAATTTGGTGGCTTGAACTTTCTTTATCTGTTGGAATAGATTCCTTGATCTTTTGCATTCATTATACTCATTTATTTTTCCATATTCTTCCTCCAGCCAATTTTTCTTCTCTCCTCTAATTTTGTTCTTTAGCACAATACAATCAGTTGGAGACTTAAGCCTTGTGGATTACGCTTTGAGACCAGCTTAAAAAAATCTTGTCATATGTTTTTAACAGAAGGACATGTGACAGTGGCTGACAAGCAGATGAAATCTTTGGTATCAGAACAGTACCAAGATGGGTTTTCATATGACGATGATGACGATGATTCTGGATCAGCCGCATCATTACCCCCAAGTGCAATTCAGGTCTGTTGTAACTAGCAGTAGCAGTGCTTTGTAAACTGGTTTTTATTTCAAAGCATTTTTATGAGACTGAGAGTTGCCATTTACAATGATAGATTGTGTCATGAAGTTTTATTTGTGTCAAGAAATTAGTTTGTTTCAGAAAGCTAGTTTGTGTCTCAGGAAATAGTTTGTGTGAAGAAAGTATGTTTTTATCAGGAAGGTTGTTTTTTTTTTTACCAGGAAGCTAGTTTGTGTCAAGAAGTAGTTTGTGTCAAAAAGGTGGATTATGTTAAGACTGTAGTTTGTGTCAAGAAAATAGTTTGTGTCAAGAAGTGAGATTGTGACATGAAGTTAGATTGTGTCAAGAAGTTAGAGTGTGTCAAGAAAGTGGATTGATTATGTTAAGAACGTAGTTTGTGTCAGACAGATACATTCTTTCAAAACGGTAGTTTGCATCATGAAGGTAGTTTGTGTCAAGAAGATAGATTATGTCAGGAAGGTAGATCATGCCTAGAAGATAGTTTATCTCAAGAAGGTAGTTTGTTCCAGAAAGATAAATTATGCCAGAGAGGTACTTTGTGTCAAAAGAATAGTTTGTATCAAGAAGGTAGGTTGTGTTAAGAAGTTAGTTTGTGTCAAGAAGTGAAATATATCTGCTTCATGTTTGGTTTGCCATTTACATGGTCAGTTTATGTCAAGAATGTGGATTTTGTCAAGAATGTTGTTTGTGTAAAGAGGTTAGTTTGTGTCAGGAATGCAGTTTTTGTCAAGAAGGTTGTGTGTTTCAAAAAAGAAGATTGTGTCAAGAAGGTAGATTGTGTCAGAAAATCAGTTCACGTTGAAAAGGTAATTTTGTGTCAAGAAGGTAGTTTGTGTCAAGAAGGTAGATTGTGTCAGGAAGGTAGACTGTGTCAGGAATGCAGGTTGTTTCAAGAAGGTAGTTTGTGTCAGGAGTGTTGACTGTGAGTGGTGTCAGGAACGCAGATTGTGTCAAGAAGGTAGATTGTGTCAGGAACATTGACTGTGAGATTGTGTCAGGAATGTTGACTGTGAGTGGTGTCAGGAACACAGATTGTGTCAAGAAGGTAGATTGTGTCAGGAACATTGACTGTGAGATTGTGTCAGGAATGTTGACTGTGAGTTGTGTCAGGAACACAGATTGTGTCAAGAAGGTAGATTGTGTCAGGAACATTGACTGTGAGTTGTGTCAGGAACGCAGATTGTGTCAAGAAGGTAGATTGTGTCAGGAACGTTGACTGTGAGTTGTGTCAGGAACGCAGATTGTGTCAAGAAGGTAGATTGTGTCAGGAACATTGACTGTGAGTTGTGTCAGGAACGCAGATTGTGTCAAGAAGGTAGGTTGTGTCAGGAACGTTGACTGTGAGTTGTGTCAGGATGCAGATTGTGTCAAGCAGGTAGATTGTGTCAGGACGTTGACTGTGAGATTGTCAGGAACGCAGATTGTGTCAAGAAGGTAGTTTGTGTCAGGAACGTTGACTTTGAGTTGTGTCAGGAACGCAGATTGTGTCAAGAAGGTAGTTTGTGTCAGGAACGTTGGCTGTGAGTTGTGTCAGGAACGCAGATTGTGTCAAGAAGATAGATTGTGTCAGGAACATTGACTATGAGATTGTGTCTGGAACGCAGATTGTGTCAAGCAGGTAGATTGTGTCAGGAACGTTGACTGTGAGATTGTGTCAGGAACATTGACTGTGAGTTGTGTCAGGAACGCAGATTGTGTCAAGAAGGTAGATTGTGTCAGGCAGGTTGTTGCTGACTTTTTTCCTCTGTCCATGATAATTTTGCCCACACAATACAGTATTATGTTATTACAGAATATGCATATTCTGCATTTGTGGGTCAACCCATCATTAGTTAATCGTATACCTTTTTCAGAGGTATGCATACTGGGCATTTAATTACACATACTATACCGTGGCTCACAAATGCAATAAGCGGCAGCGGTTTGCCAATTCTGCCTCGTAACAATAAAGTCCGAAGGGACAGTAACTCTGAGAGTGTCTACGTCTTGCGCATGCGCAGGTGCTCTTCCTCTTTTCTCGGCAGCCATCTTCCAGCTCGCCTCGTACGCTCTGAGCAGCTAAGTATTTTTCGATTTCGCTACGCGATCGATCGATTGTCGTTGTTGTTTTTGTGTCTTGCCTATGTTTTCGTTTAAGGGAGAAACTTATGTGAAGCGATTGGGTGGCAAAGCGAGGGTTAAGAAGATTTCGTCCACCGAATTCTCAAACCCACAAAGGGGTGGTTCCACCGGTGCACAAACCGCTCTCTCTTCAACTTCGTCTCTCCCTTTTACGTCTTCTCTCTTTCACACTATCGACAAGTCATCGCAACCCAGCTACGGTTCGGTTGCGGTGACCACGAGCCCTCAACTCAGCTCCGGCTCAGTTGAATTTTCGTCATTTTACGGCCCTCACACTGCCCGGCACGGTGATCGACTCAACTCCGGTTCTGTCGATTCTGTGCTCGCCCCCTTCGTACAGCTTAACTCCGGTTCTGCTGGTACTGTTTCAGCCTCCATGGCTGATGGGCGCATTGGGCATGGGTCTCCTTCGGGAGGCAAGATGGACCGTAATGTGAACGGAACCGGCTCACCCCCTGGTTCGCCAGGCGGGACACCCCCTGGTTCGCCAGGTGGGCCAAGGGAGACAACCCCACCCTTACGGGCGTCAGATCGTCGATCCGCCCCGGTTGTCTCCCTTCCTCCCCCACAGCCTGCTGCTGCACCCGCCACAACCTCTCTGTCCCATTCCGGACAGAGCACTTGGGCGCCTTGGCAACTACCAAGCGACCCATGGCGGGCTGCCACATCTCTGTCCCATTCCGGACAGAGCACTTGGGCGCCTTGGCACATGCCTAGCCGCCCCCAGCAGGCTGGCCCTTTGGGCACTGGGGACCGGGCCAGGCCCTACCCTTCATGGGGTCAGGGTCCTGATGCCCCTTGGGCTCAGCCCATGCCGCATCCCATGGCACCGCACATGGTACCGTGGCACCCATCCTTGGGATTTCCCCCGGCCTCGGCCACGGGATGCACGTGGTGGCCCGGCTTTATGCCCGGCGCCCCACCAGCGCAGGACTCACCCTGCCCAGCCCCCCCGGCACCACCCGTGTTGGACACAACACCGGGGCTGCCTCCTGGGGGCTCTGACCCTGGTCCCACAACAGTGGCACCCCGGTCAGACTCTCCGCAGACTCTCGCCCCCTCCATAGGCGGGCCAGAGGACTCGGACTCGGCCTCAGAGGATGAGGCCCCTGCCCACATGGTATTCTGCTTCCAGGATGCCATGGACCGGCTGGCACAACTCACACCGGAGGCGGTGTCCACTGTGCCAGAGCCCAAGGCTCCCAAGCTTGGCTCGGCCGAGCGCCTTTTCAGCGCTCACCCTACCTCAGCCCCACGGGCCTCCTTGCTAAAACAGTCCGACATGGTGGCTGACTGCCTCAGGCAAGCCCAGGACACCGCCAGGGGGAAAGAGGCACAAGATTTCGTTCCAGGATCTGTGCCTGACTTCCCGGGAGCCTTGCCCTTCAGGAAATTCCTGAAGCCGGCACCGCTCCCCTTCCAGCGGAAGCCCTTCATGGCCCATGGGCCTATCCCTGACGCTCCCCTCTCGCTCACACAGGAGAACCTCCTCCTTGTGAACGATCGCTCTCGGGCCCAGCCGCAGCATATCTCCATCACGGAGAAATGCTTGACGGAATGGGAGGAGAACGCGAGACGGGGGCTGGTGGCAACCTCCGCCCTGGACTCATTCTTGGGCGGCCTAGGGGAAGCCCTGAAGGACCCCAACCAGCAGTCCTTCACGCTCCGCCAGGCGCCTGACCAGGCAACCATCGTGGCCTTTATCCAGGCCATGGCGCAGGGGCTCAGATCCGTGGCCGAATCGCAAGCACGCACGTATCTGAACGCCGTCATGGCGAGGCGGGATGCCATTCTCGCGGCATCCTCGGTTGCCACCTCACCGTCGGCAAGGGCCTCCTTGCGCGCGGTGCCCGTCCAGCCGGGCTCCCTCTTCGGGAACCATGTTCAGGCCGTCCTGAAGCACCAGGCGGACATAAAAAGGGACCTCGCCCTCCATTCGAGGCCCTCTCGCCCTGCCGTGAAGCGCCCGGCTCCAGCGGCCTACCCGCCAAACAGGCCCACCCACACCAAGTTTCGGGCCGATCCCAGGCCCCAAGGGCACAGGAGACCGCAACAGCATTCGGGCAGGCCGGTGGCCCGGCCTAAGGCCCGCAGGCCGGCTCCCTCTCAGCCGGCCAACCCCCAATGACTCACCCCCGGCCTGAGGCCATCACCCCCCACGGGCGATCCTGTGGGCAGTCTCTCCAGACACATCGACGCGTGGGAGAGGCTGCCCGCCAGCCCGTGGGCCCTGCGGGTGATCAGGTCGGGGTTCCGCCTTCCTTGGGGCCCAAGGAAGGCTCCTCTCACGCTCTCTCCCCCTGCTTTCGCACTTCCTCAAGATCGCTCGGCCTCGCAGGCCCTGGATCAGGAGGTTCTTTCGATGTTAGCCAAGGGGGCTACGGAGGAAGTTTCCTTCGCTGCGTCCCCGGGATTCTATGGACGCATCTTTGTGGTCCCCAAAACTTCGGGGGGCTGGAGGCCCGTCCTGGACCTCTCCTCCCTAAACCGGTTCCTCCGCGTCCTCCATTTCCGTATGGAGACCCCTATGTCCATCCGCGAGGCCTTGCACCCGGGCGACTGGGGGATATCCATCGACCTCAAGGATGCATACTTCCATCTCCTCATTCACCCCAGGGACAGGAAGTACCTCAGATTCGTCTGGAGGAACCGGATCTTCCAATTCAGGGCACTGCCCTTCGGTCTGGCACCCGCCCCTTGGCTCTTCACGAAGGTGGCGAGGGAACTCTGCATGCATGTTCGGGAGAAGGGCATCCGCCTCAAGGCCTATCTAGACGATTGGCTTCTACTCGCCTCCTCCAAAGAACAGTGTGCGCAACAAGCATCCCAGGTCCTGCAACTCTGTCACAACCTGGGCTTTGTCTGCAACGAGGAGAAGTCGGACCTAACTCCCTCCAAACAATTCCAGTTCCTGGGCATGTCCTTCGACACCTCCAAGTGGAGGGTCACCCCGTCTCCCCAGCGCTTACTGCGCCTTCAGGGCCTCTTAGCCCAACTGCTCCCCCAACTCCAAGCGCCAGCAAGGAAGCTGGCCTCCCTACTGGGCCTTATGGAGTCGCTGGCACCCCTAGTGCCACTGGGTCGTCTTCTCAAGCGGCAATTCCAACGCGGCTTCAGGAAGCGTTGGTCACAGTCGCTTCAGCCATGGGACCTCCCGGTCCACCTGGGCCCTTGGTTCATATCAGCAGTGACCAAATGGCGCTCCCAGTCACGCCTGGCCCAGGGAGTCCCCATCACACTGCCCCCTCCTCAGGAGCACTTGTTCACGGACGCGTCCACCTCCGGGTGGGGAGCCCATGTCGGCACGCTGACAGCCGCAGGTCGGTGGTCGACCGACCTCATGCCCTGCCACATAAACATGTTGGAACTGGAGGCAGTTTGCCTGGCACTCGGGGAGTTTCTCCCCTTTCTAAAAGGAAAACATGTCCGCATCAACACGGACAACACCACAGTAGCTTGTTACATCAACAAGCAAGGGGGCGCCCGCTCCCACTCCTTGTCTCGGAGAGCGGAACAGCTCCTCATCTGGTGCGAGGAACACTCGATTCAGCTCTCAGCAAAGCATGTCCCGGGGAAGATCAACATACTTGCGGACTCTCTCAGCAGATCCCACATGATTCCTCCCTCGGAATGGACACTGGTCCATGCAGTCCTGGAGCCAGTATGGGCAGCATGGTTCAAACCACACGTGGACCTCTTTGCCACCAGGTTCAATCACCGCCTCCCTTTGTACGTCTCTCCAGTTCCGGACCCAGCGGCCTGGGCTGTAGATGCCCTATCCATTCCATGGTCGAACCTCATCGGCTATGCCTTTCCCCGTTCCCCATTATGGGGAAAGTGCTGAGGAAAGCCAGGGAGGACGCAGCGACATTAATCCTTGTCGCACCCAAATGGCCAGCACAGGCATGGTACCCAGAACTTCTGCACCTGTCCCATGTGCCGCCGCTAAAACTCGCGGTATCGAGCCGCTCCATCCTCCAACCCAGGTCAGGCATTCCGCACGGCAATCCAGACGTTCTAAACCTTCACGCCTGGATGCTGTGCGGGACTCGATGTCTTCATTAGGCCTGTCCCCGGCCGTAATCGGCCTTGTGCAGCAAGCTCACAGGCCGGGCACACAGGGGGTGTACAATGCCCACTGGAATGGCTGGGTCTCTTGGTGCACCTCAAATGAGGTGTCACCCCATTCACCCTCTCGCTTGCAGTTGGCCAACTACCTCGGCTTTCTGTCCACAGAGAAAAAGCTTTCCGCATCCTCAGTGAAGGTCCACAGGGCGGCCATCTGCACCACCATCCGTCAGTTGGGTGGTCCGTCCTTTGAGCACGATCCTCTATTGCGGAATCTCGTCAGAGGGGCTTCTCTCCAGGAAGCCAGGAACCCCCGCCGAACCCCGGCGTGGGATCTCTTTCTCGTCCTCTCATCCCTTAGACTCCCCCCTTACGAACCCATCAGGGAGTGTTCCCTGAAGTTCCTCTCTTTCAAGACGGCCTTTCTCGTCTCTCTCGCATCGGGGAGGCGCTGCAGCGAAGTGCACGCCCTTAGTGGTCTCCCCGGAGATGTTGCTCTCGAACCTGATGGCTCGATGTCTCTCCGCCTACTCCCGGAATTCTTGGCCAAGAACCAGTCTCCAGGTTCTCCTTCGCCGGCCATCCACATCCATCCCCTCACGTCTATCCTCGCTCCGGACGACGAGGATCGCACTCTCTGCCCGGTTCGCGCACTGCGAGCGTACAGAAAGCGGACGAAATCTTCTCGCCAGCAGCGGCGCCACCTTTTTCTCTCTTACAACGAAAACTATAGAAAGGACATTAGACGCACGTCCATCTCTCGATGGCTGAGGGAAGTCATCAAGGCTGCGTATGCCAGGTCGAGCACCGAGCTAGCTGTCTTCTCCCCAAGGCCCCATGAGATCAGAGCATGGGCTTCTTCGCTGGCAGTCATCCACAATGCCAGCATCCAAAACGTCCTAGACGCCGCGTACTGGCGTTCCCCGGGCACTTTCATCCAGTTCTACCTGCGCGACGTCTCCCGTCTGCGCGAAGATGGGTCCAGGGGTATCGCTTCCGCTGTGGTGGCCCAACACCCCATCTCAGCCACACGCCCTGACTCCTGCCATTCCTCCAGGCGTTAACCAGGTAAGCCCTCCATCCGGGTAGTGCTATTCTGCATTTGTGAGCCACGGTATAGTATGTGTAATTAAAAGGAAATTTTCCTTCTAAAATTACGTTTAATCTAACATACTTACCGTGGCTCACGCAGAGTCCCTCCCGACCTCCCCGCCTTCCTGGTTCCTTCTAGCCACAGTCAGGGTCAAGGTCAAGGTCTCCTCGAAAAGAGGAAGAGCACCTGCGCATGCGCAAGACGTAGACACTCTCAGAGTTACTGTCCCTTCGGACTTTATTGTTACGAGGCAGAATTGGCAAACCGCTGCCGCTTATTGCATTTGTGAGCCACGGTAAGTATGTTAGATTAAACGTAATTTTAGAAGGAAAATTTCCTTTTTTGCGTTTCCATAAGCACTGAACATTGACGTGGTTTATAAGATCTTTACCATGTTTATTATATGTTCTGTGTACATATGCATTCGAAGGGGACTTGCTCATTAGCACATATTGCTATAAGAGACATAGATCTCCATAAGTCACTGAACACTGACATCATTCTGACATGGTTCATAAGACATTTAGGCCCTACCATATGTATTATATGTTCTTTGTGCATATACATTTGAAGGGGGCTTAAGCATTAGCACATATTGACATAAGAGACATAGATCTCCATAAGTCACTGAACACTGACATAGTTCATAAGACCTTTGCCATGTGTATTGTATGTTTTGTGTGTATATACATTTGAAGGGGATTTGAGCGTTAGCTATATTTGACATAACAGACATCTCAACATTTTTCTCAGAAGGTGATACCCCTGCAGAGTTGAACTCAGTTCAAGTCTGGTATTCTTATTAACTTGGATATTGTGGCCATCATTTCTTGAATCGGCCATAGGTTGTGTCTCACCTACGGCAATATTCTTTTTACTTGGAAGCTTTTTATCCCTTCCCTACATCTTCTTTAGTCTTGTGTATAGTGTACTTGCAGTGCTCTGCAGCTAGAATTTGTATCCCCAAACATGTTTTCAGCACAGCTTGGTAAATATGTGGGAGCTCAATTCTGCCTTTTCTAATGATTGACAGACTCTGTTGCATGACTTTTGACACCTCTTGATTTTTTTCATGGAATTGTTAGTCTCTCTCACCTAGATTTTTACTTTGTCCCTGTATATTGTGTTTATTACTGTATTCTGTCAGTGGTGGTTATCACTTTCCACAACCTTGTCTGTTTACATATTTTAAAAAAGTCCCAAATTTTACATATTTTAGAAATGACAGCTGTAATTGTGACCTCCCACCACCAATTCAGTCTTGACTCGCAGTCAAACAGCACTGGGAGCTGAAAAGGTGACTGAGGGTCTGTCTGGGGTGTTTTGACTTTTTCTCAAAATTGATTTCTGTGGACTGTATAATCTATCCCTCACAGAAATTTTTTTTCTTGAGAAAATATCATTAATCAATTTAAAATGGTATTTTAATGCACTGATCCTAGCAGAAAGAACACAAAAGTACCTCTTTTTGTCTCTTATTGCGAACCGTAATCTGTACAGACCCCCACATGTCATATACAGACAGAAAGCTCTTTGGTGCACCTTTTGGATAATAACAGCTAAACTTAAAAACAAACCAGGTCAAAGCCACCAAATAAAGAAATTTTTAAAAATGTGTAGGAGAGTACGTAGAGGCCATTTTCTCAGAATGGCCGTCATACAACTTAATGACTTTAAGCATACATAACGGCAACATTTTTTTTGAGTACAAGCTTTAATCTAGTACGAAAATAATCAGCAGAATGTACACTTTCCAGTGATATAGCATATCTCAAAATACCCCAAAATGCTAGTTAAGACTGATTTCGTGCTGGGAGGTCACATATAGTCTGTATATTTCCCCTATCCAAAATCATAAACAAGTGACCAAGTAATAGGACTGGCTAAAAAGAAAAGTCAAACATGCAAGAATAACAACCTACAAAAATACAAGAAACTGAGAAGAGAAATATAAACAAAAATCAGAAAAGACAAGAGAGTATGGCTTGAGCAACACAAACACAACCCTAATGACAACATTCTGCAAGGAAATGTTAGGGCCATAGGAAATCCAGGCAGACCATCCATCTCCTGTAGCTGTATGAACAACATCACCAACATCAGCAGTTTAAGTCCTACGAAGTAGCACAGAGAAGTCAAGACTGGAGTGAATGGAGGAGAATTGGCGCGATGTCTGTTACAGCGGCTTCCATCGGACTTGATACTGACATGTAACAGATGATATCCCCTGTAACAGTGTAAGTCTAAGCAGTGCTCTATGTGGATTTAAAATCTGAATCCTAATGAGTCTTTGTTCTCCAGAGTTAGGTAGGCCTTTCAGCAACTTTTGAGGGTCCTTCTGCAGTTTGCCGGACTGAGTCCTCCAAGAACTGTAGCAGTGAACAGTTACTAACACAGGTATTCAAATTGAAAATAAACAAATAAGTAAATGGACAAACAAACAAGTAAATGTAGTTGAACAGACATAAATATCCATCTTTCAGCCATCGAAAATCCGTTGTTGGATGTACGCCTTCCCCTGCTGCTTCCATTCATTTCATTCCTGCTCTTTTCCTCTCCTGTTCTTGTCAAACCCATCTAGGTTGTCTCTCCATCTAGTTTTCTGTCTTCCACTATTGCGAGTGCTATCTATTGTTATCCAGAATCTGAGAATGTGGTTTTTGTTGTCCGTTCTCTGGGTGAGATGTCCTGCTCAAAGTTCCATTCAAGATTGTGATGGTTTCCAGGATGTCTCGCATTTTTTGTTCTTTCTCTGATCCATTGAGCCGTTTTGCGATCTTTCCAGATGATACCAAGCATGATTTTTTCATGTGCTCACTGCATGGTTCTTAGTTTCAAAGTGAGATTTTTCGTTGGTGACTGTGGGCAGAATGCATAGGTTGTAGACTTTTTGTTTCAGGACAGTTGTAATTTTGTCATTCTTGAAAATGGAACATGCTCTTCCAAACGCTTGCCAGCCAAGGGTTATCCTGCGTTTGATTTCTTCTTCTTTGGAGGAGGATTTTGCTGAGATGCGTTGGCCTAAGTAGATGTAGTGGTCGGCCATTTCTAGCACTTCATTTTCTATCATTACTTTTCTGTCTAGGTCTTTGACGTAGTTGTTGACCATAATTTTTGTTTTCTTCAAGTTTACTGTTAGTCCTAGTTTTTGCTGTGTTCATTTAGTTCATCCAGCATATTTTGCAGTTGCTTGAGACTCTGTGCAAAGAGGATAATGTCATCAGCAAACCTGAGGTGAATAAGGTGTTCTCCAGCTATTCTGATGCCTTTTTCAGACCAGTCAAGATTGTGAAAGACATTTCGAGGCAAGCTGTAAACAATTTAGGGGAGGTTGTGTCTCCCTGTCTTACTCCTTTCTGTAGGTTGAATGGCTCAGTTTCTTTGTGTAGGCGGATGAACGATTTGGCAAATCTGTAGATATGCTGAAGGATGTTTACATATACGGTATCAGCACCCTGTTGTCTGACTGCTTCAATGATACATAAATATAAATTCATACATTGTGGAATACACCTGGCTTATTCTGACCACAGCAAATCTGTTTACAGCAAAACTTGAGCGCGTGATAGGAGTACAGAAGTAATTAACAGTAACCACAACAAATACAGTTGTACTAACAACAGCAACATCAACAACAGTGAACTATATACATGCACATTGTTGTGTTATCAGATCAAAAATTTCTGCAGATTATCATTTGCATATGGAATACATACCAAAACAGGAAACTACGCCTGGGCATAGAGTCACCCTGGGCATTAGTTCATAAAATTAGAAATAATGTTTTATATGTAGTGGAAGCATGAACACATTGTCTCCTTTCAGTGAAATGGACACATTGCAGAGTCCAGAAATCTGTGTGTCCTTCATAAGATTGAAACTTACATATACTGAATAGATCTACAGTATACTGCTACAGTGAATTAGTCTTGATCTATCAAGTTGACTGTTCATTGTTAGGCTTCAAAGGCCTGCTGTAGCCTTCTGGTTTTCGGACATCTGTGTCTTTAGAGTGATTCCTACTATCATGCTTCTTTAGATTTTTGATGTCTCCAGTGATGTTATTATCTTCAATACTTAAGTAGTTGTGTGTATGTGTGTATGTTTGTGTATGTGTATGGTGTGTGTGTGTGTGTGTGTGTGTTGTGTTGTGTATGTGTATGTGTATGTTGTGTGTGTGTGTGTGTGTGTGAGTGTGTGTGTGTGTGTGTGTGTGTGTGTGTGTGTGTGTGTGTGTGTGTGTGTGTGTGTGTGTGTGTGTGTGTGTGTGAGTGTGTGTGTGTGTGTGTTGTAAATTATGGTTTGCTGCCATTGTGAAAGAGATATTTTTCCAAGCTTCAGTGGAGTTTGAGTTTTGTTCAGGAGGGATTCATCACACTTGGACAATTCCATACACGCTCCACCCAGATCTGCCAGCAGTTATCCCGCAGATTCCCTGAGCCTGTGCAAAACCCTTTGCGCTGGCAAGATTGTGAAATTGGGAGGGAAGGGAGAGGTACCTATGAAACAGTAAGCTGACACCACCAGAATGATAGAAGCATTAAGATGGGCAACAAACAGGCCGGTTTTTAATGTTGTTGACTAGGATTGAAATAGAGATATCAGATCTTGAATCCTTGGCACCGGCAAAAGAACTAGCCAGCTTAAGTGAAAAACTGGATCCACAACCCCTGGCATTATAAGCATAGTGCTCAAACTAACTGAGCTGGTTGGCCAAGACAAAAAGTGTGCAGAAAACTGCACACACACTTGAAATGTTAAAACCTCCAAGCAAACAACTGTCAAAAAATCATCATCATCATCATCATGTGCCCTGCCGCATGATGTTGGCGATCATAGCCCTCCATATGAATCTATCCCCTGTCGCTGCAAGTACATCTCCCACCCTGTCTGTCTTCAGCCACCCTGCAAGTCTGTCCAGTATTTTCTCCCTGGGTCTACCTGTTGTTCTCTTTCCGTCCAGCTTTCTGGTTGTGACCAGGTGTTCTGATTCCCCTTTCCTCATAAAGTATTCATTAAACGTTGCTCGTCTTTTCCTAATCTTCTTTATTAATGATCTTCTTGTGTCTGCCTCCTTCAAGACTGTCTCGTTTGTTTTCTTTGCTGTCCATGGAACTCTCAACATTCAATTTAGAAACCACATTTCAGTTGCCTCAATTTTGTTCTAACTTTGCGTGTTGACTGGCCATGCCTGACAACCGTACAACAATATTGGTTCTATATAAGTTTATAACATTCAAGAACTCTCTTCCTGATGTTAATTGTCAAAAAATACCATCTGCTAAAGTGACACTGAGAACAAGTATTTTTTTGCTAACATAGTCTACATAAACCAGAAAAAACACGAAAGAAGAATACGAACGCATATTTAATATAACAAAACAAGACAGGCGTATATTTTTGGCCAACTAGACTTTGTCAAGGTGTAAGATTACAAACAAACAAACAAACACTAGATACAAAAAATTTGAGAAAAAGAAATTGAACACAGCAGCAGGGAAGTTTCAGTCTTTTTCTCAACTTTTTTGTATCTAGCAGAGCTGCCAACCCTCCCGGATTTCCCGGGAATTTCCCGGATTTGAAAAACAATCCCGGAATCCTGGATCTGTTAAAAAAATCCCGGATTTTGAACATTTAGTGGAAAAACTTCTTTTTCATGCTTAAATATGCTGGAGAGGCCATTTTTGTACTTTGAATTGGTGAAAAATCAATAGCTTCGGGGGGCTCTGCCCCTTGACCCCACCAGGGGGACCTAAACGGCCCCCCTGGACCCCCTGGCTGATGATTCCTGTTTTTTGAACTTCAAAGGTTGGCAGCTATGATCTAGTGTTTGTTTGTTTGTAATCTTACGCTTGACAAAGGCCAGTTGCCCGAAAATTTGCGCCTGTCTTGTTTTGTTGTGTTAAATACACGTTTGTATTCTTTTTTCGTGTTTTTTTCTGGTTCCTGTTTGCTTGAATGCGGGCAGTCACACTTGTTTTGGATTTCATTATAGTCTACATAGTTCTGAAAAATGTGTACACCTTCTCCTTTTTGTGTGGTAACAGATGTACTGGAGTGTATAATTGGGAAAATTAGGTCCATATTTTTCAGGCATAGTTGGAAAACACTTTAAAGAGAATGATATAGAAAAGAAATATTATCCTTCTAATTCATCATGCTTGGACCTGTTGTGTACTTGTAGCATACCTTTGTGCCATTTTAAATGGACATTTTACTTGTTTTTACTTGTTTTAGTCTGCTTATATCTGGTGGTATTGAGGGGGGATAAAGTTTACATTCTGCAGCTAAATGGGAAGCCTGGTATAGGGTCGTGCTGTAGTTTTGGAGCGTGTCTGCCACTTTATCTGTCCTGCATGACGGTGGTTATCTCTGGCTCTGAAGCCCGAGCAATGTGGTGGTGTAAGCTGGAAGGTTTGGTTGGTTCGTTGTCATCCTGGTCAGGCAGCCAGACCACCTGTTGTGTGACGTAATGGTGTTATTCTAACCATCTCTCAGATTTCTTCATTTGTAATCATATTTATATTTTACTCTTGTCTGCTGCTTTTCTGAGATATCTCATTTCACAAGTTGCGATGTTTCTCTCAAGTGTCTTGTTTGATGTCCAGATGTGCCACTGGTAAGTCACTGTGGGTACAAAGATTGTATTGATGTCTGGCTTTTGTCTCCATAAAGATGCTTGGGTGTTTTATCTTTTGGACTCTGGCCTCAGTTTCTCAGTCCATTTTTCCATCTTCAGTACTTAAGTTCTCCAAGCATTTAAATTTTGTACTTTGATTAAAAAAAAAGATTTTGCTCTTCGATTCTGATGTCCAGTTTGTCAGGTGTTTGTCTATCTGATGTAATCTTTGTCTTGCAGATGCTAATGTTTATGGTGTAGATTTCACAGCTGTTGAACTATTTGTATGGTTTTGCAGCTTTGTTATGTCATAGGTCATGGTAGTTTGGTCATCAGTGAATGATAATTCAGTGAAAGTTTCTGGATCAAAGTTTACATCTTCAGTAATTTTATCCATGTAGCAGCTTGAAAGAAGCTTAGTTATCAATGAATGATAATTCAGTGAAAGTTCCTGGATCAGGGTTTGCATGTTGAGTAATGTTATCCATGTAGCAGTATAAAACAGTAAAAATGACACCATACGTTACAACATTTTATGCCATTGATGTGTTTTCCAGGCAACAGTGTCTGAACAGCAAGGAAAACGCCGCTACTCGAGTGAGGAATCTGGAGCGAGCAATGAAGAATCAACGAAGAAGAAAAAATTCAGTATGTCCCTTAGTAGTGGAAAGGAAGGTGGAGGATCAGGCAAACCAGAAGGTCCGTCCCTTCCCCCTTCCAGTACAGCATCATCAAGGTCACCCCCCAAAATGTCCATGACCATTGGACTGTCAAACACAAAATTAAAACCAGCACCTATTAAGATGAATTTGTCATCACAAGTAAGTTACTGTTTCTTCTTTTTTCTCAGTATAATTTGATGTCTTCTTCTTACCTTTTATGAGCTAGTTTTCTTTAATCTTTTTTTTCAGCGGAGTTTTGGGAAGTGTTGCCTTGATAAATATGGGAGGTGATGAATGTATTATACATTTCTTTCAAATCAACAAAGTGTTGAAACAACATGCATGCATCATCATGGAGTATCTGTACAGCTAAGAAACAACCCAAAGCACTGAATACACATAACAGTTCTGCAGCTTAGTTGGTTTTGGTTTTACTGATAATGCGCCTCTTTCATTTTGTAGCATTAGATGTTTATATCTGTTTTAATATTAGGTACACACAAATGTTTGGTCAAGGTGTGACCGAAAGAAGATTTTCTAGCTAACCCCTAGTCTAGTACATGTATGTTAGCATTCTTTATAATATTGGTCAGCAAGTTGAAACTGAAACAGTAAACTATGGCAAAGTATAGCTGTACGATTTCAAAAAAATCAGTGGGAGGGTGACAGTATGTTCATGGAAATGAAGTCACATCATAATTTGTTGCAGATCAAGCCCAAAGTTAAAGAAGTCGCTGCCACTCCAGCAGTGAAGAAAAGTTCAGCTGTAGCCCAGGCGTTTGGAGATGATAGCGAGGAGGTGTGTTCCATGATTTTTTTCTTACAAGTGCAAGCTTAAAATATTTAACACAGTTACAAAAGTTATACAGTTATGTATGATGCCATACCTGGTATGAAAAACATTAACAGAACTTTAGAAATACTTCCTTTGTGTCCAGAACCTGTCAGTTTTAATTGTCATGTGCTTCATATTTCATGTTAAAAGAAATTCTTGTTTTTGAAACATTTCCTCATTTGGAAGATCTGTCGTCCCTTTCACCAATTAGCTATTTTCGAGTTTGATCAACACTTTTTCATACCAGTTTGTGTGCACTATAAATTGCGTATTTTGTAGTTTGATAAATGTGTGTAAAGTAAGATGATGTGTGTTAATATCATTTTATCGGACATATATGTACTTGTGCTTTTAGTTTTAGTTTAGAAACTTACATGTACAGTGGGAATAGGGAATTGTTGTGGAATGTTAACATTTTTAATGCTGATATTTGTTTCTTTGCTTGTCTTTTGTCACATCAATGTATTTGATAATTTTCAACTACCGAAATGGATTGTTTTTATGTCATTAGAGAACTTATTTTGAAATGTGTGTGTGTTTTTTTTTTAAAGTCTGGTTTATTCAAAACTTTATGCGTAAGATACATGTCAGTTTCAGAATTTGGTGTACATATTAAAGATATGGAGTATCACAATCTTGTGTTGTTCTGTAAGCTCCATATAATTTTCTATTTGCTTATCTTACCAGTGACAATAGTTTTATAGAGGGAAAAATAACGCATTGAACTCATTGAACTGAAGTCAGCTTATAGTAGTCATCATAAAAATTTCGCTTTTCATTTCTGTCGACTATGAAAATTCAGCACTGCTCATGGCTTGTCGCTACGTGAAGGATGTACTTGTATATTTGAGAATGAAGTCTAACTGTGGATGTCATCAGCATAGTGTGATTTACACTTCAGTAGAAATATTGGATGTCTGAAATTTGCTGGTGAGGGAAGGAGAACCAGAGCAGCATTGCAAAAAGTGGGAGTTTATTAAATATGATCAGCAAAATGACATGGACTTCTCCAGTCAAAAAAGTAGGATTAAATTCTCTCATGACAACTGAATGGACTGTTGGCAGCATGCAGAAAGTTTTCTCAAGCCAGACTCAAACCTGTATTGTTAAACAGGAAGGCAAGAGAGAGAACTTTTGATTATCCAGGTCTCAATCAGGCCACCACTGGGAAAAAATTTCTTCTTTGAAAGACTGAATATTCCAAAGTTTTGCTCAACTCTTATGACTTTATGTAACATGCCATGAAAGTGTTTAAAGTTTCATCATTTGTCATGTACAAGTAGCTGTTATCAGTTACTTTGTGGACTTTAGTAAAAATAGATTGTCCTTAATAGGCATTGTAAAACCACAAGTAAAGAGTTTTTGGGCTGACTTCAGTAGCTATGAAAGCACATATAGTTAATGATGGTGTAACGTTCACTAAATAAGCAGAGGGGAGTAATAGTTTAGTTAGGGGTTTGGATAAGTGTAGGGGTTCTAAGGTTCCAGTCCATCTGATGTTGGAGATGCTATATTTCAGAGTGAAGAAGAGATGCCAGCAGAGGCTCGGATGCGCATGCGGAATATTGGAAGGTGAAGAAAACAGAACGTCCTGGTTACAAATGACTTGGACTATGATATAATCATCGGTTACCATCTTGTTGTAATAATGATACTTGCTCTTCAGAGACTAGGGGTGAAGTGTACATACTTTATATTAAGACAGATTTTTCTGACTTCTCTGAAAGTGATTCTGTTTTGTTTCTGATAGCGTTTGTAGATTATGAGATAGGAAACGAGTCGTCACTATTAATTATGATCAAAAAAAAAAAAAGATATGAAGGTCCCATCAAAAATGGATATATCCTTTGTTGCTTTTTCTTCTTCTTGACATACATTTTGTCCTCTCCCTCTTTTCAAAGTCTGGATTTGTTGATTTTACTGTACCTAAGTGACGAGGAATAACTGATCATGCTTAACAAATCCTCAGTCCTTCTTCTGACTTTCTAGCCTTTCCAACTCACTGGAAAAAAGTGACACCTTGTATTGTCACCTTGTCTACAGTTGGTTTTGAAATGGTACATTTACTAATTTCATTAAATTTATTTATGAATTAATTACTGTGTGAGTGTGTACCAGCTATCTATTTTCTTGAAATCTGTTTATTTTCCATTCCCGTCCCCGTTTCATTTGAGTTTAGTGGAAAAAGTTAATTACTCAAGTTTTGATTTATAGCATAATGAAAGGGCATCTGGAAGGAGGCAAATATAAACAAGACAGCTAGTTTTTGCATGTGTTTGTTAGTTTATAAAATCTGAATAATGTGATTTGGTTGTTACATGAATAATTGATATAATATATGTATCATTACCAGTCTGATAACTATGTACATGTATTGAAAGGTTATTATTTGTATTGTATATGTTAGGGAGGAGATATTTCCATTTTTCCAGATGATATTGGCGGCACTGACGAAGTGAGTCCAGCCTTTGTTTTTTGTGTTTTTCAGAGAAACACCCACAGCCGCAGGGCCCAATTCCTTTGGCAAAGGTCGTCTTGGGTTCTGCGATCGTCAGAAGATTATCGAACGAGAGCTACAGAAATCGGCTGACGATACTCAGTGAGTGGGTGATGAAATGTGAGAGTGGACTGATGCAAGAGGAACTTTCTTTGATACCTCTTAGTTCCAGAGTAATCAGTAGTGAGGTGCCATTGGTGCAAATCTTTCTGGTACTTGTCTACAGCATTTTGATGGACTGGTGGTGCACATTTGGGGCACCCACTTACTTCACCATGGTAGTTGCACAGATCCAAGATCTGTTTATTTGTTGCTTTTGGTGTTTTGGTGTTGAGCAGTGGGATTTGTTTCTATGATACAAACTTCAGTTATTTGACTCGTGTTTCTATGATACTGGCTTTTTGGTCATTATGCAGTGTGAGAATATGAGTGTATGTTTGTGGTGCTACAGCAGCATTAAAGATGGTGAGTGCATAGTCATTGCTTTCCCTTTTTTCTTGCATCTCTGGAATGGTATTGCATAGCTGTGAACATGAAGATAACCTGTCTTGGTCAAATTATGATTACCTAGTGGTTGCAGTGTACTCTTTGGGGCAGATCTTTTGATCAAAATTATTTTCTTCTGCATTTGAGGAATGTTGTTCTGGCTGCATTCATGCAGATTGTTCTGGTAGTTTGGCCCACAGTTTAGATTGTTTGGTGGTTTGGCCCAAACTGTGCTGGCAGCATACATTACTGCGCATTGTGCATCCACCATCTTCAGTGGGAAGTGTGTATCTGTCGGATAGAGAAAAAACATACAGCTATTGTGAGAAAATGTATTTGTGAATGGACTGATAAAGCAGAAAAAGAGAAAGGAAGGGGGTGACAGAAGAAACAAAAGACAGAAACAAAGAGATGATGGGAAAAAGAGAAATGTGTAGAACAGAATGTGCATACAGTGAAATGCGTATAACAGAATGTGCATACGGTGATATTACTTTCGATATTGAGAGAGCCCCTGAAATCCCCTTTCCTGGTGTAATATGCCAATGAATCTGCCTACCTTACATCTTTACATGAATCTAGTATGTTTTAAAAAACACTTCAGAAGAACGGCCCTTGAGAAGCTTTCATAAGCACCAGGTCCTAGTAAGGACTTCTTCTTCCACTTGAGCATATCACTGATCTTTGGCTGTTTGAGATTGATGTATATTTCTGGTTTCAGAAATAACAATGCCAAGCTGTATGAAGATGAAGCAGTGGCACCTTTTTCTCTGCTACAGCAATGAGTCAGCAGTGTCATACAACTGTTTTCTTTGGAGAGATTTGAGTGCCACCTTAATGCTTGTTCCAGTGTTTGTCTGTGTAAGTGCGATGCAAATTTTCCAGCATGATTGATTGTGCTGAGAAAGCAGTTGAGCTCTGAAACATTCTATGGGTTGGAAAACGGGTCACTGCTTTTTCTTTATATATAGGTGTTTAGTGATGCCTTCTTTGGAGATGATCTGTCCCCAAATTTTTTCATCATTGCCCCAAGAATGGAATCTTTTATAAAGACACTTTCTTCTTTATGGTTTTGGTTGTTCTTGCATGTGCAGCTTTTGTATATCTTTCCTCAGTCTTTCATCATCTTCTTGCTGTGTCCTCTTACAAGGACATTGTCCATGTCAGCACTGACACACACAGCTTTGGTGATCTCCAGTGCCAGTGGTCTCACCCGTACAGTTCTTGATTAAATCAGAATACATTGACACATATAGCTTGCCTAGTTTAAGTGTTCTTGTGAAAAGTGTGGGATGGAAGTGAGTGAGCATTGTGAGACTTATTTGCAATAACAAGTGTGTGTGAGACCTGATTTGGACGTGATTGGTAAGGAACCAGCCACAATATCTCCATATGTGTCAGAACAGACAGATGGACATGGATGCTCACTGTGAACCTGTGTTTGTAGTGGTGAGACATTTGCACGGCAGCAAAAATAACCAAGGTGGTGTGTATTTGAGATTTGCCAAGGACCTTGGAGGATTTATTCTTGGAATCAGAAAGCAAGGGTTCATATCACTAATTCTGTTGAAATGGATGTTGGAGAACATTCAGTCTGTTTGAACCAGATCTTGTGTGATTTATCTTCAACTTAATGAGAAATTGTTGTAAAACATAAACAGAAATGGATTATAGTGGTAAACCTGCTGATGTATCTTCAGCTTATTGAGAAATTGTTGTAAAACAAACAGAAATGGGTTGTAGATGGTACAGCTGTATCAGTCAGTTGAGATTTTCCCTCTCTCCACAGCTAGATATATTCAGGTAGCAGCATTAAGTTTAAGATATAAATGTTGTGATTATTTAGAAATATAACACACCATCCATGTGTTTTCTTCCATAAACTTTATTTAGTTAAGTGATACTTGTTTGTCAAAGATGGAAGCCATGTTTTAGCCAACACCATCTTAGGCTTTTTGTGCGAATTCACCTCTTTCAGCTGTCAGCAACCTGCTGAAGATCAAGACTGTAGACAAATTCTGCTGACTTGGGAAATGCTGTGAGCTGCAGTGGATTATTTGATGTAGAGGTGGTGATACGCATCTCCAGGGCTATGTCTTTTGAAGATTGATCAAGAGGTTGTGGCAAGACCGTGACATTAGGCTTGCCAGGAAAATTGCTCTGTACAAACAGTAGCTCTGAGCATCCTTATTTACTGCCGCGAGGCCTGGACTACCTATGGGGGGCACATTCAACAGTTGGAACAGTTCCATAGAGGTGTCTGAGTAAGATATGCAGCTTGATGTGGCATGATCAATTGCCTTATGTTCAAGTTTTAAATGTGGCTTGCTAAGCATTTTCTATTCATCTGATGCCAGCTGCATAGATCATTGCATCCCAGAAATGTTCCTGTATGGAGAGCTGAAGCCAGAACATCGTGACCAGGGAAGACCACTGAAGTAACACAAGGATACGCTTCATCAGCTGCATCAGTCCCATTGACTGGGAAGACATGGTCCACAACAGAACATGCTTGTGACAGCAGTGTCAAAGGCTGCAATCAACAGCTGCTATTCAACAGAAAAAGGATCAGTGTAAGTGAAACTTGATGCTGCAAGACTGCGTCCCATGCGTTGCCTGTGGAAGACCATATGTATTCAGGATTATTAGTCTTCCACTCAACATTAGGATTCACCATGAAGTGCTGAAAACCTGTATGCTTACTTTCTGTGGAATCAATGGGAGAGATCTTATTATTTGTTTCTTAACTTCCTTGTTTGTTTTAAAAGCAGGGAGAAGTCATGAGTCGTGTTTAAAAAGTTGTCTGCAGTTTGTGAGGATTGTAATGTTGTCTTCAGGTATGTTTTTTGTTCGGTTTAATTATCACTGCCAGAGAAGGAATTGTATGCAGTAAGCCTGTGTATAATCACTGTGCTCCAGATTAAATTTGTAATCTTAGGAATTGCAAATGGAAATCATTTATGATTAGTATCAACCTTCTGTTAAGCATTTTCGGATATGTGCTCTTAGGGATTTTGCATTTGATACAATTACTTGTGAACATCATGAGACTTTGTGGTAATGATTACGCATTATCTCAAAAAGATCTAAACTTCTGCTTATATGCTAGTGTTTTGCTTTGTTCATAGATATTATGCACAAGATCCAGAATTTGTGGAATGTTCTGGCTGTAGCTGAGGGTTGATTCTGGTGTGTTAAAGAGAAAGGTGTCTGTGCATTAGGTAATCATCTTAACTTTCTACGTCTTATATACTTTGGGTTTGGATATCAATTTGAAGCATACACAACATATATGTCTGTATATAGGTATATACAGACATAGAAATATATAATGTATTAGAATGCAGAAATTTCAAGATCACGTGTATGCATAGAAACATGTAATGTATTAGAATGCAGAAGTTTTGAGATCTAAGTCTGCTGTAGAAATTATTAAGGAAAGAACACAACTTGAAGAGAATGCTTGTTTAACCATTCTATACACAATTTCAACTAGTAGAACAAATTGAAAGAAGAGTTTGAAATATTACAAAAGAACAAAAACTCCTTGTCTGGAGTTGGTAAACTAAACTCATATGTGCAACACATGTCAAGTAAACGTTAACAAATTTAGCACAACATAGGAATTATCACAGCATCAAATAATGTAGAAAAATCCACTGTGGAGTTAATGAAAGCAAAGAAACACGCGATCATAGCTTCACTCTCCCACACCCCACACCCCACACCCCTACCCGGCAGATGAAAAGTCATTGCTTGTTTGTACTGAAATTAAAAGAAAAAGCTTATAACACAAACAAATTGTGTATTGTTTATGTGCTGAAATTTTGAAAACTTTACTTACAAGTACCAAGTTTTCAAGTTTTATCTGTGAAACTTCCGAAATGTAGTACAGGACTGTGAGTTGATTGCTAAATCTTGAAATTTTCTGGTAAAATGTTGAAATTGTGGAATAAGACCTTTGTGTGTGTGTGTGTGCGCGCGCGCACGTGTGTGTGTATGTATATGTGCATGCTATAACTATGAACCACAAAATTGACTGTAAGAAAGAATGTTGGATGATGTAATCATTCATATTTCTTATTTTCTCTTTGTTACTGATTAAGTATTATTGTTTTGATTTTTAAGAAGAGTTGGGCAAGTAACTGAAAGAGGCATATAAGGCTAATGAAATTCTCTTTCTCCCTTTTCCACTTTGAAAGTGGTGATCTGTAATTTTGAAATAAAGCCGTTGTTTTGTCAGATATATTTCTGCTGTTTTATTTATTTAACTTTGTGAGAGCGATTTCCCCTGTTGTTTCTCTTGTGTTTTGTTGTTTGATATTATATTGATAAAATATATGTTCAGGTTTGCGGTAATACTAATGCCACAAAGGAAGAGGAATGATCCTGTTAATATTCTTGTTGATTGAATATAACAAGCATTCAAAGAGATTTTGTGTTTTTTCTTGGTTTGTGATATTTTCTCTGTGTGTATGTGTAAGTATATGAAGAGACCTTGTGCTCTTTTCCTTCATTTTTGGTACTTTGTTTGTGTGTCTTAAGTATATAAAGATATATTGTGCTCCGTTTCTTGATTTGTGGTACTTTCTCTGTGTGTCTCAAGTATATGCAGGGAATCCTGTGCTCTGTTCCTTGATTTTGTGTGTGTGTGTGTGTGTGTGTGTGGTGTGTTGTGCGCGCGCGTGTGCGCTTGAATATGTGAAGAGGTCTTGTGCTCTTTTCCTTGATTTGTGGTACTTTCTCTGTGTGTTTTAGTACATGAAGAGATTTTGAGTTCTTTTCATTCATTTGTGGTACTTTCTGATGGGCGGGATGGGGTTGGACGAGTGCGGTACTATAGGGACATACTTTTCCTGGAGAGAGCAGCGTGCAATTCCATGAAGTTGGTAACAGAAAATTTCTGTACAAATTATGTTATAAAATACTCGCCTTCCCCAAACAATATGATCGCCACATTTGCTATACACATTCAAGTTATCCACATATGAGTCAGTGTAGGAGGGATGGCTTGGACAACACTGTCTTCCCATTTCATGTTTTGAAGGGACAATATAAATGCTCATGAGTGTGCACTGTGCATGCGTGTAGATGCATTTTAATGTGCACCTACGTATGTGTGAGTTGCGTACGTCTGTGCCTACTTGTGTGTTTATGTTAGCTAACTGTGTACAAAATTAATAAATTTTAAGACATTCATTGTCAGCTTTTTGCACAATACACAGACACGTAACAATAAAACACCTGCACACACTCAGTCACTCATATGAGTGTGCACATGTACGCACACACAAAAATATATATACAGTGGCACACGTACACTCACACACACATGCTTATAGAAGGAAATGATCATGCATACATTCGCACACATAGGCCTACATACATACACATATATTAATACACACACTGCCTTTCCTGAAATTCATCCATCACTCTTGGAGGATAATGGAATAAGCCACTGTTCTCCCACACTGTCCAGTGTGGGAGTGGAAACACCTACCACAGTGTCTGCACACAGAGTCTGAAGTTGACTTCTCTGATTTGAGCCTCCTGCTGGAAGCCTCTCTTATCTGTCTTTTGCCTAGGTTCTTCTCAGATTGTGAGAATCCTCTGCCCTTTCAGTTTTCAGGTAGCCTACATCTGTCTGATGCAGTTTTCTCCATGTATCTGTGCTTATTCTTCTTGCGTTCGATGCGTACGTGGTCAGGCCACATGTGGCGATGTTCCTGCTGATTGTCATGGAACTTGGTGGTCAAAGGACTTGTTGGCCATGCCTCCTGTCGCAATATCGGATAAAAGCAACATCGCTGCAATGTGTTCAGCTGTTTGCTCTTCATGACCATTGTGGCAGGTTGGTGATGGTGTCAGTTTGAAGTTGTGGTTCATGTAGGCATTGAGCAGGTTATGGCTGGTAGGTGTTGAGCCTTGTCAACACCACTTGCTACACTGTGGAAAATTGGTCTTCCTCTTAGATTTCTTCTCTGTTCTCTGGGCTCTGGAGAATGCCAAGTTCTCCCACCCAACCAAGACATTCCAGCAAGTCAGAAGAACCAGAAGTGTAGTCTTCCAGTGGATCCCCGCACACTGTGGGATACTAAAAAAATGAGTCAGTGTGATAACAAAAATAGGAGCCCATGAAGACCAACCAGACGACATGTGAGCTATAGCAAAAAGAGAAGCATCATCAGATTACTCCTTCAACAATGATAGAAAGGGACATCAATCACCTTGTGTCTACGCTGATGAGGAGAGCTCTGAGGTCTTGTTTGCAGGTGTCTTTGTAGCACAGTCTAGAGACTGTTCTGTTTATCATTTCTCCATCACCAGCTCTCCATAGAGGAAGTCCTTTGTGATGCAACTATCTATCATGCAAGAGATGAGCCTGTCAACTTCGCAAGCATCTTTGCTTGAGGGGATATAATGGAAGGGATACCAGTCCTTTCAGATACAATGATGGGTATGTGGTCTGTCTTAATGAGGCCCTGGTTACGCTTTAGAAAGCACATCTGGTAAACATTCAGTCTTCGTTCTTACCTGCAGCATTGGAGTTTCAAAGCTGTAACTTTTATAGATGTCTTTTTGTAGGTGGTGATGAGAGAAATATGTTTTTGTGACAACAAAATTGAGGGTGGTTGCAACTGGACATTGGTAAAGTTCACACTGCGCCTGAAAAGTGGACAGTTTTCCACATAAATCACATTGAAAATCCCAGTAGATAGTGAACAATGGCTACCTGAGATTTCTACTTTATACAATTCAGCTAAAGTCAGCAAAATGCTGCTGACTACTTGGCGATTTGTAGTCAGCTTCAGTATAGCAAGTGCTTGAATACAGTTGGAAAAATCATGAAAAAATATTAACAAAACACACATTCTTGAAATAGTAACATACGATTATTGTTTGACTGAATAAGCACAGCACAAGGTTTCAAAACTATAACCTCAACACATAGACACGCACATACAGACACACATACGCACACATCCATACACACACCATACACAGAGTGCACACGCACAGTACAAACATCCACACACAACAAAGATCCACATAAAAGTGCAGGTGCACACACATGTAAACATATACATACATGTACACACATACACACACACATCACACACTTATCCACATCACACACACACCCATACAAACATACATACAGCATACACACACACACACATACAAATACATGCATTTCATTCACTGCTGTTCTATTTCCAAACTGTATTTTGCTAGTTCCCCTTACGCCTGAAGGCTTTGATCACTGCATCTCTTTGTTTCATCAACCATGTGCTTCATAATCAGGTCACTGAATATTTGGTCAAAAAAAAAAAAAATGAATTGGGGTGTGGTCTGTAATGCCATACAACTTTAGCCTGTGTGTTTGGCTGTCTGTGTATGGAGGAATAACTGAAACACACACACACACAAAATCTTCAAGGCAGACATCATGAAACAACGGAACCAACCTCTGTCAGATCAGCTGGTGGGTTATTTGCATAAGTACCGCGCTACACACACTGCCTGTGTCATTCACCACACCCACCCCTCTCTTCCTCCACCTTCTCTGTCGGACATATTTTCATCAATTCCATCCCTTCTGATGGGCAAAAATCACTTCCTTCATACTGCTCTGCATCTTCAGTATCAGACCCCCTTTGTAAGATGACTTTAATTGCCTCACGTAAAGTGTAAACACGTCTTGTTGGACTGCTTTGAGCGCAACTCTTTCGCAGTTAAGACGCCATTGTTCTCACGTGGTAAACAGGAACGGGGTCAGCACAAAAATAGCTCAATGGCTGACCGGTCATAGGTAATGAGGCTGTATCAGGACCTGCTTTGATTACCACAAACCGGCACCATGTTGCCAGAGGAAAGTTTTCAATGCTTGATCCTCTATAGCGGCTGTCAGAGTTTGCAACCATCTTGCATGGGCGGGTTAATGCTGAGTGAGTTAAAACTATCTGTCAGTTGTGGGCCAATGCCTGGATTCAGTGTTACAAATCTGTTCCTGATCCATTTCAATGCGATGATTGTAGAGCAAAGGTTAACTTGACTTCATCCATGATTTTGTGCGTGCACAAGCACACACTCACATCGTTTGCAAACACAACAATAAAAAAAAAAAGAAAACAACAACAATACAACAACAACAAAAACAACACACACACATCAATAACAGAAACAGCACACGCTTCCTGAGGTATTTTGTGTTTTATTTCAATCAGAAATGGCCAGATGATATGCATATACTGTATGATAACATGCACACACATACAGAGAGCCCCAAAAGCGTTTCAAGACAAAAACAATCCACTGTAACATAAATGTAAGACCTAACTTTATTCTTTCTACAAGATCGATGAAGACAAGCCGTTCTTCATTTTTGAATTCAGTCGAATGAATTTTAAATTTTCTGTTCAGGTACGTGGAAATAAAAGAAAGAACACAGATGAAGTGAAATTAAAGTAACAGAAAAGAAAAGAAGAAAATAGAATCGAATGGAACCGAAAACGGAAATAATAGTATTAATAACAAGACATTGGTAACAAAGAAAGAAAAAAAAATTGAACGCATACAGAGAGAGAGAGAGGTACACACACACACACACACACACACACACACACACACACACACACACACACACACACAGAGTGAGAGACAGAGAGAGAGAGAGAAAAAAAACTATAATCGTGTGACTGAAGAATTCTTGAAAACTGACAATTTCAACAGCCTGGAAGCTATTCAAGTAATCTCCCTTTTCTCGGCTCGTGAATTGATATATTTTGCGTAAATGTGACCTCAGAAATTAAGCCTGACTAATGGCATGCTCGCTTGCGTGCATATAAACTTTTACACATGCACATACACACACTCACATACACAGGCGTACACCGATAACCAGACACACGCGTATACACACACACACGCGCATGCGCAAACCACAAACTCGCTGAAAAAAACAAACAAACAAACAAACAAACAAACAAGCTGGGGCGGAAAAAATAAGAAACGTATAACAAATAACATTCGCCCATATACAACTGAAGAATCGTGTGATTTTTTCTGGTATGTGGAATTTGTGACAAATAAGATGGGCCATGCTGTTGCAACAAAAAGCAAACACACATTTGCGGTAACATTGATTTGGCATGAATCTATGATGAGTACAAACAGCCAGCACTAATCTGAGATCAACAGGAACAACCATAATTGTTGATACGTTATATGATATACAGACGCATATTTCGTGTCCCTAACGTTCATTTCCTTCTCCCCCCCCCCCTTACCCAATCACAACACATAGTTGATTACATCCATATGATATCAGTCGGTATCACTTTACTTTCAAAGTACTAATTGCTTACCTAATAGGAAACACCTTTAGCAGAACCAAGCACGTGATCAGTGTCTACGCTATGATTGGTCATGAGAGCTCCTGCACTAACTTTTACGAATAGAAAACATAATTTTCAAATTCAAACACACGTACGTGACTATCACACGTTGTGATTGGTCACAAATGTTATGATTTAAATGATATTTGAGACACACCATTAACAGTGTAATTATACATGTGTGACCAAAAACAAAACAAAACACAACAAAAAAACGCGAAAAATGCATAAGACAATTAAAATTAAACAATTAAAAATGCGTTAAGATTGAAATAATATGAGCATGGATAAAGACTGAAATTATCTCTTGTGCTATGATCCATGATGTCCCATTTACGTTTTCTTTAAACCGTTGATTCCCTCAGCCTATCTTTCCTGCAGGTAGCTAGTGGAAACTGGTGGACAGGCTAAGGGACTGAACAGTTGCGTAATCAAAATGACGTCTCAAAATGGTTTCACGTGATTAACCCTTTGACTCCCGCACCCTATCCACCAACTGCAAAAACTTAAACATTTGACTCTCTCTGCAGAAAGCTGGTGGATAGGGTGAGGGAGTCAAAGGGTTAAGTTTTTGCTTTGCTAGCATGGTTGACAATGTGGGATGCTGGTGGATAGGGTGCAGGAGTCAAAGGGTTATGAACACCAGTCTGATCCAGTATACTCTGGACAGTGTTTCATTTAAAACGAAATACTGGCAGTTCTACTTCATCTGGGTACTGCGAGAATAGACAGATCACTCCTGCCTGTGGAAACTCACATGTAGCTTTGTTATAAAAAATGTGACGCTTTCAAATGAAACAGAAAGTCATTACTGCAGATCGCTCCTGCCTGTGGAAACTCACATGTAGGCCTAGCTATAGTATAGAAAATGTGACGCTTCCAAGTGGCACAGAAAGTCATTACTGCAGATCGCTCCTGCCTGTGGATACTCACATGTAGGCCTAGCTATAGTATAGAAAATGTGACGCTTCCAAATGGCACAGAAAGTCGTTACTGCAGATCACTCCTGCCTGTGGAAACTCAAATGTGGCTATATTATAGAAAATGTGACGCTTCCAAATGAAACAGAAAGTCATTACTGCAGATCGCTCCTGCCTGTGGAAACTCACATGTGGCTATATTATAGAAAATGTGACGCTTCCAAATGGCACAGAAAGTCATTACCGCAGATCACTCCTGCCTGTGGAAACTCACATGTGGCTATATTATAGAAAATGTGACGCTTCAAAACGGAACAAAAAGTCATTACTGCAGATCACTCCTGCCTGTGGAAACTCACATGTGGCTATATTATAGAAAATGTGACGCTTCAAAACGGAACAAAAAGTCATTACTGCAGACCACTCCTGCATTTGGAAACACACGTGTAGCTTTGTTATAAAAAATGTGACGCTTCCAAATGGCACAGAAAGTCATTATTCCAAATAGACTATGAGACGATCCACTCTCAATCCTCTTTTTTTTCACACAGACCATAAGGATTCTTCAACCAGTCTCTTCCAGCCACATGGTTTTGAATGAAGAAACTCAGACTATGAGAAGATGGTGATGCGTAATTGTTCCTGCGGTTCTATAGACAGCTACTTTGCCACATAAATCATGATCAGTTGTCTTGGACCCACAAGCTACTCTCATCACGGTAGCAAAATCCTGAATGACGCCATCAGCACATTACATATTTAACAGTTGAATTTTCTGCCACTCGTTCAGTTAGACAACATACACAATGTGTTGGGTGTAAACATTACAGTTTTTCATTCGATGTCATTCACGCATATCACAGAAAAGTAGTAACACATGTTCACCACTGTCACAAATCAAATACTGATTAACACGTGTGTGTGTGTGTGTGTGTGTGTGTGTGTGTGTGTGTGTGTGTGTGTGTGTGTGTGTGTGTGTGTGTGTGTGTGTGTGTGTGTGTGTGTGTGTGTGTGTGTGTGTGTGTGTGTGTGTGTATCGATTGCACGGGCGCCTACGTACATCGTTAAGTACATGTATGCATTATTGTGTGTATTTGTCTAATCTGAGATTACCTCTTCCCCTTCCCTATGCACACAGGAGATTGACAGTCATTGCTTTATCATTATGTTATTATCATTATGCTATTTGCGTGTTTCGTTTTGATTTACTTTTCCCTGTGGGCGTGCTTACTTGTGTATAGACTTAAATGCATGTGTGTATGCGTGTGTGTTCATGTGCCTGCATGTAAGCACGTGCATGTCCGTGTGAGTAAGTATGCCCGTTCGTGTGTCTGTTATGTTAACTAACGAACAAGCGCCTGCGCACACAAGTCAGTGATCCTTGAACGTGCATGATGTCATGTAGATTTAAAGTGATTTGTCCCCACACAACATTAACAGTCGTGACACATGCGTCAGGATCGTGACTTGTCTTTCATCTTCACTGTCTTAGACAACGTGGTCTCGGCAGCCTGAAAAACAGAACACAGCTTCAACCGTCAACATTTTTCTTGTAATCAAGGAAGCAATGTCAAGGTCATAGCAGAATAAAACAAACAGCTTGTTTTGTGCTGCTGTAATTGTAGACAGTTGTTTTATATGTAGCATATAAATGTAAATGAACCTGAAAATGAACAAACAAACGAACAAGCAAGCAAACAAACAAACAAACAAATACATAATCCATTTCCTGTTTGTGAATATTTAATCCGCCTTACCAAGAAAAATGGCATCCATTTTATCACTGCAGACTACCACTGAGTTTCAAAGTTCTGTTGGTTTAAACAGAATTTTATTCAAGAAAAGAAGAGCCATGAATACAGCAAAGTATGGGCAGGGCATCAAGCAATGGCTTATGTTAGCCCTCCCCAAAAACAACTGACACACTATTGGCTCAAATGCGGGCAACTTGTGAAATTTAAACCAACAAAAAACAAGAAAGAAATGAAGAAAAAGGCTAAAAGCACTACGATCATATCCTTAGCACATTAGGTGAAAAAAAGCAATAACAACAGAAATGAACCAAAGCAAACTAAGGAAAAAGAAACTCAGAAAAAACCCAACACAGCTCTGCTTAGAAGTAGATAACGTAACAGTTTCCAAAGTGTGAATGCATGTATATCTTAAAAAGCGAGCGCAGCAAACACAAAAACGATCCATGAATATCCTTAAAGAGAATGCTGGTATAATTATGTGTAAAAAACACCAACTCCGCCAATGCACCTTGCTCTACTTTCAATATCATGGTCATACTGGCTTATTAAAAAGATATTCATATCTGTAATGTAATAAATCGAACAAGCAGACGACTAGGGTTAGAACGGCTGCAGTGATATCCTTCTGGTCATCCTCTGAGCAGATCTTCTGACCAGGAAACCAAATCACCTGTCGATCTACCAGTAACCAAACAGCCAAACTCAAAAAAATTTAGACCTACATGTATGTCAGTGATGATTTTCTCAGCTAGATCCACACAGACATTTTGACTAAATAACCGACGAATGAGCCCATCAGCCAACCTACCAACCATTCAATCAACCAACTGGCACCTAAAAAGCCAACCAAACCAGAAAAAAAAAACACCCTACCAACTCACCCACCGGCAACCAACTACGTTTCTCCTAAAATTTAATTATAAATCAAATTTGTTAATCACACTTAGACAGTTCCATATGCGTTCCACCCAAATTGCTAGTGATGGTCTGGATGGCTTTTGGAACTGAGACGGAGTTTGAGAACATAGATTTATTCCTGACCCTGCCATGGATAAACCTGAAAGGAAACGGTCTGACGATGCGACTAGAACACACCTGGTACCTGTCTTGGGATCTCACAGCAGTACAGTAGGGCGCTCAGGACTACTGCTCTGCACACAGCAATCTGCATAGCTATCCTGATGCCATAGATTTGCCACAGTCTATCGGTCAGCCTTCCAAAGGCAGATAACATATGCCCAGTATATAGACCTGCATACTCTTCACGACAAAGAAAGACACCAACAAACGCTACAACTTACGGTAGTGATGGCTTTCTGGTTGACATCCACCCAGATCCAAGTGAACAGTTTCTTCAGCTGTAGATTCAGACGTGTGTAGTTAAGACTGTTAAGTCCATCTGTCAGAAATCTCTTCGGGCCTTGGTGTAACAGTTTGATTCTGAAACATGGTACGTGTATACATAACACATAATAACGTGTTTTGTCTAGCAGCGAGTTCCTTTTTAAGCGCTCACCTCTTCGTTCCACTCTCTTCCTGCCCCCATCATCATCATCATCATCATTGCTATTATTATTATCATTGTTGTTGTTGTTATCGTTGTTGTACAAGATAAAGTTAATATGAAAAAAGTACAAAAATACGCACATAATTCAGGGCTCACATTCATTCTAAATGTCAAGCTCGTTTCCTATTTAATACATTCTCGCTAAAAACATTCAAACAATTTTACAAGTTTTACATTTAGAATGCTTCTAGGAGATTGTAGCATGTTACTCACCTGGGTCCTGGAATAATGTATACAACGACCAGGAGAGAGAGAAAGAAAGAAAGAGAGAGAGAGAGAGAGAGAGAGAGAGAGAGAGAGAGAGAGAGAGAGAGAGAGAGACAGACAGACAGACAGAGACAGAGACGGAGAGGGAGAGCGCTTGCACAAGAACTTTCTTGATTTATTTAGCCTACGGAGGTTCAACCAGCTAACGCCGACGGGCAGATAGACCCACACTGACAGTGACAGGCACATCGTTTTCTTACGCAGGAACAAGTTCCACGGAGCACTTTCCTATCTAAGCACATAAGTTCATACAAGTCTGCGTTTCTGGCAGAGGGAGTGGATTTCTTGTTTGTATGACCGTTCTTCATCCCGCCTTAAAGACAGTCACACTACGTCTTTGGGGAGCCAAGGAGAGAATTTGGAAGAAATACAGGCGAATGGTCTGGAAGGTAGAAATAAGAAAGTCTTGTGAGCAAAACAGTGAATAACAGGAAAGTGGGACCCCAACTGCCTCACAGCAACTAGATAACTCCTGTGGTTCCAAAACATAGGGGACCTTAGCCCTTTGCCTACCCCACCCTATCCACCGCCAGCAAAAAAAATTGACCCTTTGACTCCTTCAACATATCCAGGCGTCAAAGGGTTACATTTCTGCTTTGACTCCCTCACACAACTGGTGGATAGGG
>CM060311.1:43475191-43502691 GCA_030674185.1 Monoplex corrugatus
AACAAAAAACCCCTACTTATATTGTAAACACCGGCCAGATCTTAGAATAAAACGCTCATGTAACGATGCCTTCAGTTATTTCACTTATGGACCCGTGGTTGTTTCATGTGTGTGTTGCGTCATGAAATGGTTTTACATTTCATACAACTGATGATGAATGAAGTAATCGGCTGTGATATGGTCAGAAATAGCTGGAAAAAAGTGCGTTATCATCATTTGTCACAGCTAGATGCGACACCAACTTGAGATGAAATAGTATATTTCACCCGTATATATTATCATGTCCACGCCTCACAACCGTAGAACCGATGTTATACGGTTGTGAGGCGTGGATAGTCAACAAACAAAGCCAGAACAAGATTGAGGCAGCCGACATGTGGTTTCTGAGAAGAATGTTGAGAGTTCCATGGACAGCAAAGAAAACAAACGAGACAGTCTTCATGGAGGCAGACACAAGAAGATCATTCATAAGGAAGATTAGGAAAAGACAGGCAACATTTATAGGCCATTTTATGAGGAAAGAGGAATTAGAGCACCTGGTCACAACAGGAAAGCTGGAAGGAAACAGAGCACCAGGTAAACCCAGAGAAAAAAATATTGGACGGGCTTGCAGAGTGGCTGAGGACAAAGACGGTGGAAGGTATGCTTGCGGCAACAAAGGACAGATGCATATGGAGGGCCATGATCGCCAACCCCATGTGGCAAGGCACTTGATGATGATGATTATCATGTTCATCCAGTGTCTGGACCAAGACTGGAGACTGACAAATGGACAAATATATATATTACATATATATATGTTATTTTGAGAGAGAGAGAGAGAGAGAGAGAGAGAGAGAGAGAGAGAGAGAGAGAGAGAGAGAGAGAGAGAGAGAGAGAGAGCACTTACTCAAAGCTGACGGAACCAGCGGACATGGAGGCAACTGCCGAGACTCCTCTTTCACCAAATCTTCCTCATCACCCAAAACACCGCCACCTCCACCACCACTTGTTCTCACCACCTCTTTCTGGAACTCCACAAAGCTGAGAGTACCGTTCTTGTACCAGTTGACTCGCTGAAGATAGGTACCCCCGCTGTATCCGAAGTACACAGCTAAGGACAGCAGGGATTCTGCAGCACACAACAGAAGCAGGAAGACCACGGCAAATCGCAGTGTCCGTCTGGCGGGAACGATGACTCTGTTCCACGAGCTGAATGTGCAAAGGCACGGCAGACAAGTTCTAGCTGTCTTGGTGACGTTTTTGTAGGGGAAGGAGTTCATGTCGTTACCGAAGTCTGTGGTCATCGCTCTTCTTCTCTGTTGCTAGTCGTGTGATCATACTTGATGTCAACAAGGGGTGAAAAGCGAGGGAGGCGAAGATGAGCGGGTCTGAAAGGTACCAGCGAGGAAGAGGACGCGATGCAGAATCAGGACCTGTACCTCCAACCCACTGTCGTGCGTTGTTCCATGATGTCTCTAGATCGAGAATGCAATTTGGGAGTTGTGGTAGTTGTTGATGGTAAGTATTAAGCTGAAGGAGGGGAGAGCTATTTGGCAATTGTAGTAGTTGTTGGTGTTAAGTACCGGTATTTTAAACTGAAGGAAGGGAGACGTAAGAACATGTGGTTAAGCAGGTGGTGTTTCAGGTAGGAGAATGGAGTTGGGGAAAATGAAAGTGGTTACGGTTTTCTCGTTGTCTTTGGTGTTGATGCTGCATGTGGACAGGCGTGGGCTTGTTGCACCAGCGTCCCCTGCAAGAAAACAAGACGACGGTTTATATATTTTCTCAGCATCCTTGTTTATTGTTTGCTTTTGCGGATGGATAGAAGAGTGAATGGCGTGATGGATGGGTGGGTAGGCCAGTTAGTAGGATTTGTTGTAATATCAGTAACTCATATCTTTCTTCTCTATTTGGTACAGGTAGGTAGATAAATAAATAAATAATGGCTCAATAAATAACTCTCCTTGAACAAACTTCCTCTCTCAGTCCGTCAGCAACCTACTTTTGTCTCCTTCAAGTCCGCTCTCAAAACTCACCTTTTCTCCTCTTCATAAAATCCTGACCTCACTCAACCCCCACTGCAGCCTGTCTCCACTCGGTGTGGAATCACATTGTAATAGATCTATATATTTGTATATAATATGTTCTCTATAATTTTCCCCCCATTTATAGCCATGTTTGTGTGTGTGTGTGTGTATGTGTGTGTGTGTGTGTGTGTGTGTGTGTGTGTGTGCGCGCGTGTGTGCATGCGTGTATATGTGTATGTTCAGCGCTTAGATTTGATTTCTATCAAGATTTTGTGCTATACAAATACTTAATTATCATTATTGATTATTATTATTATTATTATTATTATTATTATTATTATTATAAATACAAACCTAGGCAGCTAACCAATCATTTTGCTGTAGTTTTCCCACAGTCACCAGAAATCTCTAAGCCAAACGCATGAACAGTTGCAATGAAATATTGAAACTTGAATTATGCACAACACAATTTGAAAACAAAACAACAACAACAACAAAACCAACCCCCCCCCCCCCCACTATTCCAGATGAGAATTCCTTCCTATGCATGGCGTGCCCCATTCAGGATATAGCCGATTATGTGCTGCCATTCACTTCGGTCCTCCGTTCTTTTGACAAAGGCATTGTTGCTGGAATGGCTGATTGTTGCTGCACGTAGACTCGAGACGCGTAGTTCTTTGTGCTCCTCGCCCTCTATTGCAAGCTTTTCAATAGTGTCATGTCTGTATATACATGTACGACCAAAACATTTCATTCGCCTTTTTCTCATTGTTCTTAAAACATTTCTCTTTTTTTTCAACTTTCCTATCTTCATTTGACATTTTGGCTGTCCACGGAATTTATATCAGTATTGTGTATATCCACGTCTCAACAGCTGTCGGATCTAACATGTCCTCTGATGCCTTTAACCATGTCCAAGTTTCACAACCATACAAGATGGAGTAGACAAAAGTGTTTACCAGAGACATCTTGGTGCGCATGGATAATCTGGAGTTCACTAGTAAATTCTTCAGTGCTCCGAAGTTTGATTTAGCTGTTGCTATCTGGATCTTTATCGTAGTGATATCTCTGGTATCTGAGGTGATCACACTTCCAAGATATTTGAATTTATGTAGTTGCTTGATGTTTTCCCATTACTAGTTAGGTTTAGAAGTGTGCTTTTTTCTGTATGTTTGGATACGACCATCCACTCTGTCTTTTTCATCTTCAGATGCAATCCTTTGACTCAGCTGTCTTTCTCTCTGGTCCAGTAGGATTTGTAAGTCTTCAGGGGTGTGTGCCATTGATGCAAAATGAGAATGAATTATGAAATGATCCCAAAAAGAAACTAAGATGATGCAAAATGAGAATAAATTATCAAATGAACCAAAAAAAGAACTAAGAAGAACATTCGAGCATTTACATACTTCTTTCTCACACACATACACTGCACACAAGCACGCATGCAACCACGTACACGTGGCATGTCTTACATAAATATGACGTATACTCTGTCGTATCACTAAGATTTGTAAGCAAAACAAATGTCTATCAGCCCTGTCTTATTGCTGAACTGATCTCAGATACAGTAAATCCCATTGCCTTTTGTTACTCACATTGTTGTACACTGCTAGTTGTATTTTTATCCCTGAGCTCAAGCTGAGTTCTTTCACAGTTAAAGAGACAACCTGGCCCTGTTCATGGTCTTATCACGGACATTCCTGCCATTGACGCAGACCCATGGAAAGTGCACGTAAGTCTACTGTACAGGCCTATTACTACATAAATAACCGGGGACAACTGATAACAGACCAGAGGCCATTGAGTGGAAAGTTTTTGTTTCAGTACCTTGGGCACACCCTGCCCATGTACGTATTCATCTTTTCTGTACATGTGTGAAAACACTAATCGCGAGATTAAAGCTACAATGATAACAGTTCGATAGAGTCAGAGACCTTGTTGGGTGATAGAGGTCCTTAACTAGTTCACTGTGCTATACAATTACGACTCCTCAGGTCGGTGGTTAAGTGCGTACTGTGAAATTAACTCCATGGAGCAAGTCTACTGGGAAAAACGCAGGAACCCTCCCAACCTGTTTCCGCTTCTTTGCCTGTTCTTTTCTGTCTACTCTTTTGAAATCCTGTTGCAAGAAACCGTTATGATTTTTTTTAAATGACAGTGGGTTTACTATGCGAAATTCAGGTTGCTCTCTCTGGAGAGAGTGCGTTTCGCAGTGCAGCGCCGCCTATTCTTTCCTCCTTTTTCTGCATGAACATATTTCTTTTTTGTCTTTTTATTAGCGGTCTGATTTTTTCTGGGATGCGCGGATGCACATTGTTTAAGTCCACACTGTGCCGGTGTTAAGTTGCTGCATAGTCTGTATACTCCGTCTTCGGTGGGCGCGCAGGTGGGGGGGTGTTTTAATGTTTCCACAAGCCAGCCACGGACGTGGCTTACAGGATCTTTAACGTGCACATTTGATATTCTGCACGCGTACACACAGCTAGGTAGTTTGTCTGCACACTAAGGAGAAGAGTGGCAGAATGGTTCAGACGTTCGCTTGCCAATAACTAAACGCGAGGTTCCAGGGTTCGCTCCCCGTAGAGGCCTCGACTTTTCTCCTCAGTTTGACCGGAAAATAGAACTGCACATCTAGTCCTTTGGAAGGGGACCAAAAACGAGTCGGACCCGTGTGCTTTCTGGCTGTTGAAAATCGTGAAGAGCAGGGCATTGCCCGGCTGCCTTGGTATAAAACATTGGAGAGATAGGTTGATTTCACAAGTCCCACCCCTCCAAGACCAATTAGCCTTCTTGCCTTTCTGAAGCCTTGGTAAAAAAAATGTGAATATGAATGTGAATATGAATTTGAAGCAAGGGAGGGGGGATGGGCGCCACCCTCATAATGCTGGCCCCGGGAAAAGTTGAGGTCTCTGTCACCTCGCTCCCCTATGAACTCAGAGTTATGGAACTATCTAAGTAGGACCTCAGGACCTGGCCAGTTATTGGGTTTATATGCAGGCTTAAGGCTTGTGCCGAGATCATTCTAGATATTCTCCATCACATGGCACCTGTGAAGTTAGTGCATATGGAATTCATTCCAAGCGCGGAGACGTCATCTTGAGAACGTGAAACTGAAACACACACGTCGACCTGAAAGATCGGGAAACTCTCCACCTTTAGCCATCAAGCCAAGGTGCCAAGGCGGATCGAACCCAGGATCTTTCAATATGAAGTCCAACGTTCACCCACTTGACTATCATGCCCGTTGGTGTGTTGCTGTTTGCCTGTGAAAGTGGGTTTTGTTGCAGAATTTCTCCAGGAACAATCCCTTTTTTGCCGTAAGATTTAACGTGCGCTTGGTGCGGATCCCTGGATATTGTTACTGTTGTCCTGTTGTACTAAATACGCGTTCGTATTCTTCTTTCGTGTTTTTTTTCTGGTTCCTGTTTGCTTGAACGCGGGCAATCACACTTGTTCTAGACGTAGTCAAAGCCAAATTTAAACGAAATACATGGACGTCTGTTATCCAGCTATTTTTTCTACCTGTTCGTCTAAATATAGCAACATGAAATATGCTTATAATATATATACATACATTTTTTTGTTTAGCAAACACTTTTCATTCATTTGAGTATTTCTAATTCAGTATTTAATTTCACGTAAGCGTTTATGTAGCCTATGGAAGATATCTGCCAATGTTTCCATGTCATTGTCTTCGGAGTTCTTTTGGAGACGCCAAGAAAACTTTTCCATGCAAATAGATGTTTTTGTTTCATATGAGAACAGCCATTTCAACCCACATATTTCAACAATACAACTGGCTGTACTTCAGCATCGAACAGTTTTTCAAATATTTCAACAGAAGATATTTTCAACTTGTGTGTGATTTAAAAAAAAAATCACTAAAATGGCTTTTTTTTTAACACCTAATAACTAAGTCACCACAAGAAAGACAACACTAATTGTTGGTGTGAAATACAATCATAAATATTGTATGTGTATTACAACCTGCATTTTCGAATAGTCAAAAAACGCCCTTCACGACCTGATGAATAACCTCCCCTGCCATAAAAAAGGATATTATTTTTATTCATGTTCATGTCTCATCTAAACTGCAACTTTCTGGGTGAATCATATGCAATTTTCAGTAAGTTTTTGTAAACCCTTTGGAGTTTCAGATAAAACCATAACGTCGTCTGCTAATGATAAGATGAAAAGTTTACGCAAAATAGGTGTCAGAATTGCCCCAAACCCAAACCCGTTAACAAATGTCTGACCCTAATTCATTAACAGAGAGAGAAAATAGGACATGTCTACAAACATTTCGCTGCTTAACCTCATCACAACAGTTGATGTAGTCAGAGAGTCTAGTTCTGTCTCTTATACGAGCTTTAACCCTGTTATACATACAGTATTTCTCACATTATGAAACAAGTTACCATTCCATTCTTCTGTAAAACAAGCCAGAATAGTTTGCTATAGACACAATAACATACAATCAAAAAGCAAACTACGTATTAGGACAAAGCAATTTCCCTTATTCTAAACGATTTCAGCAGAAACAAATAGAAATTATTTATAGAGTCAAAGCGAGTTGAGCTTAGTAACAAATACAGCTCAAACTAAAAGGCATTTGATTTGCGCATATATCATGTAACCCCAGAAACGTTTTCAAAGCAAAAAAAAAATGTACGGCTTCAAAATGTGTAACTGCTTTATCTAATTCCCAGATTTCTGCTCCATGTAGCATAAAAGGCTGGATCTTCTTCAAGTCAAATATTTTTACAACTAAATCATAAGAATTTTTTCTTGATACATCCAACCGCTTCATGACACACGACGTCATTCTTAGCCCTGTCAGCAATATCACTACAAGCAAAAGCGAAACTCGAAACGCGTAGAAAAACAAATCCAAGAATATTCATAAACAGACAGACAGAGAGAGGAAAGAGAGAGAGAGAGAGAGAGAGAGAGAGAGAGAGAGGGGGGGGGAGGAAGGGAAGGAGTGGAGAAAGAGAGAGAGAGAGACGGGGGAAAGACGGGGGAGAGACGGGGGAGGGGGGGGGCTGGTGGGGAGTAGGAGAAGAAGAAGAAGAAAAGGCAAGTAGGCCTACAAGACGCTTACAGCCAGCGCTGAAATGACTCACATTATCATCATGGACTCATAAACGTGTTTTTTTTTCTTAAATTCATCTTAGTGTACTTCACCATGCTGATAACACCGTATGCCAAGTTTCTCTATTCCTCCCTATGTCTCTTGGTCGTTGTTTTAGGCCTCGTTTTTTTTCAGCAATCGTTTTGGACATCTGCCACAGCGTCTTCGTTGAATCTTTTCCCCTCCCCACTCTCCCCTTTGCCATATCCCACTTTTTGTTGTTTTAAATACAATCAGTTTTGCAAAGGCAGACATGTAAGTCGGGCCATGTGCTTACATCTGTGCCGTTGGGGGAAGAAATTTTATTTCATTTCTATCTCTGTCTTTTAGAAACAAAGAATATAGAATGCATTTAGCAAAATTCTTGTGTCTAGCATTTACAAAATGAGATATTGTGTTTAGCTGAAGTGTTTGATTGAGGGACATGTTAACACTGATGACTGATTTTGTTCTTCATTGTGAAATTATTTGTTTCTCCACAGATGTAAACTAACCAGTGTTCAGTCTTTTGTAAAGACCAATGGTCATACAGTTAAAACGTTTAAAGTCTTCTTGTCTTTCTATCTTTTGAGCTAGATTTCCCCCAGTGAGAACAAAAACACAACAACAGAGTCAAAAGAACAAAAACAAAAAGAAGAACAAGAACAAAAAAACACGAAGAAGAAGAACGATCATCATTCATCATCATCATCATCATCATCGTCGTCGTCGTCGTTGTCGTCGTCGTCATCAAAATGACGCCGATGATGATAATAATGCTGTTGCTACTGAATGTCATGGCGACGATGACGATGATGATTCTAGAGCTTGCAACAAAATAAATCGGCTTACCGTGCTATACAAAAGCAATGCTGGTAAAATCACCCACAAATACTATCGCACGTGTGCGTGCACGCTCACACACACACACACACACACACACACGCTCACACACACACACACACACACACACACACACACACACACACACACACACACACACACACACATACAGAGAGAGAGAGAGAGAGAGAGAGGGTGGGTGGTGGGTGGCATGAATGGCTGACGTCAGTGCCATATAAAATCGGAAGAAATACCGACGGTGGGTCTAACAAGACCGTGCGATATCTCGCCCTTCTTTCCACAGGGAACCACAGTAGCACACGCATTTTATGAATCTAAATGTACGAAGGAGCAAACAAGAAGGGTGCCTTCTTTCTGCACTGTTATACACGACGCTCTATATAGCATGTGGATTTGGGCAACAAAATTAATGCTTGAAACAAAAACGCTGTTTTTCTGCAGAATTAGTCCATGTGTGTCACTATGCACAGATGAGAAACATTCAGTCAGTACGCCTACATATTTCTTTAAAGAACGGGATCATTAACTTTTGTAGCATATACATGTATGCATGTATATACGTGTCTGAGCGTGAATATGTTAGTGTGTGTGTATGTTTGTGTGTGTGTGTGTGTGTGTGTGTGTGTGAGTGAGTGAGTGTGTGTGTGTGTGTGTGTGTGTGTGTGTGTGTGTGTGTGTGTGTGTGTGTGCTGTGTGTGTGGCGCGCGCGCGCGCGCGCAATGCCGTCCTTTCTCCCTGTCAGGACTACTCGTGTCGAACGCAGGTGCTTTAAACGACTAGGCCACCGCTCTGTTTTCAATCTGAAGAATACCCTTCACTCAGATTTTGCTGAAGTTAAAAAAACAAAACAACAAAACAAAACAACAAAAAGAACCCCATAATACCGCGTTTGTCTTCTTCACGACCTTTTTCTTTTTTCTTCTCTCCTTTCCACAGATTCATAAAGGGCCTCCCAGTCTCTAGTGCTCGACTTTATGTAAATGTGATAAAATCGGTCTTTCTGGCGTTTCAGGCTGAGCACCGAGTCCCAGCAGTTGGACTTTTTTTTTTCTCATAGAAACTCGCACTTGTTGACGACACGAGGAAACGTGAGAATGCATGAGTGGAGAGGCTTGAGTGTATAGCCTACAATGAGCAACTGTTTCGTTTTATCCCTTTAACACTTCCATGTGTCGTCTTTCACAGTTTTCTTTTCTTTGCTTTCTTTCTTTCTTGGTTACTTTCTTTTCCGAAGTTACCGCCATTTTCTCTTTTCAGTGGTAACATAGCTTCTAGAGTGGGCTTGGACATTAAACAACAACACAACGAAACAAAACAATACAAAACAAAACAAAACAAGACAAAACAAGGCAAAACAATACCAAAGGAAATAAGAGGGAAGCAGGGAGAATTTTAAATATCAACTAAAGTTATCAAGAGTTATGTTACTTAGTTGAAGGCAAAACAAGACAAAACAAACAAAAGACAAAACAAGACAAACAAAACAAGAAAAACAAGACAAAGAAAAACAAGACAAAACAAAACAAGACAAAACAAAACAAGACAAGAAAAACAAGACAAAACAAAACAAAGCAAAGCAAAACAAAACAAAACAAAACAAAACAAATCATCCTGAGCTGTCCCTTTTCTTTTGTCGTAGTCTTCCTTTTTCTTTTTCTTTTTCGTTTTACGCCGACTGTCTGTCTGTCTGTCTGTCCACGTTCCTATCTTCCCCTTCTTTTTCATCCTTTTCTTCCATGTCTTTCCTTCCTTACCCATTATTTTTCTTTTCTTTTCTTTCTTTTAAAGGAGAGGTTATTTCCTATCGACCGGAGAGGGAGATGTGTGTGCGTATGTATGTGTGTGTGTGTGTGTGTGTGTGTGAGAGAGAGAGAGAGAGAGAGAGAGAGAGAGAGAGAGAGAGAGAGAATGAGAGAGAGAGAGAGAAAGAAAGAGAGAGAGAGAAGAAAGAAAAAGAAAGAGAGAGAGAGTGTGTGTGTGTTCGTGTGTGTGTGAGTGTGAGTGTGTGTGTGTGTGTGTGTGTGTGTGTGTGTGTGTGTGTGTGTGTGTGTGTGTTTGACAATAATGTGTTAGCAATATTTTCTCAGCTGTACGGACGGATCTATACCAAACCTAAGTTAATTTAAGGTGTGAACTGCTGATGAGTCGCGAGTGATTATACATGTTAAGTTTGGAAGTCATGGCGCCAAGGTCAAGGACACACAGACCAATGTGCCTAGAAACAGGTTTTTTTCCAGGAGGGTTCATAAACAACACATTCTAAGGACCTTCTAGAATATTCAAATTCTCTTTTCCCTGTTGTAACATGTCCTCACTTCTCGTCACCTGAAAAAAGTGCTCACCATCTCGGGCTACAAAAAGTGGGCCTGGAACAGCCCGGGAGGCAGGAAATCCAACACCGCATCCCAACAGCCAGTGAAACAACACCAGCGCAAGGGACACATCACCATCCCATACGTAGGAGGTGTGAGTGACGCTCTGTCCAGAAAGATCAGAAAACTGGGGGTGGCTGTACATTCCAAACCTTCCAACACCATACGCAGCCAGCTGGTCACCCCCAAGGACAAAACCAGCAAACTCGACAAAGCTGGCATTATATACAGAATAGACTGCCAGGACTGTAACCAACATTATGTCGGTGAAACTGAACGCCCCCTTCAGAAGAGACTAACAGAACACAAGAGGGACTCTTCTCCAGTAGGAGCTCACCTACACGCCGAAAAACATCAATTCAGTGCGGACAATGTCAACATCCTGGACAGAGAAAATAAGTGGTTCCAGCGAGGAGTCAAGGAGGCCATCTACATCGCAGCCACCAACCCCCCGCTCAACAGGGACCGGGGCCGTTACACCCTGCCCCCGGTGTACCATTCTCTGATTCGATCTCGTGAACTGGGTTCATCCCATGTTCGCGAGATCTGAGTAGAGATTCACGCAGACAGCATTAGAGCGCTGACGAAGATGGCGAGAACGCCATCGAAAGCTACGGAACTGTGAGTAGCGATTTTTACACTGTTGGGAGACCTTGTTCTTCAAAATTGGTAGCATTAAACCTTTATGTCATCTCATGCTTCTTTAAGGTCAGAGTGACATAGAAAAAAAAACCCGACAACAAACAAACAAACAAACAAACAAACAAATAAACAAACAAACAAACAAACAAACAAACAAACATTTAGAGTCATTCTCTGTGTTCTGAATTTGGCGGCTTACTGTTACCAAAAGAAACAAAATAAAAACATATTTTTAGTTATTTTGTGTGTTCTGAACATGGTGGCTTATTCTGTTTGTTTGTTTTTTGGATAAAAGAAACAAAACAAAAACATGTTTTGAGTCATTTTCTATGTTCTGAATGTGAAGGCTAATTGTCATAAATGTGAAGGCTTATTGTCATACAAACAAACAAGAAAACGTTGGTGGCATATTTTTTTAAGAAAGAAAGAAAGAGAAAGAAAGAAAGAAAGAAAGAAACAAACATTCTGCTTTAATTTATTTACAGACTTTTACAAGTAAACATATAAACAGTTTGTTTTGATTTGTTTATTTGTTGACTTGTTCAGGTAAACATGTAGACGGTATGCTTCAATGTTTGTAGACTTTCACGAGTGGCAATGCAAGAAGTCTGTTTTAGTTTAATTATTTGCTGACTTTTTACAAGTAAACACGTAAACAGCCTGTATTTTAATTTATTTGTATATTTTTGCAAGAAAACATTCAACAGTCTCTGTTTCCATTTGTTTGTTTGTAGACTTTTAAAACATGTAAAGATTCTGTGTTTTGATTTGTTTATTTGCAGACTTTTACAAGTAAATATGTAAACAAGTTTTTGTTTTAATTTGCTTTTTTTTGCAGGCATTTAGAAGTGAACACGTAAACGGTCTTTGTTTCCATTTGTTTATTTGTAGACTTTTACAAGTGAACATGTAAACAGTCTTTGTTTCCATTTGTTTATTTGTAGACTTTTACAAGTGAACATGTAAACAGTCTTTGTTTCCATTTGTTTATTTGTAGACTTTTACAAGTGAACATGTAAAAAGTCTTTGTTTCCATTTGTTTATTTGTAGACTTTTACAAGTGAACATGTAAACAGTCTTTGTTTCCATTTGTTTATTTGTAGACTTTTACAAGTGAACATGTAAAAAGTCTTTGTTAGAAGTGAACATGTAAACAGTCTTTGTTTCCATTTGTTTATTTGTAGACTTTTACAAGTGAACATGTAAAAAGTCTTTGTTTTAACTTGCTTATTTGCAGGCATTTACAAGTGAACATGTAAAGCAGTCTTTGTTAGAAGTGAACATGTAAACAGTCTTTGTTTTAATTTGCATATTTGCAGGCATCTACAAGTGAACATGTAAACAATCAATCCTCTAATTTTTTGCAGACTTTTGCACGTGAACATATAGGCCTAAATAGTCTCTATTTTCATTTCACTGTAGACTTTTACAGTTAAACTTGTGTTAGCAATCTATTTTGTTTATTTGCAGACAATTAGTATTAAACATGTAAACAGTCCAGCTCATACTCTCAAGTTTTGTGTGTTTCGCCAATTGACAAACATAGGCAGTTCTATGCTAAATGTCTGAATTTGCTATCACCAATACTTTCAGAAAAATGTAAACATTTTATGTTGTTCCACGCTGCGTGTTTTAATTGTAACTTTCGAAACTTTTATTACTATGATCATGTCCAGTGTATACCTTCTGATTCTGTGCTATGTTTTAACTGCGAGTTGCCACACTCTCACTGGTAAACACGTAAACAAGCCAATTGTATTCCTTGCTCCTCATTTTGATAAATACCAGTGCTATGAAAATTTCAATGCAGTCATTCTAAATTCCCCCTTGGGGATGCCGAGGGCTCTTTCAGTATAAATAGTATTCGCACCTTCTGGAAATTCTGTGCTAGAAATTTCCTCTTTTCTCTTTGTTTCTTTCTTCTTCCTTCGCATTCTGTCATTTCTTCCTGGTCCATTCACATGTATGATTGTGTTCGATAAAGTCTTATGTACATTTTCTTAGAATAGATAATTAGGTACATGTATTAAGTGCGTTTTTGGCTCCAGGGGGGTGAGATATGCGGAACCAATTTTAGGTAATTTATACCCGTTTTTATAAATGTTTTGGTGTCCGTTGGCATGCTTAAATTTGTATTCAGGTGTGTTTTTTAAATCCCCTGTGCGATAAATTGGACGGAATGGTCAACGCCATGGGCATGTCCATAGATTATGTGCGCGAATGCATCGATATGTGCACTTAATTTTCTTCTCTGTTTTTCCTGTTGAAGTTTTGTATGTTTTGAGGCGGTTATAGCCCCGATATGGCACTACTCTTTGGATGGGCTTTAAACAACAATGACAATAACAATGTCATTCTAAATGGCACTTTCATATTGTGTGTTCTGAGAACTGTCAGCTACAAACTTTAATAAACAGGAAATCCAACTCATCCCTGATGGCATATTCTGATCTGTCGCTCGTCATTTGACAGTGATAGGTATTGTAACAAATCAGTCAAGCTCCAAATTGCATGTTCTGTATTTCGTGAGTAGAATTAATTTTAAAACATCAAGTAAACTGCATACCATATTCCTACGTTCCGCAAACAGTGATTTTGTTAGTTATTAGAAGGAAACTGAGCAAGTTGCCTCCCTCTCACATTTATACAAGGAAACATGCAAGCAATCTATTTGATATTTGTACTTTGATTCCACTCTCTCTCTCTCTCTCTCTCTCTCTCTCTAGTTGATTCGTACAAACAAAACTGGCACGCTCAAATGGAAGAATCTGAGAAATATGATTGGTTCCTTTCCTTTAAAAGTATATTTCAAACCGAAAAATACATAAAGGCCGTAACAAATAAATGGCACAGAAGGAATCTTGCTCGTTTTAGACTAAGAGCCCTAGGGCTAAATGCAACAACAAGATGGTCTTACTCAAATTCATCGGCACACTCTATTTGCCCCATGTGTGATGCAGAGGTAGAAGATGAAATGCATTTTTTGTTTGCAAGTCGTATGAAAGTATACGACAAAAATGCATAATCTTTGATGACATTTCGAGTCAAAGGGTCATTACCAGAATACTCATGACTGAAGATGAAAAATACCAAAAATCCCTCGCGAAATTTATCGCCCTTGCTTGGGAAAGTCGGAGAAAGAAAACAACACAGCAATAAATTAATGTAAATTTATCTCCAGTGAAGATATCACTTTATACTGTTCTTATGTTTATTTGCCGGATTTGGGTCTTCCTCTTACTTATATGACTAATTACGTCGGGTGGTCAACTGTTTCTTCAGCTTTTTGTTCAACTGTTTAAATTAATGTAAGTTTATCTTTAGTGAAGATATTACTTTATATTGTTTTTATGTTTGTTTGCCGGATTTGGGTCTTCCTCTTACTTATATGACTAATTATGTCAGGTGGTTAACTGTTTCTTCAGCTTTTTGTTCAACTGTTTAAATTAATGTAAGTTTATCTCCAGTGAAGATATCACTTTATACTGTTCTTATGTTTATTTGCCGGATTTGGGTTTTCCTCTTACTTATATGACTAATTACGTCGGGTGGTCAACTGTTTCTTCAACTTTTTGTTCAACCTTTTCCTTTCAATTTTTTCTTCATCATTAGGAAAACAATTCAAATGGATGTAATGTCAGCCATGACTATGTTTATAAATCTTTGTTTTGAGAAAATGTCGCCGTAAAATTTAATGACTTTGTTTTATGCTCCTTGCCACAAGGACAAAAATGTCAATGGCAATAAACCATTTTCAGTTTCAGTTTAGTTTCAGTTTCAGTTTCTGTGTGTGTGTGTGTGTGTGTGTGTGTGTGTGTGTGTGTGTGTGTGTGTGTGTGTGTGTATGTGTGTGTGTGTGTGTGTGTGTGTGTGTGTGTGTGTGTGTGTGTGTGTGTGTGTGTGTGTGTGTTGTAATTGTCATCTGCCAATTACTAATAAACTATGCATGCAGCCCATTTCCTGATTCCGTATTATGCGATTTTCCCCAGTTATCATTTACAATAATGTATACTTAAACCAAAGCCCCCATTATGTATTTTAGTATCCTATTTTTTTGCATGTAAAAAGCAAGTGATGTAATTTACAGTTCTGTCAAAATTTGCGTTTGCGTTTAGTTAGTTTCAGACGTATGACAAAATTTGGTCAGAAATCATGGAAGTGAAGTGGAGAACAATTTCCTATACATTCTTCGATCTCAGTGCTGGAGAACACACACACACACACACACACACACACACACACACACACACACACACACACACACACACACATACACACACACATACACATACACATACACAACACACACACACACACAAAACACACACACACACACACACACACACACACACACACACACACACACACACACACACAAAATACATCAGTTCGATAAAACCATTTTCCAACAACACTCATTTACATTACAGCCGTTTCTGAATCGTTGCTGTGTTTGTTTGGTTGGTTGCCTATGATGTGTACAGTGACTCTCTCTCTCTCTCTCTCTCATATCCAAACTTCTGTTGTAAGCTGTATCCCTTATTGGGATGCCAAGAGATTACCAAGGACGGTAAATATAATGCTCTATGAAGTGAATGCTAGGGGCAAAACAACATGGGTCACAAAGATCATGCTCGTTTCAATATGGATATGAATTAGAGTGAATAACCAAGGGGTTAGGAGAGCAGGTTTCTTTTTCAACGTGTAGCCTACTAAAGGATTGACTGACTGACCGTGGATGAAAAAACCAACTGCAATGAACATGTGCAAGCAAGTCAAAAGATTCAAGATGTAATGTACTTTCTTAGAAATACGAACAGAAACTTCATAATTATAATGACCAAATTTCGATTTGGGATATCTATATATATCTGATCTTGCTGTATATTTTTATCGATAGGCGCACCATACTGATAGCAATCTGAAATCATTTCGTTCTTTGCTGTTCATTCTTGGAAACCCTTCGAAAAGTACACATGCCTTATCGCTCCAAAGTATTTTCGAAATCCAAACGCATTCAGATTTAGTTTATTTAAGCCTTCAAAAAATAATGAAACTGGAAAAAAAACACCTGTTTTTATGGGAAACATTCAAAATTAGGGAAACTGCTTTATCATTGGTAGGCTATGTCATATCCTGAAATTGATCTTTGATTTCTGATGTCAACAACTGTGCATATTTATGCTATTTGATTTCTAATATCATGAGGCCATAAATGTATATTTGACAATCCCCCCCCCCCCCTTTACATGGGGCATGGGCCTTTCATGAAATATTCGTGTTCTCTCTCTCTCGGCCTTTTTCCAGAGAAAGCGTAACTGTTAGCAAACCAAGAAACTGAATAAAGAAAACATTAGATCGCAATGGACCCACACAAACACCAACAGTCCTTTTCAAACCGCGCTTTTTAGGACGCTGTTCCTCTTCAAAATCTGTGATAAACATTGTTGTCGAATGTATGACCCATTAACAACTCGATGTTGTCACTTACAACAGGGCCTAATGTTATCAATAATTCTACATTAAAATATCAAGCAGGTCTTACGATTGATCGTGCATAACGCAGGGGCAAGAAAAAGGCTCTGAAGGCTTTTATTTCATTTAATTGAAGACCATACTATCATATCTAGGCTTCTAACAACCCATTACCTTTCACGGCCACTGTTGACAGTACATCACAGCAACAGATTTCGCCCACACTGGTACCTGCAGATCTGGCAGCAGCATTATTCCAGAAGCACCAATATCAACAACTCGTAGCAACAACTGGTCGTATTTCTGCCTCCACCATCTTGAATGTCTTGGAGTGAGACGTGAGTTGGCAGCAGGCAGCGTCAGAAAGGGCCAGGCACGGTAGGGGATGTGAGGGGGTCCAATTTCACCTGTCTGTAAAGAAACAGGGGCTGGCTGCAGGGAGACGAATGTATGTGTGTGTATGTGTGTGGTGGTGGCACAGCGAGCGTTGAAAGTTCGGTGGTAACAGGCTTTAGTTCAGGCAGCCTCTTTGGTTTAGTGGCAGCAACAGCAGTTTGCAGCGTGTGAGTGGCACGCCTGGCTTGTGGTGGCACGCTGTGCCGACAGAGCTAAAGGTGAGAAGGAAAACTGTGAGCTATGAAGGGCGGCTCTGGCGTTGCCCCGCGTCTGCTATAAAATTTGCTCCTGCCTGCCGCTTTCAATAAAACAACTTCCTAACATTATTTTCTTCTTTTTCCCCGCCTAGCAATCGTGAAGACTGTCTCCGGAACGGTAAGAGAGTGTCTTCTCAAGAAGTTGTGTTCAGAATAGTTCAGATATGGTTGTCCTATCAACCTTAGCTACCACCAGAACCATTAACATGTCTGAAATGCAGGCAACCTCTGCGCTTGCACCAGCAGGCCAACTACCGCTACACAAATCCTGTCACTGTAAAGAAAAGAAATATTCAAGATCGTCGTCTGTTTTTATGTACAAATCCATGTCCAAGCAAATATTTTACGATCACTAGTCCGAGTCCACTGCACAACCACTAGGCCCAGCTATGTCTCGTGGAAGTAGCCTACCGACGACGCAAAGTACACCCATTATCATCTCTTATCTCTCAACCCTGGCTATCCCCTGATTTTCATTATGTAGCTGCCGATAGCATCTACTTCTAGCCCATAGGTCCAAGTGTAGACCAAGCAACAGGCTTTACAGGTGCAGGCGCTTATCTCAGGGCTTACCGAATAACCCCCCCCCCCCCCACTGACCCACGCCAGACCTCTCATCACCAAGCTCTCTGCAGAGCAGAACGGTGTCTGCATTGCTGCTAGCTTAGAGTGTAACTGACGCTATTCATACTGAGTGAAATCCTTTTCCTAATTCAGTTAATTGCAAAGCTACTCTATCAATCTTTGCACCGAGAAATGCGATATTACAGTAATACTAAACTAACAAGCAAGCAAGCAAATATATAAATCTATATGCACACCCTTATACATTGTTTGAAACAACAAACAAGTTAGAAGGTTAGATTCACAAATGAGCAACCTCACAGCAGAGGAAGAACAATTAAAGGCAGATGAACTGAACCAACCGACTCATGAAACTATCACAGGAAGATTTTTTTGAGTGTATCATCTGTGACGGGGAGAAATTTATTTTTGTGTGTCGTTCTTGAATGTGGGAGATGTTTATGTGGAATTGCTGGTCTATATAGAAATCACACACAGCAAAAAGGAGGGAGAGAGACGAGCAGTGGCGCACTAAGCACAATAGCAATAACTTTCAAAAGCAGTCCACACACAGCATTACAAGTCAATATAGTTTCTTTAATGAAACACGTTCAACTTAAAGCATAAACATTCATCATCATTCTTATCTGTCTAGGTCCTAAAACAACCCTACTTCTTTGCCTGTCAGCCCTAATATCAACGTACCTTCACTACATGATTCTGGCAAAGGCTCAGCACCTCTGCCAAGTTGAGTCGCCTGTCTCCTAACCTCTCTCTGTGTGTCTGTATTCTTGTTCTTGTTTTGTATTACCCATCCAGCGTGTTCACGATTAGGGACTGTCTTGAGGATGAACCGTGTCATATAATTAACAGTATTCTGTCTTCCCCTTTTCATTTATAGAGGGTGGATCAGAACACACCGGGGCTCTGACTCAATCTGTCTTAAGATGGTTCGAGTATGTTACTCTCCTGTGAGTGCAAGGCGGAGTTAAGTCGACAAACACAGGTCAGAACCTGTCCTCTGAGACAATGGACCTCTCCCTTTCATTGGAGCGATCCTCGAAAACATCCAAATGAAGTTGTATGTACGTCTGGCTTCATTGTTTAATTATCTCGTTTACAGTCTGACATAAGTATGATTGGCTGTGCTGCTAGTATGGTGGTTAATCCTAAGCGTTCAGTCGAGAGGCTAGTTTGTCTGGCTTGCCAAACATTGTCAACATCTTGTCTCAGACTGAAGTGCAGGCATGGGCCTGTTTCTACCTGAGGGGTTTCTGTGATAAAACTCTGCAATTGAGACAGGCACTTGCTTGCAAAGAAATTACTTTAGAATCTTTGCATAATCAGGATGACACAAACAGGTATTTTACAGGACTTTACAACACTGTCAGTGTTGATTTTCTTATTTCTCACCTACCTCGGATAAACAGATGAGCACTCGCTCACTTTCAAACTTAGATGTTGACTGTGATCCAGGCTTAAACCACTGGTTCTTTGGCAGATAGAGCTAGTATTTGTACGAGTTTGCCAGTTCAGTTCAAGTGATATCCATGGCAATGGTACGTCAATAATTGACTGTTTTGAAGTATTCTTTGAGAGGTCTTCTAGTTCAGACATAAGTGCACTGACATGGTCACATTACAGCCATGATAACAATCAAATATCTCATATCAGTTACACCACAGGAGCATATTTCTTTTATATCCAAAGAAAGGGTGGCAGGGTTAGTGACAAAATTGTGTAAAAAAGGGGATATTCAAATAAATGCCTCTCAAATGATATTGTTTCGGCACACAGGTTTTGTTATATTTGAACTAGTTGCCATGCACGGTGCTGAAGTGAAAATTCCTGCTTTCACAAAAGGTAGGCTTCTACTGAGTGCGTTACAAATTGAACCAACAAGAAATCTAGCATGTTTGCAATTTCTTGTTGAACATGTGATTGAAATGGTTTGCAGATAATACAAAATTCTCAGCAGCTAGAATTATTATTTTTATCACGCTGAGAACAGGTAAAGGAACTTGACTGTGATAGTATCATGTGTTCTTGTCAACATGTGTCCTACTATTTCATAAAAGGAAAGTGGCACCAATATGTTTTCAGTTGTAGGCATGTTTCCGCACAGTACATGTCTGTTAAAAGACCGAAACATAACCTTCAATCACAAAATAACACTGAATTGTCTTCTACTGACAGCTATGGAAATCAAATGTAAAAAAAACAAAACAACCCACACACGGTGAGTTTATATAAAATATCACACACACACACACACACACACACACACACACACACACACATACAACACACACACACACACACACACACACACACACACAACACACACACACACACAACGCTTACACATGTGCGCGCACATGCACAGATGACTTCAGTGCCAGATTGTCATCAATTCGGCCGGCTTATATGTAGATGTCAAATTAACATCCAAGCCACTGTGCAAGACAATGTTTTAAATGTTTTAGTTGACAGTCACCATAATATGCATAGCAATCACGTATTTAGTTTTTCACATATTATGACTGCATGGTGTAAACTGTAAACTTTATTAAAAGCAGAATCAAAACATACAAACTCCTGTGCATGCATATACATGAGTGAATACTTTTGTTGTGGTGTGTGTGTGTGTGTGTGTGTGTGTGTGTGTGTGTGTGTGTGTGTGTATCACACACACACACACACACACATATATACATATATATATATATATATATATATATATATAAATTACATTATTAGTGGTATATGCTTTTGTGGCGATATTGACAATATCGATAATGTATTGGATTTAGTCAATACTATACTGACCAAATGTGCTTTTTGTGACCTTGTTTTGTGAACTTGACAACAGCAGTGCAGATTGTGAAATTTTATTATTTATCGTAATGTACATGTAATAACTGTCGCAGGCAAGTTTCAAATTAATGATTAGAACTGCCGACATTTAACAGAAAGAAGAAGAATTTCCTGCTTGCATGAAATCTTGCAGCAGACCTGTATAACCCATTTCACGAGAAACAGACAATGAAACCTTTTCAGTTTACCACAACACAAGTGACTATCAATATCCGCAATTTTTCAATAGTATCTTTATTTCTCCTTTGGATCGAGCTTTTCCGCATAATTTCATGCCGACAATTATCACGATGCTTGAGTTTGCATTGTGGCGTCCTTACTTACGGTCGTCGTGTACCGTGGCCAAGGACAGAAACTCGCGATTACTTGTCGATCTGCCCACAGCTAATACCAGCGTTTGGCGAATCCAGCTCCAGAGTTCTGGAATCATCTTGGGGCTTTTCAATACATGTAGTAAAAGGTGCAGCCTCCTATAACTTCGTCTTTCCTCGATCCAGGTTTCAATCCATTTAGTTCCCTTGCCCCCTCCAACTCCTCTCTTTTTTTGTCTCCAGATAGGAGTTTTTAAAAAAATTTAAAATACAGTGACAACTTCTGAGGCAAACTGAGTTTATTTTAACTGTTGTTTTAGGTATGTGCTGTTTTGCTTTGCTTCCTTTATAAGCTCAATAAGACAAGTTGCAGAATACATACAGTCAGTGAAATCAATCATTGACTAAAAGATGCATCGAACAAAAATGTATGACTCTCAATCGTCAGTAAAGAAAACTCATTCATACACAACCACATATAAGTGCGCATTCACCCCTAGGGCATTCGGGTATGTGGGTGGGTGGGTGGTTGGGACCTAACCTACACTCTCTTTATTTATAATACATAATATGTACAATTTGCACTATGTCAGTCTGGTTGATGACGCGACGAGTTGATGCCACGGTTGTCTCCCTTCTCTTAAATAGCTGCAGTTTTGTCAGGACCGTGACCCTCTGGTCGACCTTTCATACGTTTTCGTTTGAGGGACGACTCTGTCCCTCCGTTTTGCCCAAACACATCCAGCCGTTCACATTAACCCACACTCGCCGCATTTATATATATTCTCTTTCATTCTCTCGCTCCCACCCCCACCCCTTAGTCACCCAGAGGGTCTGCAAATGTTACGTTATGTTATGATCTTTTGTCTACACAGTTCTCTCCCCTTCCCCCTTCAAATGAGTCCTTGTGTTTAGCTTTTTGTTCTTCTGCCCTATGTCCTACCGGATAACACAACACCGGCACATAGGGCAAACAACCGTGCCTAGTAAGGAGAAAGTGGTCCACAGACTTTCTACAGTGTCCACACTGTGCACGCCCAACACTGTCACAAGGTCCGACGGCCCCCTCTCTCTCTCTCTCTCTCTCACTCACTTTACAAATTGTGTTGCCTTTGAGCCTGTTCTCCATTGAAACTATTCTTCATAGACGATAAAGTTACACCATTAAAGGGAAATAACCGCTTTCAAACCCTTCCCCAAATGTCACAACAGTAGCTTCCCTTAACAACCGGAGTTTCACTTTTCCAAAGCCTAGAGGAATATGCAAAAAGCTATAAGGTATATATATATATATGGGGAGTGGAGGGTGTAGAACAGAGCGGCATGAGAGTAATACAACTGAAGCAATTGGGAAAAAGAGACTACACATCTGTCATTGTTTGGACATAAACACTGGTGACTGTAACGGAGCAGTCTGTGGTAAGCAGAGTCATCAAGCGATGATCTCATGATGCTACAAAGTAAGCTTTCTAGTGTCCTTATGACCTAGGTACATATGGTAAATCCAACAGCAAAGATTCTTTGATCATCTCTTGGCTTTCTAATATAGTACAAGGTGTAGTCTCCTCCGGCTTCCAAGAGTTCAGTTTCGCCTACAAGACTGGTCTCATTTACATCAACTCAGAGCTGACCAGTCAGTGGCTTACAAAGTAGAGTGTTGGTACATTTGATGCACGTGAATAGATTAACGAGATTCTCACTGTTCGTATCCATTATCTAGCAAAATCATAGCCAGAATCTGAAGAGCCCTGTTGCTCTTGACTCAATACGACTTTGTGAAGAGATGTGAGAGGTGTTGCATAGGCGGAAACATCTGGCGATCTTGAAGTACCACTTCTTAATTGCAGTAACTACAACTTCATCATAATCTGATTCTTGCACGGGTTTCTCAACAATCACAGTCCAAATGGTTGTTGGAGGTCTTCCTCGTTCTTGAGGTTTACCCAGCATGTTTGTGTTTTTGACGCACATTACAGTATAAGTACAATAACAGAAAATGGCACAACATTGATAAAGTTGAAAAGTTTAAATACCTGGGAACCGTCATTTCATCAGACGGCAGATGCACATCAGAAATATCCAGCAGAGTTGGCCAAGCTAAAACAGCATTTCAGAAAATTAACAGACACTGCCTACCTGTCCTTGGACTTGAATACGTAGATAGGTGCCGCCACACTTGAAAAAATTCTGCAGAATAAATGAGAAACACAAGATATGGGACCATAGGGGAAAAAAGGCCAAATACATACACATCCATTCGTAGCAGGTTGCGTTTCATCGGGGTTGACCATGAAAATTACACCCAAGACAGAAGCTTTGTTCACTTTAAGCTGAAGAGGCACCAAAAGCACGTGTTAAGACAACTTATAATTAGCATTGAAAACTGTGGATTCTGTTGAATGAATACACATTTGTGGGCAATTTATATACACATTTGTGGGCAATTTATGGTCAATGCAAATGTGTTAGTACAAGTAAAAAGTAGCCACAGACAGTACAACTTGTTGAAGAAACGTTTACAAATAACCTGTACTTGAACCTGAAAAGCAGATATGAGCAGCCAGTCTTGAGAAAATACTACTATATACACGGTCTGAACGATCAACAGAAGATGATTTTCTGTTTTAAATTAACAAGACTGAAAATTGTTCTCCTTACCTGCAGGCCCTAAAAAGTAAACACGTAAATTCGTGGAGGTTGATAGTTCCACATCTAAGTGCACAATTCAACCAGGAGAAATAGGCAGAAGCTTCGTTCACTTCTCGCTGAAGAAACACCAAACGAAAGTCTTGTGAAGACGCGATGCGTAGAGTATGTAGGCTGGATTTTGACAATGAACACATCTTTTCAGGAAAACAACGGTCATGAGACATTCAGCGAAAAGTAGTCATTTCACTTTCGATTGTGAACACTAAATAAACATAAAAACAACTTGGACAGATCTGTTAGCATTTCTGCTTGGGAAAAAAGAAACTATTGTTTCTTTATTGAACTAGGCGCACTGAAAAGAAATCAGGTAGATTTCTGGAGGTTGAATGTTTCATATCCAGTGCATATTTGACCTAAGACAATAGGCAGAAAACTTCGTTCACGTTCATTTGATAAAACACAAGAATGAAGTGTTAAAAAGATGCCCAATATTGCAGAAAGTAAGTCCAGTCTCATAAACGAACATATATTTTCAGGAAATTCATGGCCACTGCATCTGTGTATTAGAAATACAGCATGGTGAGAGACTGGTAGAAGTTGTTGATCAAACAATTGTTTCAGACTTACCTACAGTCTGGAAAGCGTAAAGCTGCTATGATTGAAGAAGAAAAAACACACGGGAAAATATATGCGCAACCACTGAGGATCCCCCAAGCTGAAACAACGTGTTGTGAGACTGTCAGCGTGAGAACGAACCACCATAAGAGGATACAAGTTTAGCGTCGTTTAGCCACTGTAGTGTTCATTCCAGATGTGCAGGCAGAAGTAGAGTTTACTTTCAGCTGAAGAAGCACCAAAAACTGTGTTGAGAAAACACCAATATATGGAATAAGCAAACGCTTCTGGAAAAGAATGCATAGATTCTGGAAAACCATGGTCACTGTCAATTGAAGGAAAAGTAGTCATTGGGTAGAAACATTGCACATTCTAAAAGTAATTTGAAAGATCTTACTGACTTTTCCGTTAGTGGTAACAAACAATTGTTTCTTTTACTTACCTATGGGTCCTGAGAAGTAATCCGGTCAGTTCTTGGAGGTTTAGTTACTGAAAAAGCACCAAAGCAAGTGTTGATAAGACCCAAAGACTGCAGAAAGTAAGCCAGTTCCCATGAATGAACACACGTTTTTGCAAACGTTTTGTTACTGCAATTGCCAATTAAAAGTATTAACAGTATTGGAGCAATTGTTCTGTACTTACCTATAGTTCCTGAAAGCAGGAAATGTGTTAGAAGTTGACTGAACACACATTTCATCGCAATGATGCAAAATCAGAATTAACCTGATTGGTACCTTTCACATGTGATCGGTCACTGCCTACCTGTCCTTGAAATTGAATACGTAGATAGGTGCAGCCACCCCTGACAAAATCCTGCAGTCTAAATGAGAAACACAAGATGTGGGACCATAGGTAAAAAGGCCAAAGAAACGTTTACAAATAACCGATCCTTGAACCTGAAAACTAGATATGAGCAGCCAGTCTTGAGAAAATACTACTGTATACACGGTCTGAACGATCAACACAAGACGATTTTCTGTTTTGAAGTAACAGACTATTAAGTTTTCTACTTACCTGTGGCTCCTCAAAAGTAAACACGTTAATTCGTGAAGATGGATACTTCCACATCCAAGTGCACAATTCAGCCAGGAGAAATAGGCAGAAGCTTCGTTCACTTCTCGCTGAAGAAACACCAAACGAAAGTCTTGTGAAGACGCGATGCGTAGAGTATGTAGGCTGGATTTTGACAATGATAACATATTTTCAGGAAAACAATAGTCATGAGATTATTCAGCGAAAAGTAGTCATTTCACTTTCCATTGTGTACATTAAATAAACATAAAAACAACTTGGACAGATCTATTAACTTTTCTGCTTTGGGGAAAAGCAACTATTGTTTCTTTAGTGAACTAAGTGCACTGAAAAGAAATCAGGTAGATTTCTGGAGGTTGAATGTTTCATATCCAGTGCATATTTGACCTAAGACAATAGGCAGAAAACTTCGTTCACATTCAATTGAAGAAACAGGAAACGTGTTAGAAGTTGACTGAACACACGGTTCATCCCAATGATGCAAAATCAAAATTAACCTGACAGATACCTTTCACATGTGAATGGCCACTACCTACCTGTCCTTGAACTTGAATACGTAGATAGGTGCCGCCACATCTGACAAAATCCTGCAGTCTAAATGAGAAACACAAGATGTGGGATCATAGGAAAAAAAGGGCCATAATTCATACCCATCCATTCGTAACAGGTTGCGTTTCATCGGGGTTGACCATGAAAGATGCACCCAAGACAGAAGCTTTGTTCACTTTGAGCTGAAGAGGCACCAAAAAGCACGTGTTAAGACAACTCATAATTAGCATTGAAAACTGGATTCTGTTGAATGAATACACATTTGTGGGCAATTTATGGTCTATGCAACAAAAAAAAAGTGTTTGTACAACTAATCAAAAGAACAGACAGACAGTAGAATCTGTTGAACAAACAAATATTTTCCAATAACCTGTGGTCCCTGAACGCAGGAAATTGGCTAAAAAGCAACTGAACACAAAGTTCATTCAGACTGTGCAAAACGAAAGTAGAATGATACACACGTTTTATCTGGGAACGGAAATTGCTTCCTGTCCTTGAACTTGCACAGGTACATAGGAAGAGCCATCCTTGGGAAAACGCTGTAGTATGAATGAAAAGCAAAAGTTATGAGACCATAGAAGAAAAGGGAAAATACACACGCATCAATTAGCAGCACGTTGCGTTTTGTTGAGGTTGACCATGGAAGATGCACCAAAGGCAGTAGTTTCGTTTACTTGAAATTGAAGAGGCACTTAAAGCAAATGTTGAATAGACGCAAATTTCATGCTGGAAAATATCAGTTTTCGTCAACAAATAGACACGGTTGCTTGAAATTCATGGTAATTGGAAATGTGTTTTTATAGCTGAAAAATAAGGAGTGACTGTAGAAGTTGTTGAACAAACAAATATTTTCCACTAACCTGTGATCCCTGAAAGCAGGAAACTTACTATGGGTATTGTTATTGTTATTTTTGTTTAAATCCCAGCCAGCTGCGTACAGTGTGTGTAAATATATTTTTTTCTTCATTTGTGCGTGTGTTTCAGTAAGTGAGTGTGTGTGAATGTCTTTTTCCACAACGGGTTGACATACTATGAAGTCAACATCCTATTACAATTCACATTGATTACTTCTTTACAATTCTGTTATTACAGTTCATTTGCAATCATCATAGCAGTAGGGTTAGACATGCATTTGCTTTGCATACATCTGCCTTTTGTCTTTCATATTTGTGTGAAGCGCTTATAACTCTGGTGAAGCGCTTATAACTCTGGTGAAGCGCTTATAACTCTGGTGAAGCGCTTATAACTCTGGTGAAGCGCTTATAACTCTGGTGAAGCGCTTATAACTCTGGTGAAGCGCTTATAACTCTGGTGAAGCGTTTATAACTCTGGTGAAGCGCTTATAACTCTGGTGAAGCGCTTATAACTCTGGTGAAGCGCTTATAACTCTGGTGAAGCGCTTATAACTCTGGTGAAGCGCTTATAACTCTGGTGAAGCGCTTATAACTCTGATGAAGCGCTTATAACTCTGGTGAAGCGCTTATAACTCTGGTGAAGCGCTTATAACTCTGGTGAAGCGCTTATAACTCTGATGAAGCGCTTATAACTCTGATGAAGCGCTTATAACTCTGGTGAAGCGCTTATAACTCTGGTGAAGCGCTTATAACTCTGATGAAGCGCTTATAACTCTGATGAAGCGCTTATAACATCTGGTGAAGCGCTTATAACTCTGATGAAGCGCTTATAACTCTGATGAAGCGCTTATAACTCTGGTGAAGCGCTTATAACTCTGGTGAAGCGCTTATAACACCTGTGAGATGAGGGACTGTAATAGA
>CM060311.1:43510191-43520191 GCA_030674185.1 Monoplex corrugatus
CTTGTTGACTGTCCACGCCTCGCATCCGTACAACAGTATTGGTTCTATATAACATTCAAGGACTCTCTTTCTGATGTTAATTGATAGGCATTTGTTGGTAAGAATGCTTATCATCTTCTTGAATGCTGTTTTGGCTTGGCCGATTCTGCCATGGACAGGAGAAAGAGAAAGAATTACTCGGATGCGTCTAAATAAATATTTGTCAGGTTAAGGTAATTCGTCCGGTCTAAAAGGAAACTGCATTAACATGCCACCTTGTTTCAGTGGTTATTGCATTTTTTGTCAATGGACAGACCCAGGGAGAAAATATTGGACTGACTTGCGCAGTGGATAAAAACAGAGAGGGAGGGAGAAGTTAGGCCTACTTGCAGTTACAAAGGACAGATTCGTATGGATGGCCATGATCGCCAACACCATGCAGCAGGGCACGTGATGATGATGATGATTGTCAATGGACGGATTTACAGTTAAAAAGAAAAACTCCATTGACTTAACACTTGGAGCATCGAGGATTCATGGCACTGCTGGTTCGAAATGAAATCAATCATTTGAAACTTGTCTTGCCTCAGCGAGTCATTTTTAGACGCCATACCACAAGGTGTGGCTAGTGTGTACAAATGTTCTTAGAGCCCCAGTTTCATAGTCACTGTGACAGAGTGATCTCAAGTTCGTAAGTTGGAAGTTCGAACATCAATCGGCGCATTTTGTCAGCCAGAAGAAGTCAGTTAGAGAGTATTAGACTGAAGATGTAAAAGTTTTTAGTTGTTTAATCCTTTGACTCCCGCACCCTGTTCACCAGCATCCTGCATCGTCAACCATGCTAGCAAAGCAAAACCTTAACCCTTTGATTCCTTCACCCTATCACCAGCTTCCTGCAGGAAAGGGTGAAGGAATCAAAGGTTTAATTTTTTGCAGTTGGTGGATAGGATGCGGGAGTCAAAGGGTTAATCTCGGGTTCCGGGACAGAAGACAATCTGGCGGTTGACACTTTTGACGGGGGTTGATTGGTTCCGTCGGTATAGCCGTGGATTCAAGATCTGACGTCTCCAATTCATCTGACGTCTCCAATTCATCTGACGTCTCCAATTCATCTGATGTCTCCAATTCATCTGACGTCTCCAATTCATCTGACGTCTCCAATTCATCTGACGTCTCCAATTCATCTGATGTCTCCAATTCATCTGACGTCTCCAATTCATCTGACGTCTCCAATTCATCTGATGTCTCCAATTCATCTGACGTCTCCAATTCATCTGACGTCTCCAATTCATCTGACGTCTCCAATTCATCTGATGTCTCCAATTCATCTGACGTCTCCAATTCATCTGATGTCTCCAATTCATCTGACGTCTCCAATTCATCTGACGTCTCCAATTCATCTGACGTCTCCAATTCATCTGACGTCTCCAATTCATCTGACGTGTCCAATTCATCTGATGTCTCCAATTCATCTGATGTCTCCAATTCATCTGACGTCTCCAATTCAGTCTCAGCCCACGTCGCCACTTAAAACTGACTGGCCTGTTCGCTGCTCGTTTAATGCTCTGATCATTCTGATTGTGTTCGCCTATGATTTTATAAATCCGCCCCCCCCCCCCCCCGTCCCCTCCATACCATTTTCAAACTCTTGCCAACGAACAAGGTTTTGCGCAGGCTCAAGGAGAGTGCCAGATTATCTTACTGGCAGGGTTGGGTGGAGCGCATAAAGAATTCTTTAAGTGCAATGAATTTCTCGAAAAAAACAAACAAACAAAAATCCTCCAAACTTATTCACTCATTGAAATGATAGTGTTTCTTTCTTTCTTCATCTTCTTTTCCCCCCTCTCTCACTCGAGTTCTTGGCAAACTGGGAGTTCGTTTACCATTTACCGTTTTATGCAGGACAGATTTTGACAGTGCAGACAATGAAATGTTCTTAACGATTTTCCAGCAAGGGATTTTTCGTCATACAGACAAACCAGCGGCTAGCATCTCGTAACTATGTTGTTTTTCACTGCCCATGAACTGTCACGACAGATAAATAATGGCCGGTTCTAGTCTGTCAGGTGTATGTGTGCATTATGTTTTTCGCAGTTGACCGGGAGACTATCAAAATGGCTCATCTGTTTTACTTTTCACTGCAGCAAACTGGCGAGGGACAGGTAAAGATAGTGTACTCACATACTACACTGGAAAGATTTAGATACTGTAAATAATGAGTGTTCTTATCAAACTACGTAGGTTTAGTGTGTAGATACGCAGGCAACATGACACGAGCCACAAAACTCGGCATAATATTAATGGTACAGACAGAGAGGTAGCCTACTTTACAATTTTCCCAACAAGTGCTTCCTCGCTGTAGATAAAGAGGACTGCTTGTATAATTTAACTACTTCACTTTTCAATGCATGTAAACTGTCAGTAGCTGGTGGCCAGGGTGACAGTGTAAACAATGAGTGGTTTTTATCAAACTACGGTAGGCATTGTTTGTTTGTGTGTGTGTGTGGTGTGTGTGTATGTGTGCGTGCGTGCGTGCGTGTGTGTGTGTGTGTGTGTGTGTTTGGCGACAGGACACGATTCCCAAACCTCGGCATAACACTACAGATAATGACAAGTTCACCAGTTTTTCAACAAGCGTTCTTTCGATGTTGACAAGCGGACTGTTAGTGTTGGCTCAAATGTTTGCTCTTCACTGCGTGTGACAATGTCACGCGCAGAACACATTCAGACAGTACACAGCTACTGGGCTGTACCTTCTATGAAGTTTTGTGTGTGATAAGCCAGGCAACATGACACATGCCACAAGACGTGGCATCATATCAATAACATAAATTATGGAAGGTTGTAATACTGATTATGGATAATGAGAGATTCATTATGATTTTCCAATCGTTGTTGATCGGAATCGAAGACTGATACAGTGATTTGATTATTTCGTTTTTCACTGCACGTAAAACTGCCAACAGTAGGACAGATTTTGACTGTGTAGATAATGAGCAGTCCTCGTACACGAACAGTTGGTTCTTTCAATTTAGCCGTGGACTCAAGATCTGATATTTCGAGTACAATCCCAGTCTGCAACAATAAAAACTAGTTTGTTCGCTGCCAATTTGATTGTTTAAATATTCTGGTGGTGTCAGCTTAGTGTTTGATAGGTCCGTTCTGCCACCCAACCCTCACCATTTAACCCCCTTGACTCCCACATCCTGTCCACCAACTGCAAACACTTAACCCTTTGACTCCCTCACGCTATCCACCAGCTTCCCGCAGGAAGCTGGTGGATAGAATGAGGGAACCAAGGGGTTGAAAATTTTCGTTTTGCTAGCATGATTGATAATGCATGATGCTGGTGGATAGGGTGCGGGAGTCAAAGAGTTAAAGGTCTTGGCTGTGCACAGGGTTTTGCGCAGGCTCAGGGAGCTTGCCATATATATAATTGCTGGCAGATTTGGGTGGAGCACATATGGAATTGTCCGAGTGCGATGACTCTCCCTTGAACAAACTCCAAACTCTTATCTAACTGGGCCAGAAGAGTAATTGCAGGCGGGTGCCCCCGGCAGTCAGGTTTTCTGATAACTGGGTTAGCTTCAAACATTGCCCATGCCGTATGCTAGGCAACACAAACCCAGCAATCAAATTCATGAGAACAGTACAGATAATGAAGGATCTGTACGGTTTCACCAAGTGTGTTTTGCCACAGACAAGGAGACTTTGTTTTTCACAGCTACTCCACAGACTGAGTGAGTGGTTCTTATCTAAGAAGGATAGGCATTGTATGTGCAGTGTGACAGGCAACAGGACCAAAACTAGAAAACTCAAACACGACAGAACAGTGACATCTGAAGGATTTGTGTGACAGAGGAACAATTTCGTTTTTAGTAGGATTCCCATCCCTATCCCCGCTGCCCACGCCTACGCCCACGCCGGATGAGCCTCTTGGCGCCTTCCCCATCCCCATCACCCCCCTCCTCTTCATTACGATATGAGCCGTGTGTGTCGTGTGTGTGTGTGTGTGAGTGTGTGTGTGTGTGTGTGGTGTGTGTGTGTGTGTGTGTGTGTGTGTGTGTGTGTGTGTGTGTGTGAGTGGGAGAGAGAGAGAGAGAGAGAGAGAAGAGGAGAGAAGAGAAAGAGAGAGAGAGAGAGAGAGAGAGAGAGAGAGAGAGAGAGAGAGAGAGAGAGGAGAAGTGTGTGTGTGTGTGTGTAGCTGCGCGCACGCACATAAACTGTCTCCAGTATGACAGGTTTAGATAGGATAGATAATGAACAGTTCCTGTCTGTCTGCAGTAGGTCCAGTGTGTGCGTGTGACAGGCAACAGAAGCCAACAACAAAACTCAGCATACAACAGTCTGTTTGAATAGGATAACACTGACACGTGAAGGGCTGTGTGAGACAGGAGAACGACCTTCTAAAAGCTACAACAATTACCCCCCCCCCCCCCCCTAACTCTGACGCCAGATGACCTCCTTGGCACTTTCTTCTCTCCCTTCCCACTGTCATCTAAGTTGTAATGATGTACTTACTCCAGTACTATTTTAAAATATATCACTCACCACAAACAACATCATATAGTGTATGAGAGAGTTTTAATTTGAGAAGAATTATGTATTAACACCATAAATGTTATGTGATAGAAGGATCCAAATTTTTAGTCCACGATGGGGCCTAGAGAGAAGAGAGAGAGAGAGAGAGAGAGAGAGAGAGAGAGAGAGAGAGAGACAGACAGACAGACAGACAGACAGACAAAGACAAAGAGAGAGAGAGGAGAGAGAAAGAGAGAAAGACGAAAGAGAGAAGAGAGAGAGAGAGAGAGAGAGAGAGACAGCGTGGGGAGGGGAGGGGAGGTGAAGCCAAGAGAGACACAGATCCAGCTAAGACCATGGTATACAGTAGTAGTCAACCGAAAACAAAGGCAACACTTTTTTTTGAAATGATGGAGCGGAGTGGTATCCATTTACCAACTAATCAAAACTTAACTACGTTGCTATGAAATGCCATCTGTATACCTACACTAGCTATAGGTGGACCAAAACGATTGACATATCGAGGTAGACAGAAAGAGAGAGAGAGAGAGAGAGAGAGAGAGAGAGAGAGAGAGAGAGAGAGAGAGAGACAGAGACAGAGAGACAGACAGATAGACAGACAGACAGAAGAGAGAGAGAGAGAGAGAGATACAGAGACAGAGACAGAGAGACAGAGACAGAGAGTGCGAGAAAGAGAGAGAGAAGCCTTCGGACCGTGCCTGCTTTTGAAAGTGGCTTGATTCTATACATGTGATGTCAAGTGTGGGGTGTTTTGGGCCATCTACCGCATGTATGCCTGTGGCAGGTGGTGTAGATTGTAAGAAATTGATCACATGGCTACGTACAGAAAAAAAAAAAAAGATTCAGTGTACGTACAGATATAGCAAATTTAGAACAATTTGAGAACGTATTGTAATTTCTTTTTACACCACTTTCGTCATTCATTCATTCATTCTTCATTCATTCATTCATTCATTCATTCATTCATTCATTCATTCATTCATTCATTCATTCATTCATTCTCCGGAGAGGGTGGCAATGTTTCAGCTCTTCGCCCGAAGGTGTGTGGCAGCTTTGACATGATGTATAAAGATTGTCCCATAACCATGAAGACACAGTGTGTAAAATACTATAGATCCTCGCGGCCAGCGTTGATGGTGATGTCCAGCTTCTCTCCCTCAATCGTTTCCAAACATAAACAGCCAGGCACCCATTCACAGCGGGGTGCGCTACATTAAAACTGGCCCTCTCACTGTCCCATCTTAACATCATCGTTGTTCTGGTGGAGTCATTATAGGGTTAGATACGTCCCCCCCTTCCCGTACTTCCCTGGGATGGTTATCCCCGTCGGCCATATCACTTGAGGTGAGTGCCGACGTAAAACAACAAACCATAATCAATCAATCAATCAATCATCAACATAAATTCAAGCTGGATGGATTGAGGGCTACACGCGTACATTCACCCGTTTCCCTTTAAATCCAGGCTTGAACCCGTGAGATCATGACTGAAAGGCGGGAGTTGTATATTTACGGCCACTAGACCTTTGCTTGTACCAGTAATTGTCTAAATCATGTTACGTTACTTTGACAGAAGTATAGCACCTGCATATTTTTTCAATAAAATTGCACTAGTTTGAGACTTTTTCGCAGCATGGGAATAAAGTGCGTTTGTCATCGAGTTCTCTCACCTGTTTGGGTTGGGAAAAGTAAAGCGATAAAGGAAAGAAGTAGTTACGGTTTTTATGAAGCTGGCCCGGCAGGTGAGCGCTCAACCTGTCACCTGGATCATTATCACTGATTTTTACGACTATGGCGTAATATTTACCTTGATCTAACTTCGCCTTCATTAAATTTCCTTAACCTCGGGGGAGATTGAAGAGTGTGGGGATCTCAGCTGAAAAAAAAGCATGAATCACCTTCCATGAGTGCTCGAAACAGTGTTTACAGCTCCCGTTTTTATAGGGCAACCTAGCCAACCAGGCTTGAAATCCACATGTGTACGTAATGTGTCAACTGAAGATGGAGTGTTGGGGTGGAAGTGGTTAGAGTCCGATCACAGCAGCCACTTTTTCCACATACAGTCGTAAAGTGATTTAACCCTTTGACTCCCGCACCCAAACCACCATCATCCTGTGTTGCCAACCATGCCAGCAAAAACTTAACCCTTTGACTCCCGCACCCTATCCACCAGCATCCTGTGTTGCCAACCATGCTAGCAAAAACTTAACCCTTTGACTCCCGCACCCTATCCACCAGCATCCTGTGTTGCCAACCATGCCAGCAAAAACTTAACCCTTTGATTCCCTCACCCTATCCACCAGCTTCCTGCAAAGGGTGAGGAAGTTAAAGGGTTAGTGCCCTTTCTACGGAAAAAGGCGGTGAGGGAGGCGGGTAGCTGGGAAAGCATCAGCTGCAGACAGTTCTGCTGACATCGCTCTAGTCGTGGACCAGAAGGGGAGGAATGGCCTGTATCGTCAGACAGTGTTGACGGGATGTGCCGTACAAGAGGCAAACATGAAGCATTTGCCGGGTTGGCATGTAGGATTCTGGAGTGGGGCTACATGGCTCGGGATCAGCTCCAAGGGATACTCATGAATTACAAGATTTAAGGATCTGAGAACCAAGGCTAGGAGTGCCAGAGAGGAGCAGCGAGATTCATCCGAGCTTTTTCAAACATCGCTTCCTGTTTACTTGGTGAAGGATCGGGAAAGGGGGAAATGCGTAACTGATTAAAGGAGCGCAGTTCAGAGACAAGGGAGGTGTTCTCTCAGTCTCAGTTCATGAGTTTCTGGAGGGGCTGATGACAGGTGGCCGGCGGAGGAACAATGGGACTTTGAGATTGGTACTAATGCCCACCCCCCCTCTCAGAAGAATGTTGGGGTATGTCCCCTTGAGTGCGGGTAATCGTAACAGGTGCCAAATGAAATCCAAAACAAGTGTGACTGCCCGCGTTCAAGCAAACAAGAACCAGAAAAAAACACGAAAGAAAAATAAGAACGTGTATTTAAACAAGAGAAGACAGGCGCAAATTTTCGGCCAACCGGCCTTTGTCAAGCGTAAGATCACAAACAAACAAATACCAGATACAAAAATTAGAAGAAAGAGACTGAAACTTCCTGCTGCTCTGTCCAGTATGAGAAAAGGAAATGGCGTGACTAGGCGTGACTTGTGACCGGCTAACTTCAGCACAGCCATGACAGAACACAACCCTGCCTGACCTTTCTTTTGATATTTTGGAAAGAGCTTATAAATATCGTTTTCTATTCTCACTGCTGATGTTTCTTCCCAATAATATTTCTGATTATTCTTAGATCTTTTCCATCAATATTGAGCTTTTCTAGTTGGTTGATGAAATCATGTTTATCGTGTAAAAACTAAGGCTTCAGCCCGGGGTTGTGCTCAGCTGTGGCGGAGCCTGTTGTTCATCTGCACGATCACTGAAAGGAAGAAACATGAAATATTTCGTCACTAGGAACGATCGTAAAATTTTAAGATGGCGCGAGCTTCGATAAGTAGACAGGCTGCGCCGTTCCTGCCGAGGCGATCGATCTTTCTTCTTTCGAAATGATTAAGCAGGAGAGTCATCTGACTCACGATCAGAAGACGAAGAACCGGATAGATTCTCAGTGGGTCGGTCGTAATGGGAGGTAAAACTAATCGAGACTCGGTTTTGACGGCCATAGGGGAAAAGCATGGGGCAAGCAATACAAAGAGAACAAAGAACGGACACGACTTAAGTGACACAGGGCAAGCAGGGCCAGAAAACGAGCGTAACGTGGAGCAATAGTACCAAGCATTTAATCAACTTGAGAAGTTATGGCTGAGAGGCCAAGGTGTGATCTGAAAGCCAGTGGAGGGTCGAGATGGCAAGTTTGATGCAGGTTCGCTGCAGGTTGCAAGAGTGCTGGAGAGGCACGTGTGCTCGCTATGCTGTGTGGCCGGAAACAGAGGAATGGTATTCTCGTCGTCACGCGACCTGGGTGGTTATGGTCATGTGGTGTGGAGCGTTACCTGGAGGCATCTTTTGACCGAAATTTTCGACAAACATTGGGTAAAGTTCCGACCAGAAATAAAGAAGTCGTATCGGTTGGATATGGTAGAGTTTATAGACGCTGAATGATCGGGGTAGTATAAAAATTCTCAGTGATAAAAGACATAAGAACGTTTTATTTCACCAAGTGACGATGCAATTACACCACGATTATATCTCAATGTTGATCACAGACAGACAAACAAACAGACACACACAAAACACACACACACAGACACACACACACACACACACACACACACACACACACACACACACACACACACACACACACACACACACACACACACACTCAAACAAACAAACGAACAACACACATACACACTCGCGCACTCGCGCGTATACACACCTCTACGTCTATCCAGTAAAAGCGCTAGCAAGTAAATCTTAACCATTATAGACCTCTGGGTCTATAACTATAACATTGAAAAAGAAACTGAAGTATACCACAACACTATTTGACTGTAAAATTTAACCACCTCTATATCATAAATGATTTCTGCGGACAGGCACCTACAATAGTGGTATGTTATGTTGAGGAGCTGGAATAAGCCACGTGAGGTTAGCCCGCTAAAGCGAAGAACAAAACAATAGTAAAAACAACAAAACCAACCAACCACCACCCAACCAAAAACTTACAAGCTAGAAAACAAACAAACAAACAAACAAACAAACAAACAAACAAACAAACAAACAAAAAACAACAAACAACAACAAGCAAGCAAGCAAGCAAGCAAACTTTGAATAGCTAAATGAATTAAAACATGGTCAAGCCATTGTAACAGTCTATCTTCTTAACAGAATCTGTTTACACAATGTAATTACAGATACAGATGACCTTGAAAACAGTGGAGGTCAGTTGTTAGGAAATTTTATTTGATAAAAACTAAAACAACAACAACAACAACAAACAAACGAACAAACACAGGAGAGTCAGAGAAAAAGTATGTGAGCTAGCCGTAACGTAAACACTTAATTCACCTGCCTTGCGCTTGTGAGTACGTACTAGTTTGTCCTGCCTGTCTGTCTGTCTGTATGTATCTAGTTGTATGTTTACGGACTGAAACTTCAGCAAATTATGTCCGATGTGCGCGACTAATGGGAGGGAAGTGGAGAACGCACCGTGAATGTTTCCCCCTGAGGTTTATTACAGTTTTTTTTTTTTATTATCGTGTAGGTGTCGTCACCTTAGGACAGTCCGGTGGGAGTTGTTGCCTGTCCTCCCTGACAACCTTGTCATGGGGTCACATACAATATGGCCATTGTTCTGTTGGGCTCTCACCTCCCTCCCAGATTTCTTTCTTTCTTTCGTTCTTTCTTTTTTTGTTGCTGCTTTTTCCTTTTATCTTTTACCTAGCTCCTGTCCTGTTTGTAAGACGTCGTTAGTGGAAGGGTCATTAGTGAATCTCTATCTGTCTGTCTGTCTGTCTGTCTGTCTGTCTCTTCT
>CM060311.1:43525191-43555191 GCA_030674185.1 Monoplex corrugatus
TTCGCAAGGCTATGGTGACTGATAATTTCATGATAGTTATGGTTATTGTTGTTTGAAGCTCAGCCGACTGTAGAGAGCCACGTCAGGGCTAGATCTATAACCGTTTCAAAACATACACAACACTTCAACAGGAAAAAAAAAAAAAAAGAAAAGAAAATTAAGTAGGTATATCAATGTATTCACGCACATAATCTAGGGAGATGCTCTGGCGTTGACCATTCCGTCCAATTTATCGCACAGGGGATTTATAAAACATACCTGAACATCAATTTAAACATAACTAAGGACAATAAAACATATATGAAAACAGGCCTAAATTACCTAAAATTTCTTTCGCATCTCTCTTTTCCCTGGAGCGAAAAATGCACTTAGTACATGTAATAATAATAATAATAATTACAATATTTATATAGCGCAAAATCTTGATAAAATCAAATCTAAGCGCTGAAACAGACACACACACACGCATGCACGCACACACACGCACGCACGCACACACACGCACTCACGCACAGACACACACGCGCGCGCGCACACACACACACACACACGCACACGGTTATAAATGGGGAGAAAGAATAAAAGCAATGGAAAATGATAGAGAGCATATGTACCCAATTATCAATCCTAAGACTTTATCGAACAAATACAGGTGAATGGACCAGCAAGTCAGAAAATGATAGGAAGAAATGACAGAAAGCAAAGGATTAAGAAAGAAACAAAGAGAGCGACAGAAAAGAGGAAATTTCTCGCACAGACTTTCCAAAAAGGTGGGGATACTGTTTATACTGAAAGAGCCCCCGGCATCCCCACTGAGGAAAATTTCATGACAATGGGATCGATGAGCGTGATGCTGTGGAGTTCCATCTATAGCTGAGACTGCATGATAGGGCTGTACTGTATTGTATGCTTGTTGTCATAATACAACCTGGCTTCATCGAGGCCAAAGATATACACCAACGTTGATCAGGAAATTTGAGCAACACCGTCAATGTGGAATGAGGCTCGATTGTGTGGTTCTTGTCTGCCCAATGTGTCCATGGCACGCTCAACTCTGGGAAAGAGCCGGTCACAGTAGAAAAATCCTACAATAAGTTTTTGAACCGATGGCCGTTCGAATCCATAACCTTCTAAGTCTATAGCGCGTTGCGTACCCACTTCTGCACGGTGACAAGCCCGTCTAGGCTTTTTTGTTCAAGATTAGGGTTAGGGTGGTTTTTTGTTACAAACAAAAAGCGCTGTGATGTAAAGATACGAGAATGATGTATGACTGATATAAATAGGGTCTTTTTTAAATTTTCTTCCTAATAAAATGTCTTTACCATTTAACTCGACAGCCGACCAAGCAATCAACAACCCCACGAAAGCGAGGTCAGAAAAAACTATGATAAAAGAAAGGCAGACAGACAGACAGGCAGAAAGGCAGACAGGCAGACAGGCAGACAGGCAGACAGGCAGACAGACAGGCAGACAGGCAGACAGGCAGACTGAGTGTTTCTCTCACTTCGGTATTCCTAGTTGCAGACCAGAGGCGTTGTCAGTCAATTTCAAAGAACGTGTCCATAGTGTCTTCGTTGGAAATTTTTTTTTTTACCAGCTTATCAACAAAACTAGCCAACTATACAAACGGTGAAAAACGATCAAAGAGAGAAAAAGACAATGAGTGATTCAAGTCAACCAGAGACCTTATGTGTGGTGTGTGTGTGTGTGTGTGTGTGTGTGTGTGTGTGTGTGTGTGTGTGTGTGTGTGTGTGTGTGCGCGTGTGTGCGCGCGCGCGTGCGTGTGGGTGTGAACAAAACGAATGTCCACATAATGAGTAAAGGGGGGGGGGGGGGTACTTTTAGGACTGGAAGTGGAACTGAATACTTACGTGCTTTGTCACTGCATGATAATGCTGACGATGATGGTAATGATCATGACTGACTGTGTATCTGAAACTGCCCACAGCAAAATAAAAGCCCTCCTTGCTAAACGAGACGAAACCTCATAAGTATATGAGAGCGGGTGAGCGAGGGAGAAAGGTATTGACAAAATGAGACAGAAGGTTCTAAGTATAAAGAAAACACGTTTGAATGGCTCAAGCGAAGTAATTTTCTAATCGATCTCAGGAAAATGACCATGGCGACAGTGGTGATGTCAGATAGATCATTAGATAATGTTTTACGTTGACAACCACTTCGATGAAAGGCCGGCGGGAAATGCCATTACTTGGAAGGAAAAGAAGAAAGACGTAGCTCTTAACATACGCATACTCCACTTGGACAATACATACTGTAGTTCGTAACATACGCAGACATCACCTGGACAATACATACTATAGCTCGTAACATACGCAGACACCACCTGGACAATACACACTGTAGTTCGTAACATACGCAGACACCACCTGGACAATACATACTATAGCTCGTAACATACGCAGACACCACCTGGACAATACATACTATAGCTCGTAACATACACAGACACCACCTGGACAATACACACTATAGCTCGTAACATACGCAGACACCACATGGACAATACATACTATAGCTCGTAACATACGCAGACACCACATGGACAATACATACTGCAGCTCGTAACATACGCAGAGACCACCTGGATAATACATAATATAACTCGTAACATACGCAGACACCACATGGACAATACATACTGTAGTTCGTAACATACGCAGACACCACCTGGACAATACATACTGTAGTTCGTAACATACGCAGACACCACATGGACAATACATACTGTAGTTCGTAACATACGCAGACACCACCTGGACAAAACATACTGTAGTTCGTAACATACGCAGACACCACATGGACAATACATACTGTAGTTCGTAACATACGCAGACACCACATGGACAATACATACTGTAGTTCGTTACATATGCAGACACCACATGGACAATACTTACTGCAGCTCGTAACATACGCAAACACCACCAGGACAATACTTACTGCAGCTCGTAACATACGCAGACACCACCTGGACAATATATACTGTAGCTCGTAACATACGCAGACACCACATGGACAATACATACTGTAGCTCGTAACATACGCAGACACCACCTGGACAATACATACTGTAGCTCGTAACATACGCAGACACCACATGGACAATACATACTGTAGCTCGTAACATAGCAAACACCACAGGCATAATACATACTGTAGCTCGTAGCATACGCAGCGCAGACACCACCTGGACAATACATACTGTAGCTCGTAACATACACAGACACCACATGCACAATACATACTGTAGTTCGTAACATACACAGACACCACCTGGACAATACATACTATAGCTCTTAACATACGCAGACACCACATGGACAATACATACTATAGTTCGTAACATACGCAGACACCACATGGACAATACATACTATAGCTCGTAACATACTCAGACACCACATGGACAATACATACTGTAGCTCGTAACATACGCAGACACCACATGGACAATACATACTGTAGCTCGTAACATACGCAGCGCAGACACCACCTGGACAATACATACTGTAGCTCGTAACATACGCAGACACCACATGGACAATACATACTATAGCTCGTAACATACGCAGACACCACATGGACAATACATACTGTAGCTCGTAACATACGTAGCGCAGACACCACCTGGACAATACATACTGTAGCTCGTAACATACGCAGACACCACCTGGACAATACATACTGTAGTTCGTAACGTACACAGACACCACATGGACAATACATACTATAGCTCGTAACATAGGCAGACACCACATGGACAATACATACTGTAATTCGTAACATACTGTAGCTCGTAACATACGCAGACACTACATGGACAATACATACTGTAGCTCGTAACTTATGCAGACACCACCTGGACAAGACATACAGTCAGAGGAGCTGTGAGATGGTCACTTAAAGCATAGTGTAGGCGTGGCCTCGAGTAAGTTTTCACAACTTTGCCCTTTACCGTTTTTGCAAAAGTGTCTGGTCGTTTCATCATTACACAGAGCGTAAATACTGTATGTCTGAGACAGAGTAGCGCTAAAATGGAAACAAGCGGACATTAACCCGTGCCCACTGGTCAGAAGCCTAATTAGCGGAATAATAGCTGACGGGATAATGGCCCACAAGCAAAAATACGTGTTGGGGAGGTGTATGGGAATGGAGTTTTTGTTTTACGGGAGTACGCTTAGACTGATGAAAGAAAAAGAAAGTTTCTGATTCCAAAGACTTAAATTGATGAATGGTTCAGATGAGACACCTAATCGACTGTAGGAAAATGTAACAGTGGTGATTTCAAACAAAAGTTTACTTGGGTCTATTTGAGATGAGAGAGAGAGAGAGAGAGAGAGAGAGAGAGAGAGAGGAGAGAGAGAGAGAGAGAGAGAGAGAAGAGAGAGAGAGAGAGGAGAGAGAGAGAGAGAGAGAGAGAGAGAGAGAGAGAGAGAGAGAGGGAGGAGGAGTGTCTCTCACCACTACTGGCACCACTAGACAGAAAACGCATCAAGATGGGCAGGGGACGGCCACATTAAATGTATCGTATTCCTGATTTAGTTAACCCAAGCCTGCATTTTAACTTTTTTTTTTTTCTTAAACTCGCTGTGATTCTTTATTTACGAAGAGCGTGGATGGTTGTGTCGGAGACAGTGCGGTGCCAGACTGTCTACCAGATGGACTATAACCAACGTGACTTGTCTCAGGTGTGCCCGACAGAACAACAGCTCACGGAATAATCGCCTACAAGGAAATGGTAAACGAGAAAATACCTCGTGTCGCACATAAGGACAGGTAAGACGAACGATGATGGACATTTCTTAAAAAATGAAAACAGAAAAAAGAAGAAGAAAAAAGAAAAGAAAAAAAAACGAAGAAGAAGAAGAAGGAATGAGATAGGGTCGATGAAACAGACAGGAGATTGTGATTCCGAAGTTTGTACTTGCAGTGTGATTCAAGCGAGACTTTTTTCCTATCGATCGTGGAGTTCCAAACTCCAAGTTCCGAGCTTGCTCAAGAGGGATTCATCAGACTCGGACATGTCCATATGTGCTCCACCGAATTCTGTCAGCAGTCATCTGTCAAACCCCTTGAACCTGCGCAAAAAGCCTACGGGCTGGCACAGTCTTGAAATGGGGCCGGGTAGGGGTAGAGATGGGACATATGAAACATAAAGCTGACTTCACTAGAATGACCAAAGCATGAAGATGAGCTCGACATGTTGCGAGCTGGGATGAACTGGAGATCTTGTATGTGTGTCCGTGGCTCTTATCAAAGGGGCCCAGTCAGCCAACAGTGATTGATCGTGGGAAAACGACAGAAGTGACAGTAGTGATTACAAACCAAAGGTTCCGTTAGCTGAGACTGAACGTCCCTAGCCACCACAGGTGATACTGCCAACGGGAATGATTAATCAATCACCTTATGGAAAAGAGGAGAAAGAGTCTATATAATACTACACTGACACCACCAGACAGAAAACGACATTAAGGCAGTGAGATGGCCGCTTTCATCCTTTGACTCCCTCACCCTGTCTACCAGCTGCAGGAAACTGGCGATAGCTGGTGAAAAGGTGAGGGAGTTAAAAGATTTAGGGTTGATTATCACACGCTTGCTCAAATGCATCTGTTACTTTTTAATTATGCAGATGGTTTAGGGTTAATTATCACACGCTTGCTTGTAACTGTTTTCGTAAACGCATTTGTAACTTTTTAATTATGCAGAGTAAGAGCACCTGTGTGTTTTAGTGTGTGGACAAAAAGTCTTCTTTCATTCTTTTTTCTTTTATCTGTCCACATGTACCATCAGCATGTTGCGGGGAGAAAAAGCTGACGGTGAACGGCAAACCGGAAGGTCTGGAGAGAAAATACTGCATGGTGTCAGGCTTTCACGCCATCAATCTAGATATTCCTTGGTCTGGCTCTCGCTATCTGTATATAAAGTTTTGTAACATACGTGTTAACCCAGCTTGTTGAACTGCTTTCTGGTCAGACGATCAAACCACTGAATTCTCTGCTAATGAATATGATGGTAAACTGGTGTTGTTCCCACCATTTCTCTGATCTTAGCGTTTCTGTTTCATATCGCGTCTGGTCTTGTTGGTAGCCCTTCTTAAACAACAGTATGTCACAAGTAGTAATTTTGTGCTTTCGAGCTTGGTCACGTTCCATCTGGTGTGTTAGGGAGGAAATGAAAATGGAACTGATACGACTGGCGTTGTTTGAATAGGACTGTTAGGGTGGTTCAGGTTTGGGACATTGTTTTCTGGATTCTGGTTTTAACTCTCTGTCTTTTATCCAGCAAGAACTCTACTGGGCAAACAGCCTATAGATCAATAGTACACCGGACAATATTCCATTGAACAACAACAATAATAATGACTTGTATTTATGTAGCGCCTTACCTACGGATCTATGCGCTTATAAAGACACATTGTTATATACACTCACAGTGATAGACCTATCCACAATCCTACAGATGTGTGTTGTGTGTGTGTGTGTGTGTGTGTGTGTGTGTGTGTGTGTGTGTGTGTGTGTGTGTGTGTGTGTGTGTGTGTGCATGTGTGCACGCGCGCGGGTGCGCGCGTGTGTGTGTATGATTTTTATATATCATATATCCAATATTTTGATACCACAGTTCATATCACGCATTTTTTTTACACTGCAGTGTTATTTCACACATTGAATTTTTTTCATTTATTACATATATCATGCGTCCAATATTTTTATACTCACAGTATATATCATTCATCAATATTTTCCCACTTGCAGTATACATTATGTGTGGTGACATTGGTAAAAACAATCAGGTAAGTGTAAACTGTGACTGTCTCCCAGAGGAGCTCTCTCTCCCTCTTTCTATCTCGCTCTTCCCTCTCTCTCTCTCCCCTCTCTCTCTCTTTCCCTCTCTCTCCGCCTCTGTCTCCTGGATGTAACTATAAATAAAAATCTTTCCTGATTAAACCATATAAATAAGCTTTGTAAACTATTTCAATAAAATATTTCAGTTATCTCAAATAAAACTGATCTTGAACCCAGAATCAAGAAATAGATAGAATGATAGATAGTTGATAGATAAACAGACAAACAGACAGACAGACAGATAGATAGATAATTAGATAGATAGATAATTAGATAGATAGACAGAAAGACAGATAGATAGATAGATAGATAGGTAGATAGACAGACAGATAGATAGACAGACAGACAGACAGACAGGTAGATAGATAGATAGACAGACAGACAGACAGACAGACAGACAGACAGACAGGTAGATAGATAGATAGATAGATAGATAGATAGATAGATAGATAGATAGATAGATAGATAGATAATTAGATATAGATATGAGAAAAAAAACCCCAAAAAACCAGCATGTGACATTTTCTTGGTGTGTTTCAAAGCAGAAGAAAATGGCAGGTTCATGTGAAATCTGGTAACGGCTAGACTGATGACTGATTGATTGATTTGATTATGTTTTACGTCAGCACCCACCTCAGGTGATATGGCCGACGGGGATAACCATCCCAGGAAAGAGGAGGAAAGGGTGAGGTGGGGGTTATCTAATCCTATACCGACACCACCTGACACCTGAACAACAATTATGTGAAGATTGGACAGTAAGAAGGCCAGATTTAATGTAGAGCACCTCTGGATTGGAACCGTCAACCATTAGCACGTGAATCCAACGCTCAACCAACTAAGCTACTGAGGCTCGCCATGCTAGACTAAATGAAATACCAATTTATGGTAATGGTACAGCTAAAGTCTCTCTCACAGATCTCACGTATGATTTATTGACTTCTCTACTTCTAATATTTTTTTACACGTAGTACTCTAACCTTTATCATCATCATGATGTGCCCTGCAGCATGGCGTTGGCGATCATGGCCCTCCATATGAATCTATCGCTGCAAGCACATCTCCCACCCTCTCTGTCCTCAGCCACCCTGCAAGTCCGTCCAATATTTTCTCTCTGGGTCTACCTGGTGTTCTATTTCCCTCCAGCTTTTCTGTTGTGACCAGGTGCTCTAATTTCTCTTTCCTCATAAAATGTCCTGTAAATGTTGCTTGTCTTTTTCTAATCTTCTTTATTAATGATCTTCTTGTGTCTGCCTCCTTCAAGACTATCTCGTTTGTTTTCTTTGCTGTCCATGGAACTCTCAACATTCTTCTTAAAAACCACATCTCGGCTGCCTCAATTTTGTTCTGACTTTGCGTGTTGACTGTCCACGCCCTCACAACCGTACAACAGTATCGGTTCTATAGAACACTCAAAACTCTCTTCCTGATGTTAATTGATAGGCATTCGTACTCTAACCTTACATTACCCCAAACCCTCACCCTCGGGGTTGGTAATCTGTTCACAGGAAAATCAAACAAACCATGAATCGAACAATAAAGATCTGTGGAGAGGCCAGGGTTAGGGCCGGTTACGGCAATTTAATTAAAGAAACACTGTTTATTTTATTGTTTTAACATAAAAATTAAGAGAGATAACAACACAAAACAACACAAAACAAAAACAAACGTAGATTTTAGAAGTGAAGTTGGGTAGTAAATGTCAGCACATTCACGTCTCTCCAAACAGTCTTTAGTTTGTAAAGTTTGTAAAGTATGTGCGTTGCAATGCGCGCAAGAAGTGTTTACGTATGTGCCTACGCATGTGTCTGTGTGTGTGAATGTATGTGTTTTGCGTGCGCCACTACGTGGTGCGAGCGGGTAGGTCGCGCGTGTAAGACGTAGACGTACAACTTGTCAACTGATGACAGTGGCTGGACTGGCCGCGCCAGACGAGACAGCGCAGTACTTGGGTAGAACGTTTCGCTGAATGAGCGAGGAGAGTGCTGTACCTTGAGTCTCTCCCAGTGGCGTGGCGGGACTCGAAGCCGTTCGTCGTCTGCACAGCCCGACGGGTGAAGGAGAGTGAGAGAAAGCAGTGATCCAACGACAATCTCGTTTGTTTGTCGGCGGCCTACCACAGGTGGAAAGGAAGGTCGGGGGTAAAGTGTTTGAGCCTCCGCATTGACGACAGGACACAACTATCACAGTGTAAGAGTTAAGCTGAAAACAGTACATCTGTCGACCAACGGTGTGATGATTCACTGGATTGTTTATAGACCTATTGTACTGCGTATGTTTATTTCGTTGGATTTTATTTTTACCTTCTATTTTCGTAGTTTAGCTGAATTTATTGTGTGAAAATGGATTTTCTGTTGAATGTGCATCACCAAAGTGTAATACCACCACTTTTCAGTCAGTAGTTGTCTTTCTGTTACGGTGACGTGCGCGCGCGCGCGCAAACACACACACACACACACACACACACACACACACACCACACACACACACACACACACACACAACACACATGCAGCGTTTAACTATCAGCTTAAAACCAGACTTGGGATCTTCAAACATTAAACAACAACGAAATCATTCAGCGGGTAATGTCTTGTTCAACAGAGGGTTTCTGCATTATCGCGATTGTAGAAAATAAAACAAAACAAAAACAAAAACAAAACAAAAACAAAACAGAAACAAAAAACAAAGAAAAACCAAACAAACCAAAAACCAAAACCAAACCAACCAACCAACCAACCAAACAAACAACAAAAAAAAACAACAAAAAACAACAACGTGTGGACAGCTCAGTGGTAAACAAATTTTGTTGTCTGGGTGTCTTGGATTAAGTTTAGGCGTAGACCTGACCTTGTCACCTTGTGTAATAATATCCTTCACTGTTACGTACTGCAGGTCGTTAATGCTGTTCCGAAAGGTTTTCAGGCTCAGACCAACGAATACCTCTTGGATTAGGCTTACAGATTAAAACGTCGCCTATAGGAATGATAACAATAACACCAGTAATATCAAAGATTTGACAGTAACGTCGCATATTAGAGTGATAACAGTAACAACTATAATATTAAAAACATAATGAATGAAGAAGTCTGTTTTTGTTCCTGGCTGGATGAATTGTGGTACTAACTGTCACTGATTAATACAGATCACGACGTCTTTTACAAATACAGGCCTAGTTATTCTCTTTGACACGTTTTGACTTACCTGTTTTTTAAAGTACCGCTTACATATCTAAGTTTTGCTTGTTTGTTTGTTTTGCACACGTGTACATACTTATAAGTAAGGCTTTCATTATGTTTTGTGGCTATTTATAATTACACTTGACGACTATTTCGGATATTGTTTATTACGGGTACTGTTGGTCCCTGATACCTCCTCCAGCTCTTTGTGAGCTGCATGCTGGACACTGTAGTATAGTCCTGCAAGTCCACGACCACTGACATGGCTTGCTTGATCTTTAATGTGCATATTTGATGTTATGTGTTTGTATACACCTGAAGGGAATTCAGGCACTTGCAGATTTACACATAATTATGTTGGCCTGGGAAATTGGTAAAGTCTGCACCCTATACCCACCAGCAGGCAGGTTTCGACCTGGACCTTTTTATTCCAAGACTTACGTCCTGACCACTGGGCAGTGGCACCTGTCGTTAGCGCCCTGATGAAGATGTTTTGATGTATTTCTTTTCAATTGTAATTGTGTACTCAGGAGTGATAGTTTCAATGGTGGATACGAATACAAAACAAGGGACAACAACAGTTGACAAGAATCAGAGTGTCTAACGATTAGAGGAAACCGACAATAACACTAAACGACTGAAATGGTTAGCAAGTAAATATTTACAAGTTTAAAGAAAATCAATGATAAATGTGACAGATAAAGTGAGTAAAATCGACGTCGATGCCAGATCCAATATGAAATGTATGCTTTGAAAATAAATTTGCACCCAGAGTGACAATCGTCTCAAACTAGATTCGATCCTGAATATATGCTTTATCTTCAAACTCGACGCCACTTGGCCAGTTTTAACGTCAAACAAACGCCTGAAAAACAAAACAAAAAAGTACACCGTCTCCTAGGTTGTCACCCTTGTAATTCTGTCCGGACTATCGTCTTTGGTATTCTTTGTAGTGGACGTTACATGCTTCGCCTTTATTGAGAAACCGTCTTGTGATCTGCCAGTCATCACAAACGCAGGTGACAGTGAAGAATGATGAAAGTGAATTGCCACTTGAAACAAATGTTGCAGTAAAAGATAAGGAGTGATTGGGGAAAGTGACGTGTGACAAGACATGTGATGATGTCACTATGAGAAGTGGCGACATCATGTAACAACCGACACAAATGATGACTTGATTATGCTGTTGAGCGACACGTGTGATCCTATCAGTGACGTCGTCATTGGGACAGGTGATAACATCTTCAGCTATGTAAACAACCTAGATATGAACACGTCAATCAGCCAGTGACGAAAGTGATGTTTTTTACATCTAGGCCAGTCCAGTGACAGAAATAATGACACCAGTACTAAAGTGACAAGTGACAAAAATAATGGCACCAAGTGACAAAAGTGACCAAGAAGACAAGTGAAGATTCTGAATGACACGCATGATGATCACCAAAAGTGATCAGTCACACCAGGTGACAAAAGTGACCAGGAAGACAAGTGATGACACCAGGTGACAAAAGTGACCATAAGTATTATGATGACCAGATATATAAGTAATGATACCAAATGACAAAAAGTGATCTGTAATACGCTGATCAAATAGGGTGACAAAAAGGAATTAATGACATATGTGAGTGACTGTGGCGATAGTGATGAGGATGACAACATTGAGAGTGTTAATTCTTGGGGACCACAAAGTCGGCAAGTCAGGTGAGTAATTCCTTATTTCCTTCTAAGTGTGTGCCTGTCCTTTCTTCCTCTTTGCTCACGTTCACTCACACACTGTCTGTCAGTCTGTCACTATGGTTCTTTCTTCTTTCAGCTTTCCTTCTTCGTCTCTCCCATGTCACTACCTCGCCAACGCACAGGGTTTATGTGCAGGCTTAACCCTTTGACTCCCGCACTCTATCCTCCAACTGCAAAACCTTAACCCTTTAACTCCCTCACACTATCCACCAGCTTCCTGCAAAGGAAGCTGGTGGATAAGGTGAGGGAGTCAAAGGGTTATTTTTGCTTTGCTAGCGTGCTTGACAGGGCAGGATACTGATGAACATGGTGCGGGAGTCAAATGGTTTAGGCTTTGCCATGATCAATTTTGATCTCCAACACATGGCATCGGTGGCATCAGTGCATATGCTAATATGGAACATATTCCGAGCGCGGGGACATTACGTTGAGAAACTGAAACTGTCTCCACCACCCTACATACTCCCTACCTCCCTCTCTCCTTTAATTTCTTCTTTCCTCTCTGTCGGCCTGTTTAGTTTGTGTCCCTGCCACTCTCCCTCTTTTCCTTTCCCTCCCTGCCATTCCCTCTCTGTCTACATTCATAAAATGAAAAATAACATGCAGAAAGTCTGCCTGTGGATTTGTACGTCTGTACTTTTGCTGGTATTTTATTTTCTGCTTTAAATACGTTTTCAGTGTCTGATATTTACATAAGTTCATCAGCATTAATTTATTTCTAGCGCATAGATCTGCAAATGTACTATTATTTCTGTCTTTACAAGTATCAATCCACTTGAGTTTTCTGAAAAAAGTGTGTGTGTCTGTGGTGTGTGTGTGTGTAGTGTGTGTGTGTGTGTGTGTGTGTGTGTGTTGTGTGTGGTGTGTGTGTGAAGAGAGAGAGAGAGAGGAGAGAAGAGAGGGAGAGGGGGGGGGGGAAGATCTGGACGAGCGTGAACCATCCGTTTGATTTTATTACTTTATCTGATTCGCTCTTGAGGTCAGTCTGACATTAAAAGTCTTTCAGCTTTTATTATATGTTTGGCCTTGTTTCTTTGCCTTTTTACAAGTATGGTTTATGTTGTTTGACTCGTTGAGGATATTCTTCTTGTATTTACACTGGAAACAGTAAACGGGGTATAATATCCTGAAAACCTTAAAATCCTTAAAAACAAAAGTGTTCGTTAACAACATTAACACGCAAACGTACCAGCACGAGAGAGAGAGAGAGAGAGAGAGAGAGAGAGAGAGAGAGAGAGAGAGAGAGAGAGAGAGAGAGAGAGAGAGAGAGAGATCTGTGCCAGCCCGAGGTATCCTCTGATGTTATCGTTTTATCTGATACTGTTTTCGGGGTCGGTCTGACAGAAAGTCTTATAGCATTTGTTGTACGTTCGGCCTGAGCTCCCTTTAGATTTTACAGCCTTTTTTTGGGGGGGGGGGGGGGGAGGGGGTTGATATTGAAGGAATTGTGGTGATATATTTTGCACCGTGAACACGTCTTGAGAATGTCTCAAAAGTTTCATATTCTTGAAAACAAAAGTGTGCGCTGTACCGTAAACACTGCCAACAACGTACACATACCTTCACAACAGATATATATATATAATAATATATATATATATATAATAATAAGTATATAATATATATAGAGAGAGAGAGAGAGAGAGAGAGAGAGTTGGATGCTGTGTGCATTTGTTTGAACGTATATATCTGGACGTGTGTACATCTGCACGCCCGTTCGTGCACATTGTTTATATGGGGTAGAGCAGTGTTGTGGTGTGTGTGTGTGTGTTGTGTGTGTGTGCGTGCGTGTGTGTGTGTGTGTAGTGGTGTGTGTGTGTGTGTGTGTGTGTGTGTGTAGTGTGTGTGTGTGTGTGTGTGTGTGTGTGTGTGTGTGTGTGACGTGATGTACGTGTGTGTGTGTGCTGCGCGTCGCTCGTGTGAATGTCGCGTCACGTGGTGTAACTAATGCAAACAAATGTTGTCGCTTAGTTCAAGAACATAAAAGACTGGATTCCCTATGCCAACACCACGACTATGCATTTGTAAGTGATACACCCCGAATCTTATCCTACCTTTTAGAGGCGCTAGGCTGCATTCACTGTCTGCATTTTATCTGTGTAAATCTAAACTGCTTGGGACCTCCCACAAAGTCTTCATGTATGTACACTAGAACTGTTTGTCCACTTCATTTGGGTCTGGCGTTTTGTTTACATACTCTACGGATATCATAAATATTATTTGATCTCTGTTTTTATCTTTTTATTGATAGATTAAGGGTGGTGGCTGCTTTGTAATGGTACGGAAAGTTCTTTTGCGAGTTTCGTTAACACGATGTTCTGTAGGGGTATTTTCTGACGGTACACGACGCAGTCGAAAACGTTACTTATGAGTATTCATAATTTAGAAAAATTTCTTTTCTTTTTTAAAAATCATGATCACCAGTATACACATGTACATTCAACAATGATAAGAATTTCCATGTACACATATGTACACATATAATGACAACGAAACTTTGTTTCCATGATTGAAATGTGTAGAGGTGTTCGTTTGATTGTGTATAAATATTTGGAGGGTAAAACACATTAACTTCACCTCCCTTACCCTCTGTAGAACTTCAAAATGCGCTCGTTTCAGGCAGAGTAGATATCGGTGATGATGATGATAATATTCATGATGATGATGATGTGATGGTGATGATCATAAGAACAACAACAACAGCAACAACAACAGTGAATAGATAAATGAATAGAAAAAGACATCAGACGAAACGATCGAAATGACTGCCATTTGGATCACACTTTTTGTTCCCTTCGACACTGCTCGTTTTGTGCTTTTGCGACGTTCGCGGAAAACATGCGAGACGGAGAAGCGATTGAAATAATGTTGTGATATCGGCTTCTTTCAGTTGACTGTCCCCATTAATTGCTGTTTGGAATAGAAACGAAGACAAAATATCCAGTTCTTTCTTTTTGTTTGTCCGTGTTTCTGTCTGTCTGTCTACATGCGTACGTGTGCTGTGCGCGCGTCGTCAACACACCAACACACACACACACACACACACACACACACACACACGACACACGCACACGCACACACACATACATATACACATACATGTATATATGTATATACATATATATAATATATATGTATGTGTGTATACACACACACACACACACACACACACACATATATATGTATAAATATATATATAATATATATATATATATATTATGTATATGTGTGGGGTGTGTTTAATGTGTGTGTGTAGCAAGAAAGTCAGGAAAGAGAGCTAATCATTTGTTTTGATGAATGGGAGTGGAGAATTGTATCCGGTCTAATGCCACTCTTGCTGATGATTTCGATGTGTTTTTTTGATATTGCTGAAGATCTTCTGTGCACTCCCAGTCGTCCGCTCTACAGAAGACCCTGCTTCCATGTTCCCAGTCCCTGCCTGTTGGTCTGGGTGTGCCCTATCATTTCTCTGACCATGACGCTTTCCTTCCCTGCGAACAGTGCATCCTGGACTTTACATTTTCTACCAGTTTTCAGCTTGGGCTGAATTGATCTTACAGTTGTATGTCCCAAGGTTTCAGGCATGCTATAAAACCTGACCTTTCCCGCCTTGTACTCCTCAAAAATGGATCTTAAAGATTGCCTCAGCTTTGCCCGGCGACAGTAGAGCGCATCGTCAGTGAGACTCGTGGGACACCAAACCATTTCCTTATGTATTTGTTGACTTTGATATCCATTGATTCCACTGTGCTAGTACAGATATTGTATATCAACAGAGGCCAGAGGAGCTTTGGAATCAGCATGAATTGCAGGCACTAGACTGTTTGCCAAAAGGGCCACAGTGGCCTGTTAACTACAACGTTTTTTTCTGTTTCCTTGGTTTTCATATCCCTTCGTATATCTTTTAGGGAGTGGTCATACCACCTTCCGAGGCCTTTGACTGGTTCTTCTGTCACTGCTGGAATGGACTGACTGGCGACAGTAAACGTTATTGATTCGTCTAATTTACCTTTCCCCCGTGATTTTTTCGGTTTCAAAATTCATCCCAGATGAGGCGACAACATTGTCTAACTGCTCAGGATCTCGTGTGTCCTCTGATTTTTTTTTTTATTATGCATGCATAATATATGCATAGTGCATATATGTATGAGAGAGAGAGAGAGAGCGAGAGAGAGCGTGCGTGCGTCAGTTTGTCCGTGCTTGTATTTCTTTCTATCAAAACAGCTCGTTTACATCGATCTCTCCGTTGTTTTTACTCACTTTCTGTTTCATAATCTGTCTACTAGCTAGCTTGCAATATTATATATAAGTATATAATATATACATATATATATATGTACATATTTATGTATATATATAACCGTGATCTAGTTTCTATATGGGGAGACCACCTCCACTAGACACTCGCCTTTTCATCTTTCTCTCTCTCTCTCTCTCTCTCTGTGAGACCATGCTTGTTTTTGTGCGTGAATGAATATGTGTGTGTGTGCTTGCTTCCGTGAGTGTGTGTGTGTGCGTGCGTGCGTGTGTGCGTGCGTGCGTGCGTGTGCGTGTGCGCGTGTGTGTGTGTGTGTGTGTGTGGAGAGAGAGAGAGCTGTAATCAAATTTCTTCCCAGGTGAAGTAAAAGCATAAAATGAGACCATTTGCATTGGTAATGGTGAACGGAGATAGGCGGACACAGGAAATCTAGTGAGTGATGTTGACGTCAAAGTGGTGAGGTCATCAGAGGTGACGTAGAAGACGGAAGTGTATGTGGTTTGATTAAAAGGCAAAATAATGAAATGCACTGGGACTAAAACGGTTTAAAGAGATGAGGTCAGAAAAAAAGTAACGGAGAAGACGAATTAAAAGAGGTGAAATTTAGGACGTCAGATAATAGGGCAGGGAACTGTCGAATGAATTGGGGGGGGAGGGGGGGGGGGGGAGTCGATGAGTCAGAGAGAGGTGATGCTGTCGAATGAAAAATGAGTGAAAGGAAATTAATGTAAAACAGACGAAGTTGATATTTTCTTCTTCTCACTGAGCTCCATGAAGAGACATTAGGACGCCTCACTAAAGAACTGTTCACCAGATTCCTCCAGCGTTATAGGTTGTGTCTCAAAGCCTCGGTCTGTACGAATTGTTTCTCTGTCCACTACGAAATGTTATCAGTCCATAATTTTTTTCTGTCTTTCCTTCCGTCGCCCTTGCTCAACAGTTCCCTGGAAGGTGATTTAGCAAGGCCATTGGATCCTGTTATATGGCCAAACCAACGTAGTTTTTTTAACTGACGCGCAGATCTTATGTTCATGTGCTTGATGTTTAGCGCACATATTTATTTGTGAGATGATCAGTGAATCTGATAGCCAAGATATGTCTTCCCATATCAACTGTGAGGATCCATGTCTTGCATTAATAGAGGAAGATAGAATAGACTAGTGCACGTAGTAGCGTGATATTGTGTTTCATGACAATGTTCAACTTGGGCAGCTCTGATGTCTTTGCTGTCCACAAAAAGGATTTCTGGTTTGGATCCCACATTGGTAATGATGGATCCAAGGTAAGTGATTATTGAACAGTTCGTAGCCTAAGCCCATGGCCAGTTATGTCAGGAGTGATGGTGGTGGTGTGGCTTGCCGTTAATTTGGTCTTCTCGGCGCTCATTTCCATGCCATATCTTCTCATCCTTCATCTAATCTTTAGGCAAGCTCAGTGAATTCTTATTCATTGCCTACCAGACCGTCAGTGTCATCTGTGAAACGAAGGTTTGTGATGATTCTTCATCCAGTGCTGACTGCTGACATGATCTTAAAGTGCGTCAGTCATGATGTGTTCAAGGAATAGGTTCAAAATCGTAGGACAGAAGGCAGCTCAGACGAACTCCAACCGAAGTATGGAACCACTGTCCAGAAACACACTGTGTAAGTACCACGTGATTGCTCTGACATATAGTTTGGATGAAGTTAAACATAAGATAAAGTTAATGAAGGGAAAACTAGTAAAAGAAGGGAACATACGAAAGTTGAACAGAACTAGGAGTAAGAGGAGTAAGAGGAGTAAGAGGAGTAAGAGGAGTAAGAGGTATCAGTTTCAAACAGGCCGAGTGATGCAGGTTAAAAGAGATTATTTCTTTTCATCTGCATCACGTAGTTTTTTTAAAATTGATACCTCGTCTGAGCTGCAGCAACAGAGTTAAAATAAGGTGAGACGAGAAGCGGCATTGTTAAGAATACAGAGGTCTTTGAGGGTAAAACAGGAATGGTGTGGAATTAAAAGAATACGAACCAAAAAAGGCGAGATTAAATTAAGAAAAGGCTGAAGTAACAGAGGCAAATCAGGTGAGGAAAAATAAAACAGGTGAATATATGTAAAAGCGTTGGAGTTATTATAAGTGATAAAAGTATATAAGTGAGTAGTAGTAAATCGTTATGACAAACTGAAACGAAAACAAAAGGACGTATGAATAAAAGAGGCAATCAGTAGGTAAGAGTGATGTCTTTTGATAGTAGTACTCAAGCATGCAAAACAATCAGTCAAAACGTCAGATGTTTGTCCAGCTGACATTAAACTACGAAAGTGCAAAGTCCTATCACACGCCTCTGACATTGGAAACAATTACCGTTTTAATGTTGCTATAGCCTAGTTGAACACTCGCGCCTAAGGACTGGACTAGCTGACACTGCAATACAAAATCTAGAAAAAAAAAACCCACAAACAACCTACCAAATTCACACCGTGGACTTTAAACATGCAAGAATCAATTTGAGATAGAAAACCGCACCACTTATACAACACCTGAGACATATTTGAACTTGATTGTGCAGTATACACCTTGACTTGATTGTGCAGTATACACCTCATCTCCTATCCCCTGAAATTTAATTGTAAAAAAGGTTCAACAAGAAAAAATCATCCCCTGTCTGCCTCTTTACCGCTTCTAAAATTTGGGGGGCTTTGGACATGGAGCTCATTACAAACTCGCAAACCACTAGTCTCTCAATTCCCATAAATCTCTCAACCTCCTCTTCTGTGTCTGCGTGTCTGCGTGGGCCGAATGATCCATTTTGACACGGGACATTGTCCTTTTTCTTTAAGTTTTGTGTGCCATCCTATAGGGATGGAGCGATGCGATTATGTACGTCTGTGTGTGTGTTTGGTCATTTATCTGTCTTTCTGGTCTTATGGACAAACCCTGCTGACACGTTGAATTAAGTTTACAGCGCTACCTTCCGAGCAAGTGGAAGATACAGAGCCAGGAAGGGAGTGAAAGAGGTGGAGGAGGAGGAGGAGGAGGAGGAGGAGAGAGAGAGAGGGAGAGTGAGTACAAACGTTAGGAAATGACTAATTCATGTCATTTACCTCCTCGAATATTTTCTACGCTGCACCACCCAAAAATATATTACCACACTCAGCCATACATTTCTTTTGCTAGCTTTTCATTTCACTGTTACTGTCTCGTTTTTGAGTAGTAACTATCTCAAGACCATAAAACATTTCCCATCATGGTGTAGAGGTTTGTGTAGAGATCTAACTCCCGCCTTCCATTGTAAATGTACGCGGTTAGAGTCTGGTTCAAGAAAAACTTTGTGTTCGGCTTCCGGTTTTCCCAGCTGTGAAAGAGTTAAATGATTTGAAATGGATTAAAGACCCTGTTCTTGATTGAGGACGAGAAAATAGTGAGAAAGAAGAGAGAGAAATGTCCACATAACGCCGCCCCGAAAAAAAACAACTGAGGCCTCCACCACTTCGACATCGCTGGCACCTGCAATCTACCTGTAACTATGGCTTCGGCTGTACAAACTTGAGTTTCGTGGGGTGTAGAAGAAAGGCAAGATGAGCGGTGTGAGAGCAGTGTCTCTGAAGTGGCGTGGAAGATGTGGCATCAAAAACAGGGAAAGAAAAATGACACGGAAGTAGTAACACACACACACACCACACACACACACACACAACAACAGAGAGAGAGAGAGAGAGAGAGAGAGAGAGAGAGAGAGAGAGAGAGAGAGAGGAATATTCATTTTGACATGTAAAGATAATATGGAGAGAAAACGTTGATCTTTAGAAATCAAGGGCCACCCTCCCCCCCACTCCACCATCAAAAAGACGAAAAATCTCTACTATCTCAGTCCTCTGAGAGGTCAGGTTTACGGAACAACCTTTACCTTTTCAGTCTTTGTATCTGTCCATCTAACCCATTCCCGATGAGCAGCAAAGTAGGGATGTGTCAAAGGCTCTGCCGCGCCGTCTTCATCCTGTTCGCAGCAGAACTGTTAGAGATTGAACAACAACGTGTACATCCGGTTTCGCACTAGTGGGAATCCTCAGTTCAACCTGTGACAGATGCCACCCAAGATGAAAGTGTTTAGGCTATTGTGTGAAAGTTTCAAATTACAGATGACTGTTTACATGCGTGCATTCCCTTTAGGACACCAAGACAGATATAACCGACTGCTTCGCGACGGCATGCAGAATAACATTACAACCAGTTTTGGCAGAACAGAGGCAATGTTTTAGCCTCCACCATACAAGCTCTCAGCGCTCCATTGCCACCTCATATTGTCGTCAACAATGCACAGATCAAAACTTGGACAAGCTCCTTTAGTAGTTTAACGCTGTGACTAACAATGAATGTCAAGATGCAGTGGTGACTCTGCGCATTGGCCACCGTTACTGTTGCTAAGACTTTATCAAAATGACGGCATAAAACTCTTCCCGAGATTGTTAAGTACAGAACGGCCTACTTGTAATACTGGGAGACTACTTTCACCGATAAACCTTTGGCTGGAGAACTTCCACCAGCAATGTCTGTGGAAGATGTGCATCATCAAGTGGCGAGACAAATGCCTCCGACCGGTCCGGGAAAAGTGGCACCCCAGCAGTTCAGTGTATGCGCATCAAGTGCCAGCTTCGGTGGTCATGATTTACAACCCCGACGGAAGAAGATGGTTTTGCAAAGATGCTGCTGTTCGGACAGGTAGAACGGGGCATCGTTGCGGGGAAGGCTTTCTAAGAATTACAAGGATACCATGAAGACAGCCAAAGTATGGCCACAAGTTAAAAGTCTTCTGTGTAATATAATATATATATATATAATATATATATATATATATATACATACATCATATATTATATATACATACATTATATATATATATTATATATATATATATTATATATATATATAAGACATTGCCTTTCATAAAACACGACAGAGACAGCAATACGCCATTAAGCACAATACCCACCACCATTACAACCGCCAATACCAGCACAAGAACTGTTGCCGCCAAAACATCATAGACGATATACCCACACCAAAACACACATAAAGCATGAAACACGATCTCTCTATTAACGCCTTCACCCACTCAACTATTTCCTCAGGAAAACAGATGGAACCGGAGGCCATGAAACATGTTATGGGCCAATGACCTCCAGGACTGTTAAGCTAAGGACCACCAACATTATTAGACAGGTGGAAAGCTACTAGCGGGCAAAGACTTACATCTGATTTGGAGTGGGTCCTAAAGGGAACATTTGTCCTTATGTGGATTCTGGCCTTCTTTCTGCCCATCTTGACCCGTTGTTCTGGTTATGACGGTGAAGAATTAGATAAACCCTCCACACACACACACACACACACACACACACACACACACACACACACACACACACACACACACACACACACACACACACACACACACACACGTCCCCGACATTCCAGGTGCGGTTATCCTTGTAGGTCCTATTATCTGGGATGGGTGTTGACTTGAACACTGAATCGATAATTGATAATCTAGATTCTTCAAAACAAACAGGTGAAACTGAAGGTGAGTATTGGGATCTGTTGTGGTTAGCGCTTGTGCAAATGCAAAATGAAAAAAAATCCGAATGTTGATGAAAGATGTTATTTGCGATATGCATAGTTTTCTAGATACGCAGATGTTGCTTCTTCTGTAGATTCTGCGAGTCACCTTTTCTTATAACAATAAACACAACACACACACACACACACACACACACACACACACACACACACACACACACACACACACACACACACACACACACACACACAAAGGGATTCATTTCTTCAAAGAAAATTGTAGCTTGGTATACGATTTCTTTAAAACTTAATTTGCAAACCTTTTAAAACTGAGTTTTCTTTACCAGGTCAGCACGCTACGGGACCATGAAAAAATGTGTGACACCTTCCTGCCACCATGTTTCTTTTTTTCCATCTCCTGTTTCTTATCTGCCAGTTCTGTTTGTCCAACATTTTGCATGCGCTGTCCCTTCGTCTGCTGACCCTTTCCACAACCCTAACGTTGTCCACAGCCATTCACATTCCGTCTCGTCTTCAAAGCAGAAAAAGCCAGAAAAGCACAGAATCTCGGTCGGTGGGTTCCTCTTCCTTTAAATTAATTAAGCCGCATGTTGACCAAGAAAGACAACTCTCCCCTTTTGGACATCGAGGACTGGCGTAGTCCCCACCCAGCATTGACGCACGTATTGAAAATCACGCAAGGGAGAGAATGAGATTACTGTCTTTCGCAGAATGTCGCGTTCGCTGTGAGATCACAAAGGAAAAGGCGTTCTTCCCTTTGGCTGCACTTTGAGAGGGGGTGTTCGTTAAACTTGTCAGGGGGTTGTTTTGCATTTATATTTCATGAAAGCTTTATTCTCACGGATGACAATTTGATAATAAGAGTTGAAGATGGCATACGTCTATACTCTGTCACATGTGTTAGTGAAAACCTATACACAAAAACGCGTTTATGGAGTTATCGCCACTTTAGGACCAATCCTTTCAAACCTCACCATCTCGCCGTTCTACAGAGCGACCTCGCCCATTTCAAGCGTATCTACCAAATATTTGTAATACTAACAAAACTGTTTTTGTATTAAAAACAAACATTTCACCAAGCGGTGTGTCAATGTCCTTGCCAGCATGTAGTAGAATATCTAGCTTCTTTCATGTATGTGTTCTAAAAAGCGTCGTGTACACGAAACATAAGGGTGGGGTGGGAGCGTTAGGCCCTTAACAAATAACTATGAACCACTGTTGCACTGCTTGTATAAAATTAACGGACAGAATTCCTTAACACAACCTGTAAAAGAATTTGTATGTTTGTGTAAGCAGGACCAAGTTGATCCCTATCTCGTTATGTCTCTTAAGAACCCCACACATGTTCGGGCACACTCACACTAGTCACAGTATGAAATAAACAAATCCATGAATAATAAGCAAATGAATCAATGGATAGGTAAATATATCAAAAACAAACGCACAAACAAAAACAACAAAAACTAAGATAGAGGATATCTCTATATCATCAGTTTCCTCGTTACGCCTCATAAGAATCCATACACCTTTGGTCAATTAATATTTTTTCTTAAATAGAAAAGGAAAAGAAAAGAGAGAAGGGAAAGATAGAGGGTAAGCGGAGAGAGAGGAGAGAGAGAGAGAGAGAGGAGAGAGAGAGAGAGAGAGAGAGAGAGAGGAGAGAGAGAGGAGAAAGAAGAGAGAGAGAGAGAGAGAGAGAGAGAGAGAGAGAGAGAGTCAAGCTTATGTTATACACAAGATTATCCTTTTGAATCAGTCCTAACATTTGTTTGCAGTGTTTTTGAAACTTTTTACTTAATCCTTGTTTGATAACAAGTTATGATGAAAACAAAACAAAACAAAAAAACAACAACAACAAACAAACAAACAAACAAACAAAAAAACAAGGAAACGTAACATCAGCTGACTGCGTACATTCTACATAGACTTATAACCTCCATGAAATTGAAGGAAGGACCTGTGGATATACATACGAAGTACATTCAACAACCGAAATATCTTCAGGTGTGTGTGTGTGTGTGTGTGTGTGTGTGTGTGTGTGTGTGTGTGTGTGTGTGTAAAATATCAAGTGTACAGCGGCTCAAAGAGGATACGAAGCATCCGTTTTCTGCTTACTTATGTGTCGGTGTGCAAGCGTCGAGTCATGAATGCGGGCGTACGTGTATGTGATTAGAGCTCAATAGTCTCAGTATTTTTCATTGGGATAAACAACCAGGTTTGCCCTTAAACAATATTATTGCCCAGACTTATGAGATGAGGGTGTTTTTTTAAGAGAGAGAGAGAGAGAGAGAGAGAGAGAGAGAGAGAGAGAGAGAGAGAGAGAGAGAGAGCATAGTTTTACGCTTGCACAATAAGCTGTGATCCAAAGTTTTGAAGTAGGATTTATGGCGTTTACAGAAGAGAAAGTGAGAGGGGGAAGGCGGGGCAGGGCACAGGGGTGGTGAAGCAGTGAATGAGAGAGAGAGAAAAAAGACGTACATGATATTACATTAAAAACAAACTATGAAACAAAACAAAACAAACAAAACAAAACAAAACGAAGACAGGACACACATTTTCACTGAAGTAAAGATCATTATTTTCATTGAAGAAAAGAATCAGTTTAAAGGGAGAAGATTTTTTTCCCGACCATTCAGGTCAATAATACATGCATATGGCTTACAGGATGTTTTACTTGCGTGTTTAATGCCCCTCGTACTTGTACACACGAAGAGGTTCAGTATTTGGACGTTAAACATCCTGTAGGCCATGTCTGTGTTCGTTGGCTTTTGCGGGCTGAATTATAATGATAATAATGAAACACCCAGTATATACACACCCATCAAAGACGTATCATGCAGACTATGAAGCAGCGTAGCACCTACACAGGAAGGGTAAAAACAGCGTGCATACACACACCCAAGAAAGAGAAAACAACATATCTGGAAACGTTAATAGCCAATTTTACCATTGTTTGTGGTATTGAAAGTTTACAGAGATTTGGAAACGGTGACAGATATATATATATATATATATATATATATATATATATATATATATATGAAGAGAGAGAGAGAGAGAGAGAGGAGAGTGAGAGGGGGAGAGAGAGGGGAGGGAGAGAGAGAGAAATCAACGAATAAACGACAGACTTACTGAAACTATTTATTCACAGCGCAAAAATACGCCATCCAAAACCTAGGCCTTTCACATCGTGTGCATGGTCGCAAAAGACAGCTGTTACAAAAAACCCCAAACAGTATCCTGTTACAGGGCCCTATTCACAAGGGACACAGACACAGACACACAGACAACCGTCTAATATCACTTACAGTGAACAGACGTTAAATCAAAGAACGAACGAACGAACGAACACAGACACACACAAAACACAAACACACACACACACACACACACACATACACATACACACACACACACACACACACACACACACACACACACACACACACACACACACACACACACACACACACACACACACACACAAAGCGTACCAGTATTTTTTAGATCAATAATAAAAACACTTTGCATTCATACGTCCTCGAAAATTTTTTTTTTCTACTGGGTAGTTAAGCACGATAAAATGTGTAGTAACTGACCCAGTTGCTTGGAGAAGAGCTAGTTAATGTAAGAGATGTGTAAAATAACTCTTCTTAAATGCTGAGAGAGAGAGAGAGAGAGAGAGAGAGAGAGAGAGGGAGAGAGAGAGAGAGAGAGAGAGAGAAGAGAGAAGAAGAAGAGAAGAAGAGGAAGAAGAAACCAAGTCATTCCCAATGTTGACATTCAGATAAAACAAAAGCAGATCAGTTTTAGTCTATGTGCAGTAGTGGAGTTTGGTCAACATGTCCCTGAGTACACATAAGGTCAAGGTAGCTGCCAGTCGGGCAGCTAGCTCCACCTTGAGCTCGCTAATCCCCGCTGAAAGCCTGTTACCCAACTGTTTGAAGGAAGGGCGTACAATAACACGGAGTATTATTGTGCATGACTGGTCTTATGTTCATGCTACTGCCAACTCTTATCACCCTTCTTTTTCTGATATGTGTTTGGAAAGGTTCTTGTTTGTGTTACTGTTTTTTTAAATTTTTTTTATAGTTCCTTATTGTTTTGTTTTGTATTTGTTGCTTCTGTTGCTGTCTGTGAAAAAGAAGAGAGAGAGAGTATGATGTTTTATAATGTTTGATGTTTGACTGAACTGCATTTTTAAATGTACATAGAAAATGCCAGAGTTAGTTTATGCACACAGCAATTATACTAGACTGGACAACAAGAAAATCTCACGTAAAGTAAGGTTCGCCCTGTCTCTTTTTTTTTAAGTTCTCTCTGTCTCTGTCTTTCTCTTTCTCTCTCGCTCTCTCTGTGTCTCTGTCTCTGTCTCTGTTTGTCTGTCTGTCTGTCTGTCTGTCTCTGTCTTCTTTTCCCATAACGACTCCGGCATATTACTTTCACACGAGGGCTTAGGGTATCCGCACCGCAGTTTTGCATTGACGATTAATTATGTTTGATTGAAATGTGTTTGATTAATCGGAAGGGTTTTACCTGGCATAGATGGGGCAGGGAGTGAGTGAAAGACTTCCGGTGATATAAAAGGAGGATAAAAGCCTTGTCTGCTTGATAAATTGATTGACTGTGTATTTTGAAAATTCAAACCAGTCGTCCAATTTTCCGTATTACGCACGATAAGTATAAACATTATGTTTACTGCATATCTTTGAAATGATGATTTGATAGCATCAGTCTGATGACGTTTGATAAAATTTTCGTATACGTAAACACAGTTGAATAGCGTTCCCATTTTCCAGTTTAACTGCACATGTTTGAATGTTTCAAGAAAAATGGCGTCCAGTCCATCCTCCTGACCCAGTTTAGTGTTGGGAATGATGGAGCATCCAGGGAGAGGAGATGGGTACAACCTCACAATTCTGGTCCTAATAAGAGTCGACACCTCTATCACCTCAATCCCGTTGGACCTCAGAATTATCGAACGCTCTTTATCAGGATGTTTACGCTGCGTCTTATGTATTCTGTAGCTTACTATCGCGATTTTGGATCTGGTCTGATGGAATTTAGCGCATTTAGGAATGACTAGCCCATTGAATCGTTTGCACTTGGAAATATCTGCATTTCAGGCAGTTTGCACTCATGGTACTTCTTCCACAGATTCAAGCATTTACAGTGATCAGTGGCTGAGCAATTAAGCGCTGACGATTTTACAATAGATGACTGCAATTCTTCCTGTCCAAATAAAATTCATTTCGAGTTCGGCATTCATTTTATCATTCACAAGTGTCAGACATACTCAAAATTTTCTTCGTTCGTTCGCTGTCTACACAGTAAGACCACATCTGGCAGTGAGTGAGGCTGTGTGTGTGTGTGGTGTGTGTGTGTGTGTGTGTGTGTGTGTGTGTGTGTGTGTGTGTGTGTGTGTGTGTGTGTGTAGTGTGTGTGTGTGTGTGTGTGTGTGTTGTGTGTGTGTGTGTGTGTGTGTGTGTGTGTGTGTTTTGTTTTCTTTCCTTTTTTGTTTTGCCATTTCTTGTAGTCGGCCATGTCTCCTGTCACTCCACTTGATAGATGTCACATGGCCATAGTATGTATGTCCAGCTGTCTGGTCATCTTGATTGCAAAGGTTGATGAAGGCCTCTGCTATAACATGCAGTTCGTGGGGCTTTCAGCCGGTTGTGGCCAATGCAGAGCCTCACCATGACCACTCGCTGTTCTCTGGACAGAAGGTGGGAGTCGTCTCTTTCTGTCTGTGACTTAAGGAGTGATCCAGTGATGCTTCTCATCTTTCTGTAGCTGACACTGTTGTATTGTTGGTATTCCTTTGCTACTTAGCTCATCTAATGCCTCATTTCCTGGTATCTCACAGTGAGCGGGGATTCATTGGATGACTATTCATCAAGTTCTCCCAGTTTGCTAGAAGGTCTTGTTGGTCTTGTGGAGGACTCGTCATTGGCCATGGCCTTGAGAACAGAAAGGGCATTGCAATCAAAATGAATGGAGATGAAGTAAAGTTAACATATTTTAGGGGAGAGAAGTTGACTTATGTAGGCTTTTTTGTTTGTTTGTTATCGATGATCGTTGTATTTAACGTACTTCCAATGCCAGGATCTTACGTATGAGAGTTGCTAACGGGAAGATACATCAAGCGATCAGCGCTGTAATCCAAGGATTATCACACGTCTCCACTGTCTGTGATCGGGAGCTCAGAACCTCTGTTACATCACTGACAAACAGAGCGATCAGTACTCGGTCAGTACGATGGCCAAACAATCACAATGTAAAAGACCAGTCTAGGGGGGGAGGGGCAGAAGCAAGGATACACATGGATACAGACGGGCATATGAACAGTTTCGCTGGTGATCACTCTCTTGCTTCATCAATAACAGTCAGTATTGCACATGCGTAATATATTTCGAAGCTGCAAAACCGTAGTTTGTTGGGCTTACACGGTTTTTGAACCCTCTGCAGAGCAGTTTGCGTCCGGTAGTGGTTACAGCGCATGTAACTGTTCCCCGTCGGCTATATCACCTGAGGTGGGTGTCAACGTAAAAACTGAACCAAATCAATCAGGATGTTACCTGTCTGTCTTTACATGTCTTTGCGTTGATCAAGTGCGACTGTGATCACAAGAGAAATCGTGTAGTTACCGATCACATTTTGTATGTGTCTCTGGTAAGTACCAAGTTGTCCCGTTAGTCTCGTGTCCATCAGCGCCTCTGCTCATTGTAGGGGGTCTTAGAAGCCGGAGGAAATCTTATCTGCCTTCATAGGTAAACTTTGTAAGCTGCCCAGTTGGCAGTGCCCGTGTGTAGTAGCTGAAACGTGACCTTTCACCCTTTTGGGTCTTTTCAGATACTTGAATATTGGTCAGAAACGTGACAGTCTCTTTATAACTTTTGTTTATTGCATGAAACGTGACTCTTCTTGTGTAAGTTTTTCTGTTATTGGCTGAAATGTAATCTTCCTTCCATATTAGAATAAGTTTGTCTCTGTCCTTATGGGTGTGTGTTGCTGTTCCAAGGAAAATCTATCTCTCGTTGATTCAGCCCTCATAGCTTCTGACGCTTCAAATTTCGTGGCCCTGTTGTCTGTGGATGGGGACATGTCGGTGGTATCTGTGGGCGGTGGATTGCCTTTGGTTGTCTCTAATTCCCTTGCCATTCAGCCTGGGCCCTAATCGCTTTTGTACCACCCGTGTCCACGCTTCTTTAGAGGTCTCCGTCGCGGACGACAAGGCGGGCTGTGATAAATGATGTTTGTCAAACGGGGTGGCCGGTGCTCGGTTGGTGGTGAGGGGTGGCAGTGAAAGAGGGTAGCGGCCCTGACCTTATTCAACCCCGTGGTGCATGTTAAGCTAAGGCGTGTATGTGTGACGATGATGAGAGAGTTGGAAGAGACACGGCAGTTTGTTTTTCACTTGAAGTCTAACGCTTTGTGCCCATTCTCAGGGCGAAGGAACGAGCGTTTTATAACGTGGTCATTCATTGCACATCGCGATGGATTGCTTCTGATTGAAATGAAAAGACTCCCTTCTGTTCTTTGGATTACAGGATCTAGTCTGTATTTCTCTTTTCTGTCTGCTTTGTTTCTCTCCGTCCCTCAGTTCTTCTTCCTTTGTTTCTCGTAAACCTCTCTCTCTCTCCCCCTCTCTCTCTCGCTCTCTCTCTTTTTCTCCTCTCTTTCTCTGTCTGTCTGTCTCTCTGTCTCTGTCTCTCTCGCTGTCTCTCTCTCTTCTCTCTCTATTTCTCTGTCTGTCAGTCAGTCAGTCTGTCTGTCTGTCTGTCTCTCATGTGTTGTACGGTCGAAGCATATACGGATATAGAACTAAACATATATGTATACTAATAGTACTTGGTTGCAAGAAACCTCCAAGGAAGTTAGATAGCAGAAGGACCTTCAAATCAGTGTTGCGGCCGTAAACTCCTTAACCGGTAAGGGGGCCAGGTGGCATCCAGGTCATGACTCCAAGGCAGTGGGGTGTCTTAAGGCCAAGTCACCCTTGTGACGGATGTCCTGACTACTTAGATATTGGACACCTGCTGTACGTAGGGACGTTTTAAGCCTTATGATATTCACTGTTTTCCTCCTCTCTTATATCCAGTTGGATTTCTTTTCAGATGCTTCTGCCAGTGCCTTTAGGGCTATCGTCTTATCTTCCTAGAAATCGATAACTGTTTCACGAGGTCATAGGCAAATGTACCTACTAACTCCTTGCTCCAATCCTTATGGCGAGGACTTTCGCTTGAAGCCGGATTTCGTCAAGTCTTGCAAATTTTCTGTCTTGTTAACAAAATTAATATGACACACCTGAGGGTGCCGGATGGACCTATGGCACCAATGCCTCTCCGGACAGTCGCCTCCCAAGCTCCCGACGCCACATACCCGCCATCC
>CM060311.1:43562691-43590191 GCA_030674185.1 Monoplex corrugatus
CATTTTGTAGGATCTGCATAGTTTTTCGTTGTTGTTGTTTTGTTTTTGAGATGGTACCAATGTTTCTCTGAATGATGATGGCTCTTGTTTTTCTTTTCATGGTAGATTCTCGGCCACTTCCTCTAGCTGTTCCTTTTTGATTAAGACAATCAGTGACATCATTACTTAAATTTTGTTCGTGAAGGTAACATTTTAAGCGACTAAGGACTTCCAACTTTCCAAAATGTATAACGTTTGTTTGGTGGCATTTATGTGAAGTTTGTCGGCAAGTTTTGGGCAGTAGATGCACGTGAAATTGTGTAGGTTATTGCTTTGTACCAGTGGGGGTTCCTACTCTGTTTTGCACTTTTTGGAGCAAAATCATAGTCAGTCAGGCTTGCCTTTCATTTCGGGTAGTGGTTTATGTCCTAATTGTCCAACCCCTTTCAGTCAGTCGTGGTAAATGAGTCTGGTTAAACTTGCATATGGTGAACCCAAAGGCCCTGCACATGGGCCAGTCCTCTTCACTCTACACCTCACTACTTGCCAATGTCATCAGTCAGCACATTAAACATTATTTCTGTGCAATGATTCCTAGCACTACAACAGTGCATTTCCTGCAAATCTTTCAGCTCTTCTTTCCGAAGCTCTGACTGTTGGGCTGAGAAAAGAAGAACTGAATGATGAGATGAAGAAGAAAGAAGATGAATGAGAAGGAACTGAATGATGAGATGAACAAAGAAGAACTGAATGATGAGATGAGAAAAGAAGAACTGAATGATGAATGAACAAAGATGAACTGAATGATGCAGAATAAGCAAGTTGAAGGTGTCAGACTGAAGCAATGCGTTGGACAAAGTCTCGCTTTCCATCGTAGAAGTTAGTTCTAGCGATCTAGTTGACATGAGTATTGTACTTTCTGATTCAGTCAAGAACCTTGGCGTTATTCTCGATCCTCAGCTGTCTGTACAGAAATCAACACCCAAATATGTCAAGTCTTGTTACTGTCAACTGTGACATTTCAATTCTGTTCGCTGTTGTCATTCAATTTCCGCAGCATTTAAACTGGCGACTTCTCTTGTCTGGCATCGATTATTGTCATTCTCTGCTCTCTGGTTTGCTCTTCTAGTTGCATGCCTTCATGTATTCAGAATTCCACTGCCCATCTTGCCTTTCATAAAAGAGGGGCATGATCATGATTATGCTTTATTGGCCCCCCCCCCCCACCCGGTTGTCCATTTCTCAAAGAATTACATACAAAATCAATACATTATGCTACAAATGTATCAGTGGTACTGTACCTGTTATCTTCGTGGCTTGCTTCCGAATGTACACCCTGCCCGACCTCTCCTTCTGTTTCTGATACTGCTTGTTTACAAATTCCTCAATACAGATGTTCGACAGTCAGTTGCTTCTCTTTGTCTGTGTCTGGTCCGTACAGCTGGAACGATCATCTCCCGTCTAATCGACAGTCACAAACTCTGTCTTCCTTCAAGTCTTTGAAGACATACCTTTTTCTCAGCAGTAATTTCTCCCTCTGCATGTCCACCCTTTTGCCCCACTCCCCTCCTGTCCTCCTCCTCCCGGTTTGCGTGTGCTTTGTACCCTGGAATTTTGGTCGTTGTTGGGTGATTGATGAACGACGAGAGCGCGCGTTTTAGTTTGATTCTTCGGCGCCTTACAAATGTCATTCTTCTGCGTCTTCTTTCATCACCCAGTGAAGTTAACCATTTTAGTGCGTGAGAGACTGCTTCAATTTCCGTTGTTAGACTGTAGGTTGTGATATCATATGTAATATTTTCTTCATCAAAAATATTTCCGTTCTGCTTGACAGTGAAGCTCCATCCAGATTTGTTATTGGTGACTGAGCCATCTGTGTATATGATTACATGTTTGGGTTGCAGCACAGTTTTTCCACGAGTAGTTCAATTTCCGCATCAGCTTTCCCTTCTGGCCATTCACGACAGTCTTCCCAGGTTTTTTGATGTGACGGTTTTGTACAGGTTTTTGATACGGTTTGGGTTTTTTCTCCTCCATTCTTTTGTCTCCTTGAGTTCTGTCAGTTGACACACGTGCTAAATGGGTTCTTTTGGTTGTCCCATCCATGATTTTCCTCGTTGGAGCCGACACAGTCTTCAGTAACCCCCACACCATCAACTGCAGTTCAGTGGGAAATGAATAGCTTTCAAAAAGTGAATTATTTTAGCGACAGTTACCTCTCTATGATTCCTCTTCTCATGCTTTTACTGTAACACCCCGCCCCCGCCTCAACCCGCATGCTGACTCTGAAGATCTATTTTTAGGTAAAGTTTTAGATTCAACAGTGTGCACGAGCAGCTTGTATTGTGGGACAGTAAGTGCTCTAATTAGAGTGCACTATTTGCTGGAAGTGACAGGAAAGCTTACATACATTATTGTTGGTCTCAATTGTGCCTTTTTTCTTTCAAATACCTGCGGTTCTTATCTTGCTAATTTATAACTCGCGGCTGGGGTGCTGGGCTTATCAGAGCTAAAAGCATCGATAAGTCGAATTATATGCAGACAACCCAATGTACCCATTTTGAAACGATTAAGCCACCACAGGCATACTGGCGCCAGAAGGATAAACTGACTCTTATCCAAACATTTTCAGGTATCCCTGTGAAAATTCATCTTATCCCATGCTCAGGCTTAGTAGTCCACTTAACAGCACCGTTAATGATACGGTGGGTGTGAGTGTTTGCCGTAAAGTGAGGGCATTGAATTGCCAGCGGATCAAGTCTTGACACCGTTTTAGGGGGCGTTATATTTATTGTGGTCACCAGTCTGCTCTGATAAACAGCGTTGTCTGGCTGTTGTTAAGTATACAGAGGGTACACAAGGTCATGGGCCATTCAGTGGTGGAAGGCTTTCTGTTTTGCTTGTCTGAGATGGTATGCTATTACGTTGCTGTTGACGAACAATGAATGAATGGATGATTGCGTAAAAGCGCTCTCTCTCTTCTCTTTCTTCTCGCTCTCTATCTCTCTGTCTGTCTGTCTGTCTGTCTGTATGTCTGTCTCTCTCAAGGGACGCACGCACCCGCCCGCACGCACGCACTCACGCACTCACGCACATGCATTCACACTCAGAGAATTCCTATCCCGCCCATGTAACACATACACGTTTATCCTTTCACCCAGACATCATTCGGATCAAACCTCAGCAGACCACCTGCACACCACCCTTTCTCAGTCACAAGCCTACATACTACTTCTCATCCCTTTATCTCACACAATATAACCCTCGCACTGCCCCCCCCCCCCGCCCCACCACCACCACCAACAACACTCCACTGCACACACATCACTCATATCAACCAACCATTCGCCACACCACAGACTTGAATGAACGTCTCTGCCCACACAGCACAGGTAGATGAAAGAAAACCCAGCTATGATAGATAGGCTTACTGATGTGACGTGATTTTGTCTATAACTTATTATAAGACACATAAAATATCCATTCTGAACCAGATTATCAATGTCCGATTCTTCACTAATCCAGCAATGATAATACAAGCTCCGCCGCCAAACTTCGATCAGGGGTGTCGTTAGACAGAATCATTCTCTCATTTTCTTTTGGAGACGGGTTCGTTAGTTCGGTAGTACATTATGAGCTTAAGCAGTTCCATTGACACTGTGCTGCCCTGCAGATGAGTATTATGAGGAGCTTCTGTTTAAGGCAACAGTTGACATACGGGTAGCAGTAGTATCTGTTGTTCTGCATGACTGCACTGACCTAGTAAACCCTCCACCCTAATGACTGTATCAGATTGCATGTGTGCGCGCGTGTGTGTGGTAGTATACATGCATGTATATTTGCTTTGTATGCATGTGTGTGTGTATGTGTGTGTGTGTGTGTGTGTGTGTGTGTGTGTGTGTGTGTGTGTGTGTGTGTGTGTGGTGGTGGTGTGTGTGTGTGTGTGTGTGTGTGTGTGTGTGTGTGTTGTGTGAAGACTTTATTTATCAGGTGATTATAGATTTTTCTTCTTTGGATTTTGTTGTTGTTGTTGACAAGTATCACTACCACCTATGTTTAATCTTATGCTGTGATCTGTTGTTATATCTGATGACCTGTATTTATTCTGCATTAATGTATTTATTGTATATCCATGTGTAAACTGCATTGGTATTCAGACAGGACAACCCTTCCCACCACCCCACCCAATTTTTATCTATCATATCTTTGTAAACTGCAACGAACATTCTTTGACATGAACTGTTTGCGCTATACAGATGGAATTATTGTTACTGTTATTGTTATACTATTGTTATTATTATTATTACTATTATTAATTACTGGTTCGATAAGTCGTGAGTGGGTAGGACACGGGTCTTCCATTCGGAATCTGCTTGGGTGCCTGCTGGTGGACCAAAGTTTGGGTATGCACTGGTGAACAAAGGCGTGGGTACCTAGTAGTAGGCCAAAGCTTGGGTACGTACTGGTGGGCCAAAACTTGGGTACTTACTGGCGGGCCAAAATTTGGGTATTTACTGGTGGGCCAAAGCTTTGGTAGCTGCTCGTGGACAAAGGCTTGGGTACCTCGTGTTGAGTAAAGGAATGAGTACCTCCTGGTGAGTAGGGAAACGGCATGGCTACCTCCTGGTAGGTAAAGGCATGGGTACCTCCTGGTAGGTAAAGGCATGGGTACCTCCTGGTAGGTAAAGGCATGGCTACCTCCTGGTAGGTAAAGGCATGGATACCTCCTGGTAGGTAAAGGCATGGGTACCTCTTGGTAGATAAACGCATGAGTACCTCCTGGTGAGTAGGGAAACGGCATGGCTACCTTCTGGTAGGTAAAGGCATGGGTACCTCCTGGTAGGTAAAGGCATGGGTACCTCCTGGTGAGTAGGGAAACGGCATGGCTACCTTCTGGTAGGTAAAGGCATGGGTACCTCCTGGTGAGTAGGGAAACGGCATGGCTACCTCCTGGTAGGTAAAGGCATGGCTACCTCCTGGTAGGTAAAGGCATGGGTACCTCCTGGTGAGTAGGGAAACGGCATGGATACCTTCTGGTAGGTAAAGGCATGGGTACCTCCTGGTAGGTAAAGGCATGGATACCTCCTGGTGAGTAGGGAAACGGCACGGCTACCTTCTGGTAGGTAAAGGCATGGCTACCTCCTGGTGGGTAAAGGCATGGATACCTCCTGGTGGGTAAAGGCATGAGTACCTCCTGGTAGGTAAAGGCATGGATACCTCCTGGTAGGTAAAGGCATGGGTACCTCCTGGTAGGTAAAGGCATGGGTACCTCCTGGTAGGTAAAGGCTTGGTTACCTCCTGGTGGGTGAAGGCATGAGTACCTCCTGGTGCAGGGCTGAGATTTAGCAAGCCAGGCTAAGGAGCCAGCCGGGCTCCTAACCTGGGAAGTTGAGGTTGCCAGAAAATTTTTCAGGTTGCCAGACCCTTTGATTGAAAATGCGGTCCTATTTTAAATTGTATAACTATTGCAGCTAATAAACAAGATAACTTTCAACAACAACACTGTTTCATTTTGGAAAACAACTTTATTTTCAGTTTTCATTGATATGCCAGGTATATCAAAACTAACAGTAATACTGCAAGTAAAAAGAGATTCATGATTCAAAGGTTCATCATGAATGGTATTTGACTAGATACAAGCGTCATGACAAGGTTTGTCCCTGTTTTGTATCTGAAGCACTGACTATTCATTCTACAGTCTGCCAAGGGCCAGATCATCAACATCATCGTTCTCCTCAATGTTGAAAAACCTGAAGCAGCTTGGGTCTGCTTTCTTCAGGCCAGCAAAGTCATCATCTAACCCAGCACTCAGACTCTCCAACAGCTCATCTTCATCATCACTTTCTTCAACTTCTCTGTCTTCCTCTCCCTCTTCTTGTCTCCCTCCCTCATCTCCCCCAGACTGAGACATTTCTCTGATCTCATCCTCTTCCATCTCTCTCTCTTTGCCCTCAGCAGCACTCTTGGTTGTCTTATTGGCCTTGCTCTCCATGGTGAAGCCTCTTTCTTCTGCTACCTGACGCCATCCACAGCTCCACTGTGTCTGTCCTCCTCCATCCAGGCACCCACTTTCGATCTCTCTTCTCTTCTTCATATTCCTTCTTCTGCCTCTTTATTTCTTCTTCTGATTTTTTTTTCTTTGCTGGAGGCTCAGAGACACCGATTAAAAAACGGTGCATGATTGCCGAAAGAACAGCGAAAATAGATCTATCTACGGCAAGTCTCGCGTGACTCATGAGTCATCGGGAAAGCCCGGTGCTGACTCTAGCAGTGACGAAAGATGGCACGGGAAGCTGAAGCGTTGTACGTGTGTCGGATCAGGCGGGAGGCGTGTGTTTTGTTTTACAGCGCGTGTAAAGAGTCTGTGTACAGGTACGGAATCTCTACCACTGGCGGTAATTTTCAGGTCGCCAACCGGGCGAATGGTACCGTAAATCGAGTTTGCCAGACTCCATTTTTAGGGGCCATTGGCGAGTTGGCAAGCGTTAAAGCTCAGCCCTGCTGGTGGGTAAAGGCATGGATACCTCCTGGTAGGTAAAGGCATGGCTACCTCCTGGTGGGTAAAGGCATGGCTACCTCCTGGTAGGTAAAGGCATGGATACCTCCTGGTAGATAAAGGCATGGGTACCTCCTGGTGGGTAAAGGCATAAGTACCTCCTGGTAGGTAAAGGCATGGCTACCTCCTGGTAGGTAAAGGCATGGGTACCTCGTGGTGAGTAGGGAAACGGCATGGATACCTTCTGGTGGGTAAAGGCATGTGTACCTCCTGGTAGGTAAAGGCATGGATACCTCTTGGTAGGTAAAGGCATGGGTACATCCTGGTAGGTAAAGGCATGGCTACCTTCTGGTAGGTAAAGGCATGAGTACCTCCTGGTAGGTAAAGGCATGAGTACCTCCTGGTAGGTAAAGGCATGAGTACCTCCTGGTAGGTAAAGGCATGGATACATCTTGGTAGGTAAAGGCATGGATACCTCGTGGTAGGTAAAGGCATGGGTACCTCCTGGTTGGTAAAGCATGGATACCTCTTGGTAGGTAAAAGCATGGATACCTCGTGGTAGGTAAAGGCATGGGTACCTCCTGGTAGGTAAAGGCATGGATACCTCCTGGTAGGTAAAGGCATGGATACCTCGTGGATAGGTAAAGGCATGGGTACCTCCTGGTAGGTAAAGGCTTGGTTACCTTCTTGTGGGTAAAGGTTTGGGTACCTCCTGGTGGGCAAAGGTTTGGGTACTTCTTGGTAGGCAAAGTTTTCCGATCTTCCAGTCCCAGGTCAGTACACGTATATGTGCAAACTCCCTTGTGTGTCAGTTACACGCATGCGGAACATCATCTACATTCTGTAAGCCATGTTAGAGTTCAGTGGCTTATGGAAACAAGAAACAACCACCACTGATGCATGCATATCCCTGAAAATGGAATATGACAACGCAAATGGTTGAATGAAAAAAGGCAATATACGTAAAAGCCCACTCCCGTAATTGAGTGCACATGGTAGCAGACTTTGAAGCCCCCACCTCCCATGTGTTTATTTTGATTCTTTCATCACATAACATTTGTGGTGTGGCGTATATATAATGGAATCATCCACATGCCATGACACTTGTTGAGGAAACTGACGTTCAGAACTGACACGACATCAGTTTAAAGGAACAGGAGGCAACTGCATTCATCTCTCTGTACATGCCGACCCACATGTATGTCGTTGTTGTAGTTACTATGCGTGTGTTTTAACGATCCGATATTTTAGGATGCGTTTGCACGTTATTTTGTTCACATTTGAAGGAAGTATGTTGCTGCACAGTAACATTGTGAGGCAGTATGTTGCTGCACAGTAACATTGTGAGGCAGTATGTTGCTGCACAGTAACATTGTGAAGGCAGTATGTTGCTGCACAGTAACATTGTGAAGGCAGTATGTTGCTGCACAGTAACATTGTGAAGGCAGTGAGTTGCTGCACAGTAACATTGTGAAGGCAGTATGTTGCTGCACAGTAACATTGTGAAGGCAGTGTGTTGCTGCACAGTAACATGTGAAGGCAGTATGTTGCTGCACAGTACATGTGAGGCAGTGTGTTGTGCTGCACAGTAACATTGTGAAGGCGTATTTGCTGCACAGTACATTGTGAAGGCAGTGTGTTGCTGCACAGTAACATTGTGAAGGCAGTATGTTGCTGCACAGTAACATTGTGAAGGCAGTATGTTGCTGCACAGTAACATTGTGAAGGCAGTATGTTGCTGCACAGTAATACCATTGTGAAGACAGTATTGCAGTAGCAGAGGAAATAATCGTCTAATCGTCTACACACACCCCTCCACACACACGCGTCGGCTCGCGCGTACACACCCCTAATCCTCGCCATTCAACCGCTATTCAAGTCCTTCTTCTCACAGCTGTGCGACCTTTGGTCGAGGACCATTACACATTATTTCCTTTCCACCTTTCACAAGTAGCTGCTGACAGGCTGTTAAATGTCCATCCACAATGAAGTGTGAATGTCTGCTGGAGTTGAGCGCGTAGAGAGACGGGGGTTCCAAAGATGAAGAGGTTTGTTGACTGGACCGGCTACTGTGTTGAGGTGACACTTGTGGAGAACAATGTGAAGGAGTTACCTATTGTCCTTCCTGGAATTTTGCTTCTTTTGTTGGTCATGTCGGACTGTAATCAGCTGTGAGTCCTTTCCACTTTCTTTTTTGTACCTTGTCAGTCTTCTTCAAAAACTTGTCATATCGATCGGAGGGTTGTGTGAGTGAGAATGAGTGCGTGTGTATTAATAAAGAAATTTGTGTGGAAGTTTGACCTTTAGGTGTTGTGTTGTTGTATGAATGTAAGTAGGACTGTCTCTCTATCTATCATTCTGTAAGTTTAGGCCTTAACGAGTCTAACATGCACTAAAATCCGCAAGTACTGAGAAGGAATTTGTCAACTTGTATGTAGCGTTAGAGACAGCCAAGGGTCAGAGTAAATCACAGGATGTTACAGTTGTAATCTGAGATTTTGATACTTGGATACTTAAGTGGGACAGGAAAAAGTAAATGACATAGCTGGACCTCATGGCTTGGACACACAAAATGAAAGGGGAAAGAAACGTGTTGAGTGGGCACTATTTAATGAATTCATAATAGGAAACACTTGGCTTGAGCAGCCTAACAGAGGAAAATGGACACAAATGAATCCCAGAGAACGTACAATAATTCAAATTGATTACATTCTGATAACTAAGATATTTGGAAATTCTTTACTGATATAAAAAATCTTGCCACACGCAGACCGCAACAGTGAACATAATCCTGTATTGGGAAAATTCAGGCTGAAACTAAGAAGAAGAAAATCCGAAAATAACATCAAATTGAATCTTGGATTCTTAAAGCCAGATGAATCAACTTCTGCAAAATTTAGGGTATCTGTTCCAAACAAATTCAGTGCTCAGGAAAATATTGGGGACAGTGAGGAACAATGGACAAATTTGAAAAACATAGTAAATGAAGTTTGCGAAGAAATCCGTAGATCAGAAAGAAAAGCAAAGAATTGGACAACAAAAGAAATTATAAGCTTGATGGATGAATGTACGAAGGTAAAGGGGAAAGAGGAAGAATACAAAATGTAAAGGAAATCAGGAACAAATGCCATGAAGTTAAGCAAGCTTAGCCAGAAACAAAGTGCATAAAAATAGAAGACCAACACAAGACAGATCCTAAGTTTATGTGCAGACATATTGAGGGAATTTGCTCACGAGAAAAAGACACGCACATTAACTAGATGAAATAAAAAGGTGGTACGATGATTATGGAAAAAGACAAAACATTTCTTTTTGACGATGACAGAAAGGAGGAACACATCATTAGAAAGAAAGCTGAAGGACCACCAGTAATGAAAGATGAAAGATGAAATTCGAGCAGTGATGAAAAAGATGAAACACGGAACAGCCCCAGGACCAAACAATACTATTGTAGAAGTGATTGAGACTCTAAATGAATTTGATATTAGAAAAGTAACGGTCCTTCGAAATTCATGACACTGGAAAAATCCCCTCAGATATGTCAAAGTCAATTTTCATGGCACTTCCAAAGGAAGCAAGGGCTATGGGATGCTAACTCCATCGTACAATCAGCCTGATAAGTCATGTGACAAAGATTATATTAAAAGTAATCATGAGGAGGACAAGGAATAGAATCAAAACAAGAATAGAAGAACAATGCGGATTTGTTGAAGGTAAAGGAAGTGTTAATGCCCTATATATATATATATATGTGTGTGTGTGTGTGTGTATGTTCTAAGAATTATCATAGAAAGGCCAGTCGAGTCGAATAAGGATCTACATTCATGTTTAGTCCATTATATCAAGGCATTTATCGGGTAAAACGCGAACATTGATCAACCCACTGGAAAAGCTCAATACTGATGGAAAAGATCTAAGAAGAATAAGAAAAATGTATTTGGAACAAACAACAGCAAAGAAAGCAGAAAATGGGATATGCTGTGTTCAAAGTATCAAAAGAGGGGTTAGGCAAGGATGTGTTCTGTCACCAGATTTGTTTTCACTTTATAGCAAAACCATCATGAGAAAGCTAGAAGAATGGTCTGGGATAAAGGTTGGAGAAAAAATGATAAACACTAAAACAGTCGTCGTTATGCAAATGGCACCGTTCTAATTGCAGAAAATGAAAAAGACCTACACAATCTTGTGAATATGATAGAAATAGAAAGCAGAAGTAAAGGGCTGGAGCTAACTAATAAGACCGAAGTCATGATAATCAGTAAAAAAAACAACAACAACAAGAATTTCCCTCATGTAAAATAACAGCAAATGGCATAACATTGAGATAAGTTGATAAGTTTGATATCTGGGAACAATCATCTCTCCAGGCGGCAGATACACATTGGAAATATCCAGCAGAATTGGCCAAGCTAAAACAGTATTCCAGAAAGTGAAAAGCGATTTTTTCAACAAATGCCTATCAATTAACATCAGGAAGAGAGTTCCTCCCTGTTATATAAAACCTGTACTGTTGTACGGATGCGAGACCTGGACAATTAACAAGTAAATATCGAGGCAGCTGAAACGTATTTTGTAAGAAGAATGGTAAAGAGTTCCATGAACAGCAAAGGAAATAAACAAATCAATTTTGAGGGAAGAAACAAAAGGGACATTAATGAAGAAGAATAGGAAAAGACAAGCAACATTTATAGGACCTTTTATGAGGCAAGAGAAACTTGAACACCAGTTCGCAATAGGAAAGCTAGAGGGAAGAACACCGAGTAGACCCAAGGAGAAAATAATTCGCGAGTTTTGAGGAGTGGATTCAGAGGACAGAAAGGGTAGAAGATATACTTGCAGCGACAAAAGATAGATTTGTATGGAGGGCCTTGACCGCAGCGCCATGCGGGAAGGCACATTCAGATGGTGATGAAAATTGACAATTTCAACAAAATTGTATCCCAAAGTATTTGAACGTATTTAGAATTTCAGTTTTTTGGTCCATAATGAAAGACAAAATATGTACTGTTTCATCCATTAAAAACCATCATCTTGGTTTTATTTTCATTAACTTCAAGTTTCCAACAAGTACAATAACCATGTAGAATAACTGACATTTTTTTTGTAACCCTTCCTTCGAATCTGATGATAAAAGCGTATCATTAGCATAAAGCAATTATAATAACTGAGTATGAAGAATCAGATTTACATTAGGTACACAAAAGTCAATATTACTTGGTAAAAAAAAAGAATGATTGTCTAACAAATATCGCTCAAGACCATTTAAACACAGAGAGAATAGAACAGGTGAAAGACTGTCACGTTTTCTAACTCCTCTGTAACTGCCAAAGAAACTTTACTTTGTGCTGTTTACAAAAACAAGATTTAAATTGACTGTACATACTGACAGTAAGTTTTAAAAATTTGCATCGATACCTTCCTTAAAGAGTTTAGACCGTAGGCCTTGTTTCCAAATGGAATCAAAAGTTATATGTTGTAATCAACAAAGGCATAATACAGTTTTCTTTATTTTGTGTACGGAAAATATTAATCAAAGATTGCAAAAGAAAAGCATGGTCTAGTGTGGAATGTGATTTTACACACACACACACACACACACACACACACACACACACACACACACACACACACACACACACACACACACCACACACACACGCGGCCGTCTCTCTCTCTCTCATCGTCCTCCTCTTTCCCACTACTTGTGGCATTTTTGGCTGACCGTTAGCAGCATTGTTTGTGAAGTAGGTGGTTGAGTAGTGTCACTACACTTCTGCAGGTGTCTGTCTTATTGTACACACGCACCTGGATCAACCTCCAGATTAGTTTAACGTTCCGAGTATTTGCCCTAGTGTTTTTCCGCTATGATTTGAATGTTTTTCTCCTGTTTTGCTCATTCTGTTGTGGGGCACAAGGTGAGAGAAAGGCTCAAGTTGGTATAGAGCAAGTCTCTAGCTCTTGTCACACAATGATTTCTCTCTCTCTCTCTGTCCCCCCCTCCCCTGTCCGTCTGTCCCGTCGTCCGTCCGTCTTTCTCTTAGGATGTTAATTGATCGACGGATTTCTGCTTTGTATTTGTATTTCTAGCAATATGTATAACAACAAGATCGAACATGTTTTAGCCAATAACATCTACCGTTGAAAATAAGTATTGTCATTCGATCTGTCTGTTGCCTGTCAGTCAGTCTGTCTTCTCTTTTGTTCTGTCCTCTCTGTCTCTCTCTGTTCTCTCCTCCTCTTTGTTTTTGTCTTCGTGCACTTTAAACGATAGTAGTCCGGTGATGAAACGACTCCAGACGTGGATAAAAGACCCGAGTCCGGTGAAATGACCCCACTGGTGATGAAAACACACCACCCCAGTACGGTGGTGAAAACGACCCCCCCCAGTCCGGTGGTGAAAAGACCCACCAACCAGTGTGAAAACGACCACCAGACCGGTGGTGAAAACGACCCCCCCCCCCCCCAGTCCGGTGGTGAAAACGACCCCCAGACGCGCGGTGGAAAACGACCCCCCCCCCCAGTCCGGTGGTGAAAATGACCCCCCCCACCCCGGACCGGGTGGTGAAAAACGACCCCCCCCCCCCAGTCCGGTGGTGAAAACGACCCCCCCCAGACCGGGGTGAAAACGACCCCCCCCCCCCCCCGTCCGGTGGTGAAAACGAAACCCCCCTCCCCCAGACCGGTGGTGAAAACGACCCTCCAGTCCAGTGGTGAAAACGACCCCCCACCTACACCCTCCGACCGGTGGTGAAAACACCCCCCCCCCCCCCCGTGAACCGACCCGGGTGGTGAAAACGACCCCCCCCCCCCCCCCGACCGGTGGTGAAAACGACCCAGACCGGTGGTGAAAACGACCCCCCAGACTGGTGGTGAAAACGATCCCCAGTCGGATGGTGAAAACAACCCCCAGGGAAGCGAGAAAGACTTGAGTTCGATTCCCGTTTGGACAGGGATTATTTTCTCTCCCACTCCACTCCAACAGACCTTGAGTGGTGGTCTGGTTGCTAGTCTTTCAGATAAGACAGTAAAAACGTTCACTTAACACACGTAATAGTACCCACGATTTCCTGAATAAATACGCTCTGCTAGGATATTAAGTTAGAATATATGTGTAAAAAAACGAAAGAAATGGGTAGTCTGGCGACGTGTTTTACGTAGGAGAGCAATTGACTGGAAGGAATCTCGCGTGGAAAAAAATCGTTTTGGGGGAGGGAGAAGGGGAAGGGGAGGGATTGCAACCATTGCTGTTAAAGGGTTCGAATTTATCCAAGAGCGAATGGTTGAAAGAAAAAAAGTGAGAGAATGGGGCAGAGATTTGGAGTGGCCCAGCGCAGGGCTCTTCTCATATAGAATGACAATATCTCTGTGTTTGTTTCTCTCTCTCTCTCTTTCTCTCTCTCTCACTCTCTCTCTCTCTCTCGCGCGTTCTCTGTCTCTCTATCTGTCTGTCTGTCTGTCTGTCTATCTCTCTCTCTCTCGCTCTGTCTGTCTGTCTCTTCCCTCTCCGTTTTGTGATTTTAAATGCTCATTTTTTTTAAAAGCTCCAGTTGTAACTGGAAAGGAGAAGGGGTTATAAGAAGCAGTATTCCTGTAACATTTATTTCCAGAGAATCCAACAATAGCATCGGTATCTCACAGTGCAACCAAAACGTGTTAAGGCTTCTTTGAGCAACATTCTGATAGCTAGTCCTCATATACTCTGAGAGTGGTAGGACTTTAAATTCAACAAAACAAACAGTAAGATATCGGGAGCAAGGGTGAGGCTTATTTTCCCCCAAGGCATCTAACGTAGCCTCTAAGTTTAATCCATAGTATTCTTCTCTATTCTTTTTATGGTCTATTCACATAATATGCGTGCTGTTAAGACGAGTATTGTTTTCTTCTTTTCATGTTTTTCACAATGGTTAAGAGTAAGATTCTTTGTTTTGTTTTGTTTTTCAGAATTTAATGTCCGTAGAGGTGATCTATTTCAAAAAAGGTTATTGGATGGTGGCTTGCCTCAAATGGATGCTGCTTACAGTGATTCAGTTGTGATTTTTTCCCACTGCCTCTCACATCACATGCACTATATAATGAAATTTCATGAAAACAACATATTTCTAAATATTAACGTAATAATGACAACAACAACAACAATAATAATAGTAATAATAATAATAATAAAGATAACAATAATGAAGATAATAATGATAACAATAACAATAATAATAATAACTCATTTTCTTAATACAACTCGCAGCATACTCGTCATTATTTTATTGGTCAAGAAAAAACCAACCCAACTTCAACTACTACCAAAGCCGAAACAGGGGATCGGAAGACACGGATAAACGCTACCCTCATCCTTCACCCGTTTTGGACGACGGATTATTTATTTTTCAAAACTTATTTGTTGCACCAATCGTATTTCATGGTCCAAGAGGGGTGACAGTATCGGTCGTCGGTCATTCTTTTACTGTCCAGACCCCTCGGCCACAAGCCACCCCTGCTTAATTAAAGGTTATTCTGTGGTAGTGATGACTTTTATTTTGTGCCACTGGGAAAGAGGGGTTGAGGTTGGGGGTGGAATATACAAATGAGAAAATACTGACAGACTTCTCTAAGACTGTATTTTATCTGTGTTAGTTGTCACGTCTTGTCTTTTTTTTTAATGTAATTTTTGTTTGCTGGTGTTTGTTTGTTTGTTTGTGATCTTACGCTTGACAAAGGCCAGTTGGCCGAAAATTTGCGGTCTTGTCTTGTATGAAATACGCGTTCTTATTCTTTTTTCGTGTTTTTTTTTCTGGTTCCTGTTTGCTTGAACGCGGGCAGTCACTCTTGTTTTGGATTAAGTGATTTTTTTTAGTAGTGATGTGCGCTTTGCTTTACTTGGAGACCTTTTTTTGTAGCATATATGTTTTCCGTTCGTTTGTCTATTATTTTTGTTTAAGAGGATAACATTCCATGGACATTCATTTTCATTTTTCATATAAAAAGAAAAATGACTGCGATGGACTGTATTGTGAGCTAATTCAAGATATTCTGTCGAGTAAAGAGTCTATTTTGTTTGCGTGTTTTTGTTTTTCTGTTTGTTTATACTATTGCAAGGCAGACAACGCTGCGTTCCCTCTCTTCACCTTTGTAACAATTCAGAATTTAACATGGGCAGTACTCCCAATAAAACTGACCGGTGAAAGGCCAGTTTACGAGTGACAGGTGTTCCCTACACTATATATGGGGCTTTAAGGTGATGGGCAACAATAACAGTTGTCACACGATTAAGCCTACAAAAATGCGTAGTAAGCAAAACTTATTACACAAATACAGACAAACAAACAAACAAACAAACAAACAAAAACCAACCAACCAACCAACCAACCAACCAACCAACCATCCAACAGACAAACAAACAGTTGATCAGTTCTGAGGAAACTATACTTAGATAAGAATTACAACAGTTGAAGTGCTCTAGTTTTCGTTTTTAGGGCCTTTTGTTTTTTAATATATATTTCGGTTGTTGTTTTTAGTGCCATGGATCTTTTTGCCCATTCTGTTGTGTGTGCAGGCATGCGTGCATGCACGTGCAAGTGCGTACATCTGTGTGTGTCACAGTGTCCAAAACGAATTAGGCAGGACTCCTCGCTGCTTATAATTAGATAATTCTGTATCAGCATTGAACCATATGCCTGGACTGTAGAAATGTTACGATTATAATATACTTGAATGTTCACGAATCGTTCGTGGGTCATAGTTGCATGAAATTTAGGTTTGTGTTACACGTAGAGAGTACAGAACTGGTAAGCGAAATAACTCGCTGGTTATCAAACGAAACGTTAGAATCTCAGGATAGTAAAAGATGCATTTTCATCTGCTGTTGATTAGACGTCTTTACTGTAAATTATTTGGCTTCAATGCATCCATGTTCTGTCCCTGGTTGCACACCGCCACCACCTTTGTCGTTTTCTTTCTTGGTCTCTCTCTCTGTGTCTCTGTCTGTCTCTCTCTCCTCTTCTTCAAGGACAAAGAGAGATTGCAGGGGCCACAACACATTTTCACGACAAATTTTCTACCTCTCCTCAAGATTTATTTTCCGTGCTGCGGACGCAGGGCCGAGTGTTTAGCGAGCCTGACGTACGTGGGGAGATCTATGCGGACTTTAAAAAGTCATGTATCCTTCCGTCTCCATTGACCGAGAGCGCGTGCTGATGACGTGCCTGACACGCGCAGTCACGGACTGACCTCGCACGAGCCTCCGGCTCCAACTCTGCTGTAGTCTTTTCCTCTGCTGTCTCCTCTCTCCTCGTCCATCCTCTTAATTTAACGTATTGTTTTCGGCACTAGCCACCTGCTTTTCCTCATTCATATTATGAAGTTTTCTGTGACTGTGTTGATTTTTTCTTCTGTTTGAGTCTTTGGACTGCGGCATTTGCGCGTGTGTGTGATGGGGGGAGGGGGGGGGGTTACGGTGTCTCACCTAGTGATTTTGTATTGCAAACGTGTCAAGAGTTTTTCGACTGTTCATGAATGGGTCTTTTCCAGATTTGATGCAAAGATCTGACGCCGAGAAGAGTTGCAAACATAATACTAATTTGATACAGCATTACTTGTGTGGTTATTTGGATCACATTCGCATATAAACATGAACAAAGTTAGGTAAAGATTTTTCGGATGCTTGTAGAAGAATTTAGACTTTACGGAACTCATCTGTTTGACCTAGCAGACTGCACTCATCTGTTTGACCTAGCAGACTGCACTCATCTGTTTGACCTAGCAGACTGCACTCATCTGTTTGACCTAGCAGACTGCAGTCATCTGTTTGACCTAGCAGACTGCACTCATCTGTTTGACCTAGCAGACTGCACTCATCTGTTTGACCTAGCAGACTGCACTCATCTGTTTGACCTAGCAGGCTGCAGTCATCTGTTTGACCTAGCAGGCTGCAGTCATCTGTTTGACCTAACAGGCTGCAGTCATCTGTTTGACCTAGCAGGCTGCAGTCATCTGTTTGACCTAACAGACTGCACTCATCTGTTTGACATAGCAGGCTGCAGTCATCTGTTTGACCTAACAGACTGCACTCATCTGTTTGACATAGCAGGCTGCAGTCATCTGTTTGACCTAGCAGGCTGCAGTCATCTGTTTGACCTAGTAGAGTGCACTCATCTGTTTGACGTAGCAGGCTGCAGTCATCTGTTTGACCTAGTAGGGTGCACTCATCTGTTTGACGTAGCAGGGTGCATTCATCTGTTTGACCTAACAAAGAATTGCAGCCTAACAAGTTTTGAGGTTGGTCGCAAAACCCAGGAAAAACATTGTGGCGTAAATGTGCGTGCGTGCGTGCGTGCGTGTGTGTGTGTGTGTGTGTGTGTGTGTGTTTGTGTTTGTGTGTGTGTGTGTGCGCGCGCGCGCGCGTGTGTGTGTATGTATGTGTGTATGTGGGGGTGGTGGTGGTGGTAAATTTCAGTCTCACTTCTTCTTTCCTTCGCATTGTGCATGGTCAGGCCACATCTGACGATGAAAGTGGCCGTTTTTCTAGATCAGTTCCTGCTGGTTGCTTTGGAGCTTGCTTGTCATAGGAGCCGTAGTCAGCCATGTCTCTGCCGCTGCACTTGTTTCGTTCTTTCTACAGCCAACTCGGAAGACAGGACAATGCTTCTACGTCTTTACTCGTCGCTGCTGATTCTCAACTGACTACAGTATATATACATTTCACAGTGAACAGCAATCAGTTATCATTTAAACGAATATCATGCCGTGCTGCTATCCGCACGCTGTTTACTGTTAACACACGTCACATCTCCCTTTCTTTAAGGAAACAAAATCAATTAACCATTTTTCCTATCTTTCAGTCCATACGAAATAAATGTGTTTCCTACCTTTATCACAACATTAACTTAACAAACACTCATTCTTTCTCTCACGCACAGGGCCCTATCATTCATTCACCTCATTTTATCTCTGATCATTATACTATCCATCATCATCATGTCCATATTTCGCAATGTTTTCAGTTTATCTGATTGTGGTAGAGTCTTCAGTTTCATTCATATTTCAGGAAATCTGGCCTTTTGCTTTGTCTTCCAGATCTTGTTCTGTAAGGAGAACTAACTGGTTCGGGTTGTCCTGAGCTTGTTTGTTTGATAACTTCATCTGGCTCCTTGATGCTGGTTGTCTCAGACATTTTGATGACTGGTGACTGATCAGATGAGTTCTCACGGACAGACGATGCTGGCGTCCTGACATCTGTTCCAGTTCCAGTTTTCTTGTTATCTTCCAGCATCTGTTTTGATGGAATGATGATTTGCTGTTGCTTGCCTGATGTGTCGCTTTCCTGATGTCTTCCAGAAATCATCCTTCTCTGGACCAGTCGTTGAGGGTTGATTGTCTGCTGAAGCTCCGTTTCTGTTGTGTCTCGTAGCTGACGACGATTCCTTCTGTACTGACGTCCGTCCTCTGTGCGAATGTTGTATGACCGGATGTTCACCTGTTGGTCTACTTTGGCGCTGATCCACTTTTTGGATCCTGGAGGTTGGAATTTCACAATCTGTCCCGGACTCAGTTCTGTCAGCTCTACTGCGCTTCTGTTGTAGTAGTGCGCTTGCTTCAGTTTCCTTTTCTCAAGTTCTTTCTTGATTGGTACAACTGTAGGTTGGAGTAATGTCTTTGACGTCGGCACTTGTGTTCGTGTTCTTCTGCCGAACAGTCTCTGAGCAGGCGAACTGTTTACAGTCTCTGTCGGGATGTTTCTCAGCTCAAGTAAAGTGAGGAAGGGATCTTGATTGTTGTGTTCTGCTTTCTTCATGCACGTCTTTGCAGCCTTCACCGCGCTCTCTGCTTTTCCATTGGACTGAGGGTAGTGTGGTGAGCTTGTTACATGTTCAAACCCATATGTTTTTCTGAACTTTCCAAACTGGTTTGATGTGAATTGAGTTCCACAGTCTGTTGTCAGGCGTTCTGGTATTCCGTGTCTTGCCAAGTGTCTCTTCAGACAGATGATGACCACCTCTTTGGACTCTCTTGTTCGTAACCGATCAATCTCAAAGAAATCAGAGTAGTGATCGACCGTGACCAGGTATTCATTGCCATTATGTTCAAAGATGTCACAAGCGATGTGTTGCCAGGGCAGGTCAGGGATCTCTGTACTGATAAGTGGTTCCTTCTGCTGACCACGTTGGTATGTGTTACAGGCGCTGCATGTTTTGACAAAATCTTCAATGTCCATGTTCATCCTGGGCCAGTAGACTACCTCACGTGCTCTTCTTATGCAGCTCTGAATTCCTGAGTGGCTTGCATGAAGTTTCTCAAGGATGTCTGCTCTTTCGCTTTCAGGTACAATTACTCTGTGGCTTTTGAAGACAAGTCCGTTGTGGACTGACAGTTCCTCCCTGAAAGGAAAGTATTCTTGTAACTGTAATGAAAGTTGTTGTTTCTCCTCTGGCCAGCCTTGTAGAATGACAGCTTTCAGGGTTTTCATGGTTGCATCTTCCTGAGTTGCTTGCTGCAGACTGTTCAGTCTCTCTTGGCTGATGGCCAGTTCTTGCAATGAGTCCGTTTTCTCCAGGTCTGTGAGGAAAACGGCTTCCTTGCTGTTCCGCTTTTCCACAGACTGCTCTGCTGAGGGTGTCAGCCAAGAACAGCAATCAGTTATCATTTAAATGAATATCATGCCGTGCTGCTATCCGCACGCTGTTTACTGTTAACACACGTCACAGCACTCGACAGGGCGACATCACTGTATTGAAAAGTGAAGCTGTCTAGTCCCTTGACAGCAGGGGGCATGTGGGTGAAGGCATCAGTTCATATGGGCGGCTCATACGGGTTTTAGCCTGCTGTGGCTAGTGCAGAGTCTCTTCAGGATCACTTGTTGCTCTTCGGACAGGAGGAAGTGGTCGTCACCTTTTTTTCTGTCCCTGGCTAAAAGAGTGATCTGATGATGCTCCTCCTCTCGTTGTGGCTGGCACTGTTGTCTGATTGTTTTTTTTTGACGCCTCATTTCGTCAGCTCGTCTGGTTTTCTTTGACGCCTATTTTTGTCCTGCTCATCTGGTTTTCTTTGACGCCTATTTTGACCTGCTCATCTGGTTTTCTTTGACGCCTATTTTGTCCTGCTCATCTGGTTTTCTTTGACGCCTATTTTTGTCCTGCTCATCTGGTTTTCTTTGACGCCTATTTTTGTCCTGCTCATCTGGTTTTCTTTGACGCCTATTTTGTCCTGCTCGTCTGGTTTTGACTGGTTTCCTTTGACGCCTTATTTTGTCCAGCTCGTGTGGTTTCCTTTGAAGCTTCTTTTTGTCCAGCTCGTCTACCGTCTTGGTTCCTTGTATCCTACAGTGAGCGGGCATTCACTAGAGGACTACTCGTCTGGTTCTTCTACTTGCTGGAAGTCCTTGGTGTCGTTTTCCTGGCCTGGACAACACAAATGGCATCTGAAAGTAAGACCACTTGATGGCATGTCATCTGTATTGTGAATCATGGCGGCTGTCTGCGTGAGTGCCTCTATTTCTCCTTGACAGTGGTTGCAGTATTTACGCTTTGGAACACTTCCAGTTGTGGTTTTAGATGAGAATACCATCTCCACCATTGGTTACTGCGTTGTTAAGTGACCCGACCCGTGAAAATGTTGAATTACAGTTGTTATTCAGATTCTTTTAATCATTTTGTCATTTCTTATTCGATCGATGCGTTTTAAGACATTTAAATCTATTTCTCGAGTTTTATTCATGATGCGGTTGTTTTGATTATTTTCACGGTGACTTATTTACGACTATATTTTTCATGTCAGTACAACTTGCATGTAAACTAAAAACAAATGATTTATGATGATAATGATGATGATCATCATGATGTCTGTATGTGTCTGTGAGAAAAATCAGTAACTATTTTTGTTTTCATTATAGCTGGGTCACTGTCAAAGTTAGATAAAAGATCCAGCTGAACGGGAGATCACTACTGCTCTAAATCAAGGTTGCATAAATGTGATTTTTCCCCCAAGGATAAAGTATAAATCATAAGGCACTGGACAGTCACGGAAGGAATACTCAATGAAATGTATTGCGATATTACAGTAGGAATGTTAGTGGTCTCCTTTTATTTTCATTTTGTTCAAAAGCATACATGTAGAACATATATTGTACAGTGTTTTCCAGTGCATGGCTCTTAATGTAGCCTCTTTTGTGATTTCTTTGGCCCTAGACCATGTGCTTTGTACTGACCTAAAAGTTAATTTCTTAAAGCCCAAACTAAAAAGCAGTGGAAACAATTGTTTCTTCCCCTTCCCCTTTTTTGTTTTGATTCTAAGATTTACTTAATGTGCTTTGCTTTTGTCTTAAGTTGGTCTGCTTCACGTGTATATGTTAGTTTTAGTTTCTCCTCTCTGTATCCATTCAGTCCATATTCTTCGGAGTGAGTTAAGCATTGCAATGTACTCTAACAATGTGTCAGCTCTGTGATGGTCTTTCACAGTCTGTATCTCATCTAGCCACAACATCCTCTTTCTTTCGTGAGTCTGTATCTCATCTAGCCACAACATCCTCTTTCTTTCGTGAGGCATTATGTCTTTTACTTGTTCAGTACTTTTTATTTGCCTGTTGTGAAGGAAAAGCACTGCATTTTCATTCGTGTTAGAGAGTTGTGAAACAGATCTAGAAACTGAGAGTAAAGACTGTCTACTTCCGAAATGCCTGTTACAGATTTGCTGTCTGAGTAAGCAAGTATGATATCTACAAAAATCGTTATCAGTTCTGTCATTTGAAACAGGAATTGAGTTACTGTGCATGTAAATTCTCTCTCTCTTCTCTCTGTGTGTCTCTCTCCCTCTCTGTGTGTTTTAAAACGAGAAAGAAAAAAAGAGGGGGGGGGGGGGGGGGAGAGAAACGAAAAGCAAAAGAAAGAAAGAAAGAAACGAACAAAAAGCCAGTGAAGAAAGACATAAGCAACATCAAAAAGGAAAAGGAAGAAAGGATGGTACTCCATGTGGCCTTCTTCATGTCACTGACGTCCATTTTAAATAAAAGCTTGCTTTGGTCACACCACTTCTGAACGGGCTTTGGTTTGCTGAATAAATCGTTGAAGTCGCGTTCGCATTCACGTAAAACTGATATAGAGACGAAGTATGTGACTGTCTTAAATTAAAAAGGGTGTAGAATCGTTACGTGGACAACTGTCATGCAGTGAAACCCGTTCTTTGCTTGCAGTCCGTTCTTGTCTCCAGACGGGAAGAGAGGTATTTAAATTAAAGAAGTATTTTTACCGCGGCTTAATCGTTGGTTTTATTTCAGGGGTTAGGGGTACGAGAGAGGGTCAAGGGCGGAAAGAAAGGAATGACAATTGGTTTAGATGTGAATTGTAACGTTTACCTCTAGATGTGGACCAGACTGAAAAGTTTGCAGAGTATTTGTGGACATGGAGGCACCGCAAGAATTCGGGGTATTTTGCATACATGCACTCGACGGTGTAAATAAGAAAAGAAACAAAACAATACAAAACAACCGAAAACAAAACAAAACAAACAAAACAAAACAAAACCATCCAACCAACCAACCAAAAAAGAAAACCAAACAAAAAATAAAAGAAAACAAAAAACAAACGCAGACACACACACACACACACACACACACACACACACACACACACACACACACACACACACACACACACACACACACACACACACACACACACACACACACACAAACCAAAAAACTTCGAACGAAAATAAGGAGTCAGGGTGAGGAGTAGAGATTACTGAAAATGAATTGAAAATGTATATGTATACTACACAGTCATATCTGTCGAAATTCATTGAGATGTATTACATTGCATTACGTCGTGTTGTAGCATGTTAATTGTGTTGTATTTCTTGTTACAAACGGCTGAAAAATTCAGTGTTTTTAAAAATGGAATTTCAGGTTCTTGTTCATATTGCTTATAGCCCAGCCGACTACTACAGCCAATGGATAACACCACGTCAAAAACGACACCCAATTTAAATGAAAATACAACAGTTAAAAAACAAGCTCACCATTATCCCTGCAAGTCTAAAATGCATAATAAGAAAAACATTCTCATACGTAAAATCATATCAGATGAATCTGTTGATCTCTTGTAAAAAATGGAAAATTGCATCCGGAGGGACGTCTCTGAAGAGATTCTTTAAGGAGTCCGCCGTGTAGTGCTTATGTCTCAAATCATGCACGTCCAATAATTCAATAAAAGGTGTCTGATGCTCACCGGCTCGTCACATGATATACGCTATGATTCTTCTTCTTTTCTTAATTTAAAAGGCTGGAATGAGTATAGGATGTATGATCCATGTGTTATCTAATTCACACTATCGTCTTCAAAAAGTTTGTTGTTTGTCTGCTGATTCCAATCCTCCCGCCAGAAATTTCTCACATAACTGTACTTTTGGCTTTCAGATCTGTGTAAGGAATGAAGGATTTAGACAGTTTTACAGAGTGGATGGGGAGAGAAAGGGTAGGAGATGTACTTGCAGCAACAAAAGACAGATTCGTGTGGAGAGCCCTCATCGCCAGCGCCATGGCACATGATGATGAATGCAAAACAGGAAACAGAGCACACACACACACACACACACACACACACACACACACACACACACACACACACACACAGAGAAAGAGAGAGAGAGAGAGAGAGAGAGAGAGAGAGAGAGAGAGAGAGAGAGAGAGAGAGAGAGAGAGAGAGAGAGACTAGCGACCCTATCGGTGTGCTTTGTCGGTCTGTATCCGTTATTCACGTCCACCGAAGACAAGAGTGTACACTGTGCAGCACAAGTGATAATCGTTTCTTCCTTTTCGCCCTGAGGGAATGAATACTTAGCCGCGCCAGCAAGTGTCTTCTGCTTTTGTTCCTCCGTTCCTTTGTTGGTCTGTCAAGGCGGATTTTCCCGCACGATGGACTGGAGGCAGTTTGCCTGGCACTCGGGGAGTTTCTCCCCTTTCTGAAGGGAAAACATGTCCGCATCAACACGGACAACACCACAGTAGCTTGTTACATCAACAAGCAAGGGGGCGCCCGCTCCCACTCCTTGTCTCGGAGAGCGGAACAGCTCCTCATCTGGTGCGAGGAACACTCGATTCAGCTCTCAGCAAAGCATGTCCCGGGGAAGATCAACATACTTGCGGACTCTCTCAGCAGATCCCACATGATTCTTCCCTCGGAATGGACACTGGTCCATGCAGTCCTGGAGCCAGTATGGGCAGCATGGTTCAAACCACACGTGGACCTCTTTGCCACCAGGTTCAATCACCGCCTCCCTTTGTACGTCTCTCCAGTTCCGGACCCAGCGGCCTGGGCTGTAGATGCCCTATCCATTCCATGGTCGAACCTCATCGGCTATGCCTTTCCCCCGTTCCCCATTATGGGGAAAGTGCTGAGGAAAGCCAGGGAGGACGCAGCGACATTAATCCTTGTCGCACCCAAATGGCCAGCACAGGCATGGTACCCAGAACTTCTGCACCTGTCCCATGTGCCGCCGCTAAAACTCGCGGTATCGAGCCGCTCCATCCTCCAACCCAGGTCAGGCATTCCGCACGGCAATCCAGACGTTCTAAACCTTCACGCCTGGATGCTGTGCGGGACTCGATGTCTTCATTAGGCCTGTCCCCGGCCGTAATCGGCCTTGTGCAGCAAGCTCACAGGCCGGGCACACAGGGGGTGTACAATGCCCACTGGAATGGCTGGGTCTCTTGGTGCACCTCAAATGAGGTGTCACCCCATTCACCCTCTCGCTTGCAGTTGGCCAACTACCTCGGCTTTCTGTCCACAGAGAAAAAGCTTTCCGCATCCTCAGTGAAGGTCCACAGGGCGGCCATCTGCACCACCATCCGTCAGTTGGGTGGTCCGTCCTTTGAGCACGATCCTCTATTGCGGAATCTCGTCAGAGGGGCTTCTCTCCAGGAAGCCAGGAACCCCCGCCGAACCCCGGCGTGGGATCTCTTTCTCGTCCTCTCATCCCTTAGACTCCCCCCTTACGAACCCATCAGGGAGTGTTCCCTGAAGTTCCTCTCTTTCAAGACGGCCTTTCTCGTCTCTCTCGCATCGGGGAGGCGCTGCAGCGAAGTGCACGCCCTTAGTGGTCTCCCCGGAGATGTTGCTCTCGAACCTGATGGCTCGATGTCTCTCCGCCTACTCCCGGAATTCTTGGCCAAGAACCAGTCTCCAGGTTCTCCTTCGCCGGCCATCCACATCCATCCCCTCACGTCTATCCTCGCTCCGGACGACGAGGATCGCACTCTCTGCCCGGTTCGCGCACTGCGAGCGTACAGAAAGCGGACGAAATCTTCTCGCCAGCAGCGGCGCCACCTTTTTCTCTCTTACAACGAAAACTATAGAAAGGACATTAGACGCACGTCCATCTCTCGATGGCTGAGGGAAGTCATCAAGGCTGCGTATGCCAGGTCGAGCGCCGAGCTAGCTGTCTTCTCCCCAAGGCCCCATGAGATCAGAGCATGGGCTTCTTCGCTGGCAGTCGTCCACAATGCCAGCATCCAAAACGTCCTAGACGCCGCGTACTGGCGTTCCCCGGGCACTTTCATCCAGTTCTACCTGCGCGACGTCTCCCGTCTGCGCGAAGATGGGTCCAGGGGTATCGCTTCCGCTGTGGTGGCCCAACACCCCATCTCAGCCACACGCCCTGACTCCTGCCATTCCTCCAGGCGTTAACCAGGTAAGCCCTCCATCCGGGTAGTGCTATTCTGCATTTGTGAGCCACGGTATAGTATGTGTAATTAAAAGGAAATTTTCCTTCTAAAATTACGTTTAATCTAACATACTTACCGTGGCTCACGCAGAGTCCCTCCCGACCTCCCCGCCTTCCTGGTTCCTTCTAGCCACAGTCAGGGTCAAGGTCAAGGTCTCCTCGAAAAGAGGAAGAGCACCTGCGCATGCGCAAGACGTAGACACTCTCAGAGTTACTGTCCCTTCGGACTTTATTGTTACGAGGCAGAATTGGCAAACCGCTGCCGCTTATTGCATTTGTGAGCCACGGTAAGTATGTTAGATTAAACGTAATTTTAGAAGGAAAATTTCCTTTTTATAAGTTTTCTCTACGAGTGCTGTGTTCATACTGTGCGTGAAACTTTTCAACCCCACCCCACAATTTTTTAATCGACTTGAGCGGTAGTCAGAATGATAAAATTTCGAGTTACACGTTTATAGGGTCCTGGGTTTGATCCGCTTGGATAACTCCGTCTGATTGGTAAAGAATGGAAATTTTTCCGATCTCCAAGGTCGCCATGTGTGCATATCTGCCAGTGTCTAAACCCCTTTCGTGTGTTGTATACATGCAAATAAATATCAGATACGCTCGTTAAAGACCCTGTAAGCCATGTCAATGTACGACAGCATAACGGAGTGTGGTCAGCTCGTCTGTCAGCTCGAGTTTTCCGTGTTCCGCTAAAGTGTCTGATTTTGTGTAATGCAGTCAGTCCGACTGTGGCCTTCGCAATGTATTTTGCGAAGGCCACGGCCCGACTGAGTTTGAAAAATAGCGCTGTATTAGAATGATTCATAATGTGGAAAGGAGGTGTGTGAGTGTGTGTGTGTGTGTGTGTGTGTGTGTGTGTGTGTGTGTGTGTGTGTGTGTGTGTGTGTTTGTTTGTTGGTGTGTGTGTGTGTGTGTGTGTGCGTGCGTTTCGTGTGTGTGTGTGTGTGTGTGTGTGTGCGTGCGTTCGTGTGTGTGTGTGTGTGTGTGTGTGTGTGTGTGTGTGTGTGTGTGTGTGTGTGTGTGTGTGTGTGTGTGTGTGTGTGTGTGGTTTCAATGAAGGAACAAGATTTTTTTTTCAGCTCTTTATGTGTGGATCTTTACCAAATTTGTTCAGAGATATGAATCGGTGAGGAATCACAGAAGCACAAGTTTAGAAGGTAGAGCTCCAAAGTCAAGGCAACACTGACCAAAAACAAAAACAAAACTAAAGAAAAAACTACCTAAATTCAGCAGTCTTTCAGGAAGCTGAGCAGCGCTTTCTCAATATTTAAGATCTGTTTTCACTGTTCTACAATCTACCTTTCTTATATGCACATCA
>CM060311.1:43592691-43600191 GCA_030674185.1 Monoplex corrugatus
TAAAAATAGCAGCATAAACTACGACACCAACAACAATAAAACAACATTAATAACAAGAATGAAAGAAAGCCAGTGTAGAGATTCTGTGTTTAATTCGCGTAAACCATCAATAAATAGCCACGGAAACATATGGCACAGAGATCGTTCTGATATGCCAAGTCTTGTGCAAGATTTTGTGTATGAACCCAGTTTAGCTTTGTGTGTGTGTGCGTGTGCTTGTGCATGTACGTGTGCGTGTGGGCGCTTGCGCGCGTGTGTGTTGTGTGTGTGTGTGTGTGTGGGGGGGGTGGTGTGAGGAGAGGAGAGAGAGAGAGAGAGAGAGGAGAGAGGAGAGAGAGAGAGAGAGAGAGAGAGAGAAGAGAGAGAGAGAGATGAGGGATTATTTATTTAAGTTAGGCCTCGGCCTCTCATGAAGGGGTTTATACACAGAACAAATGTAACACGTTCGTCAACTAGTAGATGAAATGATTAGAAAAACACTCATTCACTTGTGTATTGCCTTATGACGTCACTGTTTTATGTGAAGAAGCTACCTGAATTCGCTGTATAAGAGGGGAGAGAGAGAGAGAGAGAGAGAGAGAGAGAGAGAGAGAGAGAGAGAGAGAGAGAGAGAGAGAGGAGAGTAATTTCGTCTATCATAGATTCTCTGCCTCTGTCTTTGTCTCTGTCTCTCTCTCTCTCTGTCTGTTTGTCTGTCTGTATTGCTGTCTGTCTGTCTCTCCGTTTTCCATCTAGTCAAGCGTCAAACCCACATTTTTAAAGGCCTCCGTCACAGACAACAGTTTCGTCTGTTTTCATGTCAGTGGTCTTTTGGCGTTGCACATTAGGCCTTCTGTTATGTATGTGGTGGAGTCCCCCCCCCCCCCCCCCAACTCTCCTCAGTTTTCTTTTCAAGAAAATACGGAGGGTTGTATATCTTTGTCAGCCAATCTGTCTGCTTGTCTGTATGGAAGAAAATGTGTCAGCACAAGATTTGTCAACTGTTTGTGGATCAGGGGTTTCTTTCAGTCAGTGGGCTACTTTTCAAATGTCTGAGTAGGCCACATTGGCCAGAGTGACTTTTCAAATGTCCAAGTAGGCCATATTGGCCAGAGTGACCTTTCAAATGTCTAAGTAGGCCATATTGACCAGAGTGACTTTTCAAATGTCTAAGTAGGCCATATTGACCAAGGTGACTTTTCACATGTCAAAGTAGGCCATATTGACCAGAGTGACTTTTCAAATGTCTATCTAAGTAGGCCATATTGGCCAGAGTGACTTTGCAAATGCCAAAGTAGGCCATATTGGCCAGAGTGACTTTGCAAATGCCAAAGTAGGCCATATTGACCAGAGTGACTTTGCAAATGCCTAAGTAGACCATACTAGCCGCAGTGACTTTGTAAATGCCTAAAACGTAGGCCATATTTGCCAGAGTAATTTTGCAAATGCCTAAGTAGGCCATATTGATCAGAGTGACCTTGCAAATACCTAAGCAGGCCGTATTGGTCAGGGTGACTTTGCAAATGCCTTAGTAGGCCATACTGGCTGGAGTAACTTTGTAAATGCCTAAATAGGCCATACCGGCCAGGGTGGGCCAAAATATTAAAAGACTCACTCAAAGGTATTTCGGCTATGAAGGCAAAGTTTAACCAGAGTATGATAAGTATGTTTTGCTAAACAAACACACGTCGTTGTCCTGTTGATGAATAAGTGATACATATCAAAAATGGGCAAGAAAACGAGTCCATTGAATTGCTGATTTCATGAAAGAAGATGATAATTTTGTCCACACTGACAGAATTTAACGATAGATTAATTTAGAGTTTATTACATATTTAGAATACAAATCAGCCATATAGAAATGCATTCAGAACGACAACCTGATACCTGATTATAATGATAAAGGAAAACCGTGTTCAGCTTAACGACTGTATTCAGTGCATAAAGGCACTAAACTTTACTGTGATATGCTGAAAAACGTTCATCAAAAACCTGGTTATTATGACAAAATGCACAAACCGTGTTAAAAACGTGCGAAAAGGGAAATAGGTAGTATTACTTAACCATCCCTTTTGCCTTTTTTGGTTTCTATGTTTTGTTTGTTTTGTTTTTGTTCTTCTCTTCTTTTCTTTTCCATTCTGACGTGCGTGCGTGTGTGTGCGTGCATGCGTGTGTGTGTATGTGTGTGTGTGTGTGTGGTGTGTGTGTGTGTGTGTGTGTGTGTGTGTGTGTGTGTGTGTGTGTGTGTGTGTGTGTGTGTAAACGAAAGAGAAAGTGTGATTATGACCTTTTGGCAAGAATGCTGATACGATTTTGCTGCCATTAATCACTTGATGAATTGATATTCTTATTAGTGATTTTTATGTGTTTCAGCCGTGACAGTAAGATTCCTGACCAAACGGTTTATTGGGGAGTACTATTCCAGTATAGGTAAGTGTTGTACACACGCACACACACACACACATACACACACGCATACACACACACATACACACACGCATACACACACATACACACATATATGTACACACACATACACACACACACGCACACATACATAGTAATTGAAAGAGGGGCGAAATTGGTTTAGCATTTTGTACGTGAAATTGGATCCTCGTCACTGACCCACTCACTTTAAAACACAACACACACGCACAAGAGTAATGCAGATTAAAAAATGCCAAATCATATCATATCAGATTATGCTAGTAAGAAACAGAAGCAGCCAACAGCAATAACAACATCATTGAAAACAATCATGACGACGATAATCAATATGAAATTTGTGTCGGTCGATTATATTATATACTTGTATTATACAAACACCACGTGCAGCAGCTATAGCTGACTGAGCTACCAATTGACTTTACTAAAGTTAGAGTCAAAGTCAGATCCAAGGTACAAAATAGATAAGTAAGTTTAAGTAAAAGGTTGAAGACAGACACATGAGAGGAAATGTAGAACTGATAAAATTAATCTAAAAACTGATGTGTTTGCCACGTGTGTGGTTTGCGCTACATCGGAGGTAAATGTAAAGTTTTTGTCATTAGAACGTTTTTGAGTGTTACGGGTATGACAGACGGCTCACTTGCCTGACATTTATGAAGATGATACTTAGTTTAGGCATGCCAGCACTACGCTGAACCATAAACATATATATGGTTCAAAGATAATGGTTTAACAAATCGAGCTATTGAAGTCTGCCGGGTCCACCACCTGTATCTTTACTTTACCAACGTTTTATTAAAAAAAATTCTACAGCATAGAAACTGAATTTGCTTGTATTAATATCCATCCCCATCCCTTTTAAAGTGTTCTCGTTGTGCATGGCACTTGAGCTAAATAAATCATCCTGACTGCTTCTATCCACTTGACCAAAGCCTTGACCACCGCCAGTGCTCCCAGTATCCAGTGAAAGAAAGCAATTCCTCAAAACTTCAATCCCACTTTCATCGGGTGTCGGAACAGTCTCGGCTCCCTGCTGCGGCTAATGACGGGGCAGGGCTGAAGGAGCTGTCGAAAGTGGAGGTTTCTCTTTTCAGGTCCAGTGTCCAGCAGTTCATTATGTTGAGCTGTGTAAGTGTAATGCCTGGCTGGCACGGATCGCTGGGGACAGCGGACAAACACGTGTGCGTTCTTGCATCCACCGTGACAGTTTTGAAATCCCAGGAGAACAACGGGTGAGAATACTGGGGATCATGAAGAATAGCTAGCCAGGCGGTCTGGTCATAGGTTGAGGACATTCCATTCAAGATTAAACCCAACATCCCATTTGACTTCTTTGTGAGCTATCTTAGAAACTGGCTAAGTCAGCTGCCATGGAACTGATTTAGGCTGCTTGGTTTTGTGTAAATATTGTATCTTCGAGATGACGTTAGCAGTTTTACATCTTTGAAAGGATTTCACTAGGTCTGAACTGTTTTGAATATTGAGCGTGAAATCAATGAGATAAGGATATTTTGAGCCTGCACAATCAACATACGTGCAATTATTACGTTTAATTGAACGTCGGAAGCTTTACAATGGATGCATTGAATTAGAATAAGATTGCGTAATAGTTTTCTGTCTTCTTGCATGACTTTTTTTCCTTTCTTCTCCTTTTCTTTGTTTTGGAACAAAATGAAAATATGTTGATAACATAATATCCATCTTACTAAATGAAATACAATTTGAATTTGAGTGAAGCTTCCCCGTATCACTTTTGAAAACTAAATCGGCCCCTAACCGAAACAAAGCTGACTCGGCGATTTTTTTCCCTGTCCATGGTGGTCACCTCACTAACATACACAAGGGGAATCCGCCCGTCCCCTGGCTTCTTAACCCCCCAAATGACCTCGTCCCGTTGCTGTTACACAAAAATTGGACTGGCCGCCAATCAGGCGGAGCGTCCTTGACATTGTGATGACGTGTCCACTTGTCCAGGTAGTGAAAGGGCAGGTGTCTTGAATTCAGTGTCCCGCGACGCCGGTCATTGTAGGAGGGGATTGCTTTTCGCTTCAACAGGTCGGAAAAGATGGCATTAAACTATTTTCTTTGTTAGTGGTGTGTGCGTGCGTGCGTGCGTGTGTGTGTGTGTGTGTGTGTGTGTGTGTTGTGTGTGTGTGTGTGTGTGTGTGTGTGCGTGAGTGTGTGTGTGTGTGTGTGTGTGTGTGTGTGTGGTGTGTGTGTGTGTGCGCGTGCGTGTTTTACTGTACTGTTGTTATAATGTTGTTATATAACATAATAATAATGTGAGAGGATGCAAATCTTTCACTAATGTAGTTCTTGTATTTGTAACATTTTTTTCCAGTTTACTTGTTAATAGTTAACCAGTCTATCGGTACACATGTACCAAACCTGTAGTGGTATGGTGCTACACCACTTGGCAGCTATATCATGTAGGGTGCTACACCACATGGCAGATATGTTATCATACTACATCACATGGCAGCTATATCATGTATGGTATTACACCACATGGCAGATATGTTATCATACTACTTCGTATGGCAGTTATATCATGTATAGTGCTGCACCACATGGCGGCTATATCATTTATGGTACCACACCACGTGGCAGCTATGTCGTGTATGGTACTAAACCACATGGCAGCTATGTCGTGTATGGTACTAAACCACATGGCAGCTATGTCGTGTATGGTACTAAACCACATGGCATATATATCGTGTATGGTACTAAACCACATGGCATATATATCGTGTATGGTACTACATCACATGGCATATATATCGTATATGGTACTACATCACATGGCATATATATCGTGTATGATACTACACCGCTTAGCAGCTATACTATGTATAGTACTCCATCACTTGGAAGCTATATCATGTATGGTACATCACCTGGCAGCTATAACATGTATGGTACTACACCACATAGCAGCTGTATCGTGTATGATACTACACCACATAGCAGCTATATCATGTATGGTACTACACCACATAGCAGCTATATCATGTATGGTACTACATCACATGGCAGCTATATCATGTATGGTACTACACCACATGGCAGCTATACATCATGTATGGTACTACACCACATGGCAGCTATATCATGTACGTCGAGGGGAAAATCTTCTCTGTTATGGCAGCAAGATTGACAAAATACCTGACTGAAAACAAGTATCTGGATATGTCAGTCCAAAAGGGAGGCATACCAGGAATGCCTGGATGCTTGGAACATGCCACGTTGATTTGGGATGCCATCCAAAAAGCAAGAACAGAGAAGAGAGACATTGACGTAGTTTGGCTTGATCTGGCGAATGCATATGGATCAGTTCCACACGATATGATCCAGCTGGCTCTTGAAATGTATCACATCCCAGAAAACATCCGAACAATGCTGAGGAAGTATTTCCAAGGGTTCTCAATGCGGTTCTCTACCAAAGAATACACCACGGACTGGATAGACCTAGAGGTGGGCATTGCAATGGGCTGTGCAATCTCTCCCATACTGTTCGTGTTGGCAATGGAAGTCATCTTGAAAGCTGCAATGAAGAGTTCAGGTCCAGTGAATCTGGGAGATGGATACCAGATGCCTCCTCTGAAAGCTTTCATGGATGACACAACAGTCTTGTCCACGGATGAGGAAGAGACACACCAAATCTTAAAGCAGCTGGATGAGCTGGTGGCCTCTTCAAGAATGAGGTTCAAACCTAAGAAATCCCGAAGTCTCTCACTGCGAAAAGGAAAAGTGGCAGATTCAGTCAAATTCATGGTAGCCAACCAAGCCATCCCCACTGTCACAGAAGAGCCAGTAAAAAGTCTCGGAAGATGGTATGATGACTCCCTGAAAGACACACAAAGGGGATGTGAAACCAAGCAAACAGCAGAAGAAGGCCTGAAGAAAATAGATAACTGCGGACTGCCAGGCAAATACAAAGTCTGGTGTCTACAGTTCATGCTGATACCAAAGCTGCTGTGGCCACTGCTAATCTATGACATTTGCACCAGCACAGTCGAAGCAATGGAAGCCAAAATCAACAAATACACAAGAAAGTGGCTCGGTGTCCCACCTGGTCTCACTGATGTTGCATTCTACTGTCGTCAAGCAATGCTGAAGCTACCTCTCAAATCCATAGTGGAGGAATACAAAGTTGGAAAAGCAAGACTGTTGAGCATGCTGGAGGAATCGGAAGACAATATCGTGAGATCAGTTCATCCAAAGCTGAGAACTGGCAGAAAGTGGAAAGTCCAAGAGGCTGTAAACAATGCCAAGAGAAACCTCAGCATCAAAGAAATAATTGGACACACGCAAACCAACAGACAGGGACTGGGAGCAACAAAAATGCAGTGGTGGTCCAAAGCCAAAGGGAAGGAAAAAAGAGACATGATCATACAGGAGTTGAAGGAAGAAGAAGATGTCAAAAGAGTGCAGAAGGCAGTCCAGCAAGGTCAACAGGGGCAATGGACAACATGGGACAGTGCACTCCAAAGAAGTCTCAGCTGGAACGATATGTGGCACATGGCTCCTCTAAGGATAAGCTTCCTCCTCAGATCTGTATATGACCTGCTCCCCTCGAATGCAAACTTAGTGAAATGGGGGAAATCAGACGACCCAGCATGTCCGCTCTGTCAGAAGAAACAAACAGTGGAACATGTCCTAAGCTCTTGCAAAGTAGCGCTAGCCCAAGGAAGGTATACATGGAGGCACAACCAAGTTCTGAAAGTGATCACAGACGTGGTTAGCGAAAAAACCATGACCCCAAACGCACCAATTGCTATGACAACGTTCTATCAAAGCAGGAGGGAAACAGGTCTGGCCCGAAAGTGCTATGACAACCAGCACATTGCCAAAGGTCTTCTGGATGGAGCAGTCGACTGGGAGTGTACAGCAGACCTCCTAGAGTGGAGAAATTACCCAGATGTCATCAGCAAGACAGGCATGAGACCAGACATCGCTCTCCACTCTGACTCCTCGAAACAAGTGATTCTGATAGAACTCACTGTGCCATACGAAAGCAGAATGGAAAAGCAATTCTACAAGACCGAAAAATACGCCGGTCTTGCCAGCACC
>CM060311.1:43605191-43630191 GCA_030674185.1 Monoplex corrugatus
ATATTTTAGTAACATTCAGCCAATTGCATTCTTTTTTGTTTCACCATACTACCCTAGTCGCCACCCACCCTCTCTCTGTCTCTTCACTCCGTTTGTCGTTTTTTTCCCTTTATTTTTTACGGCCTTGTTTTACTTAGCAAATAGTTCGTTTGTCAACAAAATAAATGTTATATCTGAAAACAAGAAATTCTTGAAAAGAGTGGCATCCGCTACCGTATCTGTAGGCCATAATTTATTGTATTCATTTAATCATTATCATTTATTTATTCATTTAGATAGTCATACTTTAGTCACTAGTGCACGTTCAGAGGCATTTTAAGCACCATAGAGAAATGTCTGTTTGCTTATTTTTCCTTTAACTTGTTATATTTATTTTAACAAGATTCAAAAACAGATAATATCAGCAAACCGGAGTCATGTGTATCAAAGACTTCAAGTTCAAAACATATGCAAGACGTCCACATCTTAAAAGAAAGGATCTATGGGCGTGAAGTACCTTTACAGCCAAGGCTCAGTGTAAATCACAGTACGTTACCTTAATAAGGGGAGATTTCAATGCTAAAGTGGGACAGGAAAAATAGAAGACACGGCGGGACCTCATGGCCTTGGTACTCGAAATGAAAGGGAAGGGAAAAAAATCCCACAGATGTATCAAAGTCAATTTTTACTGTACTTCCAAAGAAAGCATGGGCTATAGAATGCGAACTCCATCGCACAGTCAGTTTAATGAGTCATGTAACAAATATTCTATTAAGAATGATTATGATGAGGACAAGGAATAGAGTCAAACTAGAAATGTCAGAAGAACACTGTAGATTTGTTGACGGGAGAGAAATTAATTCCCTATACATCGTAAGAACTGTCATAGAAAAATCGGTTGAGTTGAATAACGATTTATAGTTATTTATGTTTTGTTGATTATATCAAGGCTTGATTAAGGTATTGATCAACGAATTGGAAAAGCTCAATATTAATGAAAAAGATCTAAGAATTTTAAGAATTATGTAATCGGAACAAACAGCAGCAATGAGAATAGAAAATAATATAAGATCTTTTCAAAATATGAAAGACAAAGATGCGTTCTGTCACCAGATTTGTTTTCATTTTACGGCGAAACCATCATGAGAAACCTAGAAGAATGCCCTGGGGTAAAGGTTGGAGGATAAACGATAAACAACATCGTTATGCAGATGACATAGTTGTAATTGCAGAAAATGAAAAAGACCTACAAAATCTTGTGAATATAATAGAAATAGAAAGCAGAAATAAAAGGCTAGTGCTAAAAACAAAAAATCCCTTCATGTAAAATAACAGCAAATGACACAACATTGACCTATGAGACAAATTGGTAAGTTTAAGTGTCTGGGAACAGTCATCTCACCAGACGGGCAGATGCACAATAGAAATATCTAGCAGAATCGGCCAAGCTAAAATAGCAATCAAAGAAATGAAAAACGTTCTTACCAATAAATTCCTATCAATTAACATTAGGAAGAGAATTCTTCGGTGTTATATAGAACCAATGCTGTTGTGTAGCATAAGCCTGGACAATCAACAAAGTCAGAACAAGACTGAGGGAGCTGAAATGTGGTTTCTTAGAAGAATGTTCAGAGTTCCAAGGACAGCAAAGGAAACAAATGAGACAGTATTGAAAGAAGCAAACACACAAAGATCATTAATGAGGAAGATTTATAAAAGGCAAGCAACATGTATAGGGCATTTCATTAGGCAAGAGAAATTAGAGCACCTAGTTGCAACAGGAAAGGTAGAGGGAAAAAGAACACCAGATAGACCCAAGAAGAAAGTACTACTTTCGTAGAGTGGATGGGGACAGAAAGGGTAGGAGCCACATTTGCAGCGACAGAAGACAGATTTGTATGGAAGGCCATAATCGCCAACGCCATGCGGCATGGCACACGATGATGGTGTGATGATTCTCTCTCTTTCTCTGTGTGTTTGTACTGATCAGACTTGTATGAAAGAGATAGCCAGCGTTTATTGAAATCGAAACCAGATACACACGAAAAGAAAACAGAATGTGCACACAGTGTCTGGTTTCGTAAACTAAATACACCCAACCATTCTCTCCTTATTTGTTTATGGTTCTGCTTACTGGTCCCCTAACACATATTGTAAAAGTCATTCAATGATGTTTTTTTTTATAATCTTCCTTGTCTCTTACCCTCTGTGTGCCTGCCTACATTCCTGCCTGTCTGTCTGTCTATGTCTGTCTGTCCGTCTGTCTGTCTATCTCTATCTGTATATCTATCTCAGGTAATGTTATCTTAAAATGGTTCTACTATACCAAAGAAAGTACGAGAACTATTATTTCCAGCGAAGTATGTCTTACTTCCTTTCTGCCTTTCCTCACTGGCGCTATTCACATTGTCTTTCTTTGTCCTATTCTCTCTCTCTTCTTCCTTCCTCTCCTCCCTCTCTCTCTCTCTCTCTCTTTCTGTTCTCTGTCTGTGTGTCTGTCCGTCTGTCTCTCTGTCTATCTTTCTGTGTCTTTCTTTCACCCCTCCCTCTCTTCCTTTTCGTTCTTCATTTTCTTCTCATCTTTTTCGCTTAAAAAAAAAAAAGAAAGCGTAGAAGTCCACTAAATAGGCCTACAAAAAAAAAGAAAAAAGAAAAAAAAAAAGAAATTACAAATGCCGGGAAGTACTCGGAGAAAAGAAAGTGGTAATTTCTCACACCCTGGGTGTCTCTCAACTCGAGGGGGTGACAGGACAGGTCTCTGCTTGGCTGCCCGCCGGCCTGTAAAACGGGTGGGTAACATTACAATTACACACTTCAGCACCGTCACAAAAAACCCGTGTTCTTCTTTTAATAAACTTGTGACAATCCATTAAAATGAGAGTCGTAAATCAGCTGTGGGTAGTTCCTTTTCAACAGACATAAGAAGCATACTGTGAAAGCGTTTTACATGTAAAATCAGGTGCATCACTGGTACTACACTTATATTTCTTTGTGACCACATCCGAATGTACATTCTTGCCCGACCTCTCCGTTCTGCATCTGATATTACTTGTTTACAAATTCCTCGATACAGATGTTACACAGTCGGTCGCCGTTCATTTTCTGTGTCTGAATCATGCAACTGAAACAGACTTCTCATGTCTGTTCCACAGTCTTACACTCTGTCTTCCTTCAAGTCTAACTTGAAGACACTTGCCAAAAATCAAACAAAAAAGAGCGGAGGACAAGCGGATGGGGGAGGGGATAATAAGACTGGGACTCTAGAGGAATCTTTGCAGAACACCATCTGAACATTATTTTGTAGTAAGAACTACAATTGAGTTAAACCTTATTTGTAGTAAGACTACATTGAGTTAAACCTTATTTGTAGTAGGACTGTAATTGAGTTAAACCTTATTTTGTAGTAGGGACTGTAATTGGTTAAACCTTATTTTGTAGTAGGGACTGTAATTGGGTTAAACCTTATTTGTAGTGGGACTGTAATTGGGTTAAACCTTATTTTGTAGTAGGGACTGTAATTGGGTTAAACCTTATTTTGTAGTAGGGACTGTAATTGGGTTAACCTTATTTTGTAGTAGGATTATAATTGAATTAAACCTTATTTTGTAGTAAGAACTATAATTGAATATTCTGGATGGTGTTGAAGATTTTGGATTGTTGAAGAAAGAAATACTGACGTGAAAATGTGCATTGATTGGCTGGCCAGATACTGGCAAGCTGTTGTGTGGCCGTTATAGATGGAAGTGACGTAGAATCGGACAGCTTATTGAGGTATTGTGTAGGTACGTTTGCTTATTGTTAGCCAGATACTAACACGCTGCTCTATAGTCAGTAGAGATAGCGTGACATTATGACATCAGTCTTATTTCAGAGAAGATACCAGAGCTTTCATATAATGAGTATCTGAAGGGAGCCAGTGTGCTGGATTCCTCTCAAGACTATCAGATTAAATGAGAACGAAAAAAAAAAAAAAAAAGAATTGCACTAGAGAAGATCTTTTGTTGTTGTTGTTTTAATTTCTATATTTCAGCGTTTCGATTTTCTCGGATGCATTTTGCTGACACTGTGCAGGCGTATGTTGCTGCACAGTCTACGTACCCCCTGTCTGTGGTGGGTGTGCATGCTGGGTGTTTTCATGTTTTCATGTCACCGGACATTGCCATGACTCAATGAGCTGTAACGTGCGTATTTGATGTTGTGTATGCGTACGCACACAAAGAGGGGTCAGGCATTAGTAGGTCTACACACATGTTTACCTGGGAGAACAGTAAAATCTCCACTCTTTACCAACCAGGCAGAATCGAAGCCAGATCTTCCGACTGAAAGTCTGATAGCTTGTATTATATGAGGGATATTGCTGGCTATTTCATCTACGGTACTGCGGGATTATATGAACTGTTTTGTGAATATTCGAAGCATTTGTTGATGTCGAATGATGTGTCCATAATCGAATTTATTTGATATTCAGCTCCTCTTATCACCGTGGTCTTTTAATTCGGATGTTAGCTGTGCGTAGAGAAATGAAAGGGAAAGAGAGCACCGGGTAGACCCAGGAGAAAATGCTGGACGGACTTGCAGAGTGGCTGGGGAGGAGGAGGTGGGGGAGATGCTAGGGGCAACGAGAGATAGAGACAGATGGAAGTCCATGATCGCCAACGCCATGCGGCAGGGCACCTGATGATGATGATGAGGAAAAATGAAACGAACCTGGTATGCATTCTCTGTACGCGTTAAGTGATAGACGTCATGACAAAATCCTTTTCATTCAAAATCGTCTGTCAGCCGCGGATATCCTCAGCAGGCCCACTTGTGTCGTTTACTGACTCAAAACATTGCGATCTGACTTCAGACTCATTTCGTAGTGGAGGGTCACCTGTAGTTTTTTGTGCGCGACTTCATATTGTTCTGCTGTAGTGGTGCCGGAGATAATGAACTGCGACTGCGTTCATTGGTGAAATTGTGTAGTCGGCCTGTAAGCTTAATTAAACGCGACTCAAGTAGCGTGAGACGGGCTACGTCTCAGTCTCTTGAATCCGTTAAGTCTTTAAAATTAGAACTGGACGGTGTATGTTCTGGGCATTCACCTGCAACCAGTTTTCGTGCTCTCCCCTCACGTCCACCGCACCTTCCTCCTTCTTGTGTTTGTGTCTCTTCACGGATACTTTCCCGTCCTATTCATCAGTGTAAGAGCGCGGACAGATTTGTCTACTTTCTTTGTACATTTCTTGGGCGACATGTTTGGGTGTGGTAGTAGATTGCCGAAAATAACGAAACACGACTAATTTCATTGGTGGAATTGACAGACTGATGGAATTAAGTAACTGATTTCAATGGTGAGTAACAGCCTTGTCGCAAATCTTCATGTCCGCACTCATCCGATTCAATCGAAATTCAACACGATGGTCAAGCCATCTCACGATCTCCCTTTCTATAAAAAATACAGAAGATTATTACATAAAATCCAGATATTGTTACCTTGAATAAGCATCAGAATATAATTAATATGAAGAGAGGACTGTTGCAACAGTGAAAACAAATATAGGTATATTGTCAGAAGTTTCCTCTAAAAATGCCGATTTTTTAAAAACTGTTTTGTTCCTTGTTAATTTCACCTTCTAGACTTATTGCGTTCGCAACTCTTCAACAAACTATACCTTCGACCCAACTTTATTAAAGGTCCATCCAGAAACAAGTGAGAAAATCTTGCCTACACTCTTTTTCTGCAGACAAACAAGACAGACAGACAGACAGATAGACAGACAGACAAACAGACAAACACACGCACACACACACATTCACACACGCATACACACAGACACACACACGCACGCACGCACACACACACACACACACACACACACACACACACACACACACACACACACACACACACACACACACACACACAACACACACACACACACACACACACACACATCTGCTCCGTCGATCGAAATAATCTCTACTTTTCTTAAAAGATAAACGTAAAACAAACAACAAATACAAGCAATTTGTTCTTAGTTCACACACACCATCTCCCTTCCCTTCACCATCCGAACAATTCTTTCACAGTTGATATCAATCAATAAAAATAATGATTAAATCGCTGTGGAACTTCGAACTCAATACACTATATGCAAAATCAGATTCGGCAATGTTGTTCTTTATTAATATATTTCAGAAAGCATCGTTTGGAATGACAGTGAAAAAAAAAAAAAAAAAAAAAAAGGAAAAAGGTCTGCTGTACGAAAAGCAGTCCTGTAATTCCGAGGTCATTAGTGCATGAGGATGCAGACATCTCGCAGTTCTAAGGTCATCTTTCTTGAAAGTGAATTTCACTCCTCTTCTTCTCTAAAACACAAAAATAGAATCAAAACGCTTATTTGATATAACAAGACAAGACAGGCGAGAGTTTCGGTCAACTAGTCTTTGTCAAACGTAAACGTAAGACAGCAAAGAACAAATAACAAATTTGTCAACGAAGAACAAATGCAAAAATCAAGGGGAAAAACAGCAAAACTGTCCTGATTTTTCGTTAAAGCATGAGAAAATGACATGAAATTATTTCTCAGCCATTTTCTCCAGCTTGACGAAAAATCAGGGAAGTTTTGCTGTTTTTCTCTTGAGTTTTGTCTTTGGTCTCTGTTGTTTGTTGTTTGAGTTGGCCGAAAATTTGTGTAACTTTTTCGACATAGCCTGTAATTTTTTTGGTGCTCCTTTTAATCAAAATGTATAAGCTGACTTCCATTGTCAGGAGTCACCAGTGTCCGTTTTAAACCCGATCATCCGATTTCTCCCTGTGTGCTTTGCAAAAGGGGCATGTCAGAAAGAACCCCGAATTCTCAAACCATACACTGATGCAGTGCCTTCTCGAGATCTCCCGAAGGACGAGTGTTGTTACTTCGTCCAAGCCGGGTGATTATGAAGACGATTTGAGTGATCCTTCCTGATTTTTCGCTTGGTTTGTTGGAGCCAGAGTCAATGGCAAGCATTAACACGGTGACTTGCACACCACGAGATGGAAATGGACCCACTTTTGTCAGAACATGATCCTACTGACATGACCGCCGTAGCCCTGTCTTGTCTCGAGGGGGAGGAGAGGCAAGTAACAAGTACATGTAGGTAGTTGGGAAGATTGCCACAGCAAAGCGGTTACAAGCTACGGAATATGAGATAACATCAGTAGGCACAGAGTGAAAAACGGCAACCTTTATCCCCATTCCCTACTCCCCACCCCCCCTCAACCTTTTTCCCTATTCTTCGTCCTTTTTTTCTGTTCTGCCTCTTTTTTCTGCTTTGTTTCTTTTCCATTCTTCTTGTCAAAATCTGAGCGCTGAGCCTGCAATCTGCTGTATGTCGGATGCATGTGTGAGCAGCTTAACAGTGGGTGATCTTGGGGACTGAACTGTAGACCTGCACGTCTCTCGAGATTGACCCAAAAGATTATCTCTACGTACTGAAAAAAGAAAAGACACACATAACTTGCAGGAAGTTAATGGACATTGAGCGCGTGTAAAATGAATAATAATAGTAGTAATGATAATAATGGAAATTTGTAGGACAAAAGCAGTAGTAGTAGAAGCAGTCTTAAAAGTAGCAGTAATAACTGAAGTATTTTTTATTGTTTGAACATTTTACGTTATTTGAAGATAGACATTCGTATGCCTGCCTTCATATACAATAGCGCAGATGATGAAAAGTTTTGAAAATGGGTCACGTCATATTCTTCATGATGATTATTACGATTCGAAGATATACAAATAGACCATAAGTATGCGTTTAGATTTTCAGGGTGCTTTGTTTTCCCCGGGAGAAAGTTAGCCACAATGCAGCCCTGCCGTTTTTTCTTCCCTTGAATGCACAGTGAGTTTAAAATCAAATAGTTTGGAGAATTGCGATACAAGAAAGATTTGTTATTATTATCTGAAAACATGAAATCAAATTTCAAGTCGAACGAATGATATGCTGAAGACGAGCATTAGATTTTGAATAAGACAAAGATATTGTGAAAAGCATCGGCCAGATATAGAGGATAACCCATCCATGACTGAAAGGCAGTCCAACATAATATGATTTTTCTTTTTCTTCTTTTTTTTGGGGGGGAGGTGGTGGTGTGAAAATGATACGCGTTTGTCTTATTTTTATGAAGCGCAAATGGACTTAGCAACATTTGCATCTTCAGACGCTTGAAAGCATTAAGCGTCTTCCATAATTTTCTAGGTCCTTGGCAAGTCTGTGATCCTCACTTTATCAGTGGTTTTCTAATAATTAACTGTCTGATGGTAGCCTCCAACTAGTTTATTGGTAAATCATTACATTTCTTTGTCGTAGGCCTGGGAAAACATTTACAGTTTAAAAGAAGAGAGATGCACAGACTGAGTGAGTGAGAGAGAGAAGGTTCATGTTTTTTGGAAAATGTGTATATCAGCATCAAAAACAAGATGAAATTTGTGTCACTAGCCTTCTTGATCTTTGAAAAACGATGTCTTTTCGGAAATCCTCTTGGAAAAAAAAGAAGAAAAAGGAAAGAAATTGAATCAAAGTGACTGCCAGTGTTCAAGGAAATTTTTGCCAACTCCATTGATTTTGCCAATTCCGAAACTCTGGCGTTAGGTCGCCAAGGAGGATAAGGTGTTCTTTGCTAGGAATATTCTTGATAGTGTCACTGGGTCAGCATAGAACTCGTCCTTTGCCTCTGGTGTAGATGTTAGGGCAGGAGCTTAGGCGCTGATAAGAGGGACTGGGCCATCGGACCTACAGAGATTGAGAGTCAGCAGGCGCTCAGATCCCTTGTCATCTCAATCAATCATTTCATTTTCAACAGAGAGTTCCTAACTGCAAATCCAAATCCATGTTCTCTGTACACCGCACTACTCTTTCCTTGCCAGAAGAAGGTGTAGTCTTTCTCTTTGAGCGTGCCTGAGTCAGCTAGGCGCGTGTCTTGCAAGGCGGCTGGCAATGTCTACCTGTAATATCAGGAGCTCGTTGGTTAGCAGACTATGAAACAGCTCACGACCTGCTTCCGGTTAGCAGACAACGAAACAGTCCATGACCTTTTTCCGATTAGCGGACTACGAAACGGCCCATGACCTGCTTCCAGTTAGCAGACTACGAAACTGTCTATGACTTATTTCTGGTTAGCACACTACGAAACAACCCATGACCTATTTCCGGTTAGCAGACAACGAAACAACCCATGACCCGTTTCGGCTAGATGACCCCCAAAAAGCCCATGGCTTGTTTACGGTGAGAAACTACGAAACAAGCTTTGTTGTGTTTCCAGCTAATTTCAGGTAGTCCCCTGTGACAGGCATGGTATTGGCAACAAACAGTCTGCGTGAAACGCTTTTGCATTTGTGTTTCTTCCCTCTGTCTGATTGTCGGCTTAGCTTATTCTTTGATATCATCAGTTCATTTTTAATTTCCGTTTACAAAGAAATTATTTCGCGTCAAAGGAAGAGGTATTCTCTCTCTATGTATATGAAATAGATAGATAGAGATGATAGATAGATAGATAGATAGAGAGAGAGAGAGAGGAGAGAGAGAGAGAGAGAGAGAGAGAGAGAGAGAGAGAGAGAGAGAGAGAGAGAGATGACTATTTTATTTACTGTCGGTATAGATTGATTCAAGAGTACCTGCCCCGTAAATATGTTAATTTTTTTTCTTTCATAGAGCACATTCTTTCCCAGCAAACATAACTTTTTTCTTCTTGCGATAACGGATATCTTTTCTTGGATGGAACGTGACATGGCACTATTTGAAACGGGCCTTCTGCCGCTATACCTATCATTATAGAAACTTCTACTACACAGTCTCACTGCCATCACTGTCAAGTGAGAAGTGTCCGATGACCGAGAAAGATAAGGCTTATCGGACAGTTTGACAGTGGCGGTTATTCCCCGCTCTTCTGTGTGACAGGCAGGATTGGTTGGAGACACGAAGTGAATGGAAAAGAGGACGGACAAACAGTCACCCAGACCCATGTCTTTTGTCCTGGATAAATAACTTTTTGCCGTCCCTTAGCTGGCTGTATGGTGGCCCAGTAGGCAAGACGATGAAAGTGTCACAACTTCTGTTGAGGAACAGGAGTTCGAGTACCTTCACAATTCAAAATCACTCCCCATTGATACAGCAAATGGTAAGCGGTAACCTTCCATAATTTTGATGAGTATATCTTGGTGGGATGTCTCTGAGGATGACGACCTGCCACAAGACTTTTAATTAAGGAACGAACGACTGTCCATTATCACCCAGTCAGAATACCGTCACGCCTCTGGAGGTTTACTGTGCTTGCCGACTCGCATGGCAGAGTTACAAACAAGGCGAAACCACTGTTCTGGATCTGTCGTGGATCAAAGACATGTAAGGAAGAGTCAGTCTACTGCCCATGTTCACAGTTGGAATCAACGCAATTGCAAGTTCGCTATACCTTGCGCGCTTCTAATGGGAGTTGGCTCAGTGTTAAGCCAATGCATTTACACGATTAACCCTTTGACTCCTGCATCCGATCCACCAACTGCAAAAACTTAACCCGTCGACACCCTCACCCTTTCCTCCAGCTTCCTGCAGGTGGAAAGGGTGAAGGAGTCAAAGGGTTAAGGTTTTGTTTTGCTAGCATGGCTGACAATGCAGGATGTTGGTGGACAGGGTGCGGGAGTCAAAGGGTTAATGAGACAGGCAACTAGTTCTGTCGCGCTCTGTGATAACCTTGCTTCACAGTGCCATGGGGATCGTGATCATACAAAGCTTAACAGCATTGGCGTTTTATTCGACTAGCTTCATTTCATTTTTGTACTACGTTTCTCTTACACGAAAAAGCAGAAGATGATTAGGAATCAACAGGCAAAAATTCTTCTGATAGGATAGGTTTACGTAAAAAAAAAAGCTCAAATTGAAAAAGAAGCAAATGAATTTTGAGAAAAAGCTGTCGTCATTAGATTGGATCAGCAAACTGTCGCCATAAAAGTGCAGTATGATTTACCAAGCGATAGTCTTGTACTTGTTTTAACATTATTGCCAGGTGTGAAGGCATCAGTCCAACAAAACAAATAGGAAATGATATTAAGTTTGCAGTTTGTTGAAGAGGGATTTATCGCATTCGGACAACACGATATACACTCCACCCAGATCTGCCAGCAATTATGTGACAAGACTACCTGACCCTGTTCAAAACCATATACCTGGCAGGGTCTTAAAATGGGGAAGAGTGAGGGGAGACGGACTATGCTTACACACCGGAATGATGGAAACATTAAAGATGAACAGCCAACAGGCCAGTTTTCAGTGTTGCAGGTTGATATCGAACTCAAGATATCAGATCTCTAGTCCACAGCACTATCAAAAGATCTAACCAGTCTGCATGCTGAGGCTTTCATTCAAAGGCCTGAAGTTGTCTGAGCTGCCAGTCACTCTCCGTATATCTAGGGTCAATGCAAGAGGTTCAAATGGAGATGGCAAGGTTAATTGTCTGATGTACGTACGATTGAATAGGTCTGACGATCAAACGATGACTTGAATGATGACTCGTACAGGGGATCATTGAAACGGTCATTCACCTCTGTTGACGTATGAGTTTGAACCCATTTGGGATTTTAATTCACTCCTTGAATTGTAAGTGTTAGGCCTTCTTGGTGAGAAACGTAGATTGGCGCACGTTGGACCGTGTAGGTATCACATCTGTTAAAACGTAACAGTGAACATTTGTGAGAACGTAAGATCGAGCCAACTGATCTCTAATAATAATATTTCAAAAGTCGGCGTTCGAGTCCCGTTGAGAGGAAATTCGTTGACTTACATGAAAAATAAACCAACCATCCAACCAACCAACCAACCAACCAACCAACAACTAACAAGATGGTCAAACCATTCTAAATCTCTCATTTCAGACGAAACTTATCACAGTAAGTTCAGATTTTCTATTTCTCAAGATTACTGTCGAAAAAAAAAAATGAAATGAAACAAAACGTGATGTGCATTCGATGACAATGATAACAAACTATTATCCCACATTCCTGAGAACAATGCTAATCACACAGCTTCCTGAAAAAAGTACTTCACCTTGCTGCCATGATTTCCAAATTAATGCATTCGCGACTCTTCAACGATGCACAGCTTTAATTAACCCAAAATGTAGTAAATATCTGTACACATCTGAACAGCGAACGAAATCCTGCCAACACAATTTTCTCACAAACATACAGACAGATCGAGATATCACCCCTCTCCGGTCGATATTTTGGCCCTTCGTGCCTTGATCTTACGGTGACCTTGGTTTCTGTTTCATCAACTGCCCTCTTGCCTGAGGTTAATTTATGCTTGGGTCTCTGGAGTCATTGGTTCATGGCGGTACTAATAGAGTGCCGTGGTGATGGTCTCCTTAGGGGGGGGGGGAGGGAGGGAGGAGCAGAGAAGGGGTTGTCTCTCACTCTGTCTGGCTCCGTGACTGAGCAATTGCAGTCGGTAGCATGGCGGCCTAGTTGGCAGTATCCTTAGTAAGGTGGATCGAAGTAATCCAGCTACAGTGCAGGGTCTTCTCTGGTCCGTGGCCCAATGGCGGCCTGATATCTCTAGTTCTTGTGGGCTTCCTGGCACTGGGAATTGCACTGAGTGAACTTTGGTGTTGGCAGTGTGTTGTGGAGCCGGAATGAGCGGCATGGGATCAACGCCTCTGAAACGGTGCGTAAGTTCGGACATTTTTTCTGATTTGAGTAGAGCACATAAGGAACTGCCTGAAAGCAATGAATCCGTGTTAAACGAATTCCAAGTCCAGTCACGGTGCCCTGTAAAACCGCCCAGCACGACCATCCTGGTGGGGAGAGGGAGTAGGGGTGGGGAGTGGACCATTAAAACAATCATCACATGGAAGGAACGAAATGGGACGCCAGCAGGATTTGGACCAGCACTCTACCGGTGGGGACAGTTTCGCTGTCCAGTGATCATTTTTCCCCAAATACTTGTTTGAAACAGGTCGTGTGCATTGTTCTTACAGTTCACAGGTACTTATTACGGATTATACATACTCATGTTATAGCCATTGTACATTCGTGTTGTAGAGCATGTCTGGTAATACTAACCTTACATGTACTGTGGTTACATATTACAAGTACATGTTAACAGATCAGTGCACTAGTGTTATCGTTGAACAGTACTTGTTACAATTTCGTGCGTGCTTTTGCTAAATTCCTGTTGTATTTATTTGTTACAGATCACGTTTACCGGTCCACGATACGTCAGGAAGACACCATGACAGACGTAGAAGTTCTGGATACCTGTTCTAAGGTAAAGCTGATTTTTGGTAGACATCATCTTATGAGTAAGGAACAATTGTAGGCTGCGTTCACATATGTAATAAAAGTTTCTTTATCATAAATTTCAGAATGCCAGGGAATCGACGTTTTGGTTTCTTCATGAAAATTAGGTAAGAACAAGTGAACTGGCGATGTAGTTAGCCCTGATATTTATATTCTAATACACTTCATTAGCTTAGTACCTGAAAAAAACCCCATTGAAACTAACCGAATCTTTTTCTCCCAGTCTGCTTTTTTTAATTCACTGTGCAAGTTTTGTTGCCTTTTCCCCTAAAATGTTCCCATTACGTGTACGACTTTGGTATTTGTTTTGTTTTGTTTTGTTTTCTTCGTGCTACTGTAGACGTAAATGCATGGTATACAAATATTTATACGCATGCCGATTTGGTCAGTGTGTGGTCTGACACTTGTAACAATCAAGGCTTTCATTGTTCCAGGAAAGTGCCAGCAACGTGGAGGAGAGCCAGATGAGCTGGGCGGACGCATTCGTGGTGGTCTACAGCATTTGCAGCAGGACGTCATTCAACACGGCACGTGACCTCGTGGCCTCACTATCCAAAGCCCGCAGTTCCACGTATCTCCCGGTCCTGTTGCTGGGCAACATGAAGGACCTGGAACACCGCCGGGAAGTGGGAGTGGAAGAGGGACACGAGGTGGCCCTGGAGTATGGTTGTCAGTACTACGAGGTCTCTGCCGCGGACAGCGCCCTCAGTGTCAGCATCGCTTTCCAGGCCTTTCTCCGGGAAGCTCGCAGCGTCGTGCAGCAGCGGGCAGCTTCACTCAAAAGACGGCGAAGTTCTTTGGGGTCCGTCAGTAAGAAGCTGGGAGCGATGTTCGGCAAGAACTCCAGCAGCACCAAAGATTCTAATGGGGACTCTGACAAGCGGAGGCTGTCTTTGACGAACGGATTTAAAGACTCTGCTGGTGGGAGTGGAGACACTCCCGATAAGCGTAGGCTACCCTGGATGTTGTGGACCGGAAATCTTAGCAGACAGGTACTGCTTCTTTGTGATAGTTATCATACACATTCACGTGATCGCATGAAGTAAATCCGACAAGGGAAGAAATACATGGAATACCAGGTTGAAAGTTTACATTCTTCTCTTTAACAGCAGAAAACGAATTAAGTTCACTGAGCCTAAGGCCATCATCCTCCGAGGCAAATATAGTTCACTGAACAGGAAAATTTATAGACTTTACTCAGTAGACAAGAAACTTTAGTTCACGAGAAAGGAAACCTCAGTTCACAGGACGGGAAACCTTACTGCATGGGACAGGAAAGTTTAGTTCGCTGCACAGGAACCCTTACTTCACAGGACAGGAAATCCTAGTTCATGGTACAGAAAACCCCAGTTCCAGGACGGGAAACTTAGTTCACTGGACAGGAACCCTTACTTCACGGGACAGGATAGCTCAGTTCACTGGCCTTTGTCTGTTTGTTTGTCTTTAAGGCGTGAACATTAAGACAATAGAAATCCTTGATCGTAAGAGAAAATTTTCAGCATGCTGTGTGTGTTATAGTTAATCATTCCAGCATACGATAATTCCTTTGGAACGTTTCCATTCTGACCAAGATAGTGATACTGAAAAGTGGACAATACGTGACTTGTGCATGTTACGTAGGTGCTGTAAATATGCTGCCCAGACCTTTGGGCTTCAAATTTGTGTGCAGACTGCTTGTTTGTTAAATGTTTCCGGCTTATTGAAAACTTGTAGTGTGCGGTAAAGCAACAATAAATAAGATCATCATAGTTTATGGTAACATAAATGTTACACATCAGAAGACTGGCAGCTTTACCCGAATCAGTCGCTGTATATCCTTGTCCGTCGACACTGGCTAAGTCAGAACTCTTTCAGACTTTTGACAAGTGCTACAAGTGCTTGGAGTTTCTAGTATGTACATGCTATGCACATTTTTCATTGTTTGCTGGAATTTTGTTGATATCTGAATCCATGGATGGACACCTGATGATATGAAAATACCTGACATATATTTGTGATCATGCAACTGTACATTGAAATTTGTTTTTGTTTTTTTCTGTTCGTGTTATGCCGTGTAAATGAAAGTTGCCATAAATGACCCGTATTGAACGCAAACAGTAACGTTCACTCTCTGAACACATTACAGAAACACTCTTCATCACGTATCATAGTGTACCAGAAATGTGATAAACTAAGAGAACAATTTTGGTTTCTAATCTGTTTTTAAAGTTGTTTTTTCGTGCTAAAATAGATACAGAAAATTGGCCAGGAAATTAGGAATCTATTTTTGAAGTATGTTTGTAGATTTGTTCATTGTTTATATTACAAAATACAAGTGAAGTAATATTTAAAGTGTCAGATTCTGCACCAATGGAACATATTCATGTATAAAAGAAATTTTATGGTGTGATTGGTATGATTATAAATTTGCATGTAATCCGTGCAAATATAAATAAAACAATATCTTAAGTGTGAATCAAAATGACTGCCAGCGTTCAAGCAAATACGAACCAGAAAAGCACAATAATAGAAGTAATAAATGTAAAACGCGCGGTTTTGTTTCGTTGTATTAAATACGCGTTCTACTTCTGTTTTGTGTTCTTCTGTTTAATATCTTCAGTGTTACATCTGCAACAATTTTGCATATACGATACACTCTTCACGCTTCAGGATATATGAATCTTCGCCACAACCACCACCATCATCATTACCATCTTCGTTTTTTTTTTTTACTGTCTTCGCCTTCTTCTTCTTTTTCCTTTTCTTCTTCTTCTTCTTCTTCTTCTTCTTCATTTCCCTTCGTCTCCGACATAAACTTTGCTGTTGACATGGCTAAAACTTTAATTTGAACTCCAATTTTTCTTTGTTTGAATTAATGATACCGGGTGAATCAGTCGTACCACCGACAGATTTGGAATGTTCATTTTCTGTAAAAGAAGGTTTTGTTTATCTGATAGCTGCTATCGTTGTGCTGAAAACGTCAATTAAGATTAAAAACTACAAAACTCACTTGTGATGTGATGTTACTGTGCGCAACTTCTATACAAAATTTTGGGTGAAACAAGACGTATGTCATCGATGGATTGACATTTGTGTATTCCAAGGTGGAATGGTTTGTAATTGTAAAGGTGAAGATTGTTAACATCTGATGCATTTGAAATCTGTAAGATTATCCAATTTTCGATCCATAATCAGTATCATAAAGCACGATGACAGGTAGCTCATCTTACGTGGGTGTACACAGGTGAAAGTGTGTCACAACCTGTCAATCTGTAAAGCCATTATCGACAATTTTCTGCAGTGTATATACGTGGCGGAAATCCTCATAACGTAACTCCAGTTCAATTGTTATAAGGTCGACAACTAGGTCATCTTGTCTTGGTCCACAAACTAACAAATAATTCTGCAGGTTATCAGTGTCTCTGTTTAAGTAAGTTTCAATCCATAAAGACTTGTGACATGGAACTAAGCTCGGTGGCACAGTCTGCCATCCAAGCTGTGATAAGAGAAAACAATTATCGTCAATTGATAAATCTTGTCTTAGTCCAGAAAGCAGCAGCTAACGATACAGTTTAAGTCTGTTAACATGAAACTGCGTTTGAATCCATAATGACGATGTTAAATGCCTACATCCATCTGATCTGACCTCAGCCCATGAAGAGAGCAACTGTAACTTAAAAAAAAAAGAATGAGGTTGTTATTATCTACAGCTAAATGTTTAGAGAGTATAGCCAAGTGGTTTAAGTTCTATCCAGAAACCAAGAAGACTGCCACAACCATGTCCATAATCACGATAACAGAATGTTGAGGATCTTGCTAAACTTTCCTCAGTCCCCGAATCAGATACGTATACAATGCAGATTGTCACCAGGTACGCGTCAACGCGCAATCAAGATGACAAGATTGACAGTTAAAAACCAGCCCATCTTCCATCCTATAAAGCGAAGACCCCACTTGAGATAATACATAAGCGAAGAAAACTGTCACGCCCGGCTGGCGACAAGGTAAACTGACTGTGACTGTACACTGCCTGACCACCGACACAGTCCGCTGACTTCCTTCACCTCACTTCACCCTTCGTGCTTGCCGAACTCACGGACCCGTGCTTGCAACCTTTGACGGCAGGGGCAATTTGTATGCGATGCCACCCTGAGGATAGTATGGTTTGGGCGTCATGTAATGTGATGGGGTTAGATAGATCTTTTCAGCTGTTTACCTAGCTTATCGTGTAGTTGCAAACCCAGAGCAAGATGAGGCAGCCGAAATGTGGTTTCTAAGAAGAATGTTGAGAGTTCCATGGACAGCAAGAAAACAAACGAGACAGTCTTGATGGAGGCAGCCAGAGCAAGATTGAGGCAGCCGAAATGTGGTTTCTAAGAAGAATGTTGAGAGTTCCATGGACAGCAAAGAAAACAAACGAGACAGTCTTGATGGAGGCAGACACAAGAAGATTATTCATAAGGAAGATTAGGAAAAGACAGGCAACATGTATAGGCCATTTTTTGAAGAAAGGGGAATTAGAGCACCTGGTCACAACACGAAAGTTGGAGGGAAAGAGAACACCAGGTAGACCCAGGGAAAAAATATTGGACGGACTTGCAGGGTGTCTGAGGACAGAGAGGGTGGGAGATGTGCATGTGGCGACAAAGGATAGCTGCATATGTGGAGGGCCATGATCGCCAGCGCCATGCGGCAGGACACATGATGATGATGATGATGATGATGCTGATCGTGTACTGCACGAAGGGTGCCGTTGCCAAGTGGGTAAAGATCGGACTTCTAATCGGAAGATCTTCGGTTCAATCCGCTCAGACACATCTGCCTGGTGGGTAAAGGATGGAGATTTTTCTGATCAGCCAGGTCAACATGTGTGCAGACCTCCCATTGCCTGAACGCTCATCGTGTGTATACGCATGGACAATATCAAATTAACAGTTTAAAGACCTAATAAGTCATATCACTGCCTGGCTTATGGATACATGAAAACACTTAGCACCAAAAGAGAGAATATGCGGACTGTGTAGCAACATACCGCTCCTGCAGTTTGGGAAAAATGAAGAACATATATGCGTCGAGAAAATCGGAACACTAAAAATGGAAAAAAAATCGAAAAAAATCTGTACACTAAAAATGAAAACAAACAAACAAACAAACAAACAAACAAACAAACAAACACGTACTACAACTGGCCAACGAACATGCCAAAACTGGTACGTGCTTTCTTGAAATATCTTCAGAAGTTTATTTCAAGCAAGCCAGAATCGCTATGTAATCATTCTAATGTAGATGACAAAAATCTGTGCACTAATATCTCATACTTTATACATAATCTGAAGCCTGTCTTCTTTGATTTTCAGTGTAAAGAATATTCATTATCCCCGCGTCCTTCGTTGCCATAGCACGTCATGCGACGGCTGACACCACTACTAGTGTATGCTGTTGATTTGACATCACTGAAAAAAAGAAAGTAAAAAAGAAAGAAAAAAGAAGAAAGAAAGAACGAAAGAAAGAAAGAAAGAAAGAAGAAGAAGAAGAAGAAGAAGAAGAAGAAGAAGAAGAAGAAGAAGAAGAAGAAAAGAGAAGAAGAAGAAAGGAGCAAAAGAAGAAGAAAAAGAAGAAGAAGAAGAACAACAACAACAAAAACAACAGCAACAACTCGAAGCAAGTTTTTGTTAATAGTTTCTTGCCATTATTTTTAGCACATGTATTTGCTTATCCGCGTGTTTGTCTCATCTTTTTTAAATCATTGGTTTCCTTCTTTGTTGTATTTCCACAGGGGGTCCGCCGAGTAGTTTAATGACGTTATAGAGAAAGAAGCCGCGGGTGTCCCAGTCGGTTCACAGCCCATACAATTTAAGGTATGCGCCTCCCATAGTTCATTTACCGGCTGACAGGTCAGATTGGTTCATTGCAGTTACCTACAATCACTTTCCCGGGCCGTTGATCACGGATAATTACAGGGAAGTTAAAAGTCACTTAGTTCTTGCAGGTTTAACGGCCAGTGTCCATGAAAAGCTGATCTCATCAGTGGCGAATGATGGTTGAAGACTTTTTCAGTTCGATACTTCAGGTGACAAACCGTAGGATACTTCGCATTTAACAGCAGTGAAAAAAAAAATACAAACAAGTAAACGAACAAACACACGAACAAACAAACAAACAAATAAACAATCATACAAACAAAAACAAACAACAAACAAATAAAAGCGAAAAAAAAGCAAAAAGTAGTAAATATCATGAAAAAGCAGACGAAAATGCTACTCGTGTCTGCATGTGTAAATGGGGGTGTCTGATATCCGCACAAAAGCGAATTTCATTTTTGATAGATTCGGATGGAGCGCATTGTATCTGTCTTGAACATTTCCAAGATTTCATCTCCATTCCATAGTCTTTGGTTATCGAAGTATATTCATTAGAGTGTAACTTGATTTTTCCAGCAGAAAATTGGAATTTTATCAGTGTAACTTGATTTTTCCAGCAGAAAATTACAATTTTATCACAAAATGTGTTTATGTGTGCGAGCACGCATATCCTCGTTGATCCTACTTTCGAGCTTTTGCGCGCGTGTTTGTGTGTTTAGTACACTTGTATAAAAGTACATTCCTAACAGCCATTCATCAATGACGTTGAATGGCACAGTAAGTGTCAAGGACGGAGTACGTTTCGATATGTCTGTCAGCCAAGAGCGTGACATGTCCGTGTTTCCATAAATGTTCGCATAAGGGAAGTTAGAATATCATATTGAATGAAGAGGAAACTGACTGCATGTTACAGGTACATCCCACAGATAGCTGTCTGCTCACCTTTGCGTCTACTAGGAACATTTAGTGCAAACTTACAATAAAACTTTATTACTACATATTACTACATTTAAGTATGAGGAAGCCTTAGTGAAGGCACAGCCATGGGGGGTTCCTTCTCGTACTTCGTCAGTGGTACATGGACTTATGGTTGTCATTTAGTACATGATTTTTGCTGGAGATAAATAACACAACACACACACACACACACACACACACACACACACACACACACACACACATATATTTCTTATTGACAGTAGGGGTCCTCTGTGTGTGTGTGTGTGTGTGTGTGTGTGTGTGTGTGTGTGTGTGTGTGTGTGTGTGTGTGTGTGTGATAATAACAGTAACAATAATAGTAATAATGATAGTAATATCATTATTATTGTTATTATCATTATTACTGTAACAACAACAACAACAACAACAACAACAACAATAATATAATAATAATAATAGTAATAATAATAATATTATTATTAATGATGACATTTACGAGGCCTCAAATCTTGATACAAGAATGAAACCAAGATGCGCACTCTCATCACTCACCAAAGCAATCACCCAACAGCGACAAAAACTCGGGCACAAAGCAGAGCAAACCGGGAAGGGGAGGACAGTAGGGAATGGAGTAAAAGGGGAAGGGTGGGGGGTGGGGGGGTAGCACATCGAGAGGGAAATCGCTGCTAGACGAAAAGGTATGTCTTGAAGCTAGATCGAAGGATGACAGAGTATGTGACTGTCGAATAGATGGGGGAAAATCGTTCCAGTTGTATGGACCAACACAGAAAAAGAGCGGTGACTGACAGAGGAATATCTACATCGAGGACTTCGTAAACAAGGAGTATCAGAAGCAGAACGGAGAGTCAGGCGGGGCATGTATATTGACAAAGATAAATAGATTCAGTTGCACTGATACACTTTTAGTATAAGGTATTGATTTTGTATGAAATTCTTTAAGAAACGGGCAATCGGTGGAGAGAGCAAAACAAGGCAGTGATATGATCATGCCTCTTTTTACAAAGGGCAAGACGGGCCACGGAAGTCTGAATACATTGGAGGCATGCAAAGAAGAAGCAGGCAAGCCAGACAGCAGAGAGTTACAATAATCGGCGTAAGACAAGATAGGAGAAGTCGCAACTTTAGATGCTGCTGAAGTTGAAAGATAAGAGCGACTAAAACTGAATGTCGCAGTTGACTGTAACAAGACGGACAGATTTGGTTGATGAATTTCTGCATAGAGTTGAAGATCAAGAACAACATTAAGGTACAGTAGTGTTGTCACCCAGTTGGACAGCACAAACTCTTACGGCGGACAGCTTCTGCTTTGTGCCAGTGAATCTTGCTTCAAACTTATCTTCATTCAACTGTAGCTTATTCTGTTTCATCCAATTCTGGATCTCAGCATAACAGTCAAAGGCTTGGGAAAGACGGGTTGAATGATTTTCAGGAGAAGCACTGTTTGCAGATCTGGGAGTCATCAGCATAGAAATGATGTTTGATGTTGTGCTGACGGATAACCTTGGGAAGTGGTGAAGTGTAAAGTGTGAATAGGACTGGCCCAAGCACAGAGCCTTGGAGGACTCTATATGCAAGTTTAACCGGCTTGGACTTAGACTCATTTATCAATCACGACTGACTGAAAGCGCTCGGACAGGTATAGTATAAATTAAGAAAGAGCACTACCTTGGATTTCGCATGTGTGCTTGTGTCGAGAGAGGAGAATAGGTTGGTTAACGTATGAGTGTGCGTGTGTGAGAAAGCAAGTGCTCGCTTGCACCGTCATTTGAACGACATGTGTCCGCAAAGATTTCCTTTTGCATTTATGGATAGACCATGAACTTAATTGAGACTACACATTCTCCTAACAGGAAGTCACGAACTCGGTTTAAATGACGTGATGCATTTCAATTGGAGAATAGTATGCATAACTCTTCTAGCAAGTATTTCCCGTCTGATTACTAACATATCTTTTAGATTTGGGTGGTAAATTACTGACATAGACCAAGAATTGATAATCATATAAGTTTCAAAGTCTTGAGCGTGTTCTGGGTCAGTATCATGTAAAATGCATATGGCATGAAAAAAACAACCACCCAGGATGTAGCTGTCTAGGTGTTCCAAAATGACGTCCTTGTCCTAATGCATATGTGTGTGAGTGTGTGTGTGTGTGTGTGTGTGTGTGTGTTGTGGTGTGTGTGTGTGTGTGTGAGTGTGTGTGTGTATGTGTGTGTGTGTGTGTGTGTGTGTGTGTGTGTGGTGTGTGTGTGGTGTGTGTGCTGTTTTTGTTTTCTGTCAGGAAACAGAAGACTGTTAGTATGGGAGAAATGGAAGACTGTTAGTATGAAGGAAATGGAAGACTGTTAGTATGAAGGAAATGGAAGACTGTTAGTATGAAGGAAATGGAAGACTGTTAGTATGAATGAGAGAAAGGAAGACTATTAGTATGAAGGAAACAGAAGACTGTTAGTATGAAGGAAACAGAAGACTGTTAGTATGAAGGAAACAGAAGACTGTTAGTATGAAGGAAACAGAAGACTGTTAGTATGAAGGAAACAGAAGACTGTTAGTATGAAGGAAACAGAAGACTGTTAGTATGAAGGAAACAGAAGACTGTTGGTATGAAGGAAATGGAAGACTGTTAGTATGAATGAGAGAAATGGAAGACTGTTGGTATGAAGGAAATGGAAGACTGTTAGTATGAAGGAAATGGAAGACTGTTAGTATGAATGAGAGAAATGGAAGACTGTTGGTATGAAGGAAACAGAAGACTGTTAGTATGAATGAGAGAAATGGAAGACTGTTAGTATGAAGGAAACAGAAGACTGTTGGTATGAATGAAATGGAAGACTGTTAGTATGAAGGAAACAGAAGACTGTTAGTATGAATGAGAGAAATGGAAGACTGTTAGTATGAAGGAAACAGAAGACTGTTAGTATGAATGAGAGAAATGGAAGACTGTTGGTATGAAGGAAATGGAAGACTGTTAGTATGAAGGAAATGGAAGACTGTTAGTATGAATGAGAGAAATGGAAGACTGTTAGTATGAAGGAAACAGAAGACTGTTAGTATGAATGAGAGAAATGGAAGACTGTTAGTATGAAGGAAACAGAAGACTGTTGGTATGAATGAAATGGAAGACTGTTAGTATGAAGGAAACAGAAGACTGTTAGTATGAATGAGAGAAATGGAAGACTGTTAGTATGAAGGAAACAGAAGACTGTTAGTATGAAGGAAACAGAAGACTGTTAGTATGAAGGAAACAGAAGACTGTTAGTATGAAGGAAACAGAAGACTGTTAGTATGAAGGAAACAGAAGACTGTTAGTATGAATGAGAGAAATGGAAGACTGTTAGTATGAAGGAAACAGAAGACTGTTAGTATGAAGGAAACAGAAGACTGTTAGTATGAAGGAAACAGAAGACTGTTAGTATGAATGAGAGAAATGGAAGACTGTTAGTACGAAGGAAACAGAAGACTGTTAGTATGAAGGAAACAGAAGACTGTTGGTATGAAGGAAACAGAAGACTGTTGGTATGAATGAAATGGAAGACTGTTAGTATGAAGGAAACAGAAGACTGTTAGTATGAAGGAAACAGAAGACTGTTGGTATGAAGGAAACAGAAGACTGTTGGTATGAATGAAATGGAAGACTGTTGGTATGAAGGAAACAGAAGACTGTTAGTATGAAGGAAACAGAAGACTGTTGGTATGAATGAAATGGAAGACTGTTAGTATGAAGGAAACAGAAGACTGTTAGTATGAAGGAAACAGAAGACTGTTGGTATGAAGGAAACAGAAGACTGTTGGTATGAATGAAATGGAAGACTGTTAGTATGAAGGAAACAGAAGACTGTTAGTATGAAGGAAACAGAAGACTGTTGGTATGAAGGAAACAGAAGACTGTTGGTATGAATGAAATGGAAGACTGTTGGTATGAAGGAAACAGAAGACTGTTAGTATGAAGGAAACAGAAGACTGTTGGTATGAATGAAATGGAAGACTGTTAGTATGAAGGAAACAGAAGACTGTTAGTATGAAGGAAACAGAAGACTGTTAGTATGAAGGAAACAGAAGACTGTTAGTATGAAGGAAACAGAAGACTGTTAGTATGAAGGAAACAGAAGACTGTTAGTATGAAGGAAACAGAAGACTGTTAGTATGAAGGAAACAGAAGACTGTTGGTATGAATGAGAGAAATGGAAGACTGTTAGTATGAAGGAAACAGAAGACTGTTAGTATGAAGGAAACAGAAGACTGTTAGTATGAAGGAAACAGAAGACTGTTAGTATGAAGGAAACAGAAGACTGTTAGTATGAAGGAAACAGAAGACTGTTAGTATGAAGGAAACAGAAGACTGTTGGTATGAATGAGAGAAATGGAAGACTGTTAGTATGAAGGAAACAGAAGACTGTTGGTATGAATGAAATGGAAGACTGTTAGTATGAAGGAAACAGAAGACTGTTGGTATGAATGAAATGGAAGACTGTTAGTATGAATGAATGAAATGGAGGACTGTTAGTATGACTGGAGGAAACGGAAGGCTGTTAGTATTGATGAACGACTGTTTATCTTGTTTTCCCTTTGATTGTTTTTCGTATTTCCCCTTTCCTCTCCCCCCCCCCCGTCCCCCCCCCCAACTCTCCCCTTGGCCACAAACTCTGGCAACCAACATTGTTATGTGTTCATGTATGAGCTAAGAAAACTGGAACAAGAAAAAGAAAGCAGAACGATGAAAGTGACAGTAACAAATTAATTATTAAAAAGTACAGATGTTGTTTTATGAGATTAAACAGTATTTCAGAAGAAGGACAACTTGCTCTCTTCAGCATGTCTATCGACATTCAACGCTGTGGCCCGAGTATTAATGACATCTGCGAAAATGGACTGTAGCCACAACAAGTCTGTTATCCCGTGTTGTCGGCTATCGTA
>CM060311.1:43637691-43642691 GCA_030674185.1 Monoplex corrugatus
TGACGACGCAGGCAAGGTAGCGACAAAATTCGCTTTGCACGTGCAAGGCAAGCCCTTTTTGAACACTACTCCAGCCAAAGTTGCCCGCAGACGAGGATAAAAAGGACCCGTTCTTGGTTCGTTTTAACCATGCTTGCAAGACGACGGATGACGGATGAGCAGCGGGGGAGAGCCCTCGCTCTGCTTGATGAAGGCCTAGCGCAGCGGGAAGTTGCTAGACGACTTGAAGTGTCGCATTCCACAATCCAGAGACTGCTGGAGCGCTTCAATGAGACTGGAGCAGTCCAGGAAAGGCGTCACACGGGTCGACCCAGAGTAACGACAAGACAGCAAGACCGCTACCTTGCCCTCTCCGTCCTGAGGGAAAGGGCATCCACTGCGGTGACCTTGAGGGGTCAGCTGAGGGACGCAACAGGTGCTAACATCAGCTGCAGCACGGTGAGAAGACGGCTACATGAGGCAAACTTGAGGTCACGGAGACCGGCCGTCCGATCCCTTCTGTCACCGGTCAACAGAGTGCGCCGCATGACCTGGGCCAGGGAGCACGTGACCTGGACAAGGCAACAGTGGGCCCGGGTCTTGTTTTCGGATGAGTCCAGGTTCACCCTGACCTTTAACGATGGCCGGGCTCGGGTGTGGCGACGTCAAGGGGAGAGGTTCGCTGACGCCACTGTCCAAGAGCATAACCGGTACGGCGGCGGGTCGGTGATGGTGTGGGGTGGCATGAGCCGTGGTACCCGGACCCCCCTGCTCCCCATTGACGGCATCCTGAACGGGGTCCGGTACCGGGACGAGGTTCTGGCGGCCGTGGCACTGCCTGCGCTTGTGGACCTTGGTCAAGGCGCCATCTTCCAGGACGACAATGCACCTGCGCATCGAGCACGCCTTGTGACCGACTTCCTGGAGCAGCATGAAGTCGTCCGTATGGCCTGGCCAGCGTGCTCACCTGACCTGAATCCAATTGAACACCTCTGGGATGTGCTCGGGAGGCGCATCAGGGACAACCACCCCCCACTGGGCACCCTGGCCAGGCTGGTCGACATCCTGCAGATCGAGTGGGCGGCCATCCCTCAGGACACACTCCGTACCCTTGTGGGGTCGATGCATCGGCGCTGTGAAGCATGCATCCAGGCTCGGGGCGGACACTCGTGATATTGAAAACAGATTGGCCAAATCTGACACTTTCTGTTTTTTGAAAAGGGGGGGATGTTCCTTTAAATGCATGTGCTGTTCACTAATGGGTCATTGTGCTAATTTCTTTTTCCAAAACAGGTGTGGAAATGATGAAATAAAACATAGAATCAATTCTAAACATTGTCAATTATTTCAACTTAAAATTAGAGAGGAAGGAAGAAGTGGCCCTTAAATTATGATTAGGAGTATATATCCCTTACCATGAACTGAACCAGAGATTGTTTTCTAAATGTCAAACACATGACTTCTATATCTGTCAGATAGATTTATGGCTTAGGAATAAAAGGTACATTTTAGCTTAGGCATAAAAGACACATTTTCCTTTAAAAAACTATAGTTTAACTACAGTAGTCCAAAGACTGGACCATGTTTATTTGTATCTTCTGCAGCTAAAACCACGTTTTGTATCGCATAAAAAACATACTTTAGAGCTAGTCAATATCCCTGGTTAAATGGCCAAGAAATCGCTGCTGACACTCATAGATGTGGTTTTCATCATTGTGACCTTAACCTTTGATCAGTCTCAACGAAACAGGAACAAATTGTTCTACCACCCCACAAATTTGTCCCTACTATAATAAGATCCATCCACCAACAGCTGAACAATTTTTGCTGGCACGTTTCCGTTACACACACACACACACACACACACACACACACACACACACACACACACACACACACACACACACACACACACACACACACACACACACACACACACACACAGACACACACACACACAGACACACACACACACACACACTCTCACACACACTCTCACACGCACACACTCACACACACACACATACACACACAGACACCACACATACACACACAGACACATCACAAACGCACACGCTCGTGCGCGCACAAACACACACACACACATACACACAAGTACATACACAATACAATACAATACAATACTTTATTTGTATAGCGCAAAATCTTGATAAAATCAAATCTAAGCGCTAAAACAGACACACACGCACGCACGCACGCACACACCACACACACACACACACACACACACACACACACACACACACACACACGCACACGCACACGCACACGGCTAAAATGGGGAGAAAGAATAAAAGCAATGGAAAATTATAGAGAGCATATTATATACAATTATATATTACAATGTGATTCCCCTCCGATGTGACTCCCGCATCCTGTCCACCAGCTTCCTCCATTATCAGCCATGCAAGTGAAGCAAGAACTGCAGGAAGCTGGTGGATAGGGTGAAGGAGTCAAAGGGTTAAGTTTTTGCAGTTGGTGCATAGGGTGCGAGAGTCAAAGGGTTAAGATAGGTAGGCCTAGCGAATGGGCCAGTGGTGTGTGTGTGTGTGTGTGTGTGTGTGTGTGTGTGTGTGTGTGTGTGTGTGTGTGTGTGTGTGTGTGTGGTGTGTGTGTGTGTGTGTGTGTGTTGAAACCAAGACTATTTCAAGAAAACCATCATTCCCATGGAAATCAACAACAACAGACAAATATGCACAGCACATACATACCCACCACACCACACCACACCGTAATACGTCATGTTCTGTTACCACATACACATGCATGTTTATGCACACTCGAACATATGAGCCCACGGTAAGCATTCTTGCACACATACACTTTTTTTGTAATTGAAAAAAAATTAAAACGTCCTGACTGCAGAGAAGATCTTGTACTTTGAGTCATCGCACATGACTTACAAACGGAAGCAAGCACGTACATTAACATACTAAGAGGAAGATAGAAAATGAACAGTACTAGCTGACTGAAGATGAAGTTCATTACTCAAGATAATTACAACACAAGACAAACTGACGACGACAAAACATCCAAGAAAAAAAATACACGCTACATCCAAGTGACTTGCTTACCGCAGTTGATTTATAAGATTCATAACACAGGATATGTCTGTGATTATCAGCATTCAGAAAAGTCAAACGAATTCCTACGTCTTTTTGTACACACACTTCTACTACTTTGATGACGATATTTTGTGTAAAACCAGTAACTGTTGATAACACGAAATGCAACCATTCTATTTCTAACTTACAGCCTTGTTTGGGTTCTCATGACAAACAAGATGAGACCGAATCTGAACTCAAGTCTGAATAATACACATAGACACACAGATAGACAGACACATACACACACAAACAGAGAGAGAGAGACAGACAGACAGACGCAGAGAGAGAGAGAGAGGGAGAGAGAGAGAAAGAGGGAGAGAGAGACGCAGAGAGAGAGAGAGAGAGAAAGAAAGAGAGAGAGAGGAGAGGACGAGAGAGACGCAGAGAGAGAGAGAGAGAGACGCAGAGAGAGAGAGAGACAGAGACAGAGAGAGAGAGAGACAGAGAGAGAGAGAGACAGAGAGAGAGAGAGAGAGAGAGAGAGTTAGGAAAACGCAAAGAAATGGGGAGTATTTACCCATTCATACAGACCGACAAACTGGCAGTGTAAAGAGAAAGACAGACTGAAAAGAGACACAGAGGGGTGGGGAACAGGGAGGCAACCAGACAGCAAACAGACGCACACAACACGCACACACACAGACACGCACACACACGTACACACGCACGCACGCATACACACACACAGAGGTACGCTTCTCTCTCTCTCTGTGTCTCTGTCTCTCTCACACAGAGGAAGGTGTCAGTGTACCTCGAACTTTGCACGGAAGCCTTTCTAAATGGCAAGGGCTCACGACAGATTGACTGTGTAAACACTACCACGCTGCCCTCCTATTTTCTTATCCCCACCTCCACCCCTTTTTTTTGGACCCCCCTCCCTTCAAAACATAAGCGTGGGGCCAGGCAGAAAGAGAAATTGCAGCTCCAAGCAGAAAACACTTTAAACCGTTTATTTCTCTGTATGATTTTCTTTATAATAAATGTACATCAGCAACAATCGTTATTCACAAATTTGGGCTTTAGTTGATGCTTTTGATGTTTTATTTGAGGCTGCAAATTCTTAGATCATTTTCATTTTAAATGTGTAAAGCCTGCCAGTATACCATAGAAATGTTCTAGAAATACGTGGTCGGTTCTGATCAACTTAACGCCAGTCATCATCATCATCAGGTGCCCTGCCGCATGGCGTTGGCGACCATGGACTTCCAACCATCTCTATCTCTCGTTGCCCCCAGCATCTCCCCCACCCTCCTCATCCCCAGCCACTCTGCAAGTCCGTCCAGCATTCTCTCCCTGGGTCTACCTGGTGCTCTCTTTCCCTCCAGCTTTCCCGTTGTGACTAGGTGCTCCAAATCCCCCTTCCTCATAAAATGTTGCTTGTCTTTTCCTAACCTTCCTTATGAGTGATCTACTTGTGTCTGCCTCCATCAAGACTGTCTCGTTTGTTTTCTTTGCTGTCCATGGAACTCTCAACATTCTTCTGAGAAACCACACCTCGGCTGCCTCGATCCTGCTCTGGCTTTGCTTGCTGACTGTCCACGCCTCGCATCCGTACAACAGTATTGGTTCTATATAACATTCAAGGACTCTGTTTCTGGTGTTAATTGATAGCATTTGTTGGTAAGAATGCTTGTCATCTTCTTCAATGCTGTTTTGGCTTGGCCGATTCTGCCGGCTATTTCCGATGTGCATCTGCCGTCTGATGAAATGACCGTTCCCAGGTATTTGAAGTTATTAACCTGTGTCAAGGTTGTGCCATTTGCTGTTATTTTGCAGGAGGGGATTTCATGTTTTTTACTGATCACCATGACTTCAGTCTTCCTGCTGTTTAGTTCCAACCCCTTACCTTTGCTTTCTGTTTCTAGTATATTCACAAGGTTTTGTAGGACCCTT
>CM060311.1:43647691-43652691 GCA_030674185.1 Monoplex corrugatus
TTTTTTTTAAAGGAGTCCGCCGTGTAGTGCTTATGTCTCAAATCGTGCATGTCCAAACATTCAGTAATAAGGTGTCTGATGCTCAGTGGCTCGTCACATGGTATACACCACAATGCTTCTTCATTTTTTGTATAAAAGTTAGGAACGAGTGTAGGATGTGTGACCCGTGTGTAACCTACATAACACTGTCTCTTTCCTACGTCTGAAGCAGAGGGGAGAATCTGTTTCAGGTTGGGGCGGATTTGGAAAAGTTTGTGAATAAATAGATACATAAAATGAAATAACACAGAAATCAAACAAATAAACAAATGATAACAAATAAATAAATAAATAGGTAGGTAGGTAGGTAGATAGGTAGATAAATAGACAGCTAATTAATTAAATAAACAGATAAGCATGCAGATAAATAAATAAGCATTGCAATTGTATCATACGCATACGTGATTACAGCGCTATCAAAACTCAATGAAAGACTCTTATCTGTGTCGACAACATCACCAGTTTCTGTCTTATTATTGTATTATTACTTTGTTTTCTGCATTATTGCAATGCCGTCTCTCATCTCAATCCTTTACACGATCGTCTTTCGACAACAACAATGCAGTCTCAAGTCTCAGTGCATTTGGTCGTGTGTTCTTTAAAGGCACAGCAACTATCTTGGTTCAGTTCTTAATTATAGAGCTATGTGCTCTATGTTCTCCAGGATACAGCAACAATCTTGGTTTCAGTTCTTGATTACAAAGCTGTCATCCTGGAAAAGATAACGATACTTTTTACTCTTTATAGTCTCCATGCTTCATCATATAAATAAGAAAATGAAATACTGTTTCCCGAAGTGTCATTGCATTGTGGTCTCAAAACAAGACTACAGTATCGGAGTTCTCCGTACATGACTGTAAGAAATCGAATGCAGTCTTAAGTCTCAACAGTGTTACATTCATGCAGTGGAAAGCTTGGCTTTGTGCCAGTGAGCATTGATTCAGCCTCATCTCCTTTCAACTGTAGTTTATTCTGTATCACCCAATTGTGGATCTTGACATAGCAGTCAGAGGCTTCAGAAAGAAGAGTTGCCTTTTTGTAGAGCTTGGAATCATCAGCATAAAAATGATGTTTGATGTTGGCAAGTGGGGAGGTATAGAGTGTGAAAAGAACTGGCCCAAGCACAGAGCCTTGGGGGACCCCATATGCAAGTTTAACCGGCTGGGACTTAGACTCATTTACCGCGACTGACTGAAAGCGGTCGGACCGGTATGACATAAACCATGAAAGAGTACTTTCTTGGATTCAAAATGTGTGCGCCAGCCGAGAGAGGAGGATGCAATGGTCCATGGTGTCAAAAGCAGCAGAATGATCTAAAAGAATAAGTAGTGAAGTTCGGCCACAGTCACATGCTCTCGAAAAATCTATGAATGAACTACGAGTTTAGATGACCGCCACAGACGGTGGGCACTGCCTACAAGCTTGTTTGGCTACAATTATTTCCTTTGTATCAATTTTCACATGGCTGACGTGTCTTCTAACTATTTCAAGTAGGCTGCAGGTGCCATCTTTGTGCTCACAGCTGCGTGTCGTGCCTGTTCTTCAGAGACACAATGACAACACCTTCTTTAGATGGCAAGGCATACACGTCTCCTTTCGGGCCCACTTCATGAAGCACGTCACTGTCCCCAGCTTTCATCTTCTCTTCCTTCAAGTCACAACCCTCTGCAGACCCTTGGGCACACTCTTCACGTGATATTTTATCATCCACAGAGTTCTGTGAAACATTGGGTACAGAATAGATGGCAGAATCTGTTTGGTCTTCATGGTGTAATGGAAGACGTGAAACAGCGTTTTCCAAGGGCTTGTTGGGAACTGTTGCCGATACGTCTTTCGCTTCTTCACACCCTTCTGGAAATGTTCCGGTCATTTTGCCGGATTCGACAGAAACGGTTGTTGTGATTGAGCTGACGTCATGCTGACGTGTGATGTCATCACGCAGAATGTGTCCTGTGTCCACAGAGACCTTTGGGGCAGACTGTGAAGAGGATTCAGCATTACCATCACCATCACCGACACCGTCATCATCATTATCATCATCAGCATCTTCCATCGGCTCAGCGTAGATCCTTTCATCTTCTGGAGGTCCTGCTAAGAGAGACGGCTGCTCCTGCGCATCAGACTTTATGTTCATGTCGTTTATTTCTTCGTAATCGTTGCAGACATGTTTAGGGTGATAATAATCGTTGCCAAGAGGTTTGGGTCATCCCGGAGAGGTAAGGGATCAGTATATTCATCACGGAGAAGCTTAGAACTGCTACACGCATCATGAAGAGGTTTTTCGGTCCAGAAAATCCCTGCGGAGAGATGAGGAATTGACGTAGTGGCTGATAGGAGCAGACGTAGGGAGAGTTGAGGTCCTTGTGATGGTGGTGCTCTTAGTGGCATTGGAGAGAGGGAAAGGCCTGCGTTCGGAACCTCTTCGGGTCTGGGTCAGCCTGGATTGAAGGTCCGCCAGACAGGCCTCCCTGTTGAGGCGTGCTGCCACCGAGTCTTCTACAGGGTCCCACTCTCCCGTGCTGTGGAAGGCTGGCTTCTGGCGAACCCTCAGTCTTCCTGACCTGCAATCACATGCCTCCATCAGTTTTTGTGTTCATTTTCTTATCACAAGCGCGAATACGTAAGTGCATTTCCACACGTACATACACATGCTTGCACACCACACACAACAGAAACACACATAGGCACGTTTTTCCCTTAGAGTAAAACGACTTGAAATGAAAGAACGAACAATCTGGAATAAGCATTACAGTACTTTGTCAAATGCAGTCAGTCTGGTGAGTAGTTCTTTAACAAAGACAAACGTACAAAGAAACAAAGCAGAAAAAGGTCACACCTAACCATATTTGCTTACTCTTCAATTTCGATACATGTACACATCTAGCGCTTGATTCACATTTGAAACTGACAAAACATTGGGTCAAATGTATGGTCCAAATTTGGTAAAAATGAATATCCAGAAATTTTAACTGACACGTTCTTGCACAGTTATGCACACACAGAGACAGACATACAAACCAGTCGCCGATGGGGTTAGCGCAACGGACTACCGACTGGAAGGTTGTAGGTTCGAATCCCAATCAGTCCCTTCAAAAATCATTGTGGGACCCCGCAGTCGAGTCTCATCCATTTTATGGACGCGTCATTGAAGGTTTTGCTTAAATCGTCCTACCAACACCGCGGGTGTATGCATCTCTCGGGCCTGATTGACGCCAGGATATCTTAAGATAGGAAGCATAGAGTACAGCCTTGTCACATAGTCTCAATCCTAAATGAAGCTCCATAGCATCATGATTATCATCGTCATTGTCATCATCATCACTGTATTATGAAAAAAAATGCCAGCTTCAATGGCCATTAAGGTGGCGTAGAAAATGGGGGGGGGGGGGGGGGGGGGGGGGGGAAGACAGACACACAAAAAAGTATTAAGTCACAGGTCAATCCGATTATTTACACTTCCCCATTTTCAAAAAGCAGAATGAAAAAAGTTAGACTTCCACACTTATTTTTCATCATATTTTAAGAGTGTAGAATTTCTTGGATGTGTGAATGTATGTCATTTTGCCCACATTGTGCAGTGTGGTATGTCGCTGCACAATCTGCATGCTTCGTCTTCGATGGGTGGGTATGCATGCCAAGTGTTACCATGCTTCCATAAGCCACCGAACATTCACATGACTTACGGCATCTTTAACGTAAACACTGAATGTTTTGCGTGTGCGCACACATGAGTTTTTATCTGCGCTAACAGGTCTGCACACATGTTGGTCTGGGAGAGTGGGGAGAAGAGTGGCAGAATGGTTCAGACGTTCGCCTGCCAATAACTAAACTCCAGGTTCCAGGGTTCGCTCCCGGTAGAGGCCTCGACTTTTCTCCTCAGTTTGACCGGAAAATCGAACTGAACGTCTAGTCCTTTGGAAGGGGACGAAAGACGAGTCGGACCCCTGTGCCTTCTGGCTGCGCACGCTATAGATCCCACGGCAGTTGAAAATCGTAAAGAGCAGGGTATTGCCCAGCTGCCTTGGTATAAAACATTGGAGAGATAGGTTGATTTCCCAAGTCCCACCCCTTGAAGACCAATTAGCCTCCTTGCCTTTCTGAAGTCTTGGTTAAAAAACGAAGTGAATATGAATAATGAGTTTGAAGCAAGGTAGAGGGGATGGGCGCCGCCCTTGTGTTGCTGGCCTCGGGAAAAGTTGAGGTCTCTGCCACATCACTCACCAACGACCCCAGGGTTATGGAACTATCTAGGTAAGACCTCAGGACCTGGCCAGCTCATGGGTTTACGTGCAGGCTTAAGGCTTGTGCCGTGATCATTCTGGATCTTCTCCATCACATGGCAGCTGTGATGTTAGTGCAAATGGAATTCATTCCGAGCTCGGTGACGTCATCTTGGAAACTGAAACTGAAACTGAAACTGGGAGATCAGAAATATCTCCATGGGTTACCCACCAGGCAGGACTACGGTACCCAGGCAGGATAGAACCCTTCACAGTTTGATTGAAGTTCGGTGTTTACCCACCTGACTACCGGCTTACACTGATTACTAACAACACATTACACAGTTGATTATTAACCCTTTGACTCCTGCACCATGTCTACCAGCATTCTGCATTATCAACCATGCTAGCAAACAGGAACCAGAATAAAAAAAAAACACGAAAAAAAGAATCAGAACGCGTATCTAATACAATCAGACAAGACAGGCGCAAATTTTCGGCCAACTGGCCTTTGTCAAGCGTTAGATCACAAACAAAGAAACAAACACCAAATAAAAAAAAAAATAAGGAGAAAAAGCCTGAAACTTCCCTGCTGCTTCGTCCAGTGTGAGAACAGGACTTAACTGACTAAAATGGCATAATAACTCTTGACAAAGGCCAGTTGGCCGAAAATTTGCGCAAGCCTGTCTTGTCTGGCTGAATTAAATACGCAGTCTGATTTTTTTTTCGTGTTTTTTCTTC
>CM060311.1:43657691-43662691 GCA_030674185.1 Monoplex corrugatus
TGCATCTTTATTCTGCTCAAACGGGGGTAAGATAATTTGATATTAGAAAGCATTTATATCCCGCACAAACAGGAACAAGGTAATTTGGTATTAGAAAGCACTTACATCCCGCACAACAAACAGGTAGTATAAAACTAGTCTGCACAAGAACAGGGAATTGTATTGAAAGCATTTAACCACAAACAGAATAAGTAATTTGATATTAAAGCACTAACCCGCAAAACAGACAGGAATGTTTTAAAAGCACTACTCCCGCACAAACAGGAACAGGGTAATTTGGTATTAGAAAGCACTTACATCCCGCACAAACAGGAACAGGGTAATTTGGTATTAGAAAGCACTTACATCCCGCACAAACAGGAACAGGGTAATTTGGTATTAGAAAGCATTTATGTCCTGCACAAACAGGAACAGGGTAATTTGGTATTAGAAAGCATTTATATCCTGCACAAACAGGAACAGGGTAATTTGGTATTAGAAAGCATTTATATCCCGCACAAACAGGAACAGGGTAATTTGGTATTAGAAAGCATTTATGTCCTGCACAAACAGGAACAGGGTAATTTGGTATTAGAAAGCATTTATATCCTGCCCAAACAGGAATAGGGTAATTTGGTATTAGAAAGCATTTACATCCTGCACAAACAGGAACAGGGTAATTTGGTATTAGAAAGCATTTACATCTTGCACAAACAGGAACAGGGTAATTTGGTATTTGAAAGAATTTATATCCTGCACAAACAGGAATAAGGTAATTTGGTATCAGAAAGCATTTACATCCTGCACAAACAGGAACAGGGTAATTTGGTATTAGAAAGCATTTACATCTTGCACAAACAGGAACAGGGTAATTTGGTATTAGAAAGCATTTATATCCTGCACAAACAGGAATAAGGTAATTTGGTATCAGAAAGCATTTATATCCTGCACAAACAGGAATAGGGTAATTTGGTATTAGAAAACATTTATATCCTGCACAAAAGGAATAAGGTAATTTGGTATTAGAAAGCATTTATATCCTGCACAAACAGGAATAAGGTAATTTGGTATTTGAAAGAATTTATATCTTGCACAAACAGGAATAGGGTAATTTGGTATTATAAAACATATCCTGCGCAAACAGGAATAGGGTAATTTGGTTTTAGAACGTACATCCTGCTTAAACAGGAGTAGGATGTTTGGCATCAGAACACATATCCTGTCCAAACCGTAGTATAATAATTTAGTATTAGAACGTATGTCTTTGAAAATTACTAGTTGCTTACCACAAGAAGAGATAAAGGGCAGTCTGGTGTCACAAGGCATGTTCTGCAGAAACAGTCTGGTCTCTCCTCGTGTCAGGGCAGTGCACGTCTGTCCTCCTTCCTCCCCCACTCTTCTTCCTCTTCTTCTTCCTGAAAGTTTATGACATCAACTTTTAACCCCCCTCACCCTATTCACCAGCGTCCTGCATTGCCAGTCATGATATGGGCTCGCAGTAGACCAGAAACTGAATCCTTTTACTGTCTTATCTTATCCACCAGCTTCCTGCAGGAAGAGTGGGTGAGGAAGTGAAAGGGTTTAGTTTTTGCAGCTGGTGGATAACGTGCAGAAGTGAAACGGTTAAGAACTATTCTTTCATTACACACGGTACCACAAACTCTACGTACGGCCGATATAGGTCTCTGATAGAAAAAAACACACATTCTTTGGAATACAACATATTGTTCATATGCACTGACAAGTAGAAATATTTAACACATGCTGTTCAATCACTTTTTAGCTTTAGAAAAGTAGACCTAATACTATTTATTCAATGTGTAACTCCAGAAAGACAGTGCTCGTGTTTAACGTCTAACGTTAGGAAAAGTGGAGGGCCTATGGCCTACTGTTTGTTTATTGTGTGACTACTGGAAGAACAATACTGCTCATTCAATATGTAACGTCAGGAAAAGTAATACCGTTCATACGATTTGTGACGTTAAAAAGTAATACTGCTTATTCAACATATAACGCTAGGAAAAGTAATACTGTTTACTTAATGGAAGGTAAACTTATTCAATGGAAGGTAAACTGTGCATTATTTCTCAGAATATATGGAATTGAATTGTTACCTGAAAGCCACGTTAATTTGGTGCTGACTGTCAGACTAAGCCAGAAAGAACGGCTGTAGCGAGACCCCAGCCGACGATAGTTGCTGAAGGCATTGTACAGCTGTTGAACGAAGTCTTGGAACGTTTGGAGACGGCGCCTGGCGGGCAGCGAATAGTGCGAAGTACTGGAGCAGTGTTGTCTCCCCTGTTCATACTGGCCCTTTACCGCATCGGAGACGTTTAAATGGCCTGAATTACTCCTCACTGCCACAATAAAACACGCATACACACACACAATGTAGTATACATACGCACATCAAAACATGAACGCACATTCATTCGCGCTCGCGCACACACACACTCACACAAACACACACACAAACACGCGCGCGCACGCACGCACACACACACACACACACACACACACACACACACACACACACACACCCACACACACACACACACACACACACACACACACACAACACACACACACACACACACACACACACACACACACACACTCACATATCGTCTAATATCAGTCATAGTGAACAGACTTTAAATCAAAGAACGACCGAACACACACACACACACACACACACACACACACACACACACACACACACACACACACACACACACACACACACACACACACACACACACACACACACAGAGGCTTTAGGCAATGTTGGTAAACAGACTTTAGGCAATGGTGGTAAGCAGACTTTAGGCAATGGTGGTAAACAGACTTTAAGCAATGGTGGTAAACAGACTTTAGGCAATGGTGGTAAACAGAATTTAGGCAATGGTGGTAAACAGACTTTAGGCAATGGTGGTAAACAGGCTTTAGGCAATGTTGGTAAACAGGTTTTAGGCAATGTTGGTAAACAGACTTTAGGCAATGTTGGTAAACAGACTTTAGGCAATGTTGGTAAACAGATTTTAGGCAATGTTGGTAAACAGGCTTTAGGCAATGTTGGTAAACAGGCTTTAGGCAATGTTGGTAAACAGATTTTAGGCAATGGTGGTAAACAGATTTTAGGCAATGTTGGTAAACAGACTTTAGGCAATGTTGGTAAACAGATTTTAGGCAATGTTGGTAAACAGATTTTAGGCAATGTTGGTAAACAGGCTTTAGGCAATGGTGGTAAACAGGCTTTAGGCAATGGTGGTACAGAGGCTTTAGGCAATGGCGGTAAACAGGCTTTAGGCAATGGTGGTACAGAGGCTTTAGGCAATGGTGGTACAGAGGCTTTAGGCAATGGCGGTAAACAGGCTTTAGGCAATGGCGGTAAACAGGCTTTAGGCAATGGCGGTAAAGAGGACATCATTTCACTCAAAGGCTAGCTATATACGACTTACCCACAGACATGCATAAGTTAGTTCTGTGAAAGTAATGCCCATTCATCGATTATCATTATCATTATTGTTTAAAGCCCAGCCGACTGCACAGAGCTATATCAAGCTATAGCCATCTCAACACTTCCGTGAACTTGAAAAAAAAAAAACACGGAAAAGAAAATCAGGTATACATATATGAATGCATTTGCGCATATAATGAAACAATATACCACCGGCGTAAACCATTCCTTCAAATTTATCCCTGGAGGGGTGTGTGTGTGTGTTTAAAAACTGAATATAAATGCATAAACAAAACTAACTACATTAACACATGCATAACAACTGGCCAAATTTCCTAAAATTGCTTCTGCTCATCACATTTTTTTTGGAGCCAAAATACATGTTATCAATCCAAAGAGAAAGTATGTAACGCTTTCTGGAAAGCACACAAGAGAATGGACCAACAAGGCAGAAAATAACAGGAAGAGACGACAGAAAGCAAAGGAGCAAAGCACAAACAAAGAGAGCGACAGAAAATGGGAAATTTCTACCCAAGAATTTCCAGAAGCTGAGGATACTATTTATATTGAAAAAAGCCCACGACATTGCACAGAAAGGCCATTCACCCATGATTTCACTCAGAGGTGACTACAGACAAACTACCGACATTCACAACAGAATGTTCTACTTAAAGACTAGCAACAACAGTGACTTTGAAAAACAAACACAAAATGAAAAAAAAAAAAACCTTTTCAAATTTCGGATGCTGTTTGACGTTGTGTGTGTTTTGTTCTAACAGACGTTGTTGTTGGTGTGGTGATATTGGCGGCTTGTCTTTTTATTTCTTTGTCTGCTTTATCTTTATATACATTGAATTTCAAATAATTTCTATTCTGATTTTGTTTCATTTTTCTTGTTATTATCATTTGCTTGTCTATGTGAAGTGACATCTTACCACAGACGATAGCGATGGACTCTGTACACGAGCGTTGTTCAATGATGAACAGGGAGCCGTTGTCTTCAAATCTGCCTGTGAAGCATCCGTCAGTCCTAATGTCTCTCATCCTTATCTCAATAGAAGGGATATCTGAGTAAAAACATCAATCAATCAATCAATCAATCAATCAATCAATCAATCATCCATCCATCCATCCATCCATCCATCCCCCCCTCTCTCTCTCTACCTACCTATCTATCTATCTATCTATCTATCTATGTCTCTCTATCTATCGATCGATCGATCGATCAAACGATCGATCGATCGAATGATCAATGAGTCAGTCAGAAAACCCCACCAGTCAATCAAGCAGTCCAGACACTCAGTCATCATTATCATCATCATGTACCTTGCCACATGGCGTTAGCGATCATGGCCCTCCATATGAATCTACTCCTTTTGTCCCCACCCACTCTACAAAACTGTCAAATATTTTCACCCTAGCGCTCTTTTCCCCTCTAGTTTTCTTGTTGTGACTAGGTGCTCAAATTTCGCTTGCCTCATAAATTGTCTTACAAATGTGACTTGTCTTTTGCAAATCTTCTTTACTAATGGTCTTTTTTGTGTTTGCTTCTTTTATGACT
>CM060311.1:43670191-43677691 GCA_030674185.1 Monoplex corrugatus
AGAATTGCGAAGAAGAAGAAGAAGAATTCTGAAGAATTCTGGAGAAGAAGAAGAAGAATTCTGGAGAAGAAGAAGAATTCTGAAGAAGAAGAAGAAGAATTCTGAAGAAGAAGAAGAAGAAGAATTCTGAAGAAGAAGAAGAAGAAGAAAACAACAACAACAACGACAACAACAAAACCAAAAAAAAAAAAAAAAAGTAGGCGAGCCATTCTAACGATTTCTCTTTTCATACAAAATTATTTCCCAAAAATGTCAGTTTTTACTTTTCAAGGTCACTGTGACCTTCAAAAAATCAAACGAAATGGAACTTGAGCAGAAACGACGACATTGGTAGACTTAGACTGTTACAACAGTGAAAACAGGATGGAATATTGTCGAAATTCCTGAGAAAGAGCAGTTCACACACGTTTTAATGAAAAAAAAAGCTGAGTATAGGAATTTTCTTTTGGTCTGTATGGCTTTGACCTTAGCGCTATGACTTAACTTATGTGTTCGTAACTCCTCAACGATCCACATTGACTCAATTTGGTGAGATCTGTCCAGAAACAGCTGAGAAAATATTGCTAATACATTTTTATCGACTCAGGCTGAATTCTCGAGGGACTTAGAGGAGGTATGGCCCCCGGACGTGCGGCAAGCAGGCCCACCGGCGTGTGAACTTGCCCTGGTGCCCACGAACCAGACCCCCAGCTATTGGTAAATAGTACCACTGCCTTGTGGGTGACTCGGGAGAGACCAAGGCTAAGAGAGTAAATCCTGACAGAAAATCCCCTCCCCCTTTCCTGCCTTGTAAGTAATCATGGAAACGACAAAGGCTAGCGGGAGTCCGTACGAAAACTAATGGAAGGCAAGGGGAAACCACCATCATGTTATCCCAGGTCAATCATGGTCAGTCACACGAAAATAAACTATGAACGACGTAAATTGGGGCTCCATTGGAGCACCTTCGTCTCATAAAGGAAATCATGCTGAGCAGTGACAACGGACCGTCATTAAGTTACTACGATCAAATTCAAAGATACAAAAATTACAACTTGGAGTGTTAGAACAATGCTCCTGAACAGAAAATGAGAAAATGTCAAGATAGAAATGGAAAGGTTAAATATCAATATTTTAGGACCAGGAGAGGTGAGATGAAGGAAGCAAGCATGATAACAGCAGGCAAGCATAAAATCATATGTTCTCGTGGGGACACACATGAAAGAGGGGTAGGCATCGTAATGGACAATGTCAAGTCAAAGTCTAAGGATACTGCGCTATATCCAAGTGAATGTTACTAGTAACATTGGAGGACAAACCATTTGGTATCAACATCATCCAGGTATATGCACTAACATCCACAAGTACTGAGGAAGAAATTGACAGCTTCTATGTAGAATTAGAGACAGCCAATGCTCAGTGTAAATTATAAATCTTTCTCTGGTCGAAATGAAACAATCTCCTTTTTTTTGTTTTGTTTTCTAAAGGGATCTTGGGAGGGGGAGGGAAGGAAGAAGTAGGATTTACAGTATTTCCCGCAATCTGAAAGGGCCTACGAGTGCGAGGTATTATAGGCCTTAACATCTCTTGCACTAGCATTATGAGGACGGTACTCGTCCCCTCTCCCACACAGCCTTACCTTCCCGATCACTTGAGAAAAGGAAAGCTTATCCATATCCACTTGGTGAACCGGGATGGGCATGAATCTGATCACCCGTCCATTTGGCAACTACACTTGATCGTCTTAACCGTGTAGCTTTTGAGAGTGTGTGCACTGACGACTACGCTACCTTCTTCGTCCTCACCTCCCTCCTCCCTCCCTCTAGCAGTTGTCCTTACTTGAATCATTACCAGCTGACTGATGGGCGTGGTCAGGTGGGTGATGCGTTCGACTTCAGATCGGAGGGTTTGGGCTTGATCCTGCCCAGGTAGACTACCTCCCACCTGGTAAGTACAAGGTGGAGATTTTTCCGAGCTCTCAGGTCAACACGTGTCAGTATCTAAACCCCTAAACCCCCACACAAAATTCACATATGCACATTAAAGATCTTGTAAGTCATGTCGTGGCTTATGGAAACAAGAAAACACCAGCATACGTGCCCATGAAAGACGAGAGTATGCACATTTTGCAGCAACATACTGCTTGCTCAGTGTCGGCAAAACAACGTGCAAATATGTAAAAATAAATTTTATCAGAACAGTAAAAAACAAAAAAGCGACCACTTTTGGCCATTCCAGGCTTGTAAAACCAGTACAAAACTTACCACATCAGTTCCGTTATTTATCAAACTTCAACTACGTCTCGACTCAAATGTCCAAAATAAACATACAACAGCGTGCATATTCGACAAATTTGGCGGAATGAATTTTTCACTTTTTTTAAGTAAAAAGAGGGATATAATGCTAAAACAAGACAAAACACACGCATGCTAACACATAAAAGACACACACACAAACACAAACACACACAGACACACACACACAGACACACACACACAGACGCACACATACATACAAGCACATCACACACACACACACACACCACACACACACACACACACACACACACACACACACACACACACACACACACACACACGAGTGCGTGTGTATACAGATAAATGTGATATATCTTCACATATTGTGAGTCGCTTTGTCATGTAGGATCCAACTGCCGAAAATCCACAGTAAAATTTTGCAGTGTTCACACACCTGAGTTGGTCATCGTTTACAAAGAAGTGCCGATGTGTCTCGCTGTTTTTGCCATCTGTGAAAATTCTACACTGAGATCTAATTGGGTTCAGTCTACTCGTAAGTGTTTGATGACTGTTGCAAAATGAGAAACAACTGTGAGTGTTGGCGTGTGGTGATGTAATCTGTATTTCGTACTGCGAAAAGCCTGGTGTGTATTCTGCAGACACAACCAGATGACGTGGTATGTACTTTATGGAAATAATTAATTTATGCATATTTTAATTCTCTTCCACGAAAAAACGTGGAGTAGACGGGTCTGAAAAAGATGTGTTAATGTGTCTGTAAACATGGATGAAACTGTCAAGAAGCATCTTTTATGATAAAAAAAAGACAATAACAGATAACCATCATACAGCAAGCAGTCTTACCTTGATAAAATTAACTTTGAAAAACAGAGTAAGGAAAAGAAAAAAAAATCAAAGTAAAACAAAAAGAATGAGGAAAAAAACGGATTCAAATAGTAGACCTAATTGAGAATCCCACGAAAGACGGCGTTAAAGAAGTGATAAAGACTGAAACAGGCTGTCTTACTGAAGCTTTGCTTTGCTGTGATATTCTAGAAATTGAGAGTTTTGATGTGGAGAGGGACAGCAACAAAGAGGTTGTGGGTTCGAATCCCCATCAGTCCCTTCAAAACTCATTATGGGATTTTTCGCCTCTAACCGGCTCCTACCCAGCGTTGAGCATGCTATGGGGTCATTGGAAAGACTTAGACCACACAGTCGAATCTCATCCAATTCACGGATGCGTCATTGAGGGTGTTGCTGACATCTTCTGACCAGCACCGCAGGTGTCTGCATCTCTCGGGCCTGGTTGACGCCAGGATATATTATGATAGTAAGCCTAGAGTACAGCCCTGTCACGCAGTCTCAATCCTAGATGGAACTCCATAGCATCATGATTATTATCCTCATCGACATCATCATCATCGCATTGTAAAAACTGTTCCAGTTTATGTAGCCATTAAGGTGGGGTATAAAATGGGACGAAAAAAAAGGAAAATCATATCAAGGCTGAAAAGGATAGAAATGTTATTTTGCTTCAAACACATCAGATTCAAGAGAGGTTTCCATACTCTTTAATGATGATAATTTCTTATTTCAGATAGAGAAAGTATACAAGGACCTTAAATGGAGATATATTCGACCATTTGACCATAAAAGTCAGGGCGTTTTTATTAGTCAGCTTGTATGGGCCAAAGCGGGATGATCTGGAATTCTATATTAACTGGAAGAGTGTATAAAACAGCTTAGTCTTGAAAACATCATTACTGGTGGGAATTGAAATTTAGTACTTGACTTTACATCGGATTAATTTGTAACTGAAACCTTTTAATAACATTGAGGCACATTAAAAGGTTGATAATTCAGATATGAATATGAGTCTAGTAGATATAAGGGGGCACTCGACCCAGAACTGCAGCGACATACACGATCGAGAAATACACCTTTCGAGCAGAATAGATTATATTTATCGTTGCTCTCAGATTTTCTGTCCATTTATATAACACAAGCTGGCATTAAGCCTGGGTACTAAACAGATCATTTGATGTAACTTTTATACCATTCCTCCAGAAAGACTCGAAGAAGCATTTACTTTCGAAATTAATAGCTCTGTGTTGAAAGAATCTGTCTATTCATGAAGTTAATAAAATGATTGATTCAATCATCGACGAATTGCTGCTTCTGCACACAGTCAACGGCAGCTCCCACATGTCCCTAAATCTGACTACAGTTTGTTATTTCAGATCAACTGCTGTAACGTGGTCTTCTCATGAAGATGAGATCAAGAACAATATCTTACACAGTAACGAAAAAGCGAACAAACAACAATCACAGAAAGGCCCTCGAGCGCAGTATACATGATTTGGAAGCAAAATGTAATGTAACAGACAAAGAAAAAAAAAAGAAAAGTGAAAAGGAAACTCGATGATGCAAAAGAAGAGCTATCGAAAACAAACAAACAAACAAACAACAAACAAACAAAAAACAAACAAACAAACAAACAAACAAACAAACAAACAAACAAACAAACAAACAAACAAACAAACAAACAAAGCCGGTTGAAAGAAGGCCTTAGCTGAAATCAAGGGCGAGAGGGTAACTGAAAGCGAAAACAAAAACAAACAACAAACCTTCTATTTCTGTAGTTTGGAAAACCGAACTGTAGTAATAACAGATAAATAAAGTTATGTTACTGACGGAACTGAAACACATGACGCTGATACCATTTAGTGCAGAAGTTCAGATATATTATAATTTCTCAAAGGAGAACTTACATTAGAGGAAGCCAGTTACTCTGAGGTATATGAGATATTATACAAGCCCCGGTATAGATGATTTCACTCCGGAATTTTTCAAATTCTTTTGACGCCAGCTAAGTTGACTGATTGTGATCATTGAATGATGGATTTTCAAAAGATGAATTTTCATCAGCTCAGAAAGATGCGGTTACTGTTTGTATACCAAAACTAAACAAAAATTGGGACTTTGGTGAGGAATCGGAGACAATTATTGTTCTTGACTATAGAATGCAATGTAAGATCAGTTGCCATTACAATCAGGTTTAAAATGGATTCTTCCTTCTCTAATAAATGAGAATCAACTGATTTTTGTCCCGAACCGTTTATAGTGAACCATGTAAGGTGAACATACGACTTGATTAACCATGTGAACAAAGAAAACAAATCTGGGTTGTTCTTGTGTCAACATTAAAAAGATTGGAAATCTTGAAGAAAAATTGTTTGTTGTTTCGATGTAATCATTCCTTTTTGTTTGTCTGTCCTTTGGTTGGTTGGTTGGTTGGTTGGCTGCTTTTGTTTTGCAAAGAGATAGTCATACAAACAGATAGACAGACAAACAGACAGACAGACAAACAGACAGACAGACAGGCAGGCAGGCAGGCAGGCAGGCAGGCAGACAAACAGACAGACAGACAGGCAAGCAGGCAGGCAGGCAGGCAGGCAGGCAGACAAACAGACAGACAGACAGGCAGGCAGGCAGGCAGGCAGACAAACAGACAGACAGACAGACAGACAGGCAGGCAGGCAGGCAGGCAGGCAGGCAGGCAGGCAGGCAGACAAACAGACAGACAGTTTGATATAAACAGATCATAACCCCAGACAAACTGAAAATCTGCCTTTATTTTGCAGAGACAAGACAGACAGACAGACTGACTAGCAGATAGATTGTGTGATATAGACAGATTGTAACACCAGACAAATCGATGATCAGGTTACATTTCCCACAGCCTACAAACCGATATACACACACAGAACGGCGAAAAAGATCAGTATACGACAATGCAGAACAACAGAATTTACTTACCGGCCAAATGCCAGACAGTGACGGCATAAGCTATCAACACTTTCCTCGGCACACGCATACTTCCAGCACATCAGTATTTTCTCAAGTCAGTCCTTGCTGGAAATCAAATCATGCAGCGTACACAACTGAAATGTCAGTCTATATAAGTAGCTACTAGTAAGCCAACTTACAACCAGAGTTTTGTCATTTAAACCAGTCTTTCTCGTTCCTGTTTTCAAAAATTACAATTTAAAGTTTCTGGTTTACATACAGAGCCTTCACTGCTTCAGTCTTGAAGGACTTACAACTGAAGTTCTTAAGCTTACAACAAAAGTCTCTTCTGTAAAGGCATATTACGGAAGTTTTCTCGATTTCAGCACGTTATTCGTCGCTCCAGTTTTTCAAAGCACACAACAGAAGTTTCTTCGTTTACGATCAGTCTTTCACGCTGCTGTCTTTAACATCTTGCAACGGAGTCAAAATATTCATTGCTCTAGTTTCTGCGAGCTCACAACCAAAACTAGAAAAATAAAAAAGCACAGACGCACCAAAAGTCCCTGTTAGACAAGAGAGTGGGCCTACTAGTTATGAGACGACTCTAACGTCCATCCAGTATGACATCCTGATCATAACTGAAATGACATTGGCAAGCCACTCAGAATACCGGGAAAACTATAGCTCCTGCGACAGCTAACTGTGCAACAGTTTTCTTCCTGTCTGCAGTGTTCCACAACGCACGAGGATGATTCTACACAGCCTATACAGCTTGTAAAAAGAATAACTAACAATGAAATTACTCATTCGTTTCGGAACTGTCGAAACGCCAACTCTGATTCCTTCCTGATACTGTTTTTATTCCTTTCTGCTGTTATCATCTTCCCTATGAAAAAAAAAAGCATTAACATGATTCACACTGAAATCCCAGCAAAAACTTGACCTTCGGATTCACTTTGGTAACAAAATGTCACAGAACGCATCACCCCTGCACTCCCACTGGCAGCCCAACTAGTCACTGAAGATGACACATGCCTGTGCATAAATCCTTCGAGCTGACATGAGTTGATCAAATATAGACCTACGATTCATTCACTTGCTCCCTGCCTTGTGTCTGTGTGTAAAAAGCCCGTGACAACGATAATTATACATAGTGAATAAACACACAATAAGATAAGTGACGATTATGTATAGTGAATAAACACACAATAAGATAAGTGACGATTATGTATAGTGAATAAACACACGATAAGATAAGTGACGATTATGTATAGTGAATAAACACACAATAAGATAAGTGACGATTATGTATAATGAATAAACACATAATAAGATAACTGACGATTATGTATAGTGAATAAACACATAATAAGATAAGTGACGATTATGTATAGTGAATAAACACATAATAAGATAACTGACGATTATGTATAGTGAATAAACACACAATAAGATAAGTGACGATTAT
>CM060311.1:43687691-43722691 GCA_030674185.1 Monoplex corrugatus
AGCACGCACACACACACACACACACACACACACACACACACGCACACACACAGGATGCTGAGCTAGGGTACACTACCTTCTAGGCATGTGACCCTGGATCCAAGTTGTCATTATGTATCTCTCTCTCCTCCACCCTCTCTTTCCCCGACAGACACACACACATGCACACACACATTACACACGCACGTGCGCGCGCGCACACACACACACACACGCACACACACACACAGAGAAAGCTGAATTCCACAAGCCATCTTATCTTGACCTGCCGGCGTCATTGATAAGAAAATGCCAAACAGGCAGTGCAACATGGGAGTTTTGATAAGATTGGTGGATATAGACGGTGCCACACCCACATAATTTTCTGCAGAACCTCTCATATTCATATTCATTCTTTTGTCACAATGCATTCACCATGTGAAACTGGCTGCTATCTCCGTTGAGAACGCATCGCCATAGTCTAGCGCCATCTATTTTTGTATTTATGTATTTATTTATATGTATATATCTTAATTTATTTAAATGTGATTTTTTTTTACCAAAACTTCATTATGGCAAGGTCAATTCACCTTCAGCGGTGGAACCTGAAAAATAGATCTAGTTCTCTTATATTTTATGAAAGGGCAGCCGGGCGAATGTCCTGCTCTTCATGATTTTCAACTGCCGTGGGTGTTTTTAGCGTGCGCAGGCCAGAAGGCACACTGGTCCCACAGGTCTTTTCGTCTTCTTTCGAAGGACTAGACGTTCGGTTCGATTTTCCCGTCAAAGTGAGGAGAAATGTCGAGGCCTCAACGGGAAAGGAAGCTTGGAACTTCGAGTCTGGTTATTGGAAGGTGAACGTCTGAACCACCCTGCCATTCTTCTCACTGATAGCGAACAGACTATCCATTGAACCTTCACTTGAACTTGACTCCAACACTTGTCAGTAGACAAATAATTCCTTGTTTTCTAAGAAAATCAAAGGAGGAAATCAGGTCATTGTATGCTTCCTTGTGTCAATTGGTCGCACAGTGTAGAAAACCGTGCTGTGGGCGCATTTTCGAGAATGCAATCCTTTTTTTTTTTTATCATTACCTAACAACCAATGGAAGGCAACAAGAAACCACCATTGTACATTCGCAAGTTTATCATGGCCAGCTAGAACAAAATTTGAGGCAACTGATATTCCATCTCTTACCCACTGGACGAGGCGGCAGGGAAGTTTTTAGTCCCGTTTTTATTATCCATTGTTTGGTGTCTGTGATTTGTCTGTGACCGTGCGTTCGCGCTTGACAAAGGCTAGTTGGCCGAAAATTTGCGCTTGTTTTGTTTTGTCTTGTTGGAGACGCGCTTACATTGGTTTTCTTGTTCTTCTGGTTTCTATTAGTTAGTTAGTTTATATATTTATTGTTTATTTATGTATTCATTTCCATACTTTTCTATCTACTTATCTATTTGTTGATTTATTTCATCATCATTGGATCACATTTTCGAAGTTTAGTCGATGCTGATAGCCTAACAACAAGAAAAAAAGAAGAACAATTATCATCATCATCATATCATCATCATCATCATCATCATCATCATCATCATCATTGTTATTAGTATTGTTATTATAATGTTATTATCATTGTTATTATTACTATTATTATTATTATTCTAATAATTATTATTATTATTATTATCATTGTGTAAACAAGAATGCCCCGATCTTTTACGAGCTATTTCCCATTTGCTTTGATAAAACTAGCACACAACAAAACGCGCCTTGTGTTTCTAAGCCGAGCCTCACTTAATTGCATAGCCTGTGCCATCCATAGCTATGCGTCAATGATTCGAAGAAACTGTTATGCTCCTGTCTTACAGTCGGAAGTCGTGCTGTCATATCAAGTGGTTAGAGGCTCTACATGATCTGTTCGCAGTGAACGAACTCTGACGTCATACGTTTCGACATCTGACTTTATTTCCGGCACTTATCTCCGAATTGTGGTAACATAGTAGGTCCTGCTACACTGTAACAGTACAACGCCTCGTTAGAAAATGTCATTTACAGCACTTGTACTTGTAGACGTACGGGCTGTGTGCAGATGTTGTCACTCCGGGCCGAGAGGAGTTACCTTTCCTTCTCTACGGTACGGTTCCATAGAGCGTAGGTATATAATTTGTATGCTCTATGTACGGGTCGGATCGCGTCTGCGAGTCCGCGGAATGGTCCGTGTCTGCTGTGTCGGTTCCATTCTTTTGTACAGTTTACCGCGTTGACACCAGAAGGAAAAATAATTAAAAAGCGAGAAATAAAGGCAGGATTGGAACCAATTGTTGTGTGAAGGATGTCCAACAAACAGTCAAGAAAAAGACAAAATTACAGCTTACCACGAGTGATCGAAGGGAAAAGATATGGAGGGAGCTGACATGGTAGAGATGGAGAGAATGGCTGGCACAGTTTCAGCTCTAAGGCCTTATATATTGTATTTGATTCAAATACGACCTACAATTTATTTGTTCAGACCACTTTGAAAACAGTATGTTTTTATGAGTGCTACAGACTTACTTCTTTGTTTTTGATGCATGTATGGTCTTGAGAGAGATCTACTTTCGCTTTTACTCCCCCCCCCCTCCCCTTCTGAGTCGTCTGTGATTGTTCAGTCCCTTTTGTAATTTAATCTCCAACCATCAAGTGTTCATAGTTTATTTAATTGAGATCAATCAGATTAAAACATTTTTACCCTTTGACTCCCGCACCCTATGCACCAACTGCAAAAACTTCACCGTTTGGTTCCCTCACCCTATCCACCAGCTTCCTGCAGGAGGAAGAGCAGAGCTTACGAAACGAGATAAATGTGGAGGAGTTCAGAAAGATACTCTGATCCACGGCCACAGATGGCAGAAAATGTCAAAGTGGACAGCTTGTAGTCTATTTGGTCAGAAATAGGCAGCCAATGGAGAGAATGAAGAAGAGAAACATAATCACATTTAGAAGCTCTGCAAATGAGTTTGACAGTATCATTCTGGTTTCGTGGAATTTATTTAACAGATACTTGGGAAGTTCAGCCAAAAGAAAATCATAATAGCCCAATCTTGAGAGGACACAAGTGTTTTGTTGCATCAGTAGAGAGATACTTATGAACACAGTGAACCTTACGCTGTTCCAGATAAACAACTTCACAAACGTTTGAAATGTACTGTTGAAATGAGACAGACTGGTCAACATTTACACTAAGACTGCCAACAGAATCAGTTGCCGTGGTGTAGTGGTTAACGCAACGGACTACCAACTAGAAGGTTGTGGGTTCGAATCCCCATCAGTCCCTTTAAAAATTCATTGTGGGATTTTTCGGCTCTAACTGGCTCCTACCCAGATTTGGGCGTGCTATAGGCTCATTGGGAAGATTGGGACCACACAGTCAAGTTTAATCCACTTCACGGATGCGTCATTGAAGGTGTTGCTCAAATCTTCTGACCAGCACCGCAGGTGTCTGTATCTCTCGGGCCTGGTTGACGCCAGGATATATCATGATAGTATGCATAGAGTACAGCCCTGTCACACAGTCTCATTCCTAGATGGAACTCCATAGCATCATGATTATCATCCTCATCGACATCATCATCATCGCATTGTAAGAAAAATCTGTGCCAGCTTCTGTGGCCATTAAGGTGCGCAGAAAATGGGACGAAAAAAAAAAGGTGAGCACAAAGGTAACATCCCTGAGCGCGATGATCCTAAAAAAAGTCTGCAAACAGAAGAAGAAAATGAAACGTGTGTCCTTGGTAGGAACAGAGCTAGGCAGAGGTTGATGTTGAAAACATTTTTGAGTCAGACTACAAAGAACTCAGTCTTGTGTTCTTTAAGCTGCAGAGTAGTGTCACCCAGTCGATTAAATCTGCAGTGCACCCCCGTTGGAGGAAGAATGATAAAAAAAACATTCGTTACGCAGATGACAACTTCCTAATTGCAGAAAATGAAAAAGACCTACAAAACCTTGTGAATATAATAGAAATAGAAAGCAAAAATAAAGGGCTGGAGCTAAACAGCAAGAAGACTGAGGTCAAGGTAATCAGTAAAAAAATATCCCCTCATGCAAAATAACAGCGAGTGGTATAACTTTGAGACAGGTTCATAAATTTAAATATCTAGGAACGGTCATCTCACCGGGCGGTAGATGCACATCAGAAATAGCCAGTAGAATCGGCTAAGCCAAAACAGCATTCAAGAAGATGAAAAGTGTTCTTACCAACAAATGCCTATCAATTAACATCATGAATAGAGTTCTTGAATGTTATATAGAACCGATACTTTGTGTGGTTGTGAGGCGTGGACAGTCAACATGCAAAGTCAGAACAAATTTGAGGCAACTGAAATGTGGTTTCTAAGAAGAACGTTGAGAGTTCCATGGACAGCAAAGAAAACAAACGAGACAGTCTTGAAGGAGGCAGACACAGAAAGATCATCAATAAAGAAGATTAGGAAAAGTCAAGCAACATTTACAGGAAAGCTTATTAGGAAAGGGGAATTAGAACACCTGGTCACAACAGGAAAGCTGGAGGGAAAGAGAGCAGCAGGTAGACCCAGGGAGAAAATATTGGACGGACTTGCAGGGTGGCTGAAGACAGAGAGGGTGGGAGATGTACTTCCGGCGACAGGGGATAGATTCATGTGGAGAGTCATGATTGCCAACGTCATACGGCAGGGCACATGATGATGATGATGACTCCCGTGTTCGGGATATCAGTACATCAATTTCAGCTATAGAGGGTGAGAATGAAGTTGTAATTAAAATTGCCATCGCCGCAGCCAATCCGCAACCGCAGCCACGAACGTTGAAACTACGCTTTTTGTCGTCACCATTAAACATTAACAGCCATTACTGGCTAATAGCTGTCAATTCAAATGCTGTCCACTCAAATGCTGTTACTGATTACACAGCTTAGAACGACAGAGAGTTGTAAAATGACGGTGTGATATTTTGCCTTTGCCTTATCAAAGGGGTATAGTATGCCTATGCAGTCAATTATTTTGTCCCATATCTTTTAATCATTAGTGTTTCAGGGTGTAGATTCAGACAATGTGTACCACTACAACACATGTATTTGAATATCTACTGATATCTAGGTTATAATGTACTTATTCTTTACAATATTTTGGCATTGTTATTTGACAAATGTGTGCTTTGAACTTGTACTTATGAATCCTGTTTTGTGCCTTTCAAACACTGTATTCTGCTTCCTTCTTCTGTATTCTTCTATGGAAGAACTGTCCTGACTTTGGTAGTGCTCGTGTGAACAAAGTCCTCCATCTATCTGTTGTTTATTCAACATCATACCATAACAATAATGGTTTGTCACAATTATTGTCATTATAATTAGCATTATTGTAGTTTTCATTATTATCATCATCATCATCATCTCGTCGTCGTCATCATCATCATCATCATCATCATCATCATCATCATCATCATTATTATTATTATCAGTATTATCATTGTTATTATTATTGTTGTTGTTGCTGTTGTTGGTGTTGTTGGTATTATTGTTGTTGTTTGCTATTACTATTAGGCCTACTATTATTAGTATTAGTATTATCATTATCATCATCCTCATCATCATCATGATTAGCATTAGTATAATCAACATGATCATCATCACCATTATTGTTAGTGTTGTTGTTGATGTTATTATTATTATTATTCTTTTTTTCATTATTAATATCAATATTGTTTTTATTATTACCTTCATCATGATCATCATTGTTGTTTATTATTTCCGTCATTATTATCATAAATAGTTTTTCATCAGTAATATTAGTACTAGTGTAATTGTGATTATCATTAGTACTATTATCATATTTGTGATCGATAGTTTCATTATTATCATTACTATTAATATCATCATCATATAGTAGTAGTAGTATTAAATGGCAGTCGTAGTAGTAGTAGTTAGTAGTAGTAGTAGTAGTAGTAGTAGTAGTAGTAGCAGTAGTAGTAGTAGCAACAGCAGCAGCAACAGCAGTAGTAGTAAAATTAGTAGAAGAAGTAGTAGTAGTAGTGTCGTCATCATCATCATTGTTATCACCACTACCAACACCAACACCACCATCATCATAATCATCATCATCATCGTTCTTATTTTTGTTGTTGCTTTTTTTCATGTTGTTGTTGTTCTTCTTCTTCTTTGTCGTCGTCTTCCTGTTATCATCATCATCGTCTTCCTTATCATCATCATCATCATCATCATCATCATCATCATCATCATCATCTCATCATCATCATCATCATCATCATCATCGTTGTTGTTGTTGTTCTTCTTCTTCTTCTTCGTCGTCGTCGTTTCTCCTCCTCCTCCTCATCATCACTGGTGTTTGTATAATTATCATTTTTATTGTTATTCGTTATTGCTGTTATCGTCATCAACATTATCGACGCATCATCATCATCAAGATGCTGGTGGACAGGGTGCGGGAGTCAAAGATTAACAATGGCCCAGCGTGCATGTACCGATCAAGACAGCCGCTGCGATAGATTCACGGGCAATAAAACAACTCTTTTGTAGTTTGAGCAATCCAATCATGAAAAGAAACTGACCGTTGTACTACTGCCATTATTGTGGTAAGTTTTCGTTTTCTAAGTTTGTCATTTTATAATCAAGTATTCTAACTCATGTCTGTGAGTATCAAGCTAGGTGTGTGAGATTTACAAATATTGATATTCGTGACATGTAAAATTTGCATGCTTTTGATCTGAATACCATGGCATAGGTTGAGCCGTGTGTATCCTGGGATTCACCTATATGGCTGCAATTTGAACCATTACCATTATTGAAAGTAGTTATATTAGTACTCCAGTAGTAATAGTATCATATAATTCTTCTTCGTCATCTTACAATTATTACCATTTTATTTGATAACAAGGGTAAGAATGAGTTTCAAGAATGACTCACACTTTCGCTTTCAGTCACCAGAAACAGTCATACATACATATAGATGTATACATACATACATATACTCTAATCTTTTTCAATTATAATCTCCGTGTGTGTGTCTGTGTGTGTGTATGTGTGTGCGTGTATGCGTATGTGTTTGTGTGTTTGCGTGCGTTCATGCGTACGTGTGTGAGTGTGTATATGTACGTGGGTGGTTGAGGTATGCGTGTGTGTGTGTGTGTGTGTGTGTGTGTGTGTGTGTGTGTGTGTGTGCGCGCGCACGCGTGTGTGTGTGTGTGTGTGTGTGAGTGAGTGTGTGTGTGTATGTGAGTATGTGTGAATAATTCAGTGCTCGAGTGTATACATTTATGCACTATGTGTATGTTCATATGTATATGTGTTTGTGTGTAAAAAGAGATAGATAGATAGAGAGAGAGACAGAGCGAGAGAGAGAGAGAGAGAGGAGAGAGAGAGAGAGAGAGGAGAGAGAAAGGAGAGAGAGAGAGAGAGAGAGAGGAGAGAGAGAGAGAGAGAGAGAGAGAGAGAGAGAGAGAGAGAGAGAGAGAGAGAGAGAGAGAGAGAGAGATGTATCCATTGCTTTTGTGTTTTTAAAAGACTTTTTGTTTTCGTTGCGTGGCCTGTTGACAATGGAAGTGGTTATTTCACTACTCGTATTTCATTCTTTTATTTCTCATTTAACATTGTATTATCATATTTCATCTGGCAGTAAAGGTTGCCAGGTATTTGCTTGCATTACGTGCGTTTACATTAACCATGCATTCGCTCTTGTGAAGAGGAGCCGTACATATACGTAGTCAAGATGATGATGAAGATGAGGATGAGGAGGATGAGGAGGATGAGGATGATATTACGTGTCGGTTGATATGCAGAATCATTCCATTGCGGATGGAGCCCATTTCCTTACCAGATGCATTCAGTGAGCATTTCTGTCGGTTTACTGGGCATTCATTCACTGTACAAATGAGTCACTTCTTTCACACGGACAGTCATTGAGTGCATTGGTCATGAACCGTTTTCTTTTCTTCTTCTTTTTTTTTTTTTTAACCAAAAAACATTGAAACAGTTTCTCAAGTTTGCCACTCTGAACGACCGACGACTGAACATAAATGTGTGTGTTGTGTGGTGTGTGTGTGTGTGTGTGTGTGTGTGTGTGTGTGTGTGTGTGTGTGTGTGTGTGTGTGTGTGTGTGTGTGTGCGTGTGTATGTGTGTGTGTGTTAGAGAGAGAGAGAGAAAGGGAGGGATGGGGAGAGAGAGAGAGAGAGAGAGAGAGACAGAGAGACAGAGAAACAGACAGGGAGAGATGGAGAGAGAGAGAGAGAGAGAGAGAGAGAGAGAGAGAGAGAAAGGGAGAGATGGAGAGAGAGAGAGAGAGAGAGAGAGACAGAGACAGAGACAGAAAGTGAGAGAGAGAGACAGAGAGAGAGAATTATTACGAATGTTATTTATTCAGTATAGGCCAAGACCCCTATTGAAGGGGGTTATACATAAAACAGTAACCTAAAACATTGTACATAGAATAGCAAATATAATGTTTTAACGAGGTATAACATCATGATGTAACAGTACCGGTATCATCAGTACTTCATATCAATATTAAATAGAATGGTCTCATTAAGTGTTGACATCAATGTTTCAACTAAAGTTACACGGATCAAGGTAACACTTGAGCAGAATCCGTTACAAACTGAGATTATTAATGCAGGAAAACAAAGTAAGAAATGAAGTGCATCTTCTTCCGCCATACTGCACAAGTGACTTATAAATTCAGTTTCCATTCTCATTCCGCATCTAAAACGATGACAAGTAAAGTCAGACACACGAAATCTGAATTTAGTCATTGCAATTTTGATAAACCTGTTCATTTTGATATCAGTAAATGGTTTTATTGTATAAATTGTCTTAACCTTTTGATTCTCGCACCCTATCCACCACTGCAAAAACTCAACCCTTTGATTCCCTCACCCTATCCACCAGCTTCCATTTTGCTTTGCTAGCGTGGTTGACAATGCAGGATGCTGGCAGACAGGGTGCGTGAGTCAAAGGGCTAAACAGCCTATACTGCATAAAGTTATTATTTCTATGCACATTGTCTTGCGAGTCCTGCCATTTACAATGAATGATTCTTTGTATAAAACTTTTCAAAACTTCAGAAATACGCTGGAGTCCTTGATTATCTCAAATATAATCACATCCAGACCAATACAAACATTGTCGTAGGCCTATGTTGCTTGCTCATTATCTGACCTGCTATTATCCACCCTAGTAAATTTTGCCCAATAGCTAATGCATTTTATGCAAGAATTCAGACGGACTGAGTCTTTTCCAAGCTGTCCATATACAAGAACATTCGGAGTTTGCTTATCAACATTCAGAAACGTTTCATTGCAAACATCTGCAGCTTTTCAATTTCAACGCCTTTGTCAAATGCCCAGATTTCGATACAATATTGCACTATTGGTTGACTTTAAGAATAAAATAACTTACAAAATATGCTGAATGGATCACAGTCAAGTCTATACATGGCATTAAGTACAAACAAGAGTACTCTCTTTGCTCGTTTGACTAGGTCTTGACAACACACATACACATGCAGTGTTTTTCTTTTGTTTCGTTATTGTTTTTTTTTTTTTTTCCTGTTTTTCATACATTTATATCCCACTGATAATGATATTGATGATGATATGATGATGATGACGACGACGATGATGATGACGATAATTTGAAATATGAAAACGATATCTGTCGAAAACATTGTTGTGTCACTGATCCCAACCAGTCTGTCTCATACAGCCCTATTTTTTTTATGACAACCAAATGTGTTCTAAAGTCTGAGTTCACACACACACACACACCACACACACACACACACACACACACACACACACACACACACACACACACACACAACACACAACACACGCACTTACCACACACCACACACACACACAACACACACGCACTCACCACACACTACCACTTACACACACGCACTCACGCACACACGCACAAACACACACACGCACGCGCGCACTCACGCACACACACACACACATTTGTATACATTTATGGGATAGTTCCCTAGACTGCCGATGACGACCATATCCGTCCATATCGGATGTTCGACAATCAGCCTGAAAATGTGCGTGGTTCCGTCTGGTCATTATGTAAATGACTCACTGCTGGGTAACAGAAGACCAGTGCTCTGGTCGTAGGCCATTGATTGTTACCATTAGAGGAGCGGTGTAATGGACACTGTTTACTTCCTGAGCGGATAAGACGAAGTTCTGCAATAAAATTCTGAGTAGTTCAGAACATCATTCCTGGCACTAGTAGGTTCCCAAGCAGCTTACAAGCCACAAAATGCTCATTTATGCTATATAAGTATTGTAATTATTATTATTATTATTATTTTAAAATCTCATGTGATATTTGGGAGTATTGTTCCTATTGACACTAAAATCTGTATGACTTGACTGGTGTAGTTGTAAGCGGTCGGACAGGCCTTTTGTTTTCGTCGCTTTGCGACATACCCTACTGACATTTTAGCCTTAGACCCCCTAAAACCTGACGGTGAGTGACAGTATTAACAAGTAGACGTGGGATTGTCAGTTTCGTAGGGTCTTAATTCCAGTTATGCAAATTAGTCATGTTTTAATTCCAGTTATGCAAATTAGTCATGTCATCACCATGCTTCCGACTCCGTAATTTCAATTTTTCCCTTCGCTTGAAAAGTGATGTACTACATGCAACAAATGTTTTCACTCCAAAAACTATTTACAAGAGACATTTTCACTTGACAGTATTGTTTTCATTTAAAAAACATTGCGACGAATACAACAGATGTTTTAGCTCCAAACTGCACCCAATTCATAAATTGTTTTCTGTCCACTTTTTATTGAATAAAAGATACAAAAGCAATACGCTAGGTAGGACATCAGAACTGGGCCAGCTCATGGGTTTATGTGCAGACCTAAGGTTGATGCCATAATAATTCTGAAGCTTTTCGATTGTATGGGACCAGTGGCATCAGTGCATATGGACCTCATTCAGAGTGCGGATTCGTCATCTTGTGAGACTGATATTGAAACTGTAACTGAAACACACCAAAAAGTGATGCATAACCCAGCATAGGTATTTTCACTTCAAAATAAATCACAACCTGCAACAGATGTTTTCACTTAAAAAAAACAATGCACTAGCTACAGCAGATGTTTTCATTAAAAATATTGCAATGCCTACTGATGTTTTATGTTTTCACTCCAAAAAGTGATGTGCTGCCCGCAACAGATGTTTTATGTTTTCACTCACTTGAAAAAGTATTGCACTATCTATAACAGTCGTTATATAACTTCAAAAAGTATTGCACTGTCTACAACAGTCGTTTTCACTTCAAAAGGCATTACACTATCTGCAACAGTCGTTTTCACTTCAAAAGGCATTACACTATCTACAACAGTCGTTTTCACTTCAAAAGGCATTACACTATCTGCAACAGTCGTTTTCACTTCAAAAGGCATTACACTATCTACAACAGTCGTTTTCACGTCAAAAGGCATTACACTATCTGCAACAGTCGTTTTCACTTCAAAAGGCATTACACTATCTGCAACAGTCGTTTTCACTTCAAAAGGCATTACACTATCTGCAACAGTCGTTTTCACTTCAAAAGGCATTACACTATCTGCAACAGTCGTTTTCACTTCAAAAGGCATTACACTATCTGCATCAGTCGTTTTCACTTCAAAAGGCATTGCACTATCTGCATCAGTCGTTTTCACTTCAAAAGGCATTGCACTATCTGCATCAGTCGTTTTCACTTCAAAAGGCATTGCACTATCTGCATCAGTCGTTTTCACCTCAAAAAGTATTGCGCAATATACAACGGTCGTTCTCACTTCAAACACTGTCTACAACAGTCGTTTTCACCACAAAAAGTATTACACTGTCTACAACAGTCGTTTTCACCACAAAAAGTATTACACTGTCTAGAACAGTCGTTTTCACCACAAAAAGTATTACACTGTCTACAACAGTCGTTTTCACCACAAAATGTATTACACTGTCTACAACAGTCGTTTTCACCACAAAAAGTATTACACTGTCTACAACAGTCGTTTTCACCACAAAAAGTATTACACTGTCGACAACAGTCGTTTTCACCACAAAAAGTATTACACTGTCTACAACAGTCGTTTTCACCACAAAAAGTATTACACTGTCTACAACAGTCGTTTTCACCACAAAAAGTATTACACTGTCTACAACAGTCGATTTCACTTCAAAAAGTATTGCCACTACCTATAACAAATGTTTTTACTTCAAAAAGTTCTGTATTGACTGCAACAGGCAATTCATGTTTTCACTTCATGAATGTTGCACTGCATACAACAAATACTTAATGTTTTCACTCCATGAATATTGCGCTGCATACAACAAATACTTAACGTTTTCACTCCATGAATATTGCACTGCATAAAACAAATACTTAACGTTTTCACTCCATGAATATTGCACTGCATACAACAAATATTTAATGTTTTCACTCCATGAATATTGCACTGCATACAACAAATACTTAATGTTTTCACTCCATGAATATTGCACTGCATACAACAAATACTGAACGTTTTCACTCCATGAATATTGCACTGCTGACAACAAATACTCAATGTTTTCACTCCATGAATATTGCACTGCATAAACAAATATTTAATGTTTTCACTCCATGAATATTGCACTGCATACAACAAATACTTCATGTTTTCACTCCATGAATATTGCACTGCATACAACAAATACTCAATGTTTTCACTCCATGAATATTGCACTGCATACAACAAATACTCAATGTTTTCACTCCATGAATATTGCACTGCATACAACAAATATTTAATGTTTTCACTCCATGAATATTGCGCTGCATACAACAAATATTTAATGTTTTCACTCCATGAATATTGCACTGCATACAACAAATACTTAATGTTTTCACTCCATGAATATTGCAGTGCATATAACAAATATTTAATGTTTTCACTCCATGAATATTGCGCTGCATACAACAAATATTTAATGTTTTCACTTCATGAATATTGCACTGCATACAACAAATACTTAATGTTTTCACTTCATGAATATTGCACTGCATACAACACATATTTAATGTTTTCACTTCATGAATATTGCACTGCATACAACAAATACTTCATGTTTTCACTCCATGAATATTGCACTGCATACAACAAATACTTAACGTTTTCACTCCATGAATATTGCACTGCATACAACAAATACTTCATGTTTTCACTCCATGAATATTGCACTGCATACAACAAATACTCAATGTTTTCACTCCATGAATATTGCACTGCATACAACAAATACTCAATGTTTTCACTCCATGAATATTGCACTGCATAAAACAAATATTTAATGTTTTCACTCCATGAATATTGCGCTGCATACAACAAATATTTAATGTTTTCACTCCATGAATATTGCACTGCATACAACAAATACTTAATGTTTTCACTCCATGAATATTGCACTGCATACAACAAATATTTAATGTTTTCACTTCATGAATATTGCACTGCATACAACAAATATTTAATGTTTTCACTTCATGAATATTGCACTGCATACAACAAATACTTAATGTTTTCACTTCATGAATATTGCACTGCATACAACACATATTTAATGTTTTCACTTCATGAATATTGCACTGCATACAACAAATACTTAACGTTTTCACTCCATGAATATTGCACTGCATACAACAAATACTTCATGTTTTCAATCCAATAAGTATTGCACTGTCCACAACAGATACTTCATGTTTTCACTCATGATAATATTGCACTGCCTACAACAGATGTTTATTCATTTTAATTGGTTCATTGTAACAGTTGTCTCTTTATCCATACTCACTCACAAATTGTGGTTTTGCAAAGGAAGATTAATACCATATATATACCATATATATTTACATACAATATATATTTACATACACACGAACACACACACACACATACGGACAGTAAATGCAGATTTACATCACAGCATCAACATTTATACGCCAACTCGAACCTTGCGCTCAGCTGCATACGCTCTTTCCCTTCAGGTCCCTAGTTTTAAACTGTCAAGAGTTGGCCAGCGTTCAGTCTCTTGCTGTCTCAGGACCGTCAGCCTGGAATAGACTTCTGCTTTGCCTAGCATCTACCCTTTCTGCTTTTAAATCCAGTTTAAAAATCCACCTCTTTTCCCATTAATGAATTATATAACTACTTCCTTCCCTCGGTCTGTGTAATAAATACTGTAAGGCGGTGTTTGTCGATCGTATGCGTATGCCTGGCTTGAGTGTGCTTTGATTTGAATTATCAAGATTTGGCACCACATAGATATTTTAATTATCACTATTTTTTTCTCTCTCGGTTTTGTTAATTGAACTTTTTTTTTCATCATTGTACACATAATGTACAGGGAGCCACAAATATTCGACAAGCTATAAGAAGTAGGGCCTAGTTAGAAAATCTTTGAAATGTCAATGCCACTAAATCAAAACTGAAGGTACTACGTCATGTACAGTTTGTAATTCTAAATGCAGAAATTCAACGTTGAATCATGTTGTTAAACCCGTCTTTTTCTTACGCACACATACACCCAGACCCCAAATGTGGGCAAAGTCTACACTGTCGTGAACAGACAGAACTTTATATGATTGTCTTTACAAGATTGCCTAAAGTCAACAATAGAGTTTCACGAAATTGTAAACCCACTAAACATGACAAAGAATGGAGAGGGGAAGGGGGGTGGTGGACTCTGAGTAAACAAGTAAGAAAACACACACACACTCTCTCACACACACACACACACACACACACTCTCTCTCTCATTTGAATATCATCATCATCATTATCAGGTGCCCTGCCGCAAGGCGTTGGCGATCATGGACTTCCATCTGTCTCTATCTCTTGTTGCCCCAAGCATCTCTTCCACCCTCCTTGTCCCCAGCCACTCTGCAAGTCCGTCTAGTATCTTCTCCCTGGGTCTACCGGGTGCTCTCTTTCTCTCCAGCTTTCCCGTTGTGACCAGGTGCTCCAAATCCCCTTTCCTCATAAAATGGCGTATAAATGTTGCCTGTCTTTTCCTAATTTTCCTTGTGAGTGATCTACTTGTGTCTGCCTCCATAAAGACTGTCTCGTTTGTTTTCTTTGCTGTCCATGGAACTCACAACTTCTTCTTGGAAACCACATCTCTGCTGCTTCAATCTTGTTCTGGCTTTGCTTGTTGACTGTCCACGCCTCACAACCATACAGCAGTATTGGTTCTATATAACATTCAAGAACTCTCTTCCTGATGTTAATTTATAGGCATTTGTTGGTAAGAATGCTTGTCATCTTCTTGAATGCTGTTCTGGCTTGGCCTATTCTGCTGGCTACCTCTGATGTGCATCTGCCGTCTGGTGAAATGATCGTTCCCAGGTATTTAAACTTATCAACCTGTCTCAAGGTTGTGCCGTTTGCTCTTATTTTGCATGAGGGGATTTCATGTTTTTTACTGATCACCATGACTTCAGTCTTCCTGCTGTTTAGTTCCAAGCCTTTACCTTTGCTTTCTATTTCTAGTATATTCACAAGGTTTTGTACGTCCCTTTCATTTTCTGCAATTAGCACGGTGTCACCTGCGTATCGAATGTTGTTTATCATTTTTCCTCCAACTTTTAATCCAGGGTCTTCTTCTAGGTTTCTCATGATATTTTCGCTGTAAAGTGAAAACAGATCTGGTGACAAAACACATCCCTGTCTGACTCCTCTTTTGATGTTTTGGAAAGAGCTTACATCGTTTTCTATTCTCATTGCAGCTGTTTGTTCCCAGTACATATTTCTGATTATTCGTAGATCTTTTCCATCAATACTGAGTCTTTCTAGTTGGTTGATCAATTCTTCATGTCTTACCCGATCGGAAGCCTTGGTATAATCAACAAAACATAAATACAAGTCCTTATTTATCTCGATTGACCTCTCTATGATAGTTCTTTGGATGTATATGGCATTAATAGTTCCTTTCCCTTCCACAAATCCACACTGTTCTTCTGCTATTTCTCTTTTGGTTCTATTTCTTGTTCTCATCATGATTATTCTTAACAGTACTTTTGTTACATGACACGTCAAACTGAATGTGCGATGGAGTTCGCATTCTATAGCCCCTGTCTTCTTTGGAAGTGCAATGAAAATTGATTTTGACATATCTTTGGGGATTTTTCCAGTGTCGTAAATTTCATTCAGGAGGTCTGTTATTTTTCCTACACCAAATTCCTCCAGGGCTTCAATCATCTCTGTAGTAATATTGTCTGGTCCTGAGGCTTTTCCTGGTTTCATCTTTTTCAGTGCTGCTCTAACTTCATCTTTTATTATGGGTGGTCCTTCAAAGTTCTTTTTTATAATGTGTTCTTCGTTTCTGTCATCTTCAAAAAGGTCTTTAATGTACTCTCCCCATCTGTCTAATATTTTGTCTTTTTCCATGATAAGCGTGCCATCTTTCGATTTTAAGCAACCACTTGATGTGCATGTATTTTTCCTGTGGACAGTTTCTTCAATTCGTCTGTACATACCCTGAGGATCCGTTTTGTGTCCGTCTTCTATTTCTTTGCATTTGTTTTCAGCCAAGCTTCCTTAGCTTCATTGCACCTATACCTGATTTCTTTGTTTATCTTCCTGTATATCTCCTCGTTTCTCTTTGCCTTCCTCCGTTCCTCCATCAAGCCCAAAATTTCTTTTGTCATCCATTTCTTTTTTGGTTTTCTATCTATCTCAGGGATTTCTTCACAACCTTCATTTATCGAATTTCTCAACTTTGTCCATTGTTCCTCACTGTCACCAACGTCTTCCAGAGCATGAATTTGTTTTGAACATGTACTTTAAATTTTTGACGTATCACTTCATCTGTCTTTAAGAGTCCAAGATTTAGTTTGATGTTGCTTTTGGTCTGTTTCCTTTTCCGTAATTTCAGCCTAAATCTTCCCACTACAGGGTTGTGGTCACTGTTGCAGTCTGCGCTTGGTAGTGTTTTTTACTGACAGTAAAGAATTTCTAAATCTTTTATTAATCAATCTGATTTTTGGTATTATCTCCTGGACTCATCCAAGTCCATTTCCTTCTATTAAGCTGCTCAAACCAGGTGTTTCCTACTATGAACTCGTTCATCTGTGCCCATTCTACAAGTTTCTCTCCCCTTTCATTTTGTGTACCAAGGCCATGAGGTCCAACTATATCCTCCACCCTATCCTGTCCCACTTTAGCATTAAAATCTCCCATTATTACAGTAACTTCTTGTGATTTACATTGGGTCTTGGCCCTCTCTAATACTTCATAGAAGTTGTCGATGTCTTCCTGAGTACTTGCGGATGGTGCATACACCTGAATGATGTTGATATCAAATGGTTTGCCCCCCAATTTGACCAGCAAAACTCTGTCGGACACAGCCCAGTACCCTTAACTGCTTTTGATTTGTCCTTGTCCATTACGATGCCTACTCCTCTTTCATGTGAGTTATCACCAGAATATATCATTGTGTATTCTCCTGATGTTATCATGCCTGCCCCCTTCCATCTCACTTCCCCTAGTCCTAAAATACTAACGTTAAGCCTTTCCATCTCTATTTTGATATGTTCTAATTTACCCTTCTGCAACAGTGTTCTGATATTCCATGTTGCAACTTTGATGTTTTTGAGTCTGAGTTTGGGTTTGGTTTGGTCGCAGTAACTTGCTGCCGGTCTGGTGTCACCTGCGCCGCATGGCGGTCCCTACCGGAGCACCTATTTACGTCGTTGTCTTCATATTCCTTTTGTCTGTCCATTCATAGATAACCTGGGGAAAATACGAGTGGTTTCCCGTTGCCTTCCATCGGTTTGTGTACGGTCTCTCCGCTAGCCTTATTCTCTCCCGAGATGTCCACAAGGCAGTGGAGCTATTTACCCACAGCTTGGGAATCTGGTTCGTGGGCATCAGGGCATATCCACATGTCGGTGGGCCTGCGTGCCGCACGTCTGGGGGCCAAACCTCCTCCGAGTCCCATGAGATTTAGCCGGAGTCCGTGAGGTGCTCAGTTACCGCCTGTCGCCACAACTTAGGGCTTGCTGATGGAGAGGTTTTATACTGACAGGAAGAGACTTACGCATTCTGCTCTTCTTTTCGCATAGCTGCAAGCAGCAGTGCTAGCCAGCGGTGCAGGCTGAAAGTGAGAGGTGACAAGCACGCAGTCACTAGCTGACACACTAGACGCATCACATCTGCCGATGACAAGCCATTTGAATATAATCTTTTTAATTCATAAACAACACAGCTGCATTCCTGAAAAAAGGACCCCAGCTGTTTTCGTTATATGAACACTCTACAACGCAAGAGGCTTCGGAAGGGATCTGCTTTGTCATTCATTATGTCTTATAGTTTGTTAAATTATGTATTTATTGTATTTTTATAAGAGAAAAAGAATGTCTACAAAAAGAGAGAGAATAGGAGGAATTTGTACCTAGAACTCGTGCCTACTTGACATTGTGTATTAATTTTTCATCTTCAGTGTTGCTGTTGCTGTGTTATTGTTGTCAGGCATTTTCACTGATAATTTCGTAGAGTGTACGGGTAAAACACCCGCCAAGGATGCCAAAAACTACGTTTCCATTCCCGGTGGGACAAGAATCCCTCACACACACTTTCCACTAGCCTTGAGTAGCGGTCTTGGTACTAGTCTTTTGTATCGAACAATAAACCAAGCTTGCACTAAGCGCACGTTAAAAATCCCACGATAACAAACGAGTGTCTTACCTGTAGGCGTCACTGGGTTCAGTGTTGGCTGCTGCACTCTTTGACACCGCCACTCCCTCCACACGGCTCTGTCTTGGCTCTTGTGGACAACTTAAATATTCAGGCCACTGATGCTGGTTATGTTCTCGATGTACGAGATTAGAGGTCTGCCTTTCTTCCTTTTGCTTCTGTTTTTCCCTGAAAAATGGTTGCCATGAGGTCTGTGTTCTTCCTACGTGACACATGTAGCCAATGTATTTTAGTCTTCTCTTGTTGATGTCTGCTAGTAATTTTCTGGTGGTATCAAGTTCTTTCAGGACACTTTCATTAGTTCTACTATCTGTCCATTTGACACATAGTAGTCTCCGATAAAATAGATCTCTGCTGCCTCAATTCTCTTGCAATCAGCTTTTCTGAGAGTTCAGGCTCCACAGCCATAAATCATGATTGGCCAGTTCAAACACGTTAAAAGTTTAAATTTCAGGCCATTTGGTATGGCTCTCGTCTTTCCAGATGTTAAGTGGGACCATTTTTTGCTTTGCTATTCCAATTCTTATTTTGATGTCTTTAGAGCAGGTTCCATCATCAGTTTTTACAGAACCGAGATATTTAAAATCTGTAACATTTTCTAAAGGAACTTTATTAATTAAATTGTCATGATTGTTTTCAGTGTCTTTGCCTTTAACAAATAGCACTTTTGTAGTCTTGGTGTTCAAGTTTAGGCTAGCCTTTTTGCCCGCTGCATCCACCTTGTATAGAATTCTTCTCATACAGGTAATGTTGTCTGCTAATAGCGCAGTATCATCAGCATAGCGCAGGTTTGTAAGTTTTTTTCCCTCCTATTTTTATGCCCATGCCTTCTATATCAGCATCTCTCATGACTTGTTCCCTATAGAAGAATGTCCCTATCAAAATTCTGTTGAAAATTCACTTGCATAGGTAAAAAAAAACCAACCAAAAAACAACCAAAACAAAACAAAACTGCATACTGAAAAACAAACAAACAAACAAAAACCTGAAACTGATAGCACCGCACTACAGCAGTGTGCTTTCTCAGGGAGAGTGGCCTACATTTCGAGTGGAAAAACAGGGTTGAGAAAAAAAATCAAATTCAGTCGAATCCACTCCTAACTGCTTCTGTCTTTTGTAAACCAATTTTATCTTTCTACAGTGTCAATTCTGTTTAACCTTTACTTGTGCTCTGTGTAAAAGCAACTTTCTGAAGCTCGAAATATAATAACTTGTTTTACTTATCACTAGCTGTGTCCGGTTTTCTTCCACTGTGTCTGTGTTCTGTATACAAATATTAAACCTTGCAGGTACGAAACAGTATGATTTGTTGTTCATCAGTTGTGGGGTCTGTTCATTCTATTCATAATCTGTTGGTTCTAGACACTCTACTGTTCTTTAACTATGGGGCACAATATTTTTTTAAATACCATGGGTTCTGGATATGTTACTCATTGGTGCTAGTTGTGTCAGTGCTGTTAATTTTATTGTTTATTTATTGTAACGTTTTTGTAAGAATTGCAATGTAATATCTTTTGATGAACACCGCTTTTGTATAAGGGAACACTGACTAGGCACAGGAAAGGAAGATCTGTGAATAAAAACATTATCGGGAACAAGTTCTGCTGTCTAGTTTACATCCACTTACAAGCTTAGACAGAAGACAGACAACCAGACAGCCAGCCAGAGAGCCTGAGAGAGAGAAAGAAAGAGAGAGAGAGAGAGAGAGAGAGAGAGAGAGAGAGAGAGACAGACAGACAGACAGACAAACAGACAGATAGACAGACAGGCACACAGGCAGACAGATAGATGGGCAGAAAAAGAACAATTGCAGTAAAACTGGTGCAAGTAAACATCATCACATGATACTTTATGACCTGGCAAGATTAAAAAATTATTTACAAACAAAACACAGTCAGAAAGAAACTAACAGTTTTGTTTTGTTTTGAATTTCCTGTTTAATTGCTCTTACAGTAAAAATGGCATATAAACAAATAATAGAAAACAGTCAAAAACACAAGCAGATGCCATAATGGCATTTCAGCAATATGTATATCGTTATGAAATGTAAAGAATATGGCACTTTAGACCTGCGGATAAGCAAGGTTATAGTCAATCAAAATATTAACTATGAAAATTCAAAGACAAAAAAGTTCACACCTGAAAATGAGTTAGCGTACTATCATTTGGGCATACTATGAATTTAAAATGTCTACACTGGTAGCATGCATTTTATAAGCAAACGATACTAAGCATCTGATTACTAAAAGTAAAGCAGCCACCCTTTTGCATCTGTACTGATTAATATGTATAACAGCGACTATATTTGAAAACCACCACCCTTTAGCATCTGTACTGATTAATATGTATAACAGCGACTATATTTGAAAACCACCACCCTTTAGCATCAGTACTGATTAATATGTATAACAGCGACTATATTTGAAAACCACCACCCTTTAGCATCAGTACTGATTAATATGTATAACAGCGACTATATTTGAAAACCACCACCCTTTAGCATCAGTACTGATTAATATGTATAACAGCGACTATATTTGAAAACCACCACCCTTTAGCATCAGTACTGATTAATATGTATAACAGCGACTATATTTGAAAACCACCACCCTTTAGCATCAGTACTGATTCATGATATGTATAACAGCGACCCTTTTTGAAAACAATCACCCTTTTGCATCTGTTCTGATAAATGATATGTATAATAGCCACTCTTTTGAAAACAACCGCTCTTTTGCATCTGTTCTGAGTAATGATATGTATTACTGCTACTTTCTCTTAAATGTGTCTAGACTGTACATCAAGTTTCCACTATACTCTTCTGTTTAGTGTTGTAATGCAATAATTTTCATAAGGCAACTGTGTTAGGTATGCTCTTCTCAAATTCATCTTATTGAATTAAATGGGTAAAAATGTATTTTCCAAGGAGTTATTAAATAAAGAACAGAACCTGTATGTATGTTTACATTCACCTGAAATATCAATATTTTCAGACAGTTTAACATTTGTGCATTCAGCTTTCAGTATTTTGAAAACTCATTTCCAGAAATTTTTGGAAAATGGATAAAGTCTATCTTATTTGGTCTTAAAAAGAAAATGCACAGAGAGCTATCTGCAATCCCAGTTTCTTTTTGTACATGATTAATTCCAAGAAATGTCTGTCAAACAAGTATTAGTAGCCGTTTTAATCTGATCAGCTAAAGTTCATGAAATTTGGAAAGTACACTTTCTACGAACATTTGTTCATGGGACTTCTCTTACCTCTTTGAGAAACAATTCTTTGGTATGTTCAGATCTATCGGTTGTATGTAATTTTTGTGCAACATTCTGCATCCATTGAAAACTAGAAAAACTACATCCATTTAATTCTTGATATGGAATTCAATATGTGTTATGAATAACCCATTATGCTTAAGAGGGATAATCTATTATCACGATGCACTGGCCTTCTTACTGTCCCATCTTGACATAATTGTTGTTCTGGTGGTGTCAGTGTAGGTTCAGATAAGTTTCCTGTCCCCACCTTCCAGGGATGGTTAGTCCCATCGGCTACGTCACCTGAGGTGGGTGCTGATGCAAAACTGGAATAAACCCTCTCTCTCTCAAAACCAACAACAACAAAGACACACACACACTAAACCCTCAGCTGATGAATTTTTTGTTATAAAGGAAATAAAAGAGGAATGTGAAAATCATAAACCACAAAGTTAAAAAAACTTCATGTCATCCAAGAACACTACAGCAGAGAGTTTCAAGACTGTTTGCTGCAACTGCAAACAGATACAAACAGAGTGAAAACATGCACAGAAATATCAAGATGCTAGAAGACAAATACAAACACTAATACAAAGTCAAATACTCGCAAAATGTTACCAGCTCTACTCAACAAAGTCAAACTACTCCCTGCCCACCTTCCACAATCCAGAATATTACTACAACCATGAACAATGGAAGATACCAGAAAAAAACACAAAAAAAGAATAAGAACGCGTATTTAATACAAGTCAAGACAGGCACAAATTTTCAGCCAACTGGCCTTTGTCAAGCGTAAGATCACAAACAAACACCAGATACAAAAATTAGGAGAAAAAGGCTGAAACTTCTCCAGTGTGAGATAAGGAATAAACAGACTAAAATGACATCATAATGTGTTTTAGAGTAAATATGATGCCAGAGCAAAAGTGAGATGAATTCTGCAATTCTGAAAAGTGGTCATGCCATAATTATTAATATTGTTCTACCTGAAGAGGGTCCAGGGCTAAAAGGAAGATACGCTCCATCTGACCCAAATGATACTATCATTAGTTCCAGCATCTCCAATAATACATGCTACCTGGCTCCACTTTCCTGGATTGATTATCCCTTTTGGCCATGTCACCTGAGGTGGATGTTTTATATAAAACTTGAATAATCTTCGTCTCTCTCTGTCTCTCTGTACATGCACAATATTTCATTGTCTAAAGCTAATAGGCTCAATCTCATTTGATATATTTGTATAGTTGCAATTATCATATGAAGAAAAGAAAACAATGGTTCTATAGCATACCCATAATTTCTTGACATACCCATAATTTCTTGACACCAGTCAGCAATATCATAATGAAGACAAACCTTTACACTCATGAACAGTGATACTCACGAGCTATTCTGTTCATAATGCAGTGTTGATTTTTCATTTACATTTGTTTGGGAATTGTAGTAATTTCATATCTACTCTTCCAGTAGAAAATCATAAAGTAGTTATTTCCTCTGTAATTCTTGATACTGCATTTGCTGGTAGTGAACATTTTCCTATTGAATATCTGTATTTGAGCTCCCTAATGAACATTTCCATACTAAACTCACTTATGTGTATTTTACACTTGTAAAATTCTGCAGAAAACTTTCAACCTTTAATCTGTACCAAAAACAACTAAGTCGACGCTGAAAGATAGTATTGCATAATTCTCACATTTTTCATTCAAACACTATTCAAGTGCTCTCCAAAATTGGTCTGAGAATTGGCAGTACCATACTGGTGAATTGAATTATTGTGAATTGTGTGTTGTGTGTGTGTGTGTGTGTGTGTGTGTGTGTGTGTGTGTGTGTGTGTGTGTGTGTGTGTGTTACAAATATTACACCTGCCATTTTCAACCACTCCCATCCTAGTTATGATATAGTTTGAAATCAAAATGATATCGCAATTTCTCAAGTGAAACCATTTCTACTCTCCTCCTTTTTCTAGTTTTTTATACCTCTCCCAGTCTATTAGTACATTCAGCTGCCATTTCCATTTCCTAAAAGGTCTAATATTAGATACATCAATTTTTAAGAAAGCTTTTGATCTTTCTCTGCCAGCAGTTACTATTTGCAATATTTTGCTATTCTGTCACATTCATTGCTTTCAATTTCTTTTTCGCACAAAAGCTTTACTTGCTTGTAAGCGGTGGTTTATAGTTTAAGCAATTTCCTTGCAAAATTTTTATGGTTTAGAAAGATGCCATTTTGTCAAATAAATCTCTTACAAGGAACTTGTTCTTAACAGTCCAAATTTTGAAACAAAATTCATAATAGGAGATTTCAAATTTCTTTCTGAAAAATAAGTTCTGTCGTAAACGTGCTACTGTTTTCTAACTCTGCATCATTGCTTGCACTGTCATAGGCTAAGAAAATATTTTTCCCTACCAAAATTTGTTGCATTTACATTTCATAAACATTTTGTTCTGTAGCAGCTTAAGTGTTCTATTTCTGTTTGAAGCATTTGTAATATAATTTTTCATTTTGTAATACCTACTGCGAGTTTTCTTATCCATGATAACTTTGGTGCTTGTGGAAAACCTTGCATGTTCAGTATTCCTCAACATTCATTTTCACTATTATGAACTGAATTTTTCCTTTTCATCTTGTTTATTTTTCTCCATACAAAATCAAACAACATATTCTGTGACTGTTTTACCTCTTTGTCAGATGGGTTTGGTGACAGAATCCACAGGTACACATTGCTTCCCTCCATAAAAGGGTACATACTCTTCTTATTTACTTTTAAATAATTTTTGTTTTGCTTCCATACCTTTATTTACCATGTTAGTAGCCATCAAATTAGATAAATCATTATAAAACTAAAGATCTGATATATTTCATTGTCTCGACTTCATTTTATTCTTTTGTGGACCATGCATTCTTCATGTGAATTTCGTTTTTGTACAAACAACACGTTATAGGTCTTCTCAAAGTTGAGTTTCTGAACAGAACAATTTTCATATTCAAAAAAAAAGTTGCTCACATGATTTCCTGTCTCCCTCTAAAGAAAACAGCATGTCATTTGCAAATCTACTATTTTAACTCTCTACCTGGTATCTTGATACCTTTAATGTTTTTGTTGTCTACAATTGTACATGCGATGACTTCAATGCAAAACACAATTTTTTAATAGTAAAGAAAATATTGGACCACCCTGACAATGTCTTCTTTTAATACGAAAAGAAGCAGATGTTTTGTCATTTATTTCCAAACACGACTGCCATGTAATTCTAACTTTCTTTTACCACATACTTTTTAAGGCTATAATTATTTTTTACTTCTAACTAGTTTAAAATTCCATTGCACATAAATTGTTTTTTAAAATCTTCCTTTAGTGGTGTGTGTGTGTGAATATGAGTGTGTGTGTGTGTGTGTGCGCGTGTGTGCGTGCGTGTGAGCATGCGTGCATGTATGCGCGTGTGTGTGTATGTCTGAGTGTGCACATGTGCATGTGTGAAGGATAAGTGTGTATGGTATTGTGTATGCGTGCATAGGTGTATGTGCATGTGCGCATACACACGACACAGAGAGAGAGAGAGAGAGAGAGAGAGAGAGAGAGAGAGAGAGAGAGAGAGAGAGAGAGAGAGAGAGAGAGAGAGAGAGAGAGAGAGAGAGAAGACAGAAGACAGACAGACAGACAGATCGTAATTTTATGGTTGTCCTATACATATTTTCACACTATGTATTTGTATATCAAAATTGTTATGCTGTTGAGCTGCGTATAATATGTGCATGCATGTCATATATACTTATATGTATATTGTAATTTCGTATATATAACCATAACATATTTTGTATCATACGTGTTTTGGCAGGGTCAAAGGTGTGCAGTAGGGAGCTCAAAGCATCAATTGTGGGTTGTGCTTAACAAATCTTTATTATTATCATTATCTTATAATCTTTATTCTATCATTAACCTTAGAACTGTTATCATTATTATTGATATTATTATCATCGTCACTGTCATATCATTACTATCGTTGCAATTGTATAGTTAGGCATGTTGCAATCATTTCATTAGGCATACTAATGAGTTCATAAGAAACTCTTTTTAGCCAATTATATCACACACTGCAATTTATGAGGCTCAATTGTGCTGTGTTTGGGTGAGTAACATTGTGCCAAGACATGAACACACACAGACACATGTGTCTCTGTTCTTAATGGAGGTTCCTAAGAGGTCACTGCAGTGATTCTCATAATAGTCTATCAAAAATTCTTCATGAAAAGATTATAATCCCTAACGGTATAGTTTTGCTATTTTGCGAATTGTGCGTAGGACTCAATGTAGGTCTAGTCAGTCCTGGTCCTAAGTCTAGCTCAACACCAAACCCTAACTTTGGGATCAGTTTTTGTTTTCCATAAATAGACTGCCAACCTGAAGGCTGACATTTGGGGGTAAAAATAGCTTTAAGGTTAGGGTTATATTAGTGTTAAGCAGTGAAATCTGGGTGCGTATTCATGCGCATATCAGCAGGTGTGATGGATACCTGTACTGCACACGGTGGTCTTAGACAGTCGGAGTTCTTGGCACAGCAAACATCTTCATCCCATTCACTGTGCGCATAATGACAGCCTCCAACTTTTCCACTTTATGACATGGGTCAAGGCTGAAGGTAAATCTGCACAATCAACCAATCATGTCCATCAAACTGGTCATCTGTTAGTGTATCAATGGACTGATCCAAAACTAAAAATTAGTCTGTGGCATTTGTCTTTGAGTATCAGACTGACTTACTGTACTTATTCCTTCCACTATCAGGAAATGCCATGGAAGATGAACCTGATGTCCTGCAGCAACACGGAAAGCCTGGCATACAGTCATGTTATAGAGTGTGTCTGCCAATCCATGTATCCAGAACTGCCATAATCTTCCTATGGCTCTGAAGCCCCAGCATCTGGAGTTGTAAGCTCAAGAACTGGCTGGTTGACTGGCATCCTGGTCAAATGGTAAAACCACTTAAAACGCTGTTGTGTGATGTTATGGATGATTTGTGTTGTTTCAGTGAGAGATGGTTGGAACTGTTACATTACATCTGGCTCACAAAAAGGTCAAAGTATCACAAGATCAGTTACACATGTAAGAATACTAATGAAGAGCATGTGTACTGTACATAAACGAAAATGAGACGCACTTCACACTGGGTTATCATTATCATAAATCAGTATCTACCACTGATACACACACACATATTTATATATATATATATATGTATATATCTATGTGTGTGTATATACAGTATATATATGTAGCCGTGCACACCAACGGCGTGTAGCAGACGTCTTTTCTTCTCAAACGATTTTGAGTACAGTTAACTCCCTTGGTTCAGCGATTCTCAAAAATATTAGGAAATTCTATTATTTAAACCCTTAAAAGTTAAGAAATGAATAACTTGTGCACTCTAATTCAGCAGAAGAGTATGTATTTCACGTAGGAAATGTCCTCGAGGCGAAGTTTCCCCTCGTTTGCCTGAAATCAATAATTTTGTTGTCCGATCGTTCGGTACTATTCAAATTTCCTACCAGTGAGCCGTGATGATGATCGGAAATTTGTATAATAATGAAATAAATTGTGGAAATTTTAAGATCGCGATTAGAATGTTGGTATTCTAATCTTTCATTTGGACTACATCACACCTTTAATCATTAGATATTAAGCTTGCATTAAAGAAAGTTCAGGCCAAGTCAAAGTGCGACAAACCGCCAAAATGACCGCCATCTTGCCGGATGTAGAATCGAATTCTTAATATTTAAAATCTGACTTAGAATACATAATTACATTTACCTTTTTGCTCCTTTTATAAACAGAAATGATATTGCAATGAAATATTGCTAAGCAGTAAAGTATTAGAAGAGATCTTGGCATTCCGTATTGTGGCCGAACTATGCGTGTCCAAATTAGGATCATTTGTGTTTTCTATTGCCTGTTCACCGATCTATTTCTGCACTGAGAGATTGATTTACCTATTCAAAGTATGTCCACATAAACTTCTCGATCATCGTGTATTCACTCATTTGTTTGATATTTTTCATGGACTAATATTGATTGATTAAATACGTAAAAATACGGCTAAAATCCCTTTCAGCAGAGTGTAAACATTGACTTAAATCACTTATAGTTTCGATCTGTGTGAATGTTGTGCAAAATGATGTAGAATACAACAATCTGTATGCTGTGTAGAATTTTCTGATATATGATATGTTGGTATTTGTTATGTGGACTGCAAGATAAGCACCGCTAAGCTTGCTCGAAGAAACACAAATCTGGCCCCTAAGGGTTTCCAGAGAGTCGTTTTGCCTGCGGGCTCGCGGTGCGATCAATGCGGTTCACATACGGAGTATATAAGCGGATGAGTGCGAGTGCCATGTATGCCTTTCTCCTCTGGTCTGGTCTTGAACGTTTGGGTCAGAATAAAGAGAGAAACACCATCACTGTCTTTCCTGGGTCTTCTTCGTCAGGCTGCATTACCATCTGCGCTCCTCTGCTCTTCTTCCTCCTGTCTTCACCTTCACCCTTACCACCACACCATCACAATATATATATATATATATATATATACTGTATATACACACACACATAGATATATATATATATATACTGAATATACACACACACATAGATATATACATATATATATATAAATAATCATACATATGTAATTATATATATATATATATATATATATATATATATATATATGTGTGTGTGTTTTTGTTTGTGTGTGTGTGTGTGTGTGTGTGTGTGTGTGTGTGTGTGTGTGTGTGTGTGTGTGTGTGTGTATACACATATGTAATTATGTATACAGAGCGAGACAGATAAACGTGCATATATATGTATATATGTATGTGTGTGCGCACGTGCATGTGCGTCTGTTAATCAGTCTGAATCTGTGTCTGTGTACATGTGTGTATGAGTATCTATACATGTGTGTGAAGGTGTGCATGTATATATATATATGTATAACAGGTATGTATGTATGTGTATGAAGGTCTTGCTTTGTGCAAAAATGCAAGAACTAAATTATGTATAAACAAATAAAGAAAACTAAAATGGAATCACCTTTTCTGCTTGTGAGAGAGAAGGAAAGGAGACAGGGCGAAACTGATATTGTTTTACTGTGAAAATCACTGGCCCATACAGAGAGAGAGAGAGAGAGAGAGAGAGAGAGAGAGAGAGAGAGAGAGAGAGAGAGAGAGAGAGAGAGACAGACAGACAGAGAGACAGGAAGAGATGGAGAGACAGGAAGAGAAAGATAGAGAGACAGACAGATAGAGAGACAGAGACAGAGAGAGAGAGAACAGAGAGAGAGAGAGATGGAGAGAGAGATAGAGAGAGAGAGAGAGAGAGAGAGAGAGAGAGAGAGAGAGAGAATAGAAAGAGAGACAGAGACATAGACTGAGAAGGAGAGAGATGTCTAACACTATATTTTCTACAAAAATGTTTACAATACCATGGGTGCAGAAGAACGAAAGAAGTCTGAATCGGTAGATAATTTCATTACCTCCTGAGAAGACGACCTAGTATGACTTTTTGTTCGTTCATGGAGAAGTGCTGACCAATGCAGTTCCTTGAGAAACAAACAGAAAAAGCATATGTCACTTGCCGATGTTATATTTTCCTGTTTTGTTTTGTTCAGAATTTTGTGGCCTGTCTTGCCCTTCACAAACGAAGCATGATAATATTATCTCCTTACTTCACTTTTTCCACTCGTTGCCTGTTTCTCAAAGAATTTTGTACAAAATCGATGTATTATGCAACAAGTGAATCAATGATACTCCATCTACTCATTTTTGTGACCCCTCTGAATGTATACCCCTAACTGACCTCTTCATTCTGCTTCTCATGCTACTTATTTACACATTTCTCGATACAGATGTTCCAGTCAGTTGCAGCTCTTTTTCTGTGCCTGGTCTATGGGATGTGTGCAGTTCGACAAGTTATCAGGAGTTCCTTTCCTTCCCTTTCCTATGGTACGCGACGGCTGCAGGCATGGACACCACAGAGCAAACGCAAGCACAGTTGGCATTGAAATATGCAGAAAAACTCAATGAAAAGGAGAAACATAGGCATCATTTAAAAATTCTGGATACAGATGGAGTTGATACTTGATATTCCAAAACAATTGTGGTCTGTGCTTCCAGGTAATCTCCCTGATATAAACTATTTCAGCATCGTTCATTATTTTGTTTATGGGATCAGCACCTACACAACAGACAATTTAATTACACATACTATACCGTGGCTCACAAATGCAATAAGCGGCAGCGGTTTGCCAATTCTGCCTCGTAACAATAAAGTCCGAAGGGACAGTAACTCTGAGAGTGTCTACGTCTTGCGCATGCGCAGGTGCTCTTCCTCTTTTCTCGGCAGCCATCTTCCAGCTCGCCTCGTACGCTCTGAGCAGCTAAGTATTTTTCGATTTCGCTACGCGATCGATCGATTGTCGTTGTTGTTTTTGTGTCTTGCCTATGTTTTCGTTTAAGGGAGAAACTTATGTGAAGCGATTGGGTGGCAAAGCGAGGGTTAAGAAGATTTCGTCCGCCGAATTCTCAAACCCACAAAGGGGTGGTTCCACCGGTGCACAAACCGCTCTCTCTTCAACTTCGTCTCTCCCTTTTACGTCTTCTCTCTTTCACACTATCGACAAGTCATCGCAACCCAGCTACGGTTCGGTTGCGGTGACCACGAGCCCTCAACTCAGCTCCGGCTCAGTTGAATTTTCGGCATTTTACGGCCCTCACACTGCCCGGCACGGTGATCGACTCAACTCCGGTTCTGTCGATTCTGTGCTCGCCCCCTTCGTACAGCTTAACTCCGGTTCTGCTGGTACTGTTTCAGCCTCCATGGCTGATGGGCGCATTGGGCATGGGTCTCCTTCGGGAGGCAAGATGGACCGTAATATGAGCGGAACCGGCTCACCCCCTGGTTCGCCAGGCGGGACACCCCCTGGTTCGCCAGGTGGGCCAAGGGAGACAACCCCACCCTTACGGGCGTCAGATCGTCGATCCGCCCCGGTTGTCTCCCTTCCTCCCCCACAGCCTGCTGCTGCACCCGCCACAACCTCTCTGTCCCATTCCGGACAGAGCACTTGGGCGCCTTGGCAACTACCAAGCGACCCATGGCGGGCTGCCACATCTCTGTCCCATTCCGGACAGAGCACTTGGGCGCCTTGGCACATGCCTAGCCGCCCCCAGCAGGCTGGCCCTTTGGGCACTGGGGACCGGGCCAGGCCCTACCCTTCATGGGGTCAGGGTCCTGATGCCCCTTGGGCTCAGCCCATGCCGCATCCCATGGCACCGCACATGGTACCGTGGCACCCATCCTTGGGATTTCCCCCGGCCTCGGCCACGGGATGCACGTGGTGGCCCGGCTTTATGCCCGTGTTGGACACAACACCGGGGCTGCCTCCTGGGGGCTCTGACCCGGGTCCCACAACCGTGGCACCCCGGTCAGACTCTCCGCAGACTCTCGCCCCCTCCATAGGCGGGCCAGAGGACTCGGACTCGGCCTCAGAGGATGAGGCCCCTGCCCACATGGCATTCTGCTTCCAGGATGCCATGGACCGGCTGGCACAACTCACACCGGAGGCGGTGTCCACTGTGCCAGAGCCCAAGGCTCCCAAGCTTGGCTCGGCCGAGCGCCTTTTCAGCGCTCACCCTACCTCAGCCCCACGGGCCTCCTTGCTAAAACAGTCCGACATGGTGGCTGACTGCCTCAGGCAAGCCCAGGACACCGCCAGGGGGAAAGAGGCACAAGATTTCGTTCCAGGATCTGTGCCTGACTTCCCGGGAGCCTTGCCCTTCAGGAAATTCCTGAAGCCGGCACCGCTCCCCTTCCAGCGGAAGCCCTTCATGGCCCATGGGCCTATCCCTGACGCTCCCCTCTCGCTCACACAGGAGAACCTCCTCCTTGTGAACGATCGCTCTCGGGCCCAGCCGCAGCATATCTCCATCACGGAGAAATGCTTGACGGAATGGGAGGAGAACGCGAGACGGGGGCTGGCGGCAACCTCCGCCCTGGACTCATTCTTGGGCGGCCTAGGGGAAGCCCTGAAGGACCCCAACCAGCAGTCCTTCATGCTCCGCCAGGCGCCTGACCAGGCAACCATCGTGGCCTTTATCCAGGCCATGGCGCAGGGGCTCAGATCCGTGGCCGAATCGCAAGCACGCACGTATCTGAACGCCGTCATGGCGAGGCGGGATGCCATTCTCGCGGCATCCTCGGTTGCCACCTCACCGTCGGCAAGGGCCTCCTTGCGCGCGGTGCCCATCCAGCCGGGCTCCCTCTTCGGGAACCATGTTCAGGCCGTCCTGAAGCACCAGGCGGACATAAAAAGGGACCTCGCCCTCCATTCGAGGCCCTCTCGCCCTGCCGTGAAGCGCCCGGCTCCAGCGGCCTACCCGCCAAACAGGCCCACCCACACCAAGTTTCGGGCCGATCCCAGGCCCCAAGGGCACAGGAGACCGCAACAGCATTCGGGCAGGCCGGTGGCCCGGCCTAAGGCTCGCAGGCCGGCTCCCTCTCAGCCGGCCAACCCCCAATGACTCACCCCCGGCCTGAGGCCATCACCCCCCACGGGCGATCCTGTGGGCAGTCCTCTCCAGACACATCGACGCGTGGGAGAGGCTGCCCGCCAGCCCGTGGGCCCTGCGGGTGATCAGGTCGGGGTTCCGCCTTCCTTGGGGCCCAAGGAAGGCTCCTCTCACGCTCTTCTCCCCTGCTTTCGCACTTCCTCAAGATCGCTCGGCCTCGCAGGCCCTGGATCAGGAGGTTCTTTCGATGTTAGCCAAGGGGGCTACGGAGGAAGTTTCCTTCGCTGCGTCCCCGGGATTCTATGGACGCATCTTTGTGGTCCCCAAAACTTCGGGGGGCTGGAGGCCCGTCCTGGACCTCTCCTCCCTAAACCGGTTCCTCCGCGTCCTCCATTTCCGTATGGAGACCCCTATGTCCATCCGCGAGGCCTTGCACCCGGGCGACTGGGGGATATCCATCGACCTCAAGGATGCATACTTCCATCTCCTCATTCACCCCAGGGACAGGAAGTACCTCAGATTCGTCTGGAGGAACCGGATCTTCCAATTCAGGGCACTGCCCTTCGGTCTGGCACCCGCCCCTTGGCTCTTCACGAAGGTGGCGAGGGAACTCTGCATGCATGTTCGGGAGAAGGGCATCCGCCTCAAGGCCTATCTAGACGATTGGCTTCTACTCGCCTCCTCCAAAGAACAGTGTGCGCAACAAGCATCCCAGGTCCTGCAACTCTGTCACAACCTGGGCTTTGTCTGCAACGAGGAGAAGTCGGACCTAACTCCCTCCAAACAATTCCAGTTCCTGGGCATGTCCTTCGACACCTCCAAGTGGAGGGTCACCCCGTCTCCCCAGCGCTTACTGCGCCTTCAGGGCCTCTTAGCCCAACTGCTCCCCCAACTCCAAGCGCCAGCAAGGAAGCTGGCCTCCCTACTGGGCCTTATGGAGTCGCTGGCACCCCTAGTGCCACTGGGTCGTCTTCTCAAGCGGCAATTCCAACGCGGCTTCAGGAAGCGTTGGTCACAGTCGCTTCAGCCATGGGACCTCCCGGTCCACCTGGGCCCTTGGTTCATATCAGCAGTGACCAAATGGCGCTCCCAGTCACGCCTGGCCCAGGGAGTCCCCATCACACTGCCCCCTCCTCAGGAGCACTTGTTCACGGACGCGTCCACCTCCGGGTGGGGAGCCCATGTCGGCACGCTGACAGCCGCAGGTCGGTGGTCGACCGACCTCATGCCCTGCCACATAAACATGTTGGAACTGGAGGCAGTTTGCCTGGCACTCGGGGAGTTTCTCCCCTTTCTGAAGGGAAAACATGTCCGCATCAACACGGACAACACCACAGTAGCTTGTTACATCAACAAGCAAGGGGGCGCCCGCTCCCACTCCTTGTCTCGGAGAGCGGAACAGCTCCTCATCTGGTGCGAGGAACACTCGATTCAGCTCTCAGCAAAGCATGTCCCGGGGAAGATCAACATACTTGCGGACTCTCTCAGCAGATCCCACATGATTCTTCCATCGGAATGGACACTGGTCCATGCAGTCCTGGAGCCAGTATGGGCAGCATGGTTCAAACCACACGTGGACCTCTTTGCCACCAGGTTCAATCACCGCCTCCCTTTGTACGTCTCTCCAGTTCCGGACCCAGCGGCCTGGGCTGTAGATGCCCTATCCATTCCATGGTCGAACCTCATCGGCTATGCCTTTCCCCCGTTCCCCATTATGGGGAAAGTGCTGAGGAAAGCCAGGGAGGACGCAGCGACATTAATCCTTGTCGCACCCAAATGGCCAGCACAGGCATGGTACCCAGAACTTCTGCACCTGTCCCATGTGCCGCCGCTAAAACTCGCGGTATCGAGCCGCTCCATCCTCCAACCCAGGTCAGGCATTCCGCACGGCAATCCAGACGTTCTAAACCTTCACGCCTGGATGCTGTGCGGGACTCGATGTCTTCATTAGGCCTGTCCCCGGCCGTAATCGGCCTTGTGCAGCAAGCTCACAGGCCGGGCACACAGGGGGTGTACAATGCCCACTGGAATGGCTGGGTCTCTTGGTGCACCTCAAATGAGGTGTCACCCCATTCACCCTCTCGCTTGCAGTTGGCCAACTACCTCGGCTTTCTGTCCACAGAGAAAAAGCTTTCCGCATCCTCAGTGAAGGTCCACAGGGCGGCCATCTGCACCACCATCCGTCAGTTGGGTGGTCCGTCCTTTGAGCACGATCCTCTATTGCGGAATCTCGTCAGAGGGGCTTCTCTCCAGGAAGCCAGGAACCCCCGCCGAACCCCGGCGTGGGATCTCTTTCTCGTCCTCTCATCCCTTAGACTCCCCCCTTACGAACCCATCAGGGAGTGTTCCCTGAAGTTCCTCTCTTTCAAGACGGCCTTTCTCGTCTCTCTCGCATCGGGGAGGCGCTGCAGCGAAGTGCACGCCCTTAGTGGTCTCCC
>CM060311.1:43725191-43850191 GCA_030674185.1 Monoplex corrugatus
AACAAGACAAGACTAGCGCAAATTTTCGGCCAACCAGCCTTTATCAAGCGCGAACGCACGGTCACAAACAGCCCACACGGTCACAAACAGCCCACAAACACCAAATAACAGATAATAAAAAGAGGACTAAAAACTTCCCTGCCGCCTCGTCCAGTGGATAAAAAGGGACCAAATGGAATGCCCATGTGTTCTTGAGCAGTAGTAAAAAGTGGGGAAGAACCGACATATGGAACCGGCTCGGAACATTTCGCAGACTCTCAGATGCAAAGAATACCGTAGGAATGGAAAGATAACTCCTCCCGGCAAGGAGTGACGTCATCTGCACACAACCCATAAAAGTGGATCCAGTTTCCCCTGTCTATTCGACAGTCACATACTCTGTCTTCCTTCAAGCCTATCTTGAAGACAGAGCTTTTTGTCCAGTAGTGATTTCCCACTCTATGTGCCACGGCTGTTCCAGCCCTTCTTTCACTCTATCTACTGAGTTGGCCACTGCCAGCTAGCTGACTTTTGTTTACACAACTGGGCCCCTCCTGCATTCCTGATGCTGCCCTCATCTAGGTCAGTGCCAGGAAATCTGTGCCTTCTTTGTCTCTGCTGTTCAGTGCTCACAGGATGCTGATTTTTGTGTGTCTTTAAAGTCAAGCTGTGCTCGCATTATTATATAGTTTGGATCATCAGTAGGTGAAACGATCACTGTGTGTATGTGCTACTTGTACGTGTGATTGTTTTACCAGATCAATAAGTTTGTAGTGTTTTGAAAGTGTTTAAAGCGTCATGGTATTTGAGTGACTGACAAACACCTACGATGGAGTGCATAGTGGAACATTTCTACACACACATACACACACACACACACACACACACACACACAACACACAACAAAAACACACACACACACACACACACACACACACACAACACAGAGCTACTGCCCGTGTCCAGTGCAGAACTACGGATATAACTGTTTCCTTTAAGTACAGTGATATTATTTCATCTTCACATGTTCCTCACTTAAATCCTCGTGGCTGCTGCTGTTGACTATGGACTGGGAGGTAGTATTTTCACTGCACCAAAGACAGTATCAACTGCAGCCCTCAGGCAAATCGATCTACTGTTCTGTGTATTGTAATGTGTTGTGTATGCATGTATCTCTCAACTCCAGTAAAATGAATACGATAAAAGTTAATGTTCTACTCATTGTGATCAATTAGAATTGTGCAATTTTCACGGGACAAGCACTTCTTGTTTGTTCTAGACAGCTGCGTGGTGTGTGTTTGATATATGTTTTATTCATGTTTGGTGTTTATGGAAAGCATAACCTCTCAGTTTTTATGTGAATGATGTGACGTCAAATTAAATTGCTATATATTTTAGAACTGCAACGTTTTTGAACAAGAGTATAGACTTCCGCTTTGCTCTCTGGGCACGGCAGCAAAGCTATCGCATTGCAGAGGGGTTGGGCAGATGCCGCGTTCAATTGAGCGCAACGACGTAGGCAGAAAAATGGTGGCACGCTAGCCTCTGCTCTCGCTACAGAGAGTTGGCGCGCTCAAGATAAACAAGGTCAGTGACGACACATCGTGCGCCTTTCCACCCTGGCACCCTGTAACTGAAAGTCAGCAAGGAACAGCCGTGATGCCCATCCTTTTGTCCTATTCCCCTCTTGTCCTTCCCCTCCTGGTCTGTGTGTGTGTTTTGTACCCTTGAGTTTTTGTCACTGGAGTGAATGCTTTGGTGAATGATAAGAGTGCGCACTTTGAATCAATTTATATATCAAGATTTTGTGCCATATATATGAATGTCATTATTGTTATTATCATTATAGTAGTAGTAGTAGTAGTAGTAGTAGTAGTAGCAGTAGTAGTAGAAGTAAAAGACTGAACCTGAAAGTGAATATGAATACAATGATACTGTAATTTTTTTAAGGAAAGGTGATAATCTAGCTGATGGAGAAATGTTTTTCATAATGCTGGTGCTATGAAAGTAATAAATTCATATACATGTATCTGAATTCATATACATATATCTAAGAAACTTTTCTACAACACTGACTTTTGCATTTGTTTATGCAGATTTTGGTATCCAGAGCAAAAAGATTTCTCATGTGCATTTTAATCAAACTGTACTAAAATGAGAAAAACATTCACTATATTAAAAAAAAAGTTTGATGCACAACTACATTCAGTAGTTCTCAATACAGCCGAGTTCTGTGGACTCAGCCTGGTTCGTCTGTAACTGAAAACGTTCATTTGTCTGCTTTAAAATGTTATTTTGGCGTAACCAACAAAGCACCAATGACTCAGTGTACGGAGAACTTGGGAGGTTTCCAATTTGTATAAATGCCATTGTATTGTATGTAAAATATGGGCTTAAACTAATTCAAATGGATACTAACAGTCTGCCATTAAAAGCGTGTATGAAGGGTATGGCTGAAAGGCGTAACATTAATTGGGTGACTTACCTGGGTGACTAGATTTTATAATACACTGTGTATGGATGTGGATTTTAGTATATCTTTGAAAAATCAACGTGTTGGGCATGTTAAATCTTTCATGAAAGTATTTAGATTAAGTATCATTGACATCAGACAGCAATGCTGAAAATATCACATTTATACCAGACAGATTTCAGTTATATGGAAGTTTTAATGTAAATGTTGATGCTGAAACATGTGTGACATTAGATATGAATATGCTGGAAAGGAATGCGTTAATGGAATTTAGGTTTTGTATGTCAGATCTTACTGTACATTGCTCAACAGTTAAAGAGGAAGTGACTTTTCCATCATGCAAAGATACAGTTGAGAATGAAATTCATTTTGTTTTTCACTGTTCAGGATTTTGTGATTTAAGAAAAGAATTTGTGTGACCCAAGTACCATAGCAAGCAACATTTTTTTCTGGTTAACTTTGCGTTTGTCTGTAAAAAATGAAGAGATTCTGAGAGATCTGCCTTTATATCTCTATAGGCATTTAATTTAATATCATTACACTTTGTTACTCACCTAACAATTTGTCATGCTTGCCATTTTTCTCAAATCTCATTTAAGTAATCCTTTTATTATGTACATATGGTGTATCTGAATTATTATTGACTACATCCCTTCATATGGGGCGATGGCCTTTTCTCAAATAAATGCTGCATTCTGTATACTTTATCTGGAGAATGATGATGTCTTGATGGAGCTTGTAGTTGTAAAGGACACACATATTTCAGTACTAATGGTGATGTCAAGACAGAATCAATTATGCCTTATCTCCTGACCCTGTCCCTATCCATCTGACCCCGACTCACACACACACACACAACATACGTAATTACTTGCCCTAGTAAAGTGAAACTGTGGCAATCTGTGTAAAATTCACACACACACATACACACACACACACACACACACACACACACACACACACACACACACACACACACGTAATTACTTGCCCTAGTAAATGAAATTGTCCCAATCTTTGTAAAGTTTACACACACACACACATGCACACGCACACACATACACAGACATACTCACACACAGACAGACAGACACATCATACAGACAAACTTACAGACAGACAGACAGACAGACAGACACACACACACACACACCGTTACCTGGGCCCAGCAGAAAATGGAAGGAAGGCGTAACTGTCCCTGTCTTTGGTGTTCTCAGGAAGGAAGCGATCAGGGTCAAAAACATCAGGCTGGGGCCAAAGGTCAGGGTTATGATGCAGATTGTAGATCCTGATACTGCAGGTGGTGCCTGCAGGCAGACTGACGCCCTCAATGGTTAACGGTTCAGTCAAGAGGCGATCCATGGTGGGGACAGGGCAGTGAAGACGCATTGCTTCCTTGATCACTAATGTCAGGTATTCCAGTTTGCCCAGATCGTCCCTAGAAGCGATTCAGTCATATTCAGTTGTTTCGAAGTTAGTTTCAGTTTTAATTTCTCAAGATGACGTCTCCGAGCTCGGGATGAATTCCATATGCTCTAACATCACAGGTGCCATGTGTATGGTGACCTTGGCACATACCTTAGGCTTGCACATAAACCCATGAGCTGGCCAGGTCCTGAGGCTCTACCTAGACTAGGTTTTACCTAGTCTATATTTTATACTGGTATTTTATCAGCCTACCACTGGAATAATCTTGGTAACATGTAAATGACATGTGTATGTGTGTATCTTATCTTCAAAATAGGAACATATAAATAAAGTAAATAAATAAATAATTAAAGGTCTGAATCACAACACAACTAGCTATTCTGCATAAACTCGTCTCACATGGCAGACACACACACCCCCCAGTCAATGCCCAAATGCTTAGCCATCTATCAACTTGGTGAAGACAACATTTTCTTAATCATAGATAGGTAAGTAAGTAAACAAGCAAACAAGCAAGCATGTGAGGAAGTAAGTAATTAAGTAAGTAAGTAAGTAAGTGAGTAAATAAGCAAGCAAGTGAGTAAATAAGCAAGCAAGTAAGTGAATAAGAAGTAAGTAAGCAATAAATACAAAGTAAAGGAATATGTAGACAAATAAACAGGTAAGTGATGAAAATAACAAATGACAGTAAATACATACATATATCCACATGTCCACACACAGACATATACACATACATTCATATATACATACCCATATTGACACAGCATGATGGCTGACAACAGCAGCTACAATAACATCACCACCAAATAAGAGACGCCCATATATATATATATCATGACAAACTTACAGATATATCTGGATAACAATCAACAAACAGCCCACAAACACACACACACAGACAGTTTGGCAAACTTGCTTGTTGTTCAGTTGTCTGTTTCTTTTCTTCACTTTTCCTTTGTCTCTGTTCCAGGAAAAGCCCAAATATTTTCCATTCCATGCTGTAAGAGTCTGCGCAAGTGTTACTTTTGAGATGATATCAATGTTGGTCTGATTAATGATGGCTCTTGTTTTACCTTTCATAGTGGATTTCCGGCCACTTCCTCCATCTATTCCTTTTTGGGTAAGACATTCAATGGTATGATGACTCACATTTCGTTCACAGAAGATATGATTTGAAGCATACTTTTTTTTTCTTTGTACTTTTGTTAGCGAACTACTGATGGCATTACAGTGCCAAAATAACACCTCGTATACTACACTATCAGTGTCACGTGATATATGATCCAAAATGCCACACACCTGTGTACAGACAAGTATGAGAGAAGTCTTGAAAGCCTAATGTATGAGTTCTAGACATACAGAGACAAGCAGACAGACAGACAGAAAGGCAAGACAGACAGAAGATTGCATACATATTATTATCACACTGGATTCCATGACACTTCAGCGCCACCATTTCAGCGCCATACATTTCAGCGCCGTACATTTCAGCGCCAAACGGCCAAACGAGATAGAGAGAGAGAGAGGAGAGAGAGAGAGAGAGAGAGAGGAGAGAGAGAGAGAGAGGAGAGAGAGAGAGAACTAGCTAAACACATAAACTAGCTAATCACATTTTTTTTGAACAAGTTGAACTTTAATGATAAATCATCTAAAACCCATGGTGTCCATTAAAATCACTAAAATCACTTGGTGTCTCTCCATTGTAAAACATGCCTAGTTGGCCTAAAACATGAACACAAATGCAAGTCCCTCCATCGTGTCCATGAGAGAACGATCTCCTGCATTGTACTGCAGGATTATGGTTCTCACACGCTTTTGTAAGTCTTTGTACTTTCGCCGCTTCGGGGCAGGAGCCTGACCTCCAATAAGACGCGTAACGTCAGCTTGAACCATCGCTTGCTCTTTTTTGAGGACTGCAATGAGCTTCCACAAAGTTGGTGAGTACGCCCCTACATGGTTCTGGAAAGCGTTGTGAAATCCTTCCACACTGTTGTTGGACTTCGCTGCATCCGAAAGGACTCGGTCATGCACATTCCACATTCCCATTTCGAAAAGTGGTGAGTGACGGGGGCCACGACGACGAGGTCTGCCGATGTATGTGTCCTCGAAGTAGGATCTTTGCCACTCAGTTTGTCAAACCGATAAGAGTATCCATCAAAGAAAATCTTATCCTTCTTCCTTATACTCTGGTAAATTTCGGCCATCACTTAAGATCACTCACATCACGATTTGTAACTCACAACCGGATAAATGAATGATCACTCACATCACTTAAACCACGTAAAACAAATGCCCCCCCCCCCCCCGCTGAAATGTACGGTGCTAAAATGTATGACGTTGAAATGTTCCGCGCTGAAATGGTGGCGCTAAATTGGTGGCGCTAAAATGATGGCACTGAAATGATGTGTTACCATCACACTGAACACTTTGAAATATTGTTTATCACTCCGAAACGCTAGGATTTTCAAATGAATGGGAGAAAACGTTTTGTCTGGGGTGCCCAAGCTTTATCCCCTTAATGTGTTATTCTTTTCAGCAGTTTGGTCTTAAATGAACTAGAATAAAACCCATGGAGAAAAAATGTAGCTCAGGCTTCGTGAATATTTTTCCCATGAAATTTGTAGACATCCAGTTTGTCTCAATTACAACATAACAAGAAAAGAATGCATATGTTTCTTGGATATTTCCTTTTTTAATGAAATAAGAAAACTTTGCACTTTCTTGACATTTTCTCTACAAGTGATATCACAATGGTTATCTTTATTTTTTAAACGAGATATTGCTTTAACTGCTTGGCCCACCTTCAGCCCACCTTCCATCCCTACCCTTCCAAGACAAGAGGCTGTCCTGCACTATATAATATAATGCATACTCAGTGTAGAATAAAATTCAGCCACTATCTCCCTTTAATTAACCCATCCTACAGAATTCTTGGTTCAAAAGCATACTGTAGAATAAATGTCAGCAACTATCTTTAATTAACCAATCCTACAGAAAACTTGAATCAAAAGCATACTAAGTGTAGAATAACATTCAGCAGCTATATCTCTTTAACTAACCCATCCTACAGAATTCTTGGAATTCCATAATGTTATACATTCAGAAACTGTGGTATAGATTCAACTTTCTTGCTTATCTGTAGACTATCTGAATACCTACCATGTGATATCATCGCATTGACGGCCCTTCAGAACAGTGTCTATCTCTTGTTGCACGAGCTTTTGGTAGTGTGGGTGTTCACACAGAGAGTACAGAGTCCACGCCAATGAGCTGGCTGTTGTGTCATGACCTGCAAGTTTGATCATTATTACTTAGGATGTTTGACTGTGTTGAGTCGTGGACCCAAAATCTATTACCAAGTTCAGTTCCAGTCTGCAGCTCGCCTTCTCACTGCCCATATTAATCATAACCATTCCATATTATGTTAGTTTAGCCTTGAACAATTGTGATATCAAATGGTATATGTAAATATGTAATCTGTGTTTAACTCTTTCACCGCCAAGTTTTCCCAGAAACGGCACTCCTCAGTGCCAAGTATATTTTGGGCAGCCAATTTTGCAGGGCAGTGTGCATTTTCAAAAGCATATATCTCAAAGACTATTAAAGATTTTCACCTTTTTTCGCTGTGTGAAGGGCAGATGTTGTATTTATATATGAATGCTTGCTTATGTTTATGTGCTTGACTGATTATTCTACAGATATATCTTATTATGAAGAAAAACATTTTATTTTCATACGGTTTATTAGTTGTACTACTAACCTTATTTCGTGAGTTGTGCGCCAGATATCATTATAACAAATGAGGAAAAGCAATGGAAAATCTACACACAAAATCAGCTGTCTGCTTATTCTACTCGGAGTGGTAGACAATGCGTGTCGATTTGCAGCCATTTTGGAGAAAACGCTTCGGAGAAAATGTGACATAAATTCCGACAGTTAACAAAGCCACACTTTGGCCTTACTGCTGAAAACCTAGGTTGCTGGGTAAAGTTTGAAAATAGCAGAGCCGCCTGCATTCACTAGTAGAGCTGACAGAAGCTTTGTACCCGTGTGAAAAGTTATTGTTTAGTATGACCCCTCCAAGTCGCACAAATGTGACCATGGCAGTCGTATGGGAAGTCGCTTGACTGCGACCATGGCGGGAAAAGAGTTAATGAAAGAGACCAAGCTCAGGGATGATTTTTAACTTTTCATTTGTTTATGGTAATCATTTTTACGTTAAGTAATTGATATTTTTATATAATGCCCCACTGTTGACAAGAGATTTGTAAGCAAAGTGTAAGTAAGTTAATTACAAGCACTGGTGTAATTATGGACTTTTATCACCTCTCTCATCTCACAAGACAATAGTGTAGTAGTTTAAAGCATTCATTCCTGAAAGCTGAAGTTAAAGATGACAGATTGTGGTGACCAGATTTCATACTTTTGCTTGAACACATCACCCAGTCCCAAAGCTGTAAATCTGTATGTATCTATTTTTAGGGAAGGGGAAGGTAAAGCAACAAGGGAGAGGAAATGACATCACTTTTTTAATGACAGAAGTTGAGGTCTCTAACACCTCACCTCCCTACAGCTACTGCAGTTATGGGAAAATTTCTTATCGTTTCACCTCGTCTTACGATGGGCGTCACAGATTTGTGAACGAGTAAGGTCTGAGTTTGAACCTGATTGGGTACCACTTCATGGGTAAAGGATGGAGATTTTTTTAGACCTCTCAAATCATCATAAGTCACGTGTAGACCTGTCAGTGCCTAAACTTCCTTCATGTCTGTATGCACACAGAACATCAAATATGCACATTAAAGATCCCTTAAGCCATGTCAACCTTCGGTGGCTCATGGACACATGAAAACACCCAGCACGATTTAATGGCAGGGTAAAACATAAAAACAAACAAGAAACAAGCAAATATCCTGCCATGCACATATAACTGAGTACATGTGGGAGTCAGACCACATAAATGAACACACATACACACACACACGCACGCACGTATGCATGCATGTACACACACAAACATACACAGACAGACACAAACCGATCATCTTAGTGGCTTTGCCAGACATTAGTGTACTGAATATTATTAATATTTCAGTTTTCAAACTCTGGACTACAGAACACTTTAATACTCATGGATAGTAAAATTAGATCCCACTGACTCATCTTGCAGCTAGTCTATCCTAAATACACACACTATGAACATGAAATAATGAACCATAACATATAAAATGTGAAACAAGTTGAAAATGAGTTGTGATAATGTATTTACTTTCGTATATGTGAAATGGCTCATCATGCTCTTTACAAAAACATGAACGATAAAGGCAGAAATATATATATAAATACATGTCAATCCTTAACAATAATAAAGAATAGCAACAGCAATATAGCAATAGGCTATATCTAGTAGTTGAGTTAATATTTTATTAAAAAAGAAAAAAGTAAGTTGCAGACATAGAATCAAGGAAAGTTAGTGATGGAAGTATTAAGAACAAACAAGGGAAGGGGGAAGGGGAAAGATACATCAACTGACACAATGATGGAAACAGATTGACTATGTGTCCATGTCAGTATAATTTAAAGACTTCTCGACTATATGTCCATGTCAGTATTATTTAAAGGCTTCTTGACTATATGTCCATGTCAGTATTATTTAAAGACTTCTTGACTATATGTCCATGTCAGGTAGAAAGAAACTCTAGGGAGAGCTAGACAACAGAAGGTCTTCAGAGAAGTAACCCCCTTTAGACAAGTGTTTCGGCCCTGAATTCCTTACACTCTCGGGGGGCCGGGCCACATCCAGGTCATGACTCCTGGATGCCCTTCTGCTGTTGTCTTTTTTTTTTTTTTTTTTTTTTTCCCACGTCGGGGATCGAACCTGGGCGATTCTGCGCTTCAGAACTGCGGTACGCGGTTTTACCAATGTGCTAACGGGGCACACATCATCTGTAGGGAATTTAATCCTTATGAAGTTCACTTTTTTTCGTTCCTCCTTGCCCAGATCCAGCTTGAGCTCCTTTCTGCTGCCTCTGCCATCGCTTTAAGGGCTCTAGTCATCTTCTTCCCAGAAATGGCGAGTTGTTTCATGAGATCATAAGCGGAGGTGCCCACAAACCCTCTTGCCCCGACCTCTATGGCGAAGATTTTGACCCGCAGACCTGCTTTCTTCAGGGTGCTGGCAAGACCGGCGTATTTTTCGGTCTTGTAGATATGTGCTTCTTCCATTCTGCTTTCGTATGGCACAGTGAGTTCTATCAGAATCACTTGTTTCGAGGAGTCAGAGTGGAGAGCGATGTCTGGTCTCATGCCTGTCTTGCTGATGACATCTGGGTAATTTCTCCACTCTGGGAGGTCTGCTGTACACTCCCAGTCGACTGCTCCATCCAGAAGACCCTTTGGCAATGTGCTGGTTGTCATAGCACTTTCGGGCCAGACCTGTTTCCCTCCTGCTTTGTAGAACGTTGTCATAGCAATTGGTGCGTTTGGGGTCATGGTTTTTTCGCTAACCACATCTGTGATCACTTTCAGAACTTGGTTGTGCCTCCATGTATACCTTCCTTGGGCTAGCGCTACTTTGCAAGAGCTTAGGACATGTTCCACTGTTTGTTTCTTCTGACAGAGCGGACATGCTGGGTCGTCTGCTTTCCCCCATTTCACTAAGTTTGCATTCGAGGGGAGCAGGTCATATACAGATCTGAGGAGGAAGCTTATCCTTAGAGGAGCCATGTGCCACATATCGTTCCAGCTGAGACTTCTTTGGAGTGCACTGTCCCATGTTGTCCATTGCCCCTGTTGACCTTGCTGGACTGCCTTCTGCACTCTTTTGACATCTTCTTCTTCCTTCAACTCCTGTATGATCATGTCTCTTTTTTCCTTCCCTTTGGCTTTGGACCACCACTGCATTTTTGTTGCTCCCAGTCCCTGTCTGTTGGTTTGCGTGTGTCCAATTATTTCTTTGATGCTGAGGTTTCTCTTGGCATTGTTTACAGCCTCTTGGACTTTCCACTTTCTGCCAGTTCTCAGCTTTGGATGAACTGATCTCACGATATTGTCTTCCGATTCCTCCAGCATGCTCAACAGTCTTGCTTTTCCAACTTTGTGTTCCTCCACTATGGATTTGAGAGGTAGCTTCAGCATTGCTTGACGACAGTAGAATGCAACATCAGTGAGACCAGGTGGGACACCGAGCCATTTTCTTGTGTATTTGTTGATTTTGGCTTCCATTGCTTCGACTGTACTGGTGCAAATGTCATAGATTAGCAGTGGCCACAGCAGCTTTGGTATCAGCATGAACTGTAGACACCAGACTTTGTATTTGCCTGGCAGTCCGCAGTTATCTATTTTCTTCAGGCCTTCTTCTGCTGTTTGCTTGGTTTCACATCCCCTTTGTGTGTCTTTCAGGGAGTCATCATACCATCTTCCGAGACTTTTTACTGGCTCTTCTGTGACAGTGGGGATGGCTTGGTTGGCTACCATGAATTTGACTGAATCTGCCACTTTTCCTTTTCGCAGTGAGAGACTTCGGGATTTCTTAGGTTTGAACCTCATTCTTGAAGAGGCCACCAGCTCATCCAGCTGCTTTAAGATTTGGTGTGTCTCTTCCTCATCCGTGGACAAGACTGTTGTGTCATCCATGAAAGCTTTCAGAGGAGGCATCTGGTATCCATCTCCCAGATTCACTGGACCTGAACTCTTCATTGCAGCTTTCAAGATGACTTCCATTGCCAACACGAACAGTATGGGAGAGATTGCACAGCCCATTGCAATGCCCACCTCTAGGTCTATCCAGTCCGTGGTGTATTCTTTGGTAGAGAACCGCATTGAGAACCCTTGGAAATACTTCCTCAGCATTGTTCGGATGTTTTCTGGGATGTGATACATTTCAAGAGCCAGCTGGATCATATCGTGTGGAACTGATCCATATGCATTCGCCAGATCAAGCCAAACTACGTCAATGTCTCTCTTCTCTGTTCTTGCTTTTTGGATGGCATCCCAAATCAACGTGGCATGTTCCAAGCATCCAGGCATTCCTGGTATGCCTCCCTTTTGGACTGACATATCCAGATACTTGTTTTCAGTCAGGTATTTTGTCAATCTTGCTGCCATAACAGAGAAGAAGATTTTCCCCTCGACGTTCAGAAGTGATATTGGCCTGAACTGATTGATGCTGCTGGAGTTCTGCTCCTTCGGAATGTACACTCCTTCAGCTCTCATCCATTGGTCGCTGATCTTCTGGTTCCTCCATGCTGATCGAATCATCTTGTGGAGCCACTCGAGCACTTTTGGGCATTTCTTGTAGAGCAGGTATGGTATTCCGTTTGGTCCAGGTGCTGACTTGGCTCTGGCTTTCTTTACTACGTTCTTCACTTCATCCAGTGTTGGTGGTTTGTTATTGAATTTTCCTTCTGGCGCTGCAGGCCAAACCAGATTCTGGATTTCAAGCGGTGCCTCGCGCTGAGAATCGGAATATGTTTCCCTGAGATGCTGCTCTAGGGTTTCCTTGCCCACTGTGAGAGTCCCTGATTTGGGTTGTTCAAACAGCTTTCTTGAAAAGTCAAAGGGATCTTTGAAGAAACGATCTTGAGTCTTCCTCTTTTTGCTCTTTCTTCGCCTTGCTGATTCCACTTTGCTGAGAGCATTGTGTTTGGCCTTCAGATCTTTCCAGAGTTCCAGGAGCCCTTGCTTCTCGAATTCTGAGGCAGTTTTCATTCGCTTTTTAAGCTTCCTTTTCTCCCTCCGGATGCTCTCCAACTGTTGCTGTCTTCTGGATTTCTGGGGAGGCGTTTTTGTCTTTGGCTGCTTCACTCCATAAGTGTCCCTGCAGATAGAGTATATGATGTCTCCGTATGTGTCAAGTTTGTGTTCCAGCGTACTGTTCCCTATTAGCGCATTCAGCTTAAGGACAAGTTCCTCATCTAATTTCTCCCATTGTTCTTTTGCACCGGCAGGCGGCAAATTGAGTTTTCCACGTTTGGCGTTAAGAGCTTGTGCAAAATCCGCATCAGAACCGTCAGCGTGGATGTCCTTGGCACTATGGTTTAATTCCTGGCCTTGGTCATCCAACGTCTCACCTGCTATCGCAGTGCGCTGCTGCTGGTTCGTATGTGTCTTCAAACAGCCCATTTTTGTCCTGTGGATCTTCATGCCGCGTTTGGTGGTGAATCTCCTTCCACACGCACACGGAAATTCCAACTGGTCATTAATCATGGTCCGTTGTGCGTTTCCAGTCGTGATGGAGTCAGTGCCGATGGATTCATCATTCTCTCCCCCTTTCGGTGAATCCTGGGAGCATCTTTCATTTGAAAAACTCGTGGCATGTTATCAAAGGCAAGGTGGGAAGCCAACCCACAAAGCCCGCAGATCTAGTCTTTCCCAGTGTCCTTCGGTCTTTCCCGAATGTCCTCCGAACTATTCCCGGAAGTCAATGGACTGACCATGTGCAGGTAGAAAGAAACTCTAGGGAGAGCTAGACAACAGAAGGTCTTCAGAGAAGTAACCCCCTTTAGACAAGTGTTTCGGCCCTGAATTCCTTACACTCTCGGGATGCCCTTCTGCTGTTGTCTTTTTTTTTTTTTTTTTTTTTCCCACGCCGGGGATCGAACCTGGGCGATTCTGCGCTTCAGAACTGCGGTACGCGGTTTTACCAATGTGCTAACGGGGCACACATCATCTGTAGGGAATTTAATCCTTATGAAGTTCACTTTTTTTCGTTCCTCCTTGCCCAGATCCAGCTTGAGCTCCTTTCTGCTGCCTCTGCCATCGCTTTAAGGGCTCTAGTCATCTTCTTCCCAGAAATGGCGAGTTGTTTCATGAGATCATAAGCGGAGGTGCCCACAAACCCTCTTGCCCCGACCTCTATGGCGAAGATTTTGACCCGCAGACCTGCTTTCTTCAGGGTGCTGGCAAGACCGGCGTATTTTTCGGTCTTGTAGATATGTGCTTCTTCCATTCTGCTTTCGTATGGCACAGTGAGTTCTATCAGAATCACTTGTTTCGAGGAGTCAGAGTGGAGAGCGATGTCTGGTCTCATGCCTGTCTTGCTGATGACATCTGGGTAATTTCTCCACTCTGGGAGGTCTGCTGTACACTCCCAGTCGACTGCTCCATCCAGAAGACCCTTTGGCAATGTGCTGGTTGTCATAGCACTTTCGGGCCAGACCTGTTTCCCTCCTGCTTTGTAGAACGTTGTCATAGCAATTGGTGCGTTTGGGGTCATGGTTTTTTCGCTAACCACATCTGTGATCACTTTCAGAACTTGGTTGTGCCTCCATGTATACCTTCCTTGGGCTAGCGCTACTTTGCAAGAGCTTAGGACATGTTCCACTGTTTGTTTCTTCTGACAGAGCGGACATGCTGGGTCGTCTGCTTTCCCCCATTTCACTAAGTTTGCATTCGAGGGGAGCAGGTCATATACAGATCTGAGGAGGAAGCTTATCCTTAGAGGAGCCATGTGCCACATATCGTTCCAGCTGAGACTTCTTTGGAGTGCACTGTCCCATGTTGTCCATTGCCCCTGTTGACCTTGCTGGACTGCCTTCTGCACTCTTTTGACATCTTCTTCTTCCTTCAACTCCTGTATGATCATGTCTCTTTTTTCCTTCCCTTTGGCTTTGGACCACCACTGCATTTTTGTTGCTCCCAGTCCCTGTCTGTTGGTTTGCGTGTGTCCAATTATTTCTTTGATGCTGAGGTTTCTCTTGGCATTGTTTACAGCCTCTTGGACTTTCCACTTTCTGCCAGTTCTCAGCTTTGGATGAACTGATCTCACGATATTGTCTTCCGATTCCTCCAGCATGCTCAACAGTCTTGCTTTTCCAACTTTGTATTCCTCCACTATGGATTTGAGAGGTAGCTTCAGCATTGCTTGACGACAGTAGAATGCAACATCAGTGAGACCAGGTGGGACACCGAGCCATTTTCTTGTGTATTTGTTGATTTTGGCTTCCATTGCTTCGACTGTACTGGTGCAAATGTCATAGATTAGCAGTGGCCACAGCAGCTTTGGTATCAGCATGAACTGTAGACACCAGACTTTGTATTTGCCTGGCAGTCCGCAGTTATCTATTTTCTTCAGGCCTTCTTCTGCTGTTTGCTTGGTTTCACATCCCCTTTGTGTGTCTTTCAGGGAGTCATCATACCATCTTCCGAGACTTTTTACTGGCTCTTCTGTGACAGTGGGGATGGCTTGGTTGGCTACCATGAATTTGACTGAATCTGCCACTTTTCCTTTTCGCAGTGAGAGACTTTGGGATTTCTTAGGTTTGAACCTCATTCTTGAAGAGGCCACCAGCTCATCCAGCTGCTTTAAGATTTGGTGTGTCTCTTCCTCATCCGTGGACAAGACTGTTGTGTCATCCATGAAAGCTTTCAGAGGAGGCATCTGGTATCCATCTCCCAGATTCACTGGACCTGAACTCTTCATTGCAGCTTTCAAGATGACTTCCATTGCCAACACGAACAGTATGGGAGAGATTGCACAGCCCATTGCAATGCCCACCTCTAGGTCTATCCAGTCCGTGGTGTATTCTTTGGTAGAGAACCGCATTGAGAACCCTTGGAAATACTTCCTCAGCATTGTTCGGATGTTTTCTGGGATGTGATACATTTCAAGAGCCAGCTGGATCATATCGTGTGGAACTGATCCATATGCATTCGCCAGATCAAGCCAAACTACGTCAATGTCTCTCTTCTCTGTTCTTGCTTTTTGGATGGCATCCCAAATCAACGTGGCATGTTCCAAGCATCCAGGCATTCCTGGTATGCCTCCCTTTTGGACTGACATATCCAGATACTTGTTTTCAGTCAGGTATTTTGTCAATCTTGCTGCCATAACAGAGAAGAAGATTTTCCCCTCGACGTTCAGAAGTGATATTGGCCTGAACTGACAGTATTATTTAAAGACTTCTTCTTTTTCTTCTTTAACGACGTGAAGAGCCATTGGGGCGCTGCACTAAAGAACTGCTTACCATACTCCTCCACATCTGTCGTTCTTTCATATGGTGTGTCTTGGGCAAATCCAACATGACAGAGCCCATCCCCCTCTAGACTGGATTTTTTCGTTGGGATCACTCCCCACAGGCGGCAGGTAGTACTGAATTATATGGTTACCAATACCTAAGCACAATCTCTAACCTGACAACATTTATACATTATCTAAATGAAATATAATTCTGACTGAAAACTGTCTAATTAGTGCCTTTATCTGGACACTCACCTGCAAACATAAAAGTGTCCACCTCGCTGCGAATTTCCAGTGGTGTAAGTCCTACTCCATTGCTGTCTCTGGCAGTGAGGAGAACATCCAGAAAGTCCAGGTACCGTTTCTTAGGGGGTCCCTCTTTTTCCTGTTGATATCAGCTTGACTGACATTACTCTTATGGGTTTCTTTTTGTGATGTGGTGTGTTATTATATGTTGAGTTATGTTGTACTGTGTTGTGTTGAGTCGTGTCATGTCATACTGTGGTTTGATGCACTGTGTTGTGTTGTGTTAGTTATGTCATGTTGTGTTAGTTATGTCATGCTGTGTTGTGATGTATTGTGTTGTGTTGTGCTGAGTCATGTCATGTCATGTTGAGTTGTTTTGATGAACAGTGTTGTGTCGTGTTGTTTTGCATTGTGTTGTACAGTGTTCTGTTCTACATGTTGTGTTGTGTGTTTACTATGTTGTGTTTTGCTGCACTGTGTTGTGTTATACTGTCTTCTTTCTGCTATGTTGTGTTGTACTGTGTTTGGTCATGCTGTGTTGTAGACCTACTGTGTTGTGTTGTGTTATACTATGTCAGGACAGATTGGGTCAGGTTGGTTTGGGTCGCATCATGTTGTGCTATGTTGTGTTTTACCATGTTGTTTTGTATTGCGTTATGCTGTATTGTTCGTTCGTTATTTCTTTTAACGTCTATTCACATATGTGCTTTTAGACGGGAGCAAAAAAAAAAAAAAAAAAAGGTGCGTAAGGAATGAATGAATCTATGTAATCATGAAGGCATTGTATCAATTAAGATAACAATTAATGTATCAATTAAGGTAACAATTAATGTAACATCAAACAAATTAACGAACAAAAGAAAAACAATCAGAACATTATATCAGTCAGGCTTCATCGGATTTCTCGGGGCTGTGTGGGAGTTACAGGTATAAAACAATTGGGCTGAATCAAAGGAAACGACCTACAGGACTGTGCAGTAAACGTCTAGCAATGTGTAAATACAGAGTGAAATCAGTATGTTTCTGTTTTAAGTTTGTAAATGACGCAGGGAAATAAGATCGCATTCGCTGACAACACAAAAGGTGATCAACTGTTATAAAATCACCACAGATACATTTGATGGTTTTACTAAATTTAGTTCGAAGTGAATTGAGAGTTAATCTGTAAGCTAAAGTTATCTCTTGTCTTGTAAAACCCTGGTAATTTACCGAGAAGGGGCGAAGGTCACATTGCGCTTTTACTTTGTTTTCTAATATAGCATTCATTTCATGTTCAGAGAGTGGTAAATCAAGTTTAGTACTGCCAGCCCTATTCAGTGCTGCATTTTTTGCTATTCTGTCAACCCGATCGTTAAAAAGGATACCACAGTGTGATGGGATCCAACAAAAAGTAACCTGTGTATTATTTGTTATTAAACAATGAATTAGAAATTTTATCTCAAATATTAACGAACTATTTACTTTATGTTCGCAACATTTTAAGGACTGTAATGCAGATTTCGAATCTACACATAATAGGATACTAAACAAAGTTATGGGTAGATCTACTATATATTTCAGTGCCATTAGGATGGCAACTAATTCAGAAGTGAAGATTGAATGTCCCTGTCCTAAAGAGTAAGCCTTTTCTACTTTAAATTTAGGAATTAGAAAGCCAGCGCCTGCTTTACCATCATCTAGAATAGAGCCATCTGTAAAGATTTTTAAGTAATGTGAATATTTTTTGTGTAGATGTGATGTACTGTGTTACGCTATACATAATTTGTTTTACTGTTCTGGACTGGACCGTACTACATAGTGTAGCATTCCATTCCATTGTACTGTACTGTGTTGTGTTGTGTTGAGCTGTGTTGCATTGCATTGTATTATACTGTATTGCATCAGATAGTATTCTACCATGCCCAACCAGATCATATCATATCATACCACACTGCTTTGCATCATATTGTATCACAGTGCATCGTATTACATTGTATTGCACGGTGTCATGTCATACTGTATTGAGTCTGATTGCATTGCATTGTAGTGTAGTGTAAAGTACTGAAGTGTGGTATAGTGTATTGCACTACATTGTATTATTGTATTGAATCATGTTGTACTGTGCTCCATTGCATAACACCATTTGCAAAAGAATTACTTTGAGTCTATCTTTATGTAAATGTAAGTAACTAGGCACAGAGACATATGGTTGTAAACTGCGAGCATGCATATGTACATGTGTCTCTGTGTGTGTATACAATACAAACTTTTGTAATTCTTAGCAAGCTGGCTTGCCATAATATCAAATTTTTTGAATGCAGAGGATTCAGAGCAACATAACATATTCAACCATGTGGAAAAGAATACATGATCACGTAATACCACTGCTCATAGAATGCCACTGAAATCTCACAGCCAGTATACCACCGCAAGCCTTGTATGTTGCTGTTTTGATAGATCTTTGATCAACTTACATTTCAGATTGCCTCTTTACATGTCAAACATAACGCACTCTGCGATCCTCAATGCAAAACCTACTGAGGGTGCCAAAACATAGTTTATAAGTCAGCAGGAGAATGTGCTTTCATTTTCATTTCATCATTCTTTTGGAACCTGCCGCTTGCTGATCCTCACCATTTCTTGGTTCATGTTTTCCAGGCTTTCCACTGTTGACATTTACATTACTTCTCCACCACTATATACTGTCACATTTTACTATCAATCATTTGGCACTGTGCAAACCATTCATGTATACTTATGTCTATGACCACAGGTATTTGTATGTATTGGTAGATCCTGTGAGCATGTATTCATTTGGGTATGTGTATGTATGTTGTGAGTGATATCAGTACCCCTGTATTATAAAGCTCATTTTATCAATGAACCAGAGTTATTTTCGCATTATGGATGAACCATGAACACTTTTGTGTTTCACTTGCATTTTTATAAAACTTATTAATCAACGACCATGACTGTTATCTTTTGCATTGTAAAGCTGAATTAAGCAACAAACCAGAGTCTGCTGTCGTGCTTTGATGACGCTGTCAGAGATGCCGTGCACATAGTCACACAGCTGGCGGTTCTTTCTGCCTTCAGACGTCAAGGCGTAGGCCCAGTCCCAGAGCAGAAGAGGGTTTCTGTCACAGGAAACACCTTTTGTTGTATGTCATTTCATATATGTTTTCTATTCTGTTTTAATTTCTGTTTTCTCTTATTTTTCTTCTATGCAGCATTTTGTGTATGTTTTTATCATTCTAATTTATAGTCTTTTCATTGAGTTCCAGTTGTTTTGTTGTGCTCTGCTTTGCTTTGTTGTTTTGCTCTACTTAGTTCTACTCTGTTTAGTTCTAGTTTGCTGTGTTCTATCCTTTTCTGTTTCTTTCTGTACTGTACCATTTTGCTCTGTTCTGTTATGCTCTGCTCTGTTGTGCTCTGTTCTTGTTTTTTTGTTTGTTTTTTTTTGGTTGTTGTTCTGCTATGCTCTGTTCTGCTCTCTCTATTTAATTCTATTCTCTTCTGTTCTGATTTGATATGCTCTGTTCTGTTTTGCTCCAGTTCTGTTTTGTTGTGCTGTGTTCTGTTTCTGCTCTTTTTTGGTCCATTTTGTTCTGCTGTGCTCTGTTCCGCAAGGCTTTACTCTATTCTGTTCTGCTCCTGTTCTATTCTGCTGTTTTGTTGTGCTCTGTTCTGTTTTATTCTGCTCTGTTCTGTTTTTCTCTGGTCTATATCTATCTGTTCTGCTTTGTTCTGTTTCACACTGTTCTACTGTCTTCTGTTTTGTTCTGTTCCGTTCTGCTCTGTTTCAGCTCAGTTCTCTTTTGCTGTGTTCTGTTTTTGCTCTTTTCTGCTCTGTTCTGCTGTAATCTGTTTTGCACTGTTCTGTGCTCTGTTCAGTTCTGTTTCACTCTGTTTTGCATGGCATGATTCTGCTTTGCTCTGTTTTGTTTTGCTCTGTTCCGCACTGCTCTGTTCTGTTGTACTTTGTTTAGCAAAGTTCAGTTTTGCCCTGTTCTGCTTCGCCCAGTTCTGCTTTGTTCTGTTTTGCCTTGTTATGTTTTGGTCTGTACTATTCCGTTTTGGTCTCTTCTGTTTTGGTCTGTACCATTCCATTTCAGTCTGTTCTGTTTTGGTCCGTACCATTCCGTTTCTGTCTGTTCTGTTTTGGCCTGTACTGTTTTGGTCTGTACCACTCCATTTCAATCTGTTCTGTTTTGGTCTGTACTGTTTTGCTTTGGTCTGTTTTGTTTTGGTCTGTTTTGCTTTGGTCTGTACTCTTCTGTTTTGGTCTCTTTTGTTTTGGTCTGTTCTCTTTTAGTTTCTCTTGATTCCATACTGTTTATTTTGCTCTGTACCGCTATGCTCTGTTCTGTTTTGCTCTTTTTTCTGTTCTTCTGTTTTGCTCTGTTCTAATTTGCTTCAATGTACTTTAGTTTAGTTTACTTTACTTTACTTTGTTGGTTTTGTTTTGTTTTGTTTTGTTATGTTCTCTTCTGTTCTAGTCTATTTGGCTCTGTTCTGTTCTCTTCTCCTCTCTTGTTTTGTTCTGGTCTGGTCTGATCTAATCTCTTCTGTAGTGTGGTGTTCTCTTCTGTTTTGCTCTGTTCCATTCTGTTAAGCACTGCTCTATTTTGCTCCAATCTGTTCCTTTCTGCTTTGTTCTGTTCTGTTCTACTCTGTTCTGTTTTGCTCCAGTCTGTTCTGTTCTTCTCTGTTCTCTTTAGCTCTGTTCTATCCTGACCAGCTTTATTCTGTACTGCTCTGCTAAGTTCAGTTGCTCTATTTTTCCACTCTCCTGTTTTGGTCTTTCTGTTTTGCATTGTTCCGCTCTGCTCCATTCATTCTACTTTATTCTGTTTTGCAATGCACTATTTCATGTTGTTTTGTTCCAATCTATTTGTTTCTATTTATTCATGTTCTGTTTTGTTTTTGCAATGTTCTGGTCTGATCTGCTTTGTCTTGTTTTTTCTGTTTTGCTCTGTTCTGTTTTGTTCTATTCTATTCTGTTTTTCTCTGTCTTGTTTTCTGTTTTGTTTTGTTCTGTTAAGTATTGCTCTGTTCAGTTCTGCTTTGCTCCGTTCTGTTCTGTTTTGGTCTCTTCTGTTTTGGTTTGGTCAGGTCCATTATTTTCTGCATGCTCTGTTTATTTTCTGTTTGTTGCTCTGCTCTTCAGCTCTGTTCTGTTCTGTTCTTTTGTTCTGTTTTGTTTTGCTCTGCTCTCCTGTACTCAGCTGTGTTTTGCTCTGTTCTGTTTTGCTCTGTCCTCCTCTGCTCTGTTCTGTACTGCTCTGATCTGTTCTGTTCTATCTTGCATTGTTCTATGCTGTTCTGTTCTTGTCTGTTTTGCTCTGTTCTATTCTGTTTTACTCTGCTGTTTTGTTTTGCTTTGCTCTGTTGTATTTTCTGCCCTGTTGTTTGGTTCTACTTTGTTCTGTTCTTGTCTGTTTTGCTCTGTTCTGTTCTGTTGTAGTCTATTCTTCCCTGTTCTTTTTGTTCTGCTCTGGTCTGTTCTGTTGTTTTGCTGGGCTCTATTGTCTTCTGTTCTGTTTTGTTCTGCTCTGGTCTGTTCTATTGTATTTTCCTCTGCTCTGTTCTGTTATGTTGTTTTGCTCTGTTCTGTTCTGTTCCATTGTGTTTTGCTGAGCTCTATTGTCTTGTTTTGTTCTGCTCTGGTCTGTTCTATTGTGTTTTGCTCTGGTCTGTTCTATTGTGTTTTGCTCTGCTCTGTTCTATTCTGTTTTGCTCTATCTGTTCTGCTCTATTCTGTTTAGTTCTGTCTTCCTCCTTTATCTTCTGTTTTCATCTATTCTCTTTTGTTTTGCTCTGTTCTGTTCAGTTCTGTTTTACTCATGTTCTTTTCTGTTTTGCTCTTTCTATTAATTCTGCTGTGCTGTTTTGTTTGCCTCGGCTCTGCTCTGTTCAGTTTTGTTCTGCTCTGCTATGTTTTCCTCTGTTATGTTCTCTCTTTTCTGTTTTGTTTTGCTTTGTCATGTTCATGTAAGTGAACAACATCATGATCTGACATGGCGATCCATTGTTTTGCTCCCGTCCAGCTTCCAATTTATTAGCCATTACGCAATAAAACAGGGAAATTACATATATTGTCTCACTGACCATACGTTCACTTAAACTACTTTAAACAAATCCGATTTTTGTCATACATCAGAGAGAACATTTCTTTTCTCTAGAATCTACCAAAGGAGAGAGAAAAATAGATAGGGGAAAGGCAGGCATCAACCAGAGAGAGAGAGAGAGAGAGAGAGAGAGAGAGAGAGAGAGAGAGAGAGAGAGAGACAGAGAGACAGAGACAGAGAGAGAGCCACATAGAGAGAGAGACAGAGAGAGAGAGAGAGATTTGTTTTATTTAAAAGGTCATAGCCCCTTCTGGTGGGTGTGAACAAAAACAAGACAAATTATACAATATACGTCAAAACAAGACATTGCCAAAATGGTCACGGCAAACGAATTGGGCCTAATTCATGAAGATGGTTTGACTTTTAGCAGATCTGCAAACGATGCACCAAACAATGTTGTATATTATGATTCCTTGTGGATAAAGGCATTATTACCCAAACAATGTTGTATATCATGATTCCTTGTGGATAAAGGCATTATTACCTGCATCTTTGTACATTCATCTCAGCAATGCTGGAGATGGCCTGCACGTAAGGATGGCTTTCCCTGCACAAAACACCATTTACAGTGCTAAAAAATGTTCCATGAGGGATTAACATCAAAATAAATATGGGGAGAATTCATAAGAAATTAAAGCAAGAAAGAAAGAAACAAAGAAAACTTTTGAAAGGTGATATTTGAGGACAAAACTTAAAATTTACAAAATGGAGGAATATGAGGATGTAAGCTACCATCTCTAACATCTCCCCACCTACCCTCCCTCCTAACACATACTTTCCTTAACCCACCTACCTTCCCTCCCAAAACACAGACGTTCCTAAATCCCTCTTAATGTTCCTCCTTACACACACATTCTCTAAAAACTCCTACCCTCCCTCCTGACACACACTCTCCCAGATATCAACCTGTCTCAAAGTTGTGTCGTTTGCTGTTATTTTGCATGAGGGGATTTCATGTTTTTACTAATTACCATGACTTCAGTCTTTTTGCTATTTAGCTCCAGCCCTTTATTTTTGCTATCTATTTCTATTATATTCACAAGATTTTGTAGGTCCCTTTTATTTTCTGCAATTAGCACGGTGTAATCTACTTAACGAATGTTGTTTATCATTTTTCCTCCAACCTCTAATCCAGGGCATTCTTCAAGGTTTTTTCATGATGGTTTCGCTGTAAAGTGAAAACAAATCTGGTGACAGAACATAACATTGCCTGACTCCTCTTTTGATATTTTGGAAAGAGCTTACATCGTTTTCTATTCTCACTGCAGCTGTTTGTTCCCAATACATATTTCTGACTATTCGTAGATCTTTTCCATCAACATTGAGTTTTCCTAGTTGGTTGATCAATTCTTCGTGTCTTATCCGATCAAAAGCCTTGGTATAATCAACAAAGCATAAATATAAATCCTTATACAACTAACCTGACCTCTCTATGATAGTTCTTAGGATGTATATGGCATTAACAGTTCCTTTCCCTTCCACAAATCCACCCTGTTCTTCTGCTATTTCTCTTTTGATTCTGTTCCTTGTCCTCATCATAATTATCCTGATCATGATTACTGTTAACAGGATTTTTGTTACATGACTCATCAAGCTGACTGTACAATGGAGTTCGCATATAGCACATTGCAAAAGAATTAAAAGTTACTGAAATTTGATCCAAAAAAAAAAGACAAATGATAAGACCTTTGACTGTGAAAACATAACAGTGAATATACATATCCAGTTTCATATTGTGTGTGTGTGTGTGTGTGTGTGTGTGTGTGTGTGTGTTGTGTGTGTGTGTGTGTGTGTGTGTGTGTGTGTGTGTGTGTGTGTGTGTGTGTGTGTGTGTGCGCGTGTGTGTGTGCGTGCGTGCGTGCATATGTGTGTGTTCATGTTTGTGTCTCATTAAAACAAACCAAAACATTAATAACAGCAACAACAGCAAATGAAATCATTTAAGACTCATACAAAAGTGCATACACATATTAAAGTTGTTGTGTGTGTGTGTGTGTGTGTGTGTGTGTGTGTGTGTGTGTGTGTGTGTGTGTGTGTGTGTGTGTGGTGTGTGTGTGTGTGAGAGTGTGCGTGCGTGTGTGTTGTGTGTATATGTGCGTACATAAAATCATTTAGAAATAACATTAAATATTGAATTTTATGGTGACATTATGCTTAAGGTTAAGCTGTTTCATTATAAGATTGTAGCTATATACATGTTACGATTATATCAAAACATGTTACAATCATATCAAAATGGACAGCTTACCCAGATATATAATCATACAGAAGCAGATGTACACTGTTACAGTAGCCAAATATATCAGTCTCTGTAGTAACATATACACTTGGGCATATATTAGTGAATGAAAAGGACAATGGGAAACAGATAATGATATCCTGGACGTCTGCCATTCGTACACAAAATCTAACCTTATTCGCACATTTTAAGATGTTCATGTGTATGCAAATTGTCTAATATGATTTTCCAAATAATCAGATAATATTTTGAATGAGCAGAAGACTATCTTTCCTACTACTACATACAATAAACATTTCCTGAGTGTCTGATTTTAAGTTTGAAGAGAAGGACTCACCCATGTATCTGGACATCATCAGTGTATGACATAGCACACTGCAGGATGACATCAAATGTACACAGACTGATGTTGCCAAACATCTCTATGCTCTCCTCCTCAGCTGCATATTTTGCAACTTTTTCCTAAAAAGATATATAGCAGTGGATCCTGAGGTGTGTATTGTACTTGATGTTTTCACCAGAACAAAAGAATTCAATCACAAAAAAACCCCTCCCACTTTCAAAAATGAACATGTTCACATACAATGTCCTTATAGGCAAACCATTTTATGTGTGAAGTCAAGGAATGAAAATTAATTTTGGGTATTACATTTTCTATTTTACGTTTTACTAAACTAAGCCAGCGCTTGAACACAATAGCTGATAACAGACATTTGTACAAATTTCACCTGTGAGTGCACTTTCATTTTTCCCCAAAAAACAACCAGGCACAATGTCTGAAAAGAAACCATTGCTTACATAAATAAAAGTAAGAATTCTGATAAATTTACACTAAATACGACCTTTCAATCATATTTGGCAATGATTCCAGAACATAATAAATTCAATTCCATCCTTTTTCTTATTGTAAAAGTACATGCAGCATTTGATATAATTTTCATTTCTTTCAAGATTCAGTCTTAAGTTATTCTTGTCAATGATAATAATAATGGATACTTATACAGTGTCTCATCTCACAAGAACTATTAGCGCTTTACAAAAGCATAAGTGACATAAGTTCAGCAAACACATGTCAGCCCCTACTGCTATGCTGTAAGTTAGTGTAACGGAGGGACCACAAAGCATATAACGTTAAAGAAGTAAAGATAATGGTGAATGATTGAAAAGAGTGTGTAAAAATCATACTTCTTTAGAGTCCAAAAGCACTAAATAATCTCTCTCTCTCTCTCTCTCTCTCACACACATGGCCCTTGGCTTCGAAAAATGAGCATACAATTAGAAATATAGCAAAATATGTCTATAAAGCTCATAAGAGAAGAGAGTTTACCTTATCATAAAGTTAAATTTTAGTGATGCGTGTCTGTCAAACCTATTTATATGTTCCTATTGTATTATTGAATTATGACTGTGGGACCAATATTGTATTTATTCCAAAATATTTGAATTATGCATTATCCAAGAATGACTACGTGTAACATATCCACACTCCTTCAAATGCAGCATTGGCCTTACTGAATATGTTTCTGATTTCTGATTTCTCTCTCTCTCTCTTGTGTGCTCGTTTGCTTGCTCTTTAGATTTGTCATCAGTGATATTACTGCACATTCATCGAAAAATAAAGTATATTCTCATGTGGACGCTTTATGTGCTCTCTGCAGATGTTCTCATGAAAATGAATCTCACTTTAAATTGTATCACCCAGCAGTGTGAATGATGCACGTCAAAAACGAATACATGCTAAATTCCAAACACAACTAAGTGCCTTCAAGCTAATCTTGCTGATGGCATGAAAGAAAGAAGGACAAATGAAAAGCTTTGCTACTTTTTCTCATTTGGGATTTAAACATAATTAGATCACTTGTATCTGCTGAACGTTAGTATATTTAATCACCTCAAAACATAATGTTAGCACTGAACGCACAATACTAACCAGCAGAAGATCACACGCCCGGTTGCTAATGTTGCAGTAAGGTTTAAGGATGTCGAAATGGAAGGCTGGAGTCAAGAGACGGCGTGATCGATTCCATCTGGCTCCCTTAGAAATCAGCAAGCCCTCTCCCAGCCAAGGAAGGAACAGGTCATATATCCATGACTTGGGACCTGCATGAGGACATTCTGACTTTAACATTTTGATTTTTTGTAAATCTGTGTGTGTGTGTGTGTGTGTGTGTGTGTGTGTGTGTGTGTGTGTGTGTGTGTGTGTGTGTGTCCTTAGAGACCAACAAACTGCCTGCCCACGCAGTCTTAATTATACCTACGGTACCTGCACTGTTACTATTTTGAATGTAGCAAGGGTCTTCTTTTGGTATTTGTTTTGTTGTAGTCATTTTGTGTTTGTTTTTGTTTCTTTGATTTTGGGGGATTGCCTCTGTGTCTATGCGTGAATGCGTGTGTCCTTCTGTGTGTGTGTATGTGTGTGTACTCATGTGTGTGTGAGTGTATGTATGTGTACGTCCTTCGGAGTTCAGCAAGCTCCTCCTCACCACAACCAGGGAAGGAAGGAATCATTTACCCTGGTATTGAGGCTTTTGATTGTATGTTTACCAGATGATTCACTAGTTGCACACGCGCATGTGTGTATGTACGCATCGGTTTAGGACCTGCATTGTGACATCTTTAACCCCTTCCCTGCCACAGTATTTGTGACTTTTCACGTTGCTGTCGGCTGGGACAAAATTTGCTTTTTTGGTATGTTCACAAATTTGTTCAATGCACATTTATTTCATGAGATATCTTTCAGTTTTTGGCATTTTTTCCTTTATACCTTTGGCCATGATTTGATGTCATAGTTATTTGATTTGGTTGAAAAATGAGCTTTCGGAACATACATACACACACAGTAGCATATAAAACCACAAAAAACAGAGCAAAATCGGTTTTTGTATATAATAAACATCAAGTGAAAAAGTTTTCTTACTATAATTACTCTCTGTGAATGTTTTTCTATGCAACAGTCAGTAAGTTCTTGGGTGCAGCACAGTGGAGGAAGATACAGAATAGGTTGCTGTTCCGCCATCTTGAATCGCATTATCAGGTTCCATACTTTCCGATGCTAATTAGACTAATATTCAATTCTCTGAATGGTCAAAGGGAAAAAACTGCACTTTTGCATCTCCACAAAGAGGTTGGCCAAGTTTCTTGTGTTATCTCCCATCTTTTCCCAAAAAATTTCAATGATGACCATGGCAGACATGGTTACGGGCATACGGACATGTCAAAACAGCCCAGTAGTAGACATGGCATAAGCAGGGTCGTGGTTAAATGTAGCAACGCACAGATTTCTTCTTTCTTTGAATTCTTTTGATTTTCTAGAACCATGACACTGTGCTGATGGACTATGGTACAGCTCTGTTGTTAGCTTCTACACACACATATATACACACACACACACATCAAATGAAAACAAACAACCAGAAGATAAAGAAAAAGCAGAAGATAATGAAAGCCTCTTTTTAGATTCACGCTTGTAAGCAGCTCACATTTTCATGCCCGTTTCTAATCCAAGTAGTCATGCATGTTGCCTACCTGCAGTTTTTAGCAAATCTCTCAGTGTGTCTGGATGGTGAAGCATGATCAAGGGTCTCAATCCGAACCATATTCGATAGAACTTGGGGTACTTTGCTGTCAGGTTTAAGAAATAGCGCAGTTGCTCTTCTGTTTGCATATGGCGAAACTGAAACAGCACAGATAAGAGAAAACATGTCTCTGATAATTCATTCATGATATCTTAAGTCCCACCAGCTGCTGAGGGCCATATCAGCCCATCAGGGCTGTCACCATATTACCAACAAAAAACAGTGAAAGTCGTCTTATAATACCGAAAACGTCAAAAAGTGAGTTGGTAGGACTTCTTTAGTTTTCAGTCAGCCCTCTGATGGTGTATGTATTTGTCTTTCTTGCTGGTTTAATTTCCCAACCCATAACAGATGGGCCAAATACCCATGAACAATATATAAAATTGTCAAACCAGACTGGGATTATGGTGCACACCAGAAGGTGAAAGCTTTACCTCTATACCAACCAGTAGACACAGTCCATATTAAGTCGTTAGCTCAGTTGGTTAGAATACCAAGCTGATTAATGTAGGGGTCGTGGGTTTGGCTGTCAGGCAGACCACAGCTGATGTTTTCATTTGGTTGTTTGTTTTGCATTATGTTGTGTTTTCTTTTGGCAAACCAGTGTTCTTTTTCATAGATCCATTGATTGACCAGTTCAAGATCCCATGTGTCAAGTTCAAACTCAGCCTGCAACATACTGACTGGCCTGTTCACTGCCCTTCACAATACTTCAATCATTGTAGTGGTTAATGGTTAACACAGGCTCAAAGAAGTCTGCCAGATTATTGATGGCAGGTTTGGGTGGAGCATGTATGGAAATTATCTGAAGATTTGGGTGGAGTGTGTATGGAAATAATCTGAAGGCTTGGGTGGAGTGCATATGGAAATTATCTGAAGGTTTGGGTGGAGTGTGCATGGAAATTGTCTGAAGGTCTGGGTGGAGTGTGCATGGAAATTATTTGAAGGCTTGGGTGGAGTGTATGCAAATTATCTGAAGGTTTGGGTGGAGTGCACAGGGAAATCATTTGAAGGTTTGGAAGGAGTGTGCATGGAAATTATCTGAAGGTCTGGGTGGAGTGTGTATGGAAACTATTTGAAGGTTTGGGTGGAGTGCGTATGGAAATTATCTGAAGGTTTGGGTGGAATGCGCAAGGAAATTATCTTATGGTTTGGGTGAAGCGTGTATCGAAATTATCTGAAGGTTTGGGTGGAGTTTGTATGGAAATTATTTGAAGGTTTAGGTGGAGTGTGCATGGAAATTATCTGAAGGTTTGGGTGGAATGTGTATGAAAATTATCTGAAGGTTTGGGTGGAGCTTGTACGGAAACTATCTAAAGGTTTGGGTGGAGTGTGTATGGAAATTATCTGAAGGTCTGGGTGGAGTGCGTATGGAAATTATCTGAAGGTTTGGGTGCTGTGTGTATGGAAATTATCTGAACGTTTGGGTGCTGTGGGTATGGAAATTATCTAAAGGTCTGGGTGGAGTGTGCATGGAAATTATCTTAAGGTTTGAGTGCTGTGTGTATGGAAATTATCTGAACGTTTGGGTGGAGTGCGTATGGACATTATCTGAAGGTTTGGGTGGAGTGCGTATGGAAATTATCTGAAGGTTTGGGTGGAGTGCGTATAGAAATTATCTGAAGGTTTGGGTGGAGTGCGTATGGAAATTATCTGAAGGTTTGGGTGAAGTGCGTATGGAAATTATCTGAAGGTTTGGGTGAAGCGCATACGGAAATTATCTGAAGGTTTGGATGGGGTGCGTATGGAAATTATCTAAGTGCGATGATTCATTTTGAGCAAACTCCATGCGACTGCTTTATTATAAGTGGATGCATTTATGAGTCTTCTCCCTCCCTCTCTCTCTTCCCGTCAATCCTCCCAAACTAACTCATAAGCTTATATAGACACACACACACACACGCGTGCGCATGCACAGAGTAGAAGGACAGAACACACATATGCACACATACACACACATAAACATACATGTGCGCATGCACACACACACACACACATATATGCCTATCTTTACAAACTTTCCCTCTCCACACACACATGCGCTCACTTGCAAACATAAAGAAACATTCTGCAAGTTGTCTTTGATTCTGCTTAAATTGCATTCTCCATGCATATTGTTAATGAAGACAAAACAGGCTTGATACAACAAAAGCAACCATCTCTACCCCCACCCGACCCCACATGTACACATACACCCTCCCCTCCTGCCTACATACACGTCTTTTGGGGATTTCCACAGATCCAACAAAATTCATGCTCTTTCAGCAGTGTTCATGATTAAAGAAGCTGAAAAATAATACCAACCACTTAATGGACTGCACCCCTACTGTATTCACCATTGTAACATATGCACACAAACATACATACATACACATCCCCCAACCCATTCCCCTTCCCAATTTCCGCCACAGAAGATGATAATGGACTCTCCATCAAGCCAACAGACAGGTATACTGGGCTTCAGCACCCGGTGTGGGTTTTTGTGGGAGTAGAAGACCGATTCAAGGGGCATAGTTCTTCCATGGGCACTGCATGGGAGTGAGTTTCGTGGCCTTCGGTGCTGCTTTCACAGGTCCATCCTCTGTTGAATAATACCTGTTTTGCTTTGTTTAAATGTGACTGTACCTTGCATGCACAACTGTCATCAGCTTACTCTATTGTGGGCAATATCTTTCTAGTTGGGGATGTTGTGCTCAACTGATGAAGTTGACCTTCTGAATATAGGCCTGCTGGTATCGCTTTAGTGATCTTCCCCAGTCACAGTGTCCCTACTTCAGCTTTTTGTACAGAAGCATCTTTGTATTGCGGTTGTTTTCCATGTAGACAATGTGTCTTCTCTAACAAGACTTGCATTTGATTAGATGTTCTATTCTTGGCAAACCACATTCTTCTGAACTTGATGGTTGCACATTTAATCCTGCAAGTGAAGTTGCTGATTTTACACAGACATCTCTGACTGATGGAACTGTTTCAGCTGATGAACATGTCATTGATAGACACTTCAGGTCAGCTCACAGCAGTACAGCAGGTCGCTCAGTGCTACTGCTCACATACCCACATATAACTTTTACAGATGTCCCTAGATCTGGCAGAACTCTCGCTTGTCAGGCAGATCACTGTTGTAACACACACACACACACACACTCACTCATCAAACCTCAATCAATCCCTCAACGATCACACACACACACACACACACACATATAACACGCACTCACCAAACCGAGTGTGAACACACACACACATACACCTCATTAAATCCCTCAATGATCCCACCCCTCACTCCCAAATTCCTACACACACACACACACACACACACACACACACACACACACACACACACACACACACACCTTCTGGAGATTTCCATAGATCCAGCTGAATTCACGCTCTCCAGGCAGACTGCTGAAGAAGATGAAGTGGGCGCGCCACGACAGCAACCATCTGACACACTGCACTCCAACCACCACCACTGCCATCATCACTAGAGTTTGAACCACGGCTGATGCAGACCACTCGTCCAGCATTGTGGCTCTTATTGCAGTTTATCTGTTTGTTGTTGGTATTTATTTATTTATCCATTTACTTATTTATGTTTATTCATTTATCTATCTATTCATTTTATATATAGATGGATATACCTACATATATATATTTATGTATCTATATATGCATATCTATATATATATCTACACACACGCACACACACACTCACACAATGTATCTATATAGCTATATATATATATATATATCTATATACACATACATACATATATGCATATATAAAATATATATATATATATATATATATAATATATATATATATATATATATATATATATATATATATATATATGATGGTCCCTACTGGACAAAGGTGCTCGAGTTGAATAAGGATTTATATTTATGCTTTGTTGATTATACCAAGTCTTTCGGTCAGGTAAGACATGAAAAACTGATCAACCAACTAGAAAGGCTCAATATTGATGGAAAAGATCTAAGAATAATCAGAAATATGTATTGGGAACAAACAGCAGCAATAAGAACAGAAAACGATATAAGCTCATTCCAAAATACCAAAGAGGGGGCATGCAGGGTTGTGTTCTGTCACCAGATTTGTTTCACTTTACAGCGAAATCATCATGAGAAATCTAGAAGAATGCTCTGGGAAAAGGTTGGAGGAAAAATGATAACAATCGTTACATGGATTGCAGAAAAGGAAAGGGATCTAAAAAACCTTGTGAATAAACAGAAATAAAAAGCAAAAATAAAGGGCTGGAGCTAAATAGAAAGAAGACTGAATTCAAATCAATCAGTAAAAAACATGAAATTCCCTCATGCAAAATAACAGCAAATGGCACAATTTCGAGACAGGTTGATAAGTTTGAATATCTGGGAATGGTCATCTCACCAGACAGCAGATGCACATCAGAAATAGCCAGCAGAATTGGCCAAGCCAAAACAGCATTGAATAAGATCAAAAGCATTCTTACCAAAAAATGCCTATCAATTAACATCAGGACGAGAGTTCTTGAATGTTATATAGAACCAATACTTGTATGGTTATGGGGCATGGACAACATGCAAAGCCAGAAGAAGATTGAGGCAGCCGAGATGTGGTTTCTAAGAAGAATGTCGAGAGTTCCAAGGGCAGCAAAGAAAACAAACGAGACAGCCCTGATGGAGGCAGACACAAGAAGATCATTGATAAAGAGGATTAGGAAAAGACAGGCAACATTTATAGGCCATTTTATGAGGAAAGGGTAATTAGAGCACTTGGTCACAACAGGAAAGCTGGAGGGAAAGAGAATGCCAGGCAGGCCCAGGGAGAAAATATTGGACAGACTTGCAGGGTGGCTGAGGACACTGAGGGTGAAAGATGTACTTGCAGAGACAAGGGATAGATTCATATGGAGAGCCATGATGGCCAAAGCCATGCAGCAGGGCATATGATGATGATGATGATATATAAACATATATATATATATATGTATATATATAATATACATGTATATATAATGTATATATACACACACATATATATATATATATTATACATTATGTAGCCTACATTATGTATACAATATATATATTGTGTGTGTGTGTGTGTGTGTGTGTGTGTGTGTGTGTGTGTGTGTGTGTGTGTGTGTGTGTGTGTGTGTATGTGTGTGTATGTATATGTGTACACTATCTATCTATCTATCTATCTAATCTATCTATCAAATCTATATCTATCTATCTATCTATCTATCTAATCTATCTATCTATCTATCTAATTCATCTATCATCTAACTATCTATCTATTATCTATCTATCTATCTATCTATCTATCTGTCTGTCTATCTATCTATCTACCTGTATGTATGTATACACAGATATAAGTCATCTGGCATACAGTGATGAGCACAAAAAAACAACAACAAAAAATCAAAAACATGAACAGAATGAATCAAAGAAACTGAGGTAGCAAATGGTCCTTACAACATGAACAAACAATTGACCAAACCAAGAAGAATTAAATTGCCAATGTCATCATCAACATTATCATTATCATTATTATTATCTCTTCTTATTATCATCATTATAGCACAGATTTTTCAATGGGCAAGATAATGGGGGTGAAAAATTGTGCTTGATGAAAAAGCATTTGAAGTGTATATGTTGGAATCTCAGAACCTTGCCAGCATGCCAGCAATCTTTTCTATGGAACAGGCTGAAATATTTTGTAGCCAGGTTGAGAATATTCAGTAATTTCATTCAGGCTTTATGGAATGTTACTACTGAACAGATGCATTTCAATAGATTATAGCTTTTAAAAAAAAAATTGTACATCAGAACCATGATATGAAACAGTACTATTAGTATTATTAATAAAAAAAATCATTTATGTATGGGCCTATTTACTAAACTCAGTCACACTCACAGTGCATTACACATTTTACAAGAAACAGAATGTCATGTATACATCAGCACTAATCATTGACACATACACACACATTAGAATCCATGACATAAATGTGAGTGAAAACTGAATTACACAAGTAAGCAAAAACAATTTAAGATGAAATGGCGATGGGAGCTCAATAGAAAAAAAGACATGAACAAAATTATATATATAATATATATATATATATATATATATATATATATACAACAACATATATATATATGATTTGTGTTGTGTGTGTGTTGTGTGTGTATAATATATATATAAAAACATAATAGATAGATGATAAAATATATAGATAGATAGATAGATAGATAGATAGATAGATAGATAGATAGATGCATGTGCAACATACACACTGATAAACATCAGCATAGCCAACACATATCAACACATAGCAACAACACTGTCTAAAATAACAAAACACTCATGTGTACAAACCCACACTACCTGTACAGTTAACAAGTTTCAGTTTCAACACACATCAATGTCAAGGTGGAATCAGTTTTGCATTGCTGAATATTGCACGGATTGACCTGCTAACTGCAGCTACTGATATTCATGTGCTGAAGGGAAAGAACATGGGGGAAATGGATAAAATAGATAGATAGATAGACAGATAGATAGACAGTCAGACAGACACAGAGAGAGATATGTTTGACAGAGAAAAGAAACAATTATGAAATGGTTAGAGAGTGAACTTCAGAAGTATTAATTAACTTGTATCACACAGACTGAAACACAAAAGCCATTATACAGCAAGTCAGTGTTTCAAAGTAAACAGACCAAACTCTTGAGCACCACACTATATCATATGGTGTCAATACACATGTTGCCATGCTTGCAAAATGGCTGAGAAGGGGAGGTGCTTCAGCACACTCACTGCCAGAGTGGATCGGTCTATTCTCGACTGACTCTCTCTCCTTTTCGCTTGTGTGCGCGCGTGTGCGTGTGATGGCTGTCACTTAGATCTAGATAGGCCTACTTCAGCACTGACCACGCTTCTTTTCTAAAAAGTATGCAACAGGGAAGACTGTCACTCGTTTGCGGACTCAGTGGATGGGGAAAACTGATGACAATCAACAAGGCATACATTGTTCAAGTATAAACCATTCGTGTTGTTTTTGATCGAGAGATCATTTGATAATCAAATAATGTGCCATAACAATATTCATGCTGGTCAAGGTTTAGATCACCTCCTGGTCGGATTTTACATCCACCTGGTTGGATTTAGATCATGTATCCCCACATAGTTCTTTAGCATATTATGACTACAATACCCCTTATAACTTTTTAAAGACCAGTACTCAATAACAGAAAGTCTACAAAAGGCATCATGCTGTTCTAGCTTGATATCTTCGAAATATTTCTGAAGACACGCCTCAAAACCTGTGCCTTGTGACTGAATCTGTCGGATTTACATAATAAGCCTTGCCCTTAGGCTACCCTCTACTAAAAAAAAAAAAAAAAGATGCCCCAAAATAACGACATGTTGTGATGGTAACTAAACAGTGGGAAAGTTTCGCATGATAAACGTTACGGGGTCTTGACGTAATGCATTGATACCAAAAGGCACACAGGAGAAAATAACATTCAGACATAAAGTAAGTCTGACCACAGTATCAGCTGCAGTAATATCATTACTGAAGCAACTTCCTGTGATATAAGAGTTATTTTCCCTTGGTTGATTTTAATGACCAGGAGCGGTGAGGGAAGGTTTATCACTGGCGAGTATACCATCATTCACATTGGAGAAAAACAAACAAACAAGAAAACAAAACAAAACAAAACAAACAACAAAAAACCTGTACGGGGTTGCTATCATACTGGAAATGCTGCAGCACTGAAAAGCTAGATCTATAACACAATCGATGACCGACTAATAACCGTTAAACTGAACAGAAAGCAATTGCCTTAAGTTAAACATCACCCAAGCATATGCCCCCATATCCACCAGCTCAGACGAAGAGATAGAACAATTTTATATTGATCTACAAACTGCCAAGGATAAAATACTGAATAGAGAAGTTTGCACAATAATGGGAGACATGAACGCCAAAGCAGGCAAAGCCAAAGGTGAGGACAGAGACTGTGGGCTGGGAAAACGCAATGAAAGAGGAGATATGTTAGCATCTTTCTGCCGGGCCATTGAATTGGACATCACCAACACCCTCTTTTAACGACACTGTGTGTAAATAACTTGACCAAAAAGGCTGTGTGCGAGTCGTGGGCTTTATTCTTGTCCCAGGAGCGTCCGTTGACAACGGCCTTCACCCTTTTCTGTATACGTCTTATCATACAAATCAAATAGAACCGCAATAAAATTCATATCAATAGGTGTGTTCCCAAACATCTCCCTTCTGGATCTGGATCTGGATAGTTACGTCGCCTGGCCTATTCGGCATAGGGCCTATATGCGACGGAACAGAGAGCACAAGAATGTCTTTAGTCTCGCTGCCGGATGGCCCGATCGAAAGGCCCCGACACTCTTGGCATGCACGACTGATTCTTCTAGTAGATTCCACTCCGTGATGGTCTTTGGAAAATACGAGTTTTTATGCTGATCCGTATTGCACTGGATGTTTTTAAAGCATTTTGAATGACACACAGAATGTTGAACTACATGCAACGATGAGGCTTGGAAGTCATCAAAACGTTTAGGTCTTATGCGAGGTTTATTTTACAATCGGTGAAACGAACTGGTCAGGAGGTATAGCTGGCATCAGGCCTTTTTCCCAAAGTTAAACGCTTCAGTTATCAACTTTATAAGGTCAAATGCTTTTCAACATACTGAATATAGTAAGTCATAAATTCAGTCTACATACGATCAGAATGGCATTTCAAGCAAACTGTACTGTTCGTTCAAGTCAGATTTCAAAACCTATTCGGTTTTAAACTGTGAGCATCTGTTTACCTTTTAGTATAACAAAGTAGGCTACTGGTTTAGCATTGTTTTGTTTTATTCTTTCTTCTTCCTTTCTTCCTTCTTTTTTTTATATAAACTTATAGAACATTTAAACTCGAAACAAACTGAATTCATGTGTAGCCGTGCACACCCAACAGCGTGTAGCAGACGTCTTTTCTTCTCAAACGATTTTGAGTACAGTTAACTCCCCTGGTTCAGCGATTCTCAAAAATATTAGGAAATTCTATTATTTAAACCCTTAAAAGTTAAGAAATGAATAACTTGTGCACTCTAATTCAGCAGAAAAGTATGTATTTCTTGTAGGAAATGTCCTCGAGGCGAAATTTCCCCTCGTTTGCCTGAAATCAATAATTTTGTTGTCCGATCGTTCGGTACTATTCAAATTTCCGACCAGTGAGCCGTGATGATGATCGGAAATTTGTATAATAATGAAATAAATTGTGGAAATTTTAAGATCGCGATTAGAATGTTGGTATTCTAATCTTTCATTTGGACCACATCACACCTTTAATCATTAAATATTAAGCTTGCATTAAAGAAAGTTCAGGCCAAGTCAAAGTGCGACAAACCGCCAAAATGACCGCCATCTTGCCCGGATGTAGAATCGAATTCTTAAATTAATATTTAAAATCTGACTTAGAATACATAATTACATTTACCTTTTTGCTCCTTTTATAAACAGAAATGATATTGCAATGAAATATTGCTAAGCAGTAAAGTATTAGAAGAGATCTTGGCATTCCGTATTGTGGTCGAACTATGTGTGTCCAAATTAGGATCATTTGTGTTTTCTATTGCCTGTTCACCGATCTATTTCTGCACTAAGAGATTGATTTACCTATTCAAAGTATGTCCACATAAACTTATCGATCATCGTGTATTCACTCATTTGTTTGATATTTTTCATGGACTATAGTAATATTGATTGATCAAATACGTAAAAATACGGCTAAAATCCCTTTCAGCAGAGTGTAAACATTGACTTAAATCACTTATAGTTTCGATCTGTGTGAATGTTGTGCAAAATGATGTAGAATACAACAATCTGTATGCTGTGTAGAATTTTCTGATATATGATATGTTGGTATTTGTTATGTGGACCGCAAGATAAGCACCGCTGAGCTTGCTCGAAGAAACACAAATCTGGCCCCTAAGGGGTTCCAGAGAGTCGTTTTGCCTGCGGGCTCGCGGTGCGGTCAATGCGGTTCACATGCAGAGTATATAAGCGGATGAGTGCGAGTGCCATGTATGCCTTTCTCCTCTGGTCTGGTCTTGAACGGTTGGGTCAGAATAAAGAGAGAAACACCATCTGTCTTCCCTGGGTCTTCTTCGTCAGGCTGCATTACCATCTGCGCTCCTCTGCTCTTCTGCCTCCTGTCTTCACCTTCACCCTTACCACCACACCATCACACATGTAACAAAGAACATGTAAAGAAATGGATCATATGACACTTTCCTGGCTAAACTGAGAGTGTGAAACAGAAAACAAACATTAGATTTTCGCTACTGGAAGTTTGTGATCATGCACAATATGCACTCTAAGTATAACGTAGTGGCTTTTTGGCAGTGTTATAGCTGTGTTTAACTGTTTGAGTAGTTTTTAATAGTGGTGATGCGGTTGAAGTGACAGTCACAGTCGGATGACTTGATGGAGGTACATGTTGTGAACCATAATCAGCTGGATCTGCTGCTGCCACTGGGATGTCCTCAGGCTCGTCAGCATGAGGAAGACTGCTGTCTTGATGTGATGGTGGTGGAGGTACTTGCTGCAGGTGTTTACGGTTGCAGCAAACAACACCAGCAGGTGAGTCGATGAGGTAGGTACGATTATCTGGGTCAGCTGCAACAATCATACCAGCACTGTCCCAGTTTTTCTCTGTGTCCGTCTTCATCAGGACATGGTCTCCAAGTTCCAACTTTGACAAAGGCTGTACCCCATATCTCCTGTCATAACTTTGCTTATACTGCTGTTTGTACTGAATTGTAGTCTCAGTCCGCTTGGCGAATGTCAATGTCCTTGGTTGGCTGCGGTCTTAGCTGCTTGGGCAGTCTGGGCAGCTTTGTCTGAATTTGCTGTCCCATAAGGGCAATTGCTGGACTCACTCCTGTGCTGGAGTGTGGCGTTGATCTATAATTCAGTAAGGCTAATTCTAGCGACTGCTGCTGTAGCCTAGTAGTTTCTTAGCTATTTTGACTGCACTTTCGGCGTCTCCATTTGCCTGAGGAAATCTGGGGCTGCTTGTCTGATGTTGAATGTCATGTTTCAGTGCAAACTGCCTAAATTTGTTACTTTGAAACTGTGGTCCGTTGTCTGTTACGATGACATCAGGTATGCTGTGGGTACCAAACAACTGCATAAACTTCTTAGTGATGACGCTTGCAGTCGTTGAATGTAGAGGTTGTACCTCAAGCCATCGTGAGTAGTAATCCACTACTAACAAATAGTCTCTGCCTTTATAGGAACACAGGTCAGCCCCCAACCATGGCCATGGTCGTTCTGGTATGGGCGTGGGGAGGACTGATTCCTTTTGCTGTGACGGTCTGTTTGATCTGCATTCTTGATATGAGTTGACAAGCTGCTTAAGATCTCTGCTGAGACCTGGCCACCAAACTGATGACTGTGCGTTTTGGCGGCACTTGTATAGTCCCTGATGAATCTCATGTAGCTGGTGAAGAATTTCTTTTCTTTGGCCACTTGGCACCACAATGCGGCCACTGTACATGTATACCACCAGTCCACTGACCAGAGACAGCTCTCCTTGTGCTTGGTAGTGCTACTGAAGGTTGGGTGGAGATTGAGATGGCCAACCATCTAGCACATACCCAATCACTTGCTGTAACTCTGGATCATGCCCTGTTCTTGCACGAAGACGATCCAGACGCCTCTGTGATACTGGCAGAATTCTTCTTCTTCAGCCCTCAAATCTACACACACAGCAACTCCACGAATCTACAGCAACTTCTCTATCTCTGACAGCAGACTTACACTTCCAACTCTTTCGATCGCTCTCTCTTTCTCTCTCTCCCCACAGTCACGCTTTATTTATAACATCATGGAAAGTTCCAGAATATTCTCGGCTTTTCCCTAGATTTTCAACCAATCATAGTCACATTCTCAAACCTTCCCTTCCAGAATATTCTGTGGTTCTAGCCAATCATTGTGCAGATTAAATTTGTTTACAATTTCCGGAACCTTCTCGAAAGATCTAAGGTATTCTACGTTTTTCTTGTCATTTCTAGATTGTTCCGAAGCATTCTACACATTTCCATACAACGAAATCAAACTTAAACATATATTGTCAGTGTTAGCATAAACCAAAACAAATATTCTCGATTCATATCGAGCGAATTACAAACTAATCTTCAAGAACGAACAGCGGACAGTAGCTGAATCGACAGACACATTTTGACGTCACACTTCTCTTATCGCATTGGCACTTTCACATTGAGTTTCTCTTTTTTTGAAATGTAACATAACTCCCCTCTTAAAGAAATTTCACTAAGTTTCTCAAAATTCTTTACATTAAAAAAAAAGGAAACAATCTTATACAGGAAAACTAACATACAATTAGTTTCTGTCCAAATACATATACTAGTCCATCTGTATCACATTCTGCTGAGAAAGTCTGCAGCATGGTTGTCTGTACCTTTCACATACTTCACCTTCATATCAAAGTTCTGAAGGTACATTGCCCATCGCATAACTCTGTTATTGACAAATTTGGCAGAGTCCAAAAACGATAAAGGTTTATGGTCAGTGCGCAACACAAAGCGAACCCCTTGGAGGAACAGTTCAAACTTACGCACAGCCAACACGATGGCAAGGTACTCTTTTTCCATAGTGGCGTACTTCCGCTCTGCTCTGGACAACTTCTTACTGACGTACGAAACAGGAAATAGCTTCCCTTCATGTTCTTGCATTAGCACGGCACCAATACCATTGTCAGAAGCATCAGCACTAAGCACAAAAGTATTTGAGGGATCAGGTAACCGTAGCACTGGCTCTCTTGACAGGAACTCCTTGATGGTGCTGAAGGCCCGATCTTGTGCTGCTTTCCAATCCAGTTGGTTGGGTTGTCCCTTGTGAAGCAGGTCCGACAGTGGTGCTGTCACAGTTGCACAGTGGGGCATGTACTCCCTGTAGAACCCCACCAAACCAAGAAAAGATCTCAGCTGCTTCTTGGTCTGGGGACGAGGTGCTTCCACAATCTTCTTGACGTTGTCCTCAAGGACCCCTTTCACTCCTTCCTGGAGGCGATGTCCAATGAAGTCAACATCTTGCTGGGTCTAGCAGTCAAGTTGGCAGCTGTCAATCACTTGAAAAGCTCTCGGAGGATTTCTAAATGTTCAGTCCACGTTTTAGAATGGACCAAAATGTCATCCCAGTAGAATATCACACCTTTCACATCACCCAGTAGTTTCCTCATGCCTCGTTTCAGTGTTGCCCCAGAGTTTTTCATGCCAAACAGCATACGGAGGAACTCATAAGTCCCATCTGGAGTTACAAAAGCAGTCTTGGGAACATCTTCTTCTGGTATGGAGATTTGCCAGTATCCTTTGCTGAGGTCAATCTTGGAGAAAAACTTATCTCCGCTCAGTCTCTGGAACAGGTCAGCAGCAGTTGGCATTGGTTCAGGATCAAGCTCTGTAATTATTCAGATCTGTAATTTATTTGCCTAAAGTCAATGCATACTCTGTTGGTACCATCTTTCTTCTTGACAATGACGACTGGAGAAGCATAAGGAGACCCTCTGGACTCACGTATCATCCCCAGCTTCAGCATTTCTTTAATGTCTGCCTTCAGTGACTCTCTGTTGGCATATGACATGGGATAGGGCTTTGACCTGATGGGTGTGGATGATGTCAGCTTCACTTCATGCTGGATCAGGTCAGTTTCTCCAGGAAATTCAGTGAATATGTTTGAGTTTTCTTTTAACAGCTCATGTACTTCAGCCTGCTGCTGGTTGTTGAGCTGGGGTCCAAGAGCCACATCTTCTACAGTTTCTTGGGGATTGAAGTCACTTAACTTCAACAGTTCCTCATCATTTACTGTTTCTTCATCAGTAGAGTCACTAACAACACTGCAAGTGACAAATAGAGCCCACCCCTGGATTTCAGCAACTTGTGCATTCGTTGCATGCTTCTCTGCTTCCCGTTCAATGTACTTCTTCTCTTGGCGTGGAAGATCTTTTCTTTTCCCTTGACTTTCACAAAATAGTCGTTTAGCCCTTGACAGCTTTCACTGGATATGGTCCTTTCCACTGCATCAACGACTTGTTGTGGTCAGCTGGCAAGTGAATAAGGACTTTGTCTCTAGGCTCAAACTTTCTGACCCTGGTTATGGTGTCTGTTTTGCTTCTGTACTTTTGCAGAGAGGGGTCTGCTTCTTGTAACTGGGCCAGCTTTTCCCTGTTTATCTGTGGAATTCCACTAGAGTCATCGGTCTTCAGTGGGATGGTCACCTTTTCCTTTTCTGCCCTGGCTTGTGCACGTGTTACTACTGCACAGTTGTGCTGCCATGCAGGGTCTGGATCTTCCGCTGCTCTGGCTCCTTCAATGTTCCCTATGATGATGTCATAAGGTGGGTCAGGCAAACACAAGGCATTTGCCTTGCCGATGAAATATGGTGTGGAGATCTCAATGTCAGCAGTTGGAACTGATTCAACATGTCCGTGCACGCACCGCAGGCACCTTTTCTTGCCAGTAAATTGTTCTTCTGGTACGAGTTTTCTCTTGATGATAACACCACTGCATCCAGTGCCTCTAAGCACATCCACTTCCATGTCTTCATAGCGCCCATTCACTACTGGCATGGTACTGAGGTCACTATTGGTACGGTTTATGAATGCGCACCGAACCACCTCTTCATGCTCTTTAGATTTTCTGTGCACCTGATCTGACGTAACCCTGGGTATTCTTTGGAAGGGTTCTCTGTCTTGGCTTCTTTCTCTGATGGCAACATTGGCAGAAGTCATGCTTTTCCTGTTTCCAGCTCGACCCAAGCTTTTCTGTTCTTCATGGCCAGAGTGTTGAAGACCACTTCTGTCTGTCCTCACTCATGCTCTGCATTCAATGGCTTTGTGTCCCATGCGTCCACAGTTGAAGCATTTCAAGTTCTGGTTTGATGATCTTGGGTCTTGGACCGTCTTTGGTCTGTCCATAGATGCTGTGACTGGCTTCGTCTTGATGCCAAATTTCCGATTTTGAGACTCCAGGAACCTCTGTGCTGCTTCAGTTAGGGATTCTAGGCTCTGGTTTTTCTCCCGTAGAAGGTAGGCTGCCAGGTCCTTGGGACATGATTCCAGGAACTGCTCTTTCAGGACCAAATAGGACAGTCCATCATAATCTTTTCCTCTTCCAGCTAACTCCAGCCATCTTTCAAGATAACTCTGGATGCGAGTTAGAAACTGAGCCGGGCTTTCATTCTTTTCTGGCTGACTGGAACGGAAACGTCTCTGGAAACCTTGCTCTGAAAAATCGTAGCTGCGTAGAAGCGCCGATTTGAGCTTTTCATAGTCGCCAAATTGGCGTCATCCTTGGTTAATCTGGAGTACACTTCAAGGGCATGACCAGTCAGTAGAGCACTCAGATCAATTGCCCACTGCTGTCTAGACCACTTCATAGCTTCAGCGTGGCGTTCAAAACGTTCAAGATAACTGTCAAGGTTGTCTTTCCCATCCACAAACGCAGGAAGTCGTGGTCTCTTGGCACTGCTGACTTCTGTATGGGAAATTTGTTCACCATTTTCAGACTTCATTTCAGCCATTCTCAGTTCAAATTCTCTCTGTTTTTCTTTCTCTTCACTTTTTAAGTGAAGTCTTCTTAGTTCTCTTTCAGCAGCTCGCTCTTCCCGTTCTATTTCTTGCTGTCTTCTTTTCTCTTCTATTTCTATTTCTTGCTGTCTTCTTTTCTCTTCTATTTCTATTTCTTGCTGTCTTCTTTTTTCCTCTTGCTGTAGCACGAAACTTTGGAGGGCTTCACCCGTTAGACCCAGTTCTCTGCCTAGTTCGATGAATTCCATGGTAACTCAGCTCAGATTAACAACGGCGATCAGTCTATGGAATTGTAGACTCAAAAAATCACTTGAAACTACCACTAGATCTACTGTCCCAAGTAGCTGTCTCGGTGGCCTCTTCTTTCAATTCCAGGCGATAGATCTAGTTTTCTCCAACTAATCTCCCCTGGACTGAATCAACACACTGCTTACACTTTCTGAAGTTCCACTGATCTGTGCCTATAACCTTGTCAAGTGACGTCACCATCGAAGTCAACCAATGCAGATCTAAACTGCGCGATCAAAATCGTTCAAACACTTGCCGTAGCATGGAGTCTCTGGACAGATCAAACGATGCGTAGATCCTTTGGCTTGGCCCCCAATTGTCACACGTAAAGATGTAGCGTAGGTGACTGGCAATGTCTTGCAGTTTATGCAGGTTCGTGAAGATCTAGCAGTTGATCATTCTTCTCAGAGACAAAATACTCCAGTCCAGGTTAAACGAAAATAATCCTTTACTGAAGAACGTAGAAAATGTAACAGGAACTGGGTAAAACTTCACACATCCGATGCACCACTCCTAGTTTGCAGAATTATTCTTCTTCAGCCCTCAGATCTACACACACAGCAACTCCACGAATCTACAGCAACTTCTCTATCTTTGACAGCAGGCTTACACTTCAACTCTTTCGATCGCTCTCTCTCTCTCTCTCTCCCCACAGTCACGCTTTATTTATAACATGGAAATTTCCAGAATATTCTCGGCTTTTCCCTAGATTTTCAACCAATCATAGTCACATTCTCGAAACTTCCCGTCCAGAATATTCTGTAGTTCTAGCCAATCACTGTGCAGATTAAATTTGTTTACAATGTCCGGAACCTTCTCGAAAGATCTAGGCCTAAGGTATTCTACGTTTTTCTTGTCATTTCTAGATTGTTCCGAAGCATTCTACACATTTCCATACAACGAAATCAAACTTAAACATATATTGTCAATGTTAGCATAAACCAAAACAAATATTCTCGATTCAAATCGAGCGAATTACAAACTAATCTTCAAGAACGAACAGCGGACAGTAGTTGAATCGACACATTTTGACGTCACACTTCTCTTATCGCATTGGAACTTTTACATTGAGTTTCTCTTTTTTTTGAAATGTAACACTCCCTTTGACGGCTGGATCCTGGTTGTTTTCTTGCTGAGCTTGTCTGTGGCTCAACTCTACCTGGTGAATTTCTCCAGCCACTGAATGCATGCACCATGGATCCAGACCCGACGTTCTTCAAGCATATACAGCGCACACTGAGCACTGTAGATCTACATGGAAAGCAGCCTGCCCATGTACTTGACCTCCACTGGGTACGTCTACGTCCGAAACGACTCTCATCGTCACCTGCTCCAACGTCCCTACTACATCATTGACACCAATGAAAGTTCTACACCCCTGACATCAAGGGCTGTTCAAAAAGGTCTCTGTGGACAGTCTCAACGCTGTATTTGTCACGCCACTCAGAATTTCAGAGGACAAGACTGATTTCATTTGCTACTGAGGATCTGCCAACACCATTGACGACATCCTCTGCAGGAAGTTCTGCAGAGCCATCAACATCAACACCGCCATCCCGTGCAAGATACCTTTGTCAGAACTCACCCTGGCCGCATTTCACATCCACCACCAAGATTTTGATGACTGATTTCAGTTTTATTTTTCTCAATGTTATTAAAACAATTCACTACATAGTTGCATGTCACTGGGACAAGGAGGGGGGGGGGGGGGGTTAAATGTAGCGGCTTCCCGTGATCTAAGGGTTATTTTCTCTTTGTTGTTTTTAGGAACTGAGAGTTGTGTCCATTTTGTGAGCTTTGGTCACCATTGTATTTGTGAAGATCATGGCAAAAATTGTTAAAATGTCAAGCGCTGTGCTTCAGTCTATTTCTGTCTTTAGAGTTGTGTGCAGCTAAGTTTTGCAATTATTACTTATAGTAATAACGATACGACCAACCAGAACAATGCTGTTATTATACAAAATCATAAACATACATTCTTGCAAACACACACACACACACACACACAAAATTACATCTGGACTCTTTCTCACAAAGTCCAGCGGGCAGTTTTCAAGTCCTTTCATCATATACACTTTCCAAAAAATTTCAAAATCTCATTCTTCAAGTCTTTTTTCACACACGACACACACACATTGACACAAACACATGCACACTCAGAGGGTGTTGAAAGTACGAGCACTGCATGTAAGAGTAGTTCCATGATGTCCTTATTAATTCACCAGTCCACATTTAGGTGCAAATCCCATTTGACGCACCTCCAAGTCAACTCCAACAGTTCAAACGAATGTAGTAATGCTGTCTTTACACCAAAGAAATGAAGAAAAACTGTCGTTTGTTCTCTCAGTCTGATGTGGTGCAGGGGAATGCGTTTCATCCACTTCTGAATGATTACATACTTCAAGCTAAGTGTGAAGAGAGGAGGAACGAAGACAGATTGCAGGGTGGAGTGAGGGGTGGTGGTGGCTAATTAAAAGTACAGTTTGTCCCATAACCCTGAGGTCATAGCTAAGTGACGTAATAGGCGTCTCTGCTTTCCTGGAGGCCACTATTACGAGATATTGGAAAAGCCAGCGAGGTTTTGGTACTGAACTGTTGGAGCAATATCTTTTGGACCTTCACGATACACATAATGATTTTCATATAATGTTCACTGATAATTTCAATACCTGGACATTAAGTAACAACTACTGCTATGCTGGGAATAGTAGTGATTTTGATGCGTCAAATGTGTGTGATGATAATGAATTATTAAGAAAACCACAAGATGATCACACAAATGAATTTGGTAACAGCTGCTTGAACTATATAACATGTTTGTGTTATTTTGAATGGACTGTGTGAGCCAGTTTATGATGTTAGTTATACACATATCACATCTTCTGGAGCCAATACTGTAGATTACTGTGTCATGTGAACTGATTATGCCCATGTTTAATATGACCTCATAAGATGTCGAAAGTGCTACTGAATCAGATCACTTACCAATTATCATGAGAGCAGAACTAGAATAATATACGGCTAAGAATGACAGCAAAAGGCTCAAAACCAGAAGACTACAACCTCAGAAAAATGAACTTTGAAATATGAGAGAAAAGATGAATTTATGAATAAAGTAAAAATCCATGACATCCAGAGTATGCTGGCCACAGCTTTAACAACATTAGATGCTAAACGTAGATGACGTTTTAAATACTTTTGTGGAGTGTCTGAAAGAAGCTAGTACATGCATGTATAGTAACAGTCATTCTGACAAAAAGAAACAATCAGAATGGTTTGATGACGAATGTGACAAAGCAGAGGGGGGGGGGGGGAGAGAGAGAGAGAGAGAGAGAGAGAGAGAGAGAGAGGGGGGGGGGGGGGAAAGCAGACAGACGCTCAGAGACGAGGGGCATAGAGATGTATGCTGAAGCACGAAAGAGGTATAAAAATTACTGAAGATTCTTAAATGGGAGTTTAGGAAATTGAAAGCAGAATCTCTAGCGAACAGTATCTGAAACTCATCAAAGTTTTGGACAGAATTCAGGAATATGGGATATGTGCAGTTGAGAGCATTCTGTGCTATGGCATGGACTGCCTCCAACTGACAGCTACACTCTTTAACACGATAGAGAGCAGGCATCGAAGAATGGTACGAGCAGCACTTGGCGTCTTCTACCCAGACCGACTCTCGACAGACGAGCTCTACAAGTGGTCGAAGCTCTCTCGCCTCAGCGTCACACTACGCAAACGGAGACTTCGACTCATTGGCCACGTCCTCGGGATGCAAAATAGGTCACAGTCGCCACTCGGCATGCTCCTGATCGACTTCAACGACAACGGATTCCACCTGCGACAAGGGCAAGCGAGAACGCACACGGTGAGAGCCGATTTGAACGATGACTTGAATTGGATCAGTATTAGTACCGTACAAACTGAAAAATGTGCAAAAGAGACAATATTCAAATCTGATTGATTCGTTTGATGCCTGATATGCTATCTAATATTTGAACGTAGAACATATTATGGGATATGATAATAAAGCCAAACTCACAAATGATAATTAGTATCGACGAACGGTTTGCTCATTTTAAGGGCGTGTTTTCAAGACAATATAATTGCATTTAACGAGTATCCCCACACTGCTGAAGACTCATCGGAACAAAATGAACATGAATTAAATGAAAATATTACGAGGAAGAAGATAGAAAAGGCTATAAATAAAGTAAAGATAGGTAAAGCCAGTGGGATAGATAAAATTACAGCTGAAATGTTAAAGAACGGCGGGACAGACGTACAGCATTCTCCTGTCAAGCTATTTAATGTCCTTTTTGACAAATGCGACTACCCACATACCTGGTCAAACGCTATCATCATACAAAAAAGGAGAACCTGGGGAAGCAGATAACTACAGAGGTGTGTCATTACTGAGCATTATATCACAATGCTACACATCAATACTGAAAACACCTTCTGACAGTTGGTCAAAAGACAATCAGTTGTCTGAAAGCCAGGCAGGGTTTAGGAAAAAAAGTACTCTACAGTTGATATATTTTCACTTTACATGCAGTAGTCCAGAAAATGTGTAATTGCGTCTGTTTTCTGTAAACCAGCATTTATTTTTCCACAACGTTAACTGTGTTCTGACCTTTAGTTATGCTCTATATAAAACTGACAACTTTCCGAATCTCAGAACATAATAAACACTGTAATTTGTTTCATTAATCTTTAGTTATATCCATTTTACATCTATTATGTCTGGGTTCCGATTAACGAAAATCAAACATGTAGGCATGAAACCGTATGATTAAGTTCTTCATCAACTGTAGGTTATGTTCATTCTACTATTGTATTGTAGGTTCTCTATATATTCAACTGTTAACTATCGGCACAACATCACTTGTTTCTAAAATTGATGGTGGGTTTGATCGTGGCCTTAGCGACATAATGGCCTGACACCGTGTGACGTCACGGCACTGGGCCATTGCATTGCGAGACGCGCTGCGTATGTGTGACGGACGGCTTGATTTACGTATCTCGTCGGCGTTTTAAGCAAACGTAATTTTGTAATCTTCACGTCCAAGAACTGAATATTCACATTGTCTTCTTTGAAAAACTTCATCATCATCATCATCATCAGGTGCCCTGCCGCATGGCGTTGGCGACCATGGACTTCCAACCATCTCTATCTCTCGTTGCCCCCAGCATCTCCCCCACCCTCCTCATCCCCAGCCACTCTACAAGTCCATCCAGCATTCTCTCCCTGGGTCTACCTGGTGCTCTCTTTCCCTCCAGCTTTCCCATTGTGACCAGGTGCTCCAAATCCCCATTCCTCATAAAATGACCTATAAATGTTGCTTGTCTTTTCCTAATCTTCCTTATCAGTGATCTACTTGTGTCTGCCTCCATCAAGACTGTCTCGTTTGTTTTCTTTGCTGTCCATGGAACACTCAACATTCTTCTGAGAAACCACATCTCGGCTCCCTCGATCCTGCTCTGGCTTTGCTTGCTGACTGTCCACGCCTCGCATCCGTACAACAGTATTGGTTCTATATAACATTCAAGGACTCTCTTTCTGATGTTAATTGATAGGCATTTGTTGGTAATAATGCTTGTCATCTTCTTGAATGCTGTTTTGGCTTGGCCGATTCTGCCAGCTATTTCTGATGTGCATCTGCCGTCCGATGAAATGACCGTTCCCAGGTATTTGAACTTATTAACCTGTGTCGAGGTTGTGCCATTTGCTGTTATTTTGTATGAGGGGATTTCATGCTTTTTACTGATCACCATGACTTCAGTCTTCCTGCTGTTTAGTTCCAACCCCTTACCTTTGCTTTCTATTTCTAGTATATTCACAAGGTTTTGTAGGTCCCTTTCATTTTCTGCAATTAGGTGTCATCTGCGTACCGAATGTTGTTTATCATTTTCCCTCCAACCTTTAATCCAGGGTCTTCTTCTAGGTTTCTCATGATGTTTTCGCTATATAGTGATAACAGATCTGGTGACAAAACACAACCCTGTCTGACTCCTCTTTTGGTGTTTTGAAAAGAGCTTATATTGTTTTCTATTCTCATTGCAGCTGTTTGTTCCCAGTACATATTCCTGATTATTCGTAGATCTTTTCCATCAACACTGAGTCTCTCCAGTTGGTTGATCAATTCTTCATGTCGTACCCGATCGAAAGCCTTGGTATAGTCAACAAAGCATAAATATAAATCCTTATTCATCTCAACTGACCTCTCTATGATAGTTCTTAGGATGTATATGGCATTAATAGTTCCTTTCCCCTCCACAAATCCACACTGTTCTTCTGCTATTTCTCTTTTGATTCTATTCCTTGTCCTCATCATGATTATTCTTAACAGGATTTTTGTTACATGACTCATCAAACTGATTGTGCGATGGAGTTCGCATTCTATAGCCCCTGTCTTCTTTGGAAGTGCAATGAAAATTGATTTTGACATATCTTTGGGGATTTTTCCAGTGTCATAAATTTCATTTAGGAGGACTGTTATTTTTTCTATGCCAAATTCCTCCAAAGCTTCAATCATCTCTGTAGTAATGTTGTCTGGTCCTGGGGGTTTTCCTGGTTTCATCTTTTTCAATGCTGCTCTAACTTCATCTTTCATTATGGGTGGTCCTTCAAAGTTCTTTTTTATAATGTGTTCTTCGTTTCTGTCATCCTCAAAAAGGTCTTTTATGTACTCTCCCCATCTGTCTAATATTTTGTCTTTTTCCATGATAAGCGTGCCATCTTTCGATTTTAAGCAACCAGTTGATGTGCATGCATTTTTCCTGTGGACAATTTCTTCAATTCGTCTGTACATACCCTGAGGATCCATTTTGTGTCGTTCTTCTATCTCTTTGCATTTTGTGTTCAGCCAAGATTCCTTAGCTTCATTGCACCTACACCTGATTTCTTTGTTTATCTTCCTGTATATCTCCTCGTTTCTCTTTGCCTTCCTCCTTTCCTCCATCAGGCCCAAAATTTCATTAGTCATCCAGCTTTTTTTGCTTTTCTATTTGCCTTAGGGATTTCTTCACAAGCTTCATTTGTAGAACTTCTCAACTTTGTCCATTGTTCCTCACTGTAACCAACGTCTTCCAGAGCACTGAATTTGTTTCGAACATGTAGGCTATATTAAATTTTTGACGTATCATTTCATCTGTCTTTAAGAGTCCAAGGTTTAGTTTGATGTTGCTTTTGATCTATTTCCTTTTCTTCAATTTCAGCCTAAACCTTCCCACTACAGGATTGTGGTCACTGTTGCAGTCTGCGCCTGGTAGTGTTTTTACTGACAGTAAAGAATTTCTAAATCTTTTGTTGATCAGGATGTAGTCAATTTGATTTTTGGTATTATCTCCTGGACTCATCCAAGTCCATTTTCTTCTGTTAGGCTGCTCAAACCAGGTGTTTCCTACTATGCATTCATTCATCTGTGCCCATTCTACAAGTTCCCTCCCCCCCCCCCCCACCTTTCATTTTGTGTACCAAGGCCACGAGGTCCAACTATATCCTCCACCCTATCCTGTCCCACTTTAGCATTAAAATCTCCCATTATGACTGTAACTTCTTGTGATTTACATTGGACCTTGGCCATCTCTAAAGCTTATAGTTAACAGTGACGAAACCAGAAACAAGAAAAGTACAAAACGGTTGTCAGTTGTGAAGCACACAAACAAAAACGGCACATTACCGAAATCACTGTTCACACATAAGAAAAAAACCCAAAACAAAACAAACAAAAAGAACATGGAGAACTAGAGACAGAGAGATACAGACAGACTGAGAGATAGAGAGAAAAACAAACAAACAAAAAGAACATGGAGAACTAGAGACAGAGAGATACAGACAGACTGAGAGACAGAGAGAGAGAGACTGACAGACCAACAGACAGACAGACAGACAGAGAGAGACAGTGAAGGCGGTAAATCAGTGATACAGGGACACAAACATTTAGGTTAAAATAATAAATCACTTACCATGAGCTTGCTGGAAGAAAGCAATCAAACTCTTTTTGGTGAATATCTTAACTTTTCTCGCATCACTTGCAGCAGATGCCTTGTCTGTGAATGTTTTGGTATAGTTGTTCACCGCTTGTTGGCAGCATTTGGCAGCCATTTCATCATGGTTAACTCCACAGTTCTCACATTTTTTGGGGGGTCATGCCCAGGTCTGAGAGCTGCTGCATGGTCAGATTCATGATAAGTGTTCTCTGGCTACTGCAAGTTAAAAATTCCTGTTCAACACTACCTATCAACAGCTGGAAGATCTTGAAGACCCGGGTGACAATACCAACAACATAATCTGAAGGCCAGGTCAATCCTCCCCTGTCCAGTGTTGACAGGTAGGTGTAACAGTCCTCTGTAGCCTCTACCTGTAGTTTACAGTCTACTCTAAGAAGACTGGCAATTTTCACAGTCTGTTTGGCGCACAACCTTTGAAACACAATAGCCAGAGACAAACACCAATGCCTTTAACTGCTCACTGTTAAGTTAAACACTGTCGCATCCCTTCAAAACATGTAGAAATTTCTGAATGTCTTCACCAGAGGATGAAAGCAGAAGACTTCTCGCTTCTTCCAGTGGTTCCAAGATGTCTTTAAGACAGAGTGCACCTTTGGAAGCTGAAATCATTTTTAGGACACTCATCAGTTTGAGTTTTTTCTCTCCTTCTAGTAGCTGCTGCACTGAAACATGGAAGTTACACCCACTCATTTGTCTGTACTGGCTGAATCTGAATTCCAAGTTGTCAGTCTGAAACTTGCCAAGCAAAACATAGGCCTACTTGAACTCTTTTTCTTGCAGAAGATAAGTGGTCAGTTCAGTGAATGTTGCCAGAGTGTGTAGCTGGGCTATTGTTTCAGTGGAGAGGGTCCCTTCTCTTGGTCTCAGGTTCAGTTTCTGCCAGTCATGAAGCCACTTTGTAACTTTAGCTATGAACTGCATGTTTTCATCAGAAGGGGATGTGATGCTTCTGCAGTCTTCCTTTCTTAGTCTAATGCACTTGAAGGGATGTTAAACATTTAGAATATCCCACAATTTAACAACTGTGTCCAGAAATGCCCTGGTTCCTCTTGTATTTGTCTGCCATTTTTTCTCAAAATGTGCCATTGCGGTAATGTTTTTTCGGTCAAAGATTTTTAGCATCAATTTGACATTTTGTTTTTCAGTGGATGTATGACACAAACACTTTTGGTTTAAAGCAGGGTCAATTTTCACAGTAGAAGCTTTCTCTTCAGAATTCAGTTCTGTTAGTGAGAAAAATGATGATGCCTTCAAAGTTGATTCTTCACAGCTGTGTAATGGAGGAAACAAAAACGTTTTCTCTGTATTGTTCTGGGCAAGCCGCCAGTTGTTCCTAATGCATTTAAATAAATAAACAGTATCAAAGACAAAAAACAGTCTTTCAGAACACATGATGGGATTTTCAATTGAACACTGAAGTGTCCCTCCCACCCATTGAGGTGAATGCATTCCTGTTTATTCTGTTGTTATCTGAGATGACACATGTCACTATGTATCCAATGTTATGGAGTATTTCAAGAACTTTCATTACCATGTCGTGTAACATTCTGGCATTGATGTTTTTGACAGGTACAATGGCCACAACATCCTTGCATTTAGATAACAGTGAGGATATCATAAACACTTGAGCTGTGCTGGCATTACTCACACCTACAGAACAACTGTAAGCTGTACCTTCCAGTTTGCCTGCTGTGTATGACATATGGTGGGCACGATGGATTTCATCTAACATGAGAATTACATGTCTTTCTCCTTAGTCATACACTGGCATTTTAGCTTTAGGTACTCTTCATGGACACTTGAATGTCTCAAGCCACTGCCTATGTTAAATGCAGAAGCAAGTCTCTTGAGATATGAACAATGTGGAAGAGTCAGAAGGGTGTTTCTCAGCATGGTATATGTTTGAGGAGCTGATGCAAAAACCTGAAATGTCCAAAGCTGAGTTTCACAAGAATACCTATTTACTGGAGAAATAAGTAGTTTCAGCTGTTCTACTAAAAACTGAAGTTTTTCTTTTGGTAGAGAATCCTTCTCTTCATCACCATTTTCAATCTGCTCATGTGAGCACAAGTCCTGCAAAGCATCAGTGAAGAGCTGCATCTGTTGCCTACTGCCAGTGCTATCCATGATGCCAGTGGAGAAATGAGAAAGCACAGTGTCAAACTGTGACCAAAATGTAAGAACAGGAGACTTCTGACCAAAAATCCATTTAACTGAGCTGTTGGGTACCCGTCCAACAAAAGTAAGTAGCAAAACTTGTAAAATCTTTACATGCAGCAGGAATCTCTCTCTCTCTCTCTCTCTTCTCTCTCTCTCTCTCTCTCTCTCTCCACACACACACACACACACACACACTCTCTCTCACATACCCTGATATGCACACACACATTCACATACATACATAAACAAACATGCGTGCACACACACCACACACATGCACATCAATCTTACACACATGTGCATACACACACCATAATCTTGCGCGCGTGCACACACAAACACACACACACACACACACACACACACACACACACGCCACAATCTCACACACACAATCACACAGACAACAGACAGATATTTACACACTCACAAAACATGTACTTTCACACATACAAACACATACACACACAAACACACACACACTCTCTCTCATCATAGCAACTACCACCACCACAGAAAATATACACCACAAAAACACATTCAACACTATCTGACACTGACTGTCTGACAATGACTATCTATACTCACACTCGAACACACACACACACACACACACACACACGACTGAACATACACACTCACATGAGTGCACACACATACACACACAAATCACCCACAAACATAGACAAATTAACAAACACGCATACACACACACACACACAAACCGTAAGCACACACGACCAACAGTTTACATATAGGCCTAGTGTTATGTAGCAATAACCATGAAATGTGATATCAACCAACTCTTTTGGTAAAAATTTCCACATGCATGTCAGTGAAAACTCGCACTGATGACAGCAAGGTAGGCGCAAGTGGTTCCTGGACAGTCAATCGTCCCGTAGAAACTCCAGTATGAAGACTGTCCTGTGTTCTCACCGGTAGTATTGGTAGTGCTGTACAACCTATACATCCACAATTTACTGTCCACTTTCACTTTTAACTTCGCACTGAAGTCAGAAAAGTTTGCAATCTTGTCAGCATTCATCCAGTTATTGAATGCTTGCTCGTCTCTTTGCTGTACTTCAGCACGTCTATCGTCAGGAGTTTTCCATTTGGTTGGTGGCTCTTCTGACAAATAGGATGGGCAGTTTGGAAATATGGACGGATAGCTATCTTCACTTAGTTTTGGTCTGGATCTCTCTACTGTCAACACACTACCGTCTGGTCTCGTCACAGAATCCGATCTGATTATAAACTCTGTGCTGAAATGCTTTGCACATACAACTAATTGAGATGTTGGTTCAAAGTTGGCATGGGGAATTTTAGTTTTCCATAGCTGTCGCTTGTCTGTATCAGTTGGACATGAGAACACAGAAATTTTCTCGTTTTTATCATAATTGCCTCTACATCCAGGCACACAGCACTTTTTAGGCATGTTAACTTTGTATAATAATTCTCAACAGTTGTCAGTAAAAGCACACTAGGAAGAGAAGAAATACTCCAAGAAGGCCGACGATCAACACATGGTAAGCACACACTGTTTAAACATGGCGCTTCTAACAAAGCAAACTGACCACATGTGTGATGTCACATGATATACACGGCCCTTTGTGTCTGGCCATGTATGTCGCGAAGGCCACGATACATGTATATGTACATGAACCAGTATGTGTAAACACACACACACACACAAACACACACACATTTATATAAACATCTATATCACTCAAAAACACAAAATCAAATACAAACAAAAAACACCAAGATTGACAATATTAATGATTACAAATGTTTTAATGCATAATGCTACATCAAAGTAAATCCACAGAACAGATAACAAGATGAAAAGGGCACTAGCAGAAATATTACATACACGCACAAACACCAGTCATACAAATAAGCTGTGTTGCAAAAACAATTCTGAAACATTTACATGAGTTACAAACAAATAGTCCACATTCACAAAAAAGCACAGAATCAGCAGTCACATTTACAGCTTGCTAAATGAAGAGATATAAAAAATGTGCAGACATTCTAAGAATGGAATCATGAAAGTTATCTGTGCGAAAACCAAATATGTCATACGCAAATCTAAACAATAACAAAAATGAAAAAAAAAGGATTATACATGAAGGGTATCCCAGTGTCATTACCTAGATGCGCCCCAGTCCCCTTAGAGTATACACACTTGACAGGGGGGGGGGGGGGGGCTTCTCTTGACATCATTTTGCTGTCCACCTCTCCTAACAATTTTTTGCTCAATACTAAATACATGCAGTATACAAGTCACTGTTCTTCCCAGTACAACCATGCCATTTCCTCCTCTCCATCCAATACAGTGATGAAAATGATCATTTCACATCATTTAGTTCATATGAAAGGCTAGCTATGTAACCCTTATGATTATTGGCATTATCATTATTAGTGTTTAAAGCCCAGCCCACTACTCAGAGCTATATCGAGGGTACAACCATCTCAAGCAAAACACACATCTAAACACATGAAAGACCATGCAAAAAACAAATCTGGAAAAGAAAATTAAGTACACATATCACCGCATTCACACAAACAATCAAATAATATGCCCTTAGCATTGGCCACCCCACCCAGATTATCACCAGAAGGATTGGGGAAAAAAAATTAGCACTTAAGTACACAAAAGCATTCATGTGTGTGAAAACTGGCTAATAGTACCTGAAATTGCCACTAAGCAGTTCACATTTATTTACAGCTAAAAATATGATTCATTTATGTATCCAATTATCAATTCAAAGAGGAGGTATTTAAGGCTTTATGGAAAACTTACCAGAGGTGAATGGATCAGCAAGACAGAAAATGAAAAAGGAAGATATGACAGAAAGGACAAGATCAAGGCAAGCTCAAGATCAAGTGTAAGAATATTAATTTTAGAAGTTCAGCATTACTGTGCATCGGCTCATCACACCTTTGGGTATTTGCTGTGTGTGTGTGTGTGTGTGTGTGTGTGTGTGTGTGTGTGTGTGTGTGTGTGTGTGTGTGTGTGTGTGTGTGTGTGTGTGTGTGAGAGAGAGAGAGAGAGAGAGAGAGGTGTGTGTGTGTGTGTGTGTGTGTGTGTGTAGTACACTGTGTGTGTAGTCACTGAGCTGTGTCTAACATTGGTCAGCAAGATTGTTGTGTGGGTGTACACATATCGGGAGATGTGCACTACGTGACCAATGCCCATTGTGACTGTCCCTCGCCATCCTTGACTAGAGTAGTCCTATAGATCTACACTTTGATTCTTGCTAAACTTGCCTAGTTGTGGGAGTTTTAATCTTATCTAATCTGACAATCTAAAGTCCAGAAGTCTAGAAGCTAATAATGAGGGGCAGCAGACCTTCGAAGTTCAGCCGTCCATCGCCGCTGTTTGCCGAGTCATCTAGACTGACAACCAGCGTCAAACTGAAGCTTGTATTTAAAGATAGGCCTACTCTTAAAATCTGTGCACCAAATTTTACACAATATGCAAAAAATGCATTGTATTATATGGCGTGAAAAATGAAGAAAAGCTAATAGGTTCAGCTTGTATGACAAAAGAAAACGATTAATTGGCACTGATGAGTCTGACAGGTCATTATAAACAAGGCAATAACAACAGTCACCACACCTACTATCTGTAATATGGCCTTAAATGGTTTACTCGAATAAAATCTGCACCAAATTTTATACATAAGCAGAAAAATGCACGTTCTTATTGGTGATTAATATGACTGAAGATAAAATCATACCTTTAAGTTTTGGAGATACAGCCGCACACACCACAATGCGCACCACCACTGCCATGTCAGCAATTGAAAGAAAGCTTGTGAAAATGTCTAGGTCATCATGGGAAAAGTACGGACTTTGGTACTCAGATCGGTAATCATTGGACACATGAATACATTAACGAAACAGAGTGATTCTTTGCCTACCCTCTCACGAGTGCTGCCATGCCGGTCACAGTCTTCCGCTGAATTTTTCGCGCACGCGTAATCGTCGATTGTGACATATTTACATACTTGCAGTCTTGGTTATGAAGAACCAATGTGAGTGAAAAACCTATTAAGTTGACTAGTGAATGAGATACCGATATTTTTCTGCAGCTGTTATAGGAAGGCAAGAGTTTGGCTGAAAATTTAACCCAAGTTTTGGGAGCTTGTTCAGTGCCCCCCATGTATGGGCTGCACAGCTTATATTTTTTGTTTGCTCAATTGTACCGAGAGAATTTTGCATTGAGGGATGCCATCAACCCCCCTCCTATTGAAGTCAAGTCCTTCTGGAAGTGTCTTACCTAGACCAGATTCTTAAAGCGACTGGTGGAGCATATGAAGATAAATGACCTGGATACATGGAGAAAGTAGAGGGGGAATGTAAGTGTAGAAAACTGAAAACTGCTCAGCAGATGTAGGGAGGGTGACTTGGACAGAAATGTGCTTGGGATAGGTTCCTACAAATGTATACTCAACAGCTTGAACAATTATGGTAATATTAGCCTCCTGTAAATGTTTGTGTTTCAGTGCTATTTTTGTGGGAGGTTCCTAACAGCCTCATGAACATTGCATTTTAAGGGAAAATGCTGCTGCCTTATTCTCAGGCCTGAGTTTCTGTTGAATGGTGGCCAGTTATATTGGCCCTTGGTAATCTCATAATGGTATGCATGTGAGTAGACTGGGTTTAATAGGATGTCAGTGAGGGCACTGAGAATTTGTGAAGGATTATGACATTCTCATCTGTACCGCACTGGCAGGTGTGGGTATAACTGTAATCTGTGTACGTGTGCAGATGTTTTTAAGTATGGGCATGTATGTGTGTGGGTGTATGGTGAGATTTGCAGTATGGATCCAGGTGTGTGTGTGTGGATGTGCATAGGTGTGGGCCTGCATGTGTGCGAGTGCTTGGGGTGGTGTAGTGTGGATCTAGGTGAAGGTGTGAAGGTCTGTATGCTGGTCGAAGAGAAAAAGCATTCAGCAGAATCATGACACCACTATAGCTTATATGTAAAGGTGGCGTAAACTATTGTGAAGATGGAAGTTTATGCTTTTTTATTGGATTGGTTCTTACACTTGTTTTTATTTGTGTCCCAGGCCTGTAGTCAGCCCAGTGCCTGGTCTCTATTACTGGGGCAAAATAAACCGACCGACTTCAAGCGTACCCAGTGCATGTAGTCTGCTGTGTCCCCCTTACGAAAGGTTCTATCTCCTTTTCCCCCCACCTGTACTACCCCTGTGACACTATGTCAATGAATCCTAAAATAATGAATTTGCTCCTTGACATGCCGTCAAAGATCATTCTGTATTTCACACATAGACTATGTTGCACAGGTCTGGGGAATCACATCAAATGAAAAATCAAACAAGTAAAGTAATATGAAAATAAAATAAGATAAACAGATACACACAGTGGGATGAACCAACAAGAAACAAACATCAAACAAGTAATATAAAAATAAAATAGGATAAACAGCACACACAGTGTTACGAACCATCAACAAATGAAAAAAAATAATGAACAAAGACCTATTTAACACATTCACATGCATTACATGCAACATATTTGTGTAGCAGTTACATATGTGTTATAGAACAAGCACACAGATGAATCAATAAATCAATACCATCGTGTCTATACATCAGGTATACTTATTGTTATATATGGCACACATGCTGCGATTGATATGCGTTTACAATATGAGGAAATCTTAGTATGTATGTATCATGCCTATATATGAATAAGAAAGAAATTATCTGATCAATTCAAAAATGCCTTATAAACAACAAAATATCCATCTCAGTTTCGTACCAAAGTATATTTTTTCGTGACTTACTGATCCAAAAGTTAATCCTATGCGTTGAATAGTACTTTGTATGGAAACCAACCATCTATAAATGTATTGTATAACACATTCATTAATAATACATGTTTGTCATGCTATATGTCATTTTCAAATATCTTTTGAATGAAATTATCTGTCTGAAGACTTGCATTCATCAATATGAAATTTTGCATGAAGCAATGTTAAATCCAATGTGTTTTATGATCTAAAATTAGTATCATGCGCAAACAGTTTAACTGTTTCAGTATTTCAGTAAATTCTAGAGGCAACATGGTGCAAATCTCGTTCAGAAATACTTAGAGTTGTTTCCAGAAGTTCTGAACCATTCTAATGCTCCAAAACATATGTTGCAAACTGTCGTGTTCATTTCTACAGAAAGATCATGCATCATCATTTCTGAGACCCATTTCGTTCAAAACAACATCTGATGCTAATAAATGTAAATCTAATTTGAAATCATTTAAGTTTTATCTCTTTTATCATTTTAAAATTTTCTTACATGTTTTATTCCATTTGATGCCTTTGTTTAATTTGTATCCCATTTATGTCAACATTTCAGGTCCAGTTTCCTCTTGGATTAAGATTTTGTTATAAATTTTTTTGCGGAACTGGTTGTAAATGTCTGTTTGGATATACAGGCCTAATTTGAAAGATAACATTTTATTGCTTGCACAACATCAGCATATGTTAGGAAATTTGCGTTAATTCTACATTCAATTTTGATAAAAACCAAAAGCCATAAAAGTAATATTGATTTTATTACATTGTTTACAAAATGTATGGTCTTATTTGTCCAGTTGTCATAGAAACAATATAATGTGTTATTGTACATTTTCATTGTAACTTATAAGAGGATCTTCAAGAAATTCTTGCATTTTTAATAAAAGATTGTATTTTCTTTCAAACTGTTCATAGGCTTCCAGAATATATTTCCAGAACAGATTTGCTTTTTGGAGATGCTGTATTGGTTCACTACAATCTATGTCTTCTAAGTCAACTTTGCCATATACAGCTATGACAATGTTTTTCATTCATGGTTTGAGTTTTAGTCTTCTTATCAAAACAATTTTAATGCATTGACATATTTCTTTAAATAGGTATTCCACGGCCTCCATGTTCACCTGCTTAAGCATTCGTTTTCCTACTAATCTCTCTCTCTCTCTCTTGGCTCTCATTAATTTAGTTGGTTGACTATCAGATTCTTATGCCAATCGTTTTGAGTTCGAACCTGTGGTGTGCTACCGTCCCAACTTGACATAATTGTTCTTCTGGTGGTATCAATGTAGTTTCCTGGCTCCCCACTTTCCTGGATTGGTTATCCCTTTTGGCTATATCACCTGAGGTGGATGCTTATATAAAACTATAATCTCCGTCTCTCTCTATGCGCATACACGAAATTTTAATCAGTCTCTGTCTGTCTCTCTGTGCGCATGCACAATATTTTATCGTGTAAAGCTACTAGGATCAATCTCATCTGATGTATTTGTATAGTTGCAATCATCATACGAAGAAAAGAAAACAATGGTTCTATAGCATTCCCATAATTTCTTTTACACCAGTCTGCAATATTATAATGAAGACAAACCTTTATATTCATGAACAGTGATACGAGCTATTCTGTTCATGATATAGTGTTGATTTTTCAATTACATTTGTTTGGGAATTGTAGAAATTTCATATCTATTCTTCCAGTAGAAAATCATAAGGAAGTCATTTCCTCTGTAATTCTTGATACTGCTTTTGCTGATAGTGAACGCTTTTCTATTAACATCTGTATTTATAATAATAATAATAATAGTGCATTTATAGAGCGCTTTCCGAAACCTCAAAGCGCTTTACATCAGTAAACCATACATATATAAACCAAATAACAGGCTACAATACAAACAAACTCATCAAAAACTATCCACAGGAAATCAACAACCACACAGACACACCAAATAATCTCTCTCCCTCTCACCCCCCCCCCCCCGCCCACCCTCTCCCCCCATTTTCAAACACACACACACAACACCCACACACACACAGCCACACATCACACACACACACACACACACACACACACACACACACACACACACACACACACACACACACTGGCATACACCCCATTGTGCACAATTTCATCCAGAATGTCAAGCAGGATCAACCCACTAGCCAAAATCAGGAAAAACACTGTTTAAAGAAGTAAGTTTTTAAACTTGTTTTGAAAGATGGTAGAGTTTTAGAGTGGCGGACGGACTGAGGCAACAAGTTCCATGTCTGAACAGCAAAAACTGCAAAGGCTCTACCACCGTGAGTTTCTCTGTTATATTTTGGCACACGAAACTTCTTGTCATCCACAGAAGAGCGGAGTGATCGAGAAGGTACGTAGACAGTCAAGAGTTCAGAGAGATAGTCAGGAGCAGTTCCAGAAATGATGTGATAACAAAGGCAGCAAATCTTGTATTTTATTCTTTGTTCAACCGGGAGCCAGTGCAGTGTCTGAAACAGGGGTGTGCAGTGCTGTGACCTACGTGCCTTGAAGATGAGTTTAGCTGCAGAGTTCTGAACTTGTTGCAAATGTTTGAGATGTTTCTGAGGGCAACCCGCAAGGAGTGAATTGCAATAATCTAACCTAGACAGAATGCATGCAGTAACTAACGTCTTGGTTGCGTCTAATGTAAGGTAGTGTCTAATAGAATTAATGCGTCTAAGTTCTATTTGAGTTCCTTAATAAACATTTCCATACTAAACTCACTTATGTGCATTTTACACTTATAAATGTTTAATTCTGCAGAAGACTTTCGTCTTTTAATTTGTACCAAAAACAACTAAGTCGACGTTGAAAGATAGTATTGCATAATTCTCACATTTTTCATTCAAACACTATTCGAGTTCTTACTGAAATTGGCCTGAGAGTTGGCAGTACCATAATGGTAAACTGTATTGTGTGTGTGCATTACAAATATTACACCAGCCATTTTCAGGTACACACATCCTATTTATGATATAGTTTGAAATCAGAATGACATAGCAATTTCTGAACTTACCTTAATTTTTCTTGTTAGTTTTTTTATACCATCTCCCAGTCTATTATTACATTCAGCTTCCATTTCCACTTCATAAAAGGTTCAACATTAGATATCTCAAGTTTTAAGAAAACTTTTGATCTTTCTTTGCCAGCAGTTACTATTTGCAATATTTTGTTACTTTGTCACAATTGTTGCTTTCAATTTCTTTTTCGCACATAAGCTTTAATTGCTTGTATGCAAAGGTTTATAGTTTTACTCTTTGTTGACGTATCAGGGATATATCCACGACGGCTGCCATTCCCTTGTCGACGCATCAGCGACATATCTGCGACAGTATTGCGCTATTTTTACAGAGCGGCCATCGGGGTAAGAGAGGCAACAACTGATAGAAAAATGAAACCTCAGTCTGTCTTCTTTCCCATATTACTTCCCTTCTAATATTTTCATACTTTGAATGGCTTTGCTAGTGACTTAACTGTATAGAAGAGAGGAGTGAAATTTCCCTGTGGAAATTTTTATGCGTTGTTTGTGTAGGTAAATATAAAACACCATTTTTTCATGAATATGGAACAATCAGTGCTGGATTATTTATCAGGTACTCATATATATGTGCATTTATGACCTGTGTAAACGGTGCCTATGATTCATGGAAGTATTGGGGCCTTGGATTACCATCAGTAAAAACTTTTTTTGGTGGGACCTGTTGCAACCATATTTCATGTGGAATTGAAGGTAGGATGCATGTCTGTTACAAATACACAGTATGCATTTCTGAAAAGCACAGACTTTGAATAATTGTTTCAACTTTACTGTTTCCTTCTAATTAAAAAAATTATTTTTACGCAATTTTTTAAGAATAGCCTAAAAACGTGTGTCACAGGGAAAATCGGTCTGGAAAATTCGCGTCGACAAAGAGTTATGTAATTTCCTTGCAAACATTTCATGGTTTAGAAAGATGCCATTTTGTCAAATAAATCTCTTACAAAGAAACTTGTTCTTAACAGTCCAAATTTTGAAACAAAATTCATAATAGATTTCAATGTGTCTTTCTGAAAAATAATTTCTATTGTAAATGTGCTATTGTTTTCTAGATCTGCATCATTGTTTGCACTATCATAGGCTAAGAAAATATTTTTCCCTCCCAAAATTTGTTGCATTTACATTTCATAAGCATTTTGTTCTGCAGCAGCTTAAGTGTTCTGTTTCTGTTTGAAGCGTTGTAATATAATTTTTCATTTTGTAATACCTACTGCGAGTTTTCTTATCCATGATAACTTTGGTGCTTGTGGAAAACCTTGCATGTTCAGTATTCCTCAACATTCATTTTCACTATTATGAACTGAATTTTTCCTTTTCATCTTGTTTATTTTTCTCCAAACAACGTCAAATGACATATTCTGTGACTGTTTTATCTCTTTGTTAGATGGGTTTGGTGACAGAATCCACAGGTACACATTACTTCCCTCCATAGAAGGGTACATACTCTTCTTATTTACTTTTAAGATGATTTTTTGTTTTGCTTCCATAACTTTATTTACCATGTTAGTGGCCATCAAATTAGATAAATCATTATTAAACTAAAGATCTGATATATTTCATTGTCTGGACTTCATTTTTATTCTTTTGTGGGCCATGCATTCTTCATGTGAATTTTGTTTTTGTACTAACAATACGTTACAGATCTTTTCAGAGTTGAGTTTTGGACCAGAACATTTTTCAGATTCAGTTAATATTAAAAACAGTTGCTCACATGATTTCCTATCTCCCTCTTAAGAAAACGGCATGTCATCTGCACATCAACTTAGTTTAACACTTTACCTGGTATCTTCAGACCCTTAATGTTTTTGTCTTCTAGAATTCTACATGTGACGATTTCAATGCAAAACATAAACAGTAAAGGAAATATTGGACCACCCTGACATCTTTCAATAAAGTAAAATTTAAGACGTTTTGTCCTTTATTACCAAATACGATTGCTGTGTAATTTTAACTTTCTCTTACCACATACGTTTTAAGGCTTTAATTATTTTTTAACATCTAACTGTTTTAAAATTCCATTTCCAGCATATATATTGTTTTTTAAAATCTTCGTTTTGTTTTCAAAACATGGAGAGGAGAGTGCATGTGATATATGGGTCAATATGTGTGTGTGTGCTGTGAGCATGCATGTGTGCATGCATATGCGCATGCATGTGTGTGTGTGTGCGTGCGCGTGCGCGTGCGCGAAGGATATGTATGTATGTATGGTATTGTGTATGTGTGCATGTCTATATGTGCATGTGCGCATACACACACACACCCATACACACACATGTGTGTGTATATATATATACACACATACACCCCCCCCCCCATACACACACGTGTGTGTGTGTGTGTGTATATATATATATATTATATATATATATACACACACACATATATATATATATATATATATATACACACACCACACACACACATATATATATATATATATATATATATATATATATATATATATACACACATATATATATATATATACACATATACATACAGAAAAGAGAGACAGAGAGACAGAGAGACAGAAACAGAGAGAGAGACAGAGAGAGAGAGAGAGACAGAGAGAGAGAGAGAGAAAGAGAGAGAGAGAGAGATAGACAGATAGATGCATGTATCCGTATACTGTATCTGTTTCTTATAATTGTCATTTTTATGGTTGTCCTATGCACATTTTCACACTATGTATTTGTTTGTTATTGTATATCAAAATTGTTATGCTGTTGAGCTGTATATAATATGACATGTATGTCATGTATACTTATGTGTATATTGTAGTTTTGTATATATAACCATAACCTATTTTGCATCACACATTCTTTGGCAGTGTCAAAGGTGTGCCGGAGGATTATCATTAACCTTAGAATTGTTATCATTATTATCAATATTATCATCATCACTATCATATCATTATTGTTGCAATTGTATAATTAGGCCTGTTGCACTCATTTTGGTAGACATACTAATGAGTTCATCAGACAGAAATTCTCTTTAGCCAATTATATCACACACATTAATTTATGAGGCTCAATTGTGCTGTGGTTGGGTAAGTAACATTGTGCAAAGACATGAACACACACAGACACATGTGTCTCTGTTCTTAACCCATTCAGTGCTTCTGACCGAATATTCGGTCGAAAGAAACGTATGTCTTCAGTGCCACCGACCGAATACTCGGTCGGCGACTTTTCCTATTTTTAGCCAGAAAACCCCAAACTCTGTGGCACAGGTGATTCACCTTTTTATTTACACTTTGGCAGCGAAGGGGTTAAAGCCAAACTCACAAATGATATTAGTATCGACGAGTGGCTTGCTCATTTTAAGGGCGTGGTTCAGGACAATATAATTGCATCTAATGAGTCCCCATATTGCTCTGCCCAAGACTCATCGGAACAAAATGAACATGTATTAAATGAATATACTACGAGGAAGACGTTAGAAAAGGCTATAAATAAAGTAAAGATAGGTAAAGCCAGTGGGATAGATAAAATTACAGCTGAAATGTTAAAGAACGGCGGGAAAGACGTACAGCATTCCCCTGTCAAACTACGAGTATTTAATTAATGTCCTTTTGACAAAGGCGTCTACCCACATACCTGGTCAAATGCTATCATCATACCGATCCACAAAAAAAGGAGAACCTGAGAAGGCAGATAACTACAGAGGTCTGTCATTACTGAGCATTCTATCAAAATATTACACATCAATACTGAATACAAGTTTATACAAAAGACAATAATCTATTGCCTGAAAACTAGGCAGGGTCCAGGAAAAAGTACTCATATTTTCACTTTACATGCAGTAGTCCAGAAAATATGTGTAGTAAGGGCTGAAAAATTATACGTTTTGATTATAGACTTTAAGACAACTTTTGATTCAGTTCAGCATATTCTTAGAAAGCATTCAAAATCACGGAATAATGGGTAAGTCCCTGGCTTCGCTAGCAGCAATGTACGAGTCATTGTGTTCATGCATTAGGGCAAACTGGGAACTATCTGAGTTGTTTGTATGCCCAAATGGGATTAGACAGGGCTGTGAACTAAGTCCTACTTTATTTTCTGCTCTCGTTGACCAGATAACTAAGCTAATCATATGGGTGTGAGGGGTCAGCATGGTACACAGTTGATGCACGGTATAATGAAACGAAACTGTTCATCCTCCTTTTTGCAGACGACGTGGCTTTGTTATCCAACGACGTCTCGTGGTTTACAAAACAAGTTAAATGGTTTACAAGTATGAAATTGACTGTCAGTATTGATAAAAGTGAAATCATAGTATTCAGGAAAGGAGGCATTTTAGAAAGATGTTAACAGTTGGTTTTACAACGGTGTCGAATTAGAAGTGGTCAGTATTTACTGTTATTTGGTTTCAGCTTCCCGTCAAAGATTAGTAAGAAAATAGGAACGGAACATTTAATAACAAAGGGAAAGAAAGCTGCTATAGAGTTAAGTAAGGCCTTTCAAAAATATAAGGACAGACGTCTTCTTTAAGATATTCGATTAAAAAATTCTCCCTATTTTGTAGTGTTCTTTAGAGATATGGGTACTGAGCAGATTGGAGCATACTGAAAAAGTACATATTGTGTAAATGATTCTTGTGTGCACCAAGGACACCTAACAGAGTGGCCCGTGGTGATTTAGGAAGATTCCCTCTCTGTGTTACCACCTCCGTTAATTGTCCAAGAAAGTGGTTTGAACTATTGCATATGGATTCTGACAGGCTACCTTTTAACTGAATTAGACAGTTCTGGAAAAGAACGTTGGGTTTCAAAGATAAGAGAAATTCTGTGCGAGATTGATTCCAATATCTTGGGGTTGCAACAAGGTGTTGGTGATATAAAAGTTTTCTTGCGTGCTTTCAAGCAGAGACTAATAGATTTCTTAATTCAGGAAAGGTCAAGCATTCTTAGTGACCGGGATAAATACACAAGGTACAGATCATTCAAGATCATTTTTGAAAAGGAAAGATAGCCTACGTATTGTAAGGATCAGTATTGTCTCCGGGTTGCTATCTCACAGGCAAAGTGAAATGTCCTCCCACTTGACAACGATATATATAGACACAGTGAATATGACCAGAATAAGCATGTCCATTTCGTAAGTCTGAAAAAGAAAAAAAGAAAGAAAAGAAACACTTGCTCTTTCATCACTCGATATACGGACCTGAGATTCAAGTTTCTAGGAGATGAAGTAGATATGCCCATGCTTTTATTGCTCAAAAACAGCAATGTCCAGCATAGGCACTGCGTATCAAGATACACATGTATCTTTCACGCCATCAACAGAAGGAAAAGACTGACGATAGGGGAATAACACTGAGTATAGCAGTGGTGTCAATGCTTTTTTTCTTTCATATAATTTCATCATACTTCATGGTTTATTTGATTAAACAGATACAAAGCAGCTATTTTATTGGTCTGGTTATGAACTGATGCATTTGTGAATTGATAATTAAGTGTTTGGCTGCTTTACTAATTGAGCATTTGATTAAGTAAACAAATAATTGTTTCTTAGCTGACTAATTAGTTCTTGCTCAAATACTTTTGATCAATAAATTATTTGGTGAACTGTCTGAGGTGTGAAGTAAGTGGTTGGTTAACTTGCTGACTGATTGTTTGATTGTTTTACTAATTGAGTATTTGATTAAGTAAATGAAGAATTGTTTCTTGGTGAAATATTTTCGATGAATCAATTAGTGCACTGTCTAAGATGTGAATTAAGTGCTTGGCTAATTTGCTAACTGCTTATTGTTTGATTGCTAGAATGCTTAATTGATTTATTTTGCTTCACCAGTTGATTTACTGAGATTTGGTGGATGTTTGATTAATAAAATGAGAAATTGATTGACTGGCTAGTTACAAATTGATGATAGATTGATCAGCTGACCGTTTGATCTGTTGATAATCTGATTAGTAAATTCGTCTACTAGTTGATTAACGAATGAAATGTATTAACCGATTGACCGAACAATAATTATTTAAATTTTCAATTGTTTGGTCGATTGTATGAATGGTGTGGTTATACATTCTTCGACTGCTAGATTGGATTAACTAATAATCAAGGACTGAGTAAGTTGGTCGCCTGGATGATAGTTCGGTTAGACGATGAATTGAAGGATTTATATGTATGTACATGTATATGGATATTGTGAATCTGATCAAGATAAAGCATATCCATTTTTTCAAGTCAAACGTCGAAAATGGAAAGCACTTGCTATTTCATTTCTCGACATATAGAACCTAGGAGGGTGAGTTAAAAAGTAATGCCTTTTTCTTTAGTACAGGAACAATTACCAACACAGGAACATGTATCATACACCAAAATGAAGTTGGTCCTCTGGGGATCACATCCTTACTTCTCAACATAGTCACTGTTTCTCTCAACAGCAATGTTCCACCTTCGAATGAGGGCATGTATCTCTGCCTCGTGAAATTCTGTTGACTGTGCTTGGAGCCACATCTTGACTGCAGTTTTCACTTCCTTGTCACTGGCATAATGTTTGCCTCTCAAACCCTCTTTCATGGGGCTGAAGAGATGATAGTCTGAAGGCGCTAAGTCTGGTGAGTATGGAGGATGCGGTAAAGTTGTCCACCCGAATGAGGCGATTATCTCCCTTGTCATGATGCTTGTGTGTGGTCGATCATTGTCATGCAGAAGGAGGACATTATCGATTTGCAAGTTGGGTCTCACTCGTTGGATTCTTGCTTTGAGCCTCGTGAGGGTCTTAATGTATGCCTCAGAGTTTATTGTTTCTCTTCTTGGCAAGAAATCAACCAGAATGACACCTTGAGCATCCCAAAAGACAGTCGCCATGATTTTTCCAGCTGACTTTTCCGTCTTGAACTTTTTCGGTTTTGGTGACGTAGGGTGGCGCCATTCCATTGACTGCCTCTTTGATTCCGGCTCATAATGGTGAATCCATGCTTCATCACCGTAACGAGCCTTCCAAAGAAGGTGTTGTCTCTTTGACTTTGTTCAAGAAGTTCAGTGCAGGCGTTGACCCTGTCAGTCTTGCGTTCGGTAGTCAGCTTTCTCGGTACCCAATGGGCACACACTTTTGAAAACCCAAGTGATTCAACAAAGTTATAAGCACTTCCATGGCTCACTTCAAGGTTTTCTGCCAACTCCTGAAGAGTTATGCGCCTATTTTCTCTAATCAGAGCACCTGTTTTTGCTTTACTGGCAGGATTCATAGAAGTGGACGGCCGGCCAGAACGGGGTTTATTGGCTACGCTCACAGTTCCCACCTTTTTCTCATTCAGACAACAGACCCACCTGCGAACATTGCTATAATCTAAAGTATTCTCCTTATACACATTCTGTATGTTCACAGGTGTTTTCCCCTCAGCAACAAGGAATTCAATCACTGCTCTTTGTTTTTGACGCAGCTCTAAGGGGGCAGCCATTATGAATTTTCCTCATGAGTCTATGAACTGGAAACATACCAAACAAAATATTTCAGTCCGTAATAGTTATAATCATTTGTAACAGCAACATTTCAGGTAATTTTATCAAAAACTTCATCTGATATTAATAAAAAGGCATTACTTTTTGACTCACCCTCGTAATAGTCTGGTTTTTAGGTGAGTTAGTTTATATGCATATGAGAATATTGCTCAAAATAGCAAATGTCCAGCAAAGGCAGTGCGTATCTACTATACATTTTCTACTATATATAGCTTTCAACAGATGGTCAAGGTTGACATCGGAAAAGTACACTAAATATAACAGTTGTATAACTGCTTTGTTTCTTCCATGTTATTTTATTCAACATATTTCAATGGCTTGTGTAGTAGCTGGATATCAACCAGTTAATTATTTGGTCTGGTCATGAACTGATGCATTTGTGAATTGATGATTGATTGTTTGGTTGATTTACTAATTTATTGTTTGACATATTAAAGAAGAAGGTGTTTTATAGCTGTTGGGTTTATTCTTGGTCAAAATGTTTCATGAATTAACTGACTGGTTGACTGTTTGATTGTGAATTAAGTGAATGATTAGCGTATTGATTGTTTAATGTTTGATTTTTAGAATGCTTAATGGATTTACATATTTCATAAGTTGATTTACTGATTGTTGGTAGATGATTGTTTGATTGATTTACTGATTGATTCTTTGGTAGATGATTGTTCGATTGGTGGGATGACAAAATGGCTGGCTGAGTTACAAATTGATGGCAGATTGATCCGTGAAGTGTTTGATCCATCAATAATCTGAACGATGATATGAAATGATTTCTACTTGATTAGCTAATTCAATGACTAGTTTATTAATGAGTGAAATGTTGTTTAGTTGAAATGTTGATCAAATGAATGATTTTGTGGATGGTGGGATATCGGTACTTCAACTGTTTAATTGGAGTGACTAATTATCAAGTACTGAATACGTTGGTCAGCCGGAAGATCAATCGGTCGAGTAATGACTTGAATGGGTGCTAAATATATCAATTATTGAATGATAACACATGTGATGAAAAGTATAATTGCACTGTTGTTTTCCCATTAAGGTGATATAAATCTAAACGTGTATATATATGTATGTACACATACACACACACACACACACACACACACACACACACACACACACACACACACGCATATATAATATATATATATATATATATATATATATATATATATATATTATATTAGTATGTATATATGTATATACATGTATATGACACAAGAAAAGCTTGAATGGTCTCTTACTGTTGGGATCTACAACAAGAGTTTATGCATGAAATCAACGAAACATCGATGTACATTAAAGTATGTGTCTCTCTCTCTCTCTCTCTCTCTCTCTCTCTCTCTCTCTCTCTCTTCTCTCTCTCTCTCTCTCTCGCACGCACGCCAGCGTGTTTGACTGTAACACTACAATTCCTAGTCAAAGTCCATCTTTTCTATGAATCCTTTTCTTTGTATTAATTTTGTTGACTGACCCTATCTCGTCCTGTTTTAGTGCGTTCTTGTAGTATGTTGTCGATGGATGTTATTGAGAGTGTGTGTAGGATGCTAATGGGAAAAAAAGTAATGAATGTGTGTTACATGTATATTTCATTTACTGTTGTACTTTACAGGTGTAAGCGCCTACCGCACTGTTAGACGCACTTAAAGATTCATTATGATTAGTGATATGCTATTATTACAATGCGGTGGGATAAAGAAAAATGACCTCAATTTGCTTTCGACATTTCAACAGTCCACAACACAGAAGCCATGGAAGTGGTCTGTGTCTGATCTTTCGTCGTGTATTACACTATGTTATGTGATACATTCATTTTATTATCGTGAAGTAGGGCCTACAAAAAATGCAATGAAAATGGAGGAAATGTGAGACATGTGTACCTCAAACTTGCGCCTATTTGATTTTTGTACTGACCATTCGTCTTCATTGATGTTGTTGTTGCAGCTGTTGCTGTGTTGTTATTGTTGTCAGGCACTTTTGTTGATAATTTCGTGGATTGTGTGGATAAAACACCCGCCTAGGATGCCAGAAGCCCAGATTCAATTCCCGGTGTGATAGGGATCCCCCATACACACACTCTTTCCACTAGACCTAGAATGGTGGTCTGAGTGATAGTTTTTCGGATGAAACGATAAACCAAGACACCATGTGCAGCAGTCACTAAGCAACACGTAAGAAAATCCCACGGTAACAAAAGAGTGTCCCTTGGAAAATTCTGATGAAAAATCCCCTTTTGTAGGTAAGCAAAACCATACGAATGCAGAAAAACAAACAAACAAAAACTACCAAACGGCTGGAACCGTACCATAGCAATTGGATTTCCCAGGGACAGTGGCTTGAATTTGAAGCAGAAGTACTGTGTCGAGACAGAAAAAGTCAATCCAATTCAATTCTAACTGCGTCTGTTTTCTGTAAATCAGCATTTATCTTTCCGCAATGTTAATTGTGTTCTGACCTTTCCTTATGCTCTGTATAAAATTTACAACTTTCCAATTCTCAGAACATAAAAATTTTGTCTCATCAATCTTTTTTTTATATCCATTATGTCTGGGTACTGTTTACGAAAATCAAATCTGCAGGCATGAAACCATATGATTTGTTCATCAATTGTAGGGCACAACATCACTTTGGCAGAAAAAGTCTGAAACTTCCCTGCTGCTCAGTCAATACTTTTGTATAAGAAAACACAGGCGTGGCAGAGGAAAAGAAGACCTGTGAATGACGAACGTTTTGGGGAACAAGTTCTGCTGCCTAGTTTACGTCCACTTACGGACACAGACAGGCAGGCAAACAGACAGACGGGCAGATAGACAGGCAGACAGGCAGACAGACAGACAGACAGATAGACAGACAGACAGACAGACAGACAGACAGATCAAGAAGAATTTAGCAGCAGATAAAAAAGTGCTGTCATACACTGTCACGTCGTACTTTATCATTTTGCAATATTGAAAATAACTTACAAACAACACGAATTCTGAAAGAAACATAGAAACAAAATTTTCTCTCAGATTTCCTTTTTAATTGTTCGTGATAGTAAATGACATGTAGACAAATACAAAAAAACAGCCAACACCATAAACTGATTGTATGATGACATTACTGCAACATGTACATCATTATGAAATAATTAAATGATGCCTTTTTAACGGATTTCCAAAATGCCTGTTGATGGTTCAATGTGGACACCAAGCTGTTCAGTTATGCTAGATTAAAGGCCTTTCTCTTTCTTTTCAGAAGATTTTTATGTTCTCTTCTAGCAATAGTATACATGCATCTGACCTCATCGCTTAAAGTTTTCCTAAATCTTTTTAACAATCTTCGGACATTCCGTTTGGCTGTTAAACATTCAAAATCGAACCAATCACTATTTGTGTTTGTCTTGTTACTATGCAAGTATCTCTTCATATTTTCAGCATTATCTTTAATACAGTCGTTGAAGCACTCAAATTCAACAACATTTACTGTAATTGTTTAAAACAAGAGTCTTCAGATCTGCGATCTGTACATGATGGTTGACTATTCGTCATTGAGTCAATACTAAAACAGTCATCGTAAATTTCCGGAGAAAAATTTGACGTCCTGCTGTTCAGATCTCCACAAAGCAATATTTCAGCATCACCTAATGACAGTAAACAATCAAGAAGATATTCTTCTAAAGCAGATATTCCGTTATCAATATCAAAATATGTATAATAAGGTGAACCTTCTGACTGAACATAAGCACAAACAAACAAAACATTTTTTTAAGTACCAAAAATATTTTTATGGATAACAAATGCACATATATTAGCCTGTTTAATATCAATCAATGTTACTTAAGGAACCAACTGGTTTTTCACCAAACAAACCAATCCCCCAGAACGTCTCCCTTCGGACGAAAGCTTTACTGCTGGTTTGCAAAATATAGTATAGCCAACGAAAACATCTGTGTGACACTTTTCCGAAAATGTTTCTCCAAAGCATATGAAATCAAACTCACAAACATACAAGACAAAATCTTTTTCAGTAACTTTGGAAAATAAACTGTTAACGTTCCATGAGAGAAAAGAGATCACTTTACTCAAACACGGGTACACATCTGAGTCTTTATTATGCACATGGCGATTATTATACATATGAAAACTTTCATTTATTTTCGAATCTAATTCTAGATCCGATTTATTTCTATCGTGTACATCGTTCAAATAACACGTCTGCCTGCCATGATAGTCAGGACTAACGCTTTCAATCAAATCTTCACCACGTGAATTTGAACTTCACACGGGTGACAGTTGCCAATAGGCCTATGTTCCTCGTGCGTGGATATGTGCACTGGTGTTTGTTTTTGTTCGTTAAACGCCCTTTGTAAAAAAAACGCATGCATTTTATTATGAACGGGCCGGCCAAAAACCTATCTTAGTTCCACTAGCTGTTCTGTGGCATTAAGCCCGAACTTTTTTCCATCGATGACGAGATGGTCAAAAACCATTGTCACTCGCTTTCCTTCCGACCTGGCCTTTTTCAAAGGTGGGGTCAATTTGCGCCTTAACTCACGCACCTTACTGGTGAAATCTTCTCCGACAAAAATCTCACTCCCCTTCAACTTCATTTTGGCTTTGAGAATACTGATCTTGTCCTTATAAAAAGTGAATCTTGCAATGATAGGAGAGTCACGTTTTGCACTTAACCTGTGAACTCTATGAGAAGCCACTGATTTTTCACAGACTTCATTTGTCTCCTTATCCTTTCGTTCCATTCCATAAAAAAAATAACATTCTGTCGTTTTGAACGTCCTTCCAAGTCATCAGACTTTCTCTCAAGATTGTTTAATTGTCCATGGGCCCCGAATTAGTTTTTTCAAGTTCTGCATTCTTGTTACGCAAGTCTTGTGTCTCTTCTCTAAGTTTTTGAACTTCCTCCTGTAAAGATTGAAATTTGTCATTCAGGCCTCTCATCTCATTTTTCACATCATCCAACTTACAGTTCATGGTCTTGTCATGTTTTTGCATTTCTTGAAGTATGGTGATTACATCAGCTGTCGTAGGTTCCCTGGTGGGAGAAGACACATGTGTCCCAGAAGGGGAACATACAGAGGCAGCAGGACTTCCATCAGAATTCAGTAATGTTTGCCTCGTGTGGCTTGTCTTGCCGGCAGATCTTGGTCCAGGGTTCATCTCAGTATCTCCACAGCGTTGCAGTAAATTCACATAGTGAAAAAAAGGTGAGGATCAACCCTACCACAACACCGGCTTGCATGTAGCACATTTTCAATGTCCGTACAAACAGAGCGTTTCTCTTTGGAACTCTTTGATGCACAAAAGCCATGTAGACGGACTGAAAAGAACCACAAACATTGCGAAAGCTCAAAGCCACCTCTGGCATGCTGCAGTCTACTTGGTATTTTTGCACAGGTAAGGGCTTTGGAACCAGGAATAGGTGTTTTAATTCAGACGACTCTTCACACGTTGTCAACACTTCAATGCCGGAAGTAGGCCCCCGAGAGAGAGACAGACAGAGAGAGAGAAGAGAGAGAGAGAGAGAGAGAAGAGAGAGAGACAGAGAGACAGACAGAGAGACAGAGAACAAGAAAGAGCTTTTTTGTTGTTGCATCTCTTGATTTTGTGCAGAAATTAAGTGATTTGTATCGATTCAAATTGCTGTTTGATAATTTGATTAGCATGGTGTTGCTGCAGTATGTTGAACATTAACTCATTGTTACAGTGCAAATGAAAGAAACGGACCTTCGATACAAAAGGCAACAGAAATTTACTTAACACATATAGAAAAAAATTCTCAGTTGTGAGCTGTGTCTTTTCTGATGGAATTAATTAAATAATTGGAGAATTGTAGTTCATATGACATTATCAACGATCAATTGATTTGTACATACACTTTTAAAGCAACTCATGTTTGTGAGAATACAAGTCCAATATCCGCCACAAAACTGCTGTCAAAACTGATTTATATTTTTTTTTAAAAATTGACATAAAAACATTGTAACACACTTACAAAAAAGGTGACTGTTATACACGTCTAAACAAAAAATAATGGATTATTTTGCCTATCTAACTGCAGTTAAACAGGTATGCATTTTAAGCCCTTTGTTATTTTCCATTTTTCTGACTGAATTTGAAATTGAACTAAAGCCATGAAGTGCACGTGGCATTGACATCTTTGGTAACCTACTGGTGTAATCCTACTGAGACAGAGAGAGAGAGAGAGAGAGAGAGAGAGAGAGAGAGAGAGAGAGAGAGAGAGAGAGAGAGAGAGAGATTTCAGACTTCAAAATTTTTATTCAAGAAAGGCCATAGCCCCTACTGAAGGGGTGCTTATAAGTACAATGAAATAATCAGATATCATATCATAGGATTAACAATCAACAACAAAATAAACTTATATTACGATAAAGCAATTTCCCTGATTTTAGCTGCTTTGAGCAGGAACAAACCAAAATTCTTAATATAATCCAAACGAGTTGAACACATTAACAAACACAGTCTAAACATACTTGGGCATCTATAATACTTTTGAGGGACAAACCTTGAACGGATTTTATCTAAAGCTGGACAACACAGGACAAAATGTATTTCGTCTTCTTCAGCTTGCATACACAAGGGACAGAGCAAATCAGACTATCTGTGTTGCTTGTATCTCAATTGATGGACTTTCAAAGTTGATAGACCAAATCTAATTTTTGCTATTGTTTTTTTCCTTTCAAATTAATATCCAGATCAAGGCTTATGTATGGTTTAACACTGTGAGAATCTATGACAGTCCTGTAAAAATCATATCTTCCACTTGTCCGTATATGGTCATTCCAGTTTTGCCATCTACAATCAATCAGTCTTTGCTGAAAGTCACAAATAAACTGTCTCTCATCGCCAGCTTCTTGGAAAAACCAAACATCACCAAACCCATATTCATTCAGACACATACGTATACTAGTTACCCAATTCTTCTTACCTTTAAAATCGAGATCAAATAGCATCTTATAGGATTTTTTCGGCAGTCTATTGTCTTCCGTGTGCAACCATTTTAACCAAAATCGAATACATCTTACAACTGAATGAACAAACAATGCGTATCTGTTTGTTTCTCCATATACTAAACATTTATCTAATCCCCAAATTTCTGTTCCATACAGCAAAATTGGCTTTATTTGTGAGTCAAATGTTTTGACAAGTAAATCAAATGAATTATTATTCAATATATTCAATTTTTTCATCACACTTATCAATGCATTCTTTGCCCTACCAGCAATATCTTTACAAGCCAGAGTAAAACTCAAACGTGTAGAAAAATAAATTCCCAGGTACTTATATGCATTTACAACATGCATAACTATATCATTGTACACCCATCTCTCTCTGCAGCTAAATGTCCTTTTCTAAACACGACAACATTACTTTTATTCAAATTTACCTTAAGATGCAAAGAAGTAGTCGTTTTATGTAAAGTAATTAACTGCCTCTGCAGACCTACAACCGTTTCAGATAACAACAGCACATCATCTGCCAACAAAAGAATAAACAATTCTGACAAATCCTCTGGAAATTTGGCCCCATGACGACCATTGCTGATAACCTCCAGAGCAAGCTCATTAATAAACATAGAAAATAACACAGGGCTACAGACATTCCTTGTTTAACTCCAGTTGTACACTGAATATAACCTGTAAAATGAAGCCCACAGCGGATTCGATATTTAACATCTTGATACATTGCCTTTATACATTGAAACAATTTGCCATTTACACCGTTTCTTCAACAAAATTGGCCAAAGCAAATTTCTATCAATAAAATCTTTTTTTTTTTCAAAATCAATAAAAGAAACATACAATTTTCTATTACAAGGAAACTGTTTCTGAATAAATGAAAGGAGAACAAACATATGATCTATTGTAGAATATCCCCTCTTAAAGCCAGTTTGGTGATCTCCTGTAATGTCATTGATTGCAACCCATTCCTGTAACCTCTTATTGATAATGGTGCTATACAATTTACTGCTTATATTACAGAGAGAAATTCGTCTATAATTATTTGGATTATTGGCATCCCCTTTCTTAAATAATCCCATTTCTTAAATAATGGTAAACTGATAGATTCTGACCAACTTTCTGGAAATATACCATCATAAAAAAGTTTATTAAATACTTTCAGGAAAATCTGAATTGTATCTTCTGTTCCATTTTTCAAAAATTCACTACAATGTCTTATAATCATTATCATCACAAGAATCATTTATTTCCTTTAAAGCTGAATCGTTATGCTCTAGAATTACACTTATAAATTCTCCTTTTAGTAACACTGCAGTTATTCAAATCCTCGTCCGAATATTTTCAAGAGCCTGAACTTGTCTTGTTTGAGATGTTTGCATACCTTATTTCTCATTGGCGGTTGTGTGCACGGTGCATGGCGGTTATGTACACGGTGGATGGCAATTATGTGCACGGTGCGATAAAAATTAACCCCTTCACTGCCAATTCTGTACACTCTGCTTATGTCGATATAGCTTTCAATTTTTTTTTGTTTAGCCCCATCCAACTGCTAACCCAGATATGAGTGTGCTGCTGGCGCCTTTGGAAGACTGGGACCACAGAGCCAGGTCTCGTCCATTTCATTGCCTACTGAGAGTTTTCTTATCCATGATAACTTTAGTTCTTGTGGAAATCTTTGTATGCTCAGTGTTCCTCAACCTTAATTTTCAATACTATGAACTGATTTTTCCCTTTTTATCTTGTCTATCTTTCTTCTATACAAATTTGAAATACATAATCTTTAACTGTTTTATCTCTTTGTCGGACGGGTATGGTGGCAGAATCCACAGGTACACTAATTTTGAAGGTATTAGAGACTTCAATGCTGCTTCTCTCCACAGAAGGGTGTATATTCTTCTTGACCAGATTAAAAAAAATTACTTCCATAAGTTTATTTACCAAGTTACTGGCTGTCAAATTAGATAAATCATTATTAAACCAAAGATCTGATACATTTTAAACGTTTAGATTTCATTTTCTTCTTTTGTGGACCATGTATTCTCTATGTGAATTTCGTTTTTTGTACTAACAACGTGTTACAGGTCTTTTCAAAGTTGAGTTCAGACCAAAACATTTTTCAGATTCATTCAATATTTCAAAAAGTTGCTCACATGATTTTCTGTCTCCCTCTGAAGTAAACAGCGTGTCATCTGCAAACCGACTTATTTTAACTCTATACCTGACGTCTTCATACCCTTAACGTTTTTGTCTTCTACAATTTTGTATGCAGTGACTTCAACAAATAGTCAGGAAAGGAACTATTGGATCACCCTTGCGACGTCTTTTTTAAATTAAAATATTCAGACATTTTGCCGTTCATTTCCAGATACGACTGCCGTACAATTGTAACTTTCTCTTACCATATACGTTTTAAGGTCTTAATTATTTTTCAACATCTAACTAGTTTAAAACTCAATTTCCTGCTTATGTATTGCTTTGTAAAATCTTCCTTTTGTTTTAAAGAAATGGAGGTGTGTGTGTGTGTGTGTGTGTGTGTGTGTGTGTGTGTGTGTGTGTGTGTGTGTGTGTGTGTGTGTGTGTGTGTGTGGAATGTGTGTGTGTGTGAATGTGTGTGTGTGTGTGTGTGTGTGTGATGTGTGTGTGTGTGTGCGTGCGCGTGCGCGCTATAGATATGTATATACATATATGTATATTATAATCTATCTATCTATATATCTATCTATCTATCTATCTGTCTGTCTATCTGTCTGTCTGTCTGTCTATCTGTCTATCTATCTAGCAGCCGTGGGTTGTGCTAAACAAATCTTTGTTATGATCATTAATCTTATAGTTCTTATCATTACTATCATCATAATCATTGTCAATGTCATTATTACTATTGTTGTAATTGTACAGTCAGGCATGTTGTAATAATTTCGACAGACATACTAATAAGTTCATAAGACAGAAATTCTTCTTAGCCAATTAGATCACACACAGAAATGTGCTGTGGTTGGGTGAGTAACATTGTGACAAGACATGAACACACACAGACACAGTCTGTTCTTAAGAGGTCAACGCCTATATGCAGTGACTCCCATAATATTCTATCAAAAATTCGTCATGAAAAGATTATACTCCCTTCAGCATACACAAATGATGCTAATGGTGCAGTTTAGCTATCTTGCGAATTTTGCGTAGAACTCAATGTAGGTCTCGTCCATCCTGCTCTTAATCCTAGCTTAATGCCAGACACTAACTAGTTGTTTCCATAAATAGACGTCCATCCTGAAGGCTGGCATTAGGGGGTAGAATTAGCTTTGAGGTTAGGGTTATATTAGTGTTAAGCAGTGAAATCTGGGTGTGTATTCATGCACATATCAGCAGGTGTGACGGAGACCTGTACTGCACACGGCGGTCTCAGACAGTCGGAGTTCTCGGCACAGCAAACATCTTCATCCCATTCACTGTGCGCATAATGCCAGCTTCCAACTTCTCCACTTTATGACTCGGGTCAAGGCTGAAGGTAAATCTGCAATCGACCAATCATGTCCATCAAATTGGTAAACCATCAGTGTATTAATGGACTGACCCAAAACTAAACAATTAATCTGTGGCATTCGTCTTTGAGTATCAGATTGACTTACTGTACTTTTTCCGTCTCCTACCAGGAAATGTCATCGAAGATGAACCTGATGTCCGGCAGCTAAACAGAAAGCCTAGCGTAGAATCATGTTAAAGATGTGGAGTGTGTCGGCTACTGCATGAATCCAGCACTGCCACAATCCTCCCGTGGCTCTGAAGCCCTAGAATCTGGAGTTGTAAGCTTGAGAGGTGGCTGGTTGACTGGCATCCTGGTCAGATGGTCAAACCACTTAAACCGCTGTTATGTGATGTTATGATTGACTTGTGTTGTTTCAGCGAGAGATGATTGGATTGTTACATTACATCAAGCTCACTAAAAAGTCAAACTATTATAAGATCAGTTACACATGTAAGAATACTAATGTAGAATATGTCTCACCTGTCGGCGTCACCAGGTTCAGTGTTGACCGCTGCACACTTGGACACCATCATCTCCCTCCAGGCCGCTCTGTCTTGACTTTTGTAAACTATTTCTTGAATATTTAGGCCACTAATGTTGGTTATGTTCTCGATGTATGAGATTAGAGATCTGTCCTTCTTCCTTTTTGCCTCTGTTTTTCCTTGAAAGATGGTTGCCATGAGGTCCGTGTTCTTGTTGCGTGATACATGACCAATGTTTTTTAGTCTTCTCTTGTTGATGTCTGCTTGTAGTTTTCTGGTGTATCAAGTTTTACCAGGACACTTTCATTGATTCTTCTATCTGTCCGTTTGACACATAGTAGTCTCTGATAAAACCACATCTCTGCTGCCTCTGTTCTTCTGCAATCAGTTTTTCTGCAATCAGTCCAGGCTTCGCAGCTATAATTCATGACTGGCCAGATCAAACATTTTAAAAGTCTATCTTTCATGCCATTTGGTATGCCTCTGTCTTTCCAGATGTTGTTGAGTTGGAGCATTTTTTGCGTTGCCATTCCAATTCTTATTTTGATTGTCTCTGGAGCAGGTTCCATCATCAGTTTTTACAGAGCCAAGATATTGGAAATCCATAACATTTTCCGAAGGAACTTTGTTAATTAAGATGTCATGACTGTTTTCTGTGTCTTTGCCTGTGATATGCAGCACTTTTGTTTTCTTGGCGTTCAGGTGTAGACCAGCCTTTTTGCCTGCTGCATTTACCTGTAGTATAGAATTCTTTTTATGCTGATAATGTTTTCTGGTAACAGCACAGTATCATCGGCATTGCGCAAGTTTGTAAGATTTTTTCCTCCCATCTTTATGCCCATGCCTTCTACATCATCGTCTCTCATGACGTGTTCTGTGTAGATGTTAAAGAGATACGGTGAGAGGATACAACCTTGTCTGACTCCGCTGTGGATGTTGAAGAATTCACGTTTCTGACAGTTCCATCTAACTGTAGCCTTTTGGTCTTTATATAATGAGGCAATTAATGCAATAAGGTGTTTGGGAAAGCTATAGTCCATGAAGGTGACAAAAGCTTCTTTTTCAATGCTTTTTAATTTCTCTATGAGTGTTTGTAGCACAAAGAGCATGTCAGTTGAGCCTATGTCTCCGTCCCTGTTTGTCTGTCTGTCTGTCTCTATCTCTCTCCTGCGTATATAGTGCGGAAATAAGACGCAATTCACATGTGTGTATGTATCTATGTGTATATAACACACATTCACACATATGCCATATACATCCTAAGAACTATCATAGAGAGGTCAATTGAGATGAATAAAGATTTGTATTTATGCTTTGTTGACTATACCAAGGCTTTCGATCGGGTACGACATGATGAATTGATGAACCAACTGGAGAGACTCAATGTTGATGGAAAAGATCTACGAATAATCAGGAATATGTACTGGGAACAAACAGCTGCAATGAGAATAGAAAACAATATAAGCTCTTTTCAAAACATCAAGAGAGGAGTCAGACAGGGTTGTGTTTTGTCATGAGAAACCTAGAAGAAGACCCTGGATTAAAGGTTGGAGGGAAAATGATAAACAACATTCGGTACGCAGATGACACCGTGCTAATTGCAGAAAATGAAAGGGACCTACAAAACTTTGTGAATATACTAGAAACAGAAAGCAAAGGTAAGGGGTTGGAACTAAACAGCAGGAAGACTGAAGTCATGGTGATCAGTAAAAAACATGAAATCCCCTCCTGCAAAATAAAAACAAATGGCACAACCTTGACACAGGTTAATAACTTCAAATACCTGGGAACGGTCATTTCATCAGACGGCAGATGCACATCGGAAATAGCTGGCAGAATCGGCCAAGCCAAAACAGCATTCAAGAAGATGACAAGCATTCTTACCAACAAATGCCTATCAATTAACATCAGAAAGAGAGTCCTTGAATGTTATATAGAACCAATACTGTTGTACGGATGCGAGGCGTGGACAGTCAGCAAGCAAAGCCAGAGCAGGATCGAGGCAGCCAAGATGTGGTTTCTCAGAAGAATGTTGAGAGTTCCATGGACAGCAAAGAAAACAAACGAGACAGTCTTGATGGAGGCAGACACAAATAGATCACTCATAAGGAAGATTAGGAAAAGACAAGCAACATTTATAGGACATTTTATGAGGAAGGGGGATTTGGTGCACCTGGTCACAACGGGAAAGCTGGAGGGAAAGAGAGCAACAGGTAGACCCAGGGAGAGAATGCTGGACGGACTTGCAGAGTGGCTGGGGATGAGGAGGGTGGGGGAGATGCTGGGGGCAATGAGAGATAGAGATGGATGGAAGTCTATGGTCGCCAACGCCATGCGGCAGGGCACCTGATGATGATGATGATGATACACACATACATATGTGCGTGCTATATTTGTATATATCTATACATATGAGCCAGGGTCAAAAGGTGTTTTGTGGTGACTTTCCTAGCTCAAATCACTGCAACTAATTTCCTAGCCTTGCACAGCCTGAATAATCACAGATATTGAGCTTTAAATGTCAAATCAAATAGCAGACATGAATTCATGGTGGTTGAACAAATCATTTCGCTTTTACAGGGGCAGTAGCTCATACTTTATAGGGCATAGTTTCATTCGTGACAGGTTTCACACGAACGCTAAAAATTCAAGTAGTTTCCAAAGTATCCATTTGATTGCAATGCTGATGAGTTCTATTCAGACAGTTTTATGCATGAAACTTGAAAAGCCCTATTTCATTGCATTTTAAAATCATTTTTCCACTGTGATTGATCAAAGCACTGTAGGCCTGTGACACAAAAGTGTCACGAATGAAACCGTATATTTACACTTTAATATTGCAGAATATATGAAAAAATTAGGCAAAAAACCCAAATGAAATTATAAACTAATGAGTAACCTTGACAAGAAACTAAAACATACATACATAGGTACAACCATTGGTTTAACACCAAACTTTATTCTCACCCTACTATACCTATCTGTAAAAGGAAGGCTGAAATGTGAGTAAAAGTGTAAATATACTACGCACAAAAAGTTAAGGATCACTTGCACAAAAATTCATAACTTTCAAAATAAGAAAGCCAATGCGTTGAAGTTTGGCAAACATTTAATTCCATGCTTTAGTGATAACGATACACAATTGCCTTCAATTTCGAGCAATTGTTTGGTGTGTACATTTGATCAAAGTGGGTACGTATCGAAATTTGATTTCCCAAAGTCATTGAAATCACAAGACAGGGCATTCTGATGCTCCCAAAAGTTCAGTAATGCGTGTAACCACCATGGCTGTTCTGGCACTCGACGCAGCGAGTCCTCATCGAGTTGACCAGGTTGGTGAAGATCCTCTGTGGAAGCGCCTGCCACTCAGCCTGCAGCATCTGGTAGAGGTGTTGGGCATCCCTGGGAGGGGGGGTGGTTGCTCCTCACTTTGCGATCCAGCTCATCCCAGAGGTTCTCAATCGGGTTGAGATCGGGACTGCATGCTGGCCACTCCATTCTGTTGACTCCAGACTGCTGCAGGAAGTCGTTGACCACCCTTGCCCTGTGGGGGCGAGCGTTGTCATTCTGGTAGACAGCCGTTGGTCCCATCTGCTGCAGTGTAGGCACAGCCAGCGGTCGAAGGATCTCATCCCGGTATCGGAGGCCAGTCAGGTTACCCTGTACATGATACAAGGGTGTTCTGTGGTGAAGGCTGAAGGCCCCCCAGACCATTACAGAACCTCCACCAAAGGCCACCTTTTCTTGGACAGTGGTGTCAATAAAGCGTTGCCCTGGGCGCCTCCAGACCCTCAGTCGCCCGTCGTTGTGGTTCATGATGAAGCGTGATTCATCACTGAACAGGACCTGGGACCATTGCTGACGTGTCCACCTCACGTGACGTCTGCAGAAGGCGCGGCGTGCTGCCCTATGGGCTGGAGTTAAGCGTGGCCGTATAGCTGGGCGACGAGAACGGAGGTTAAACCCATGAAGGCGGTTCCGTATGGTCTGCTGGTCTGTTGATGTTAGTAGCCACCCTCAGCTGCCTTCGAATGATGCTGGAAGAGGCTGTTCTTGTCTGCAGGGCTTGTCGTTCAATGAGACGATCTTCACGTGGGTTTGTCTTCTTCGGTCGACCAGATCTGCGTCTTTCATGGATCCTCCCAGTGGCTGTGAAGCGTTGAATCAGTCTGACAATGACTGAGATGGACACCTGAAGTCGCCTGGCCACTTCTCGCTTGGGAATACCATCTTGGAACCATGCAACAGCTCGTCCCCTCTCAAACTCGCTCAATTTTCGTCGTGGAGGCATTGTCAGATCAGGCCTACTACTGGTGGAATGTCTTCTTATAAAGCCAAGCAAGAGACAGCATCTCACACATAAACAGCAGTGCTTGCACGTGCATAATGGTTTTTCCATCTGGCTTGTGCAATGTGTTCAGGCAGAACGGTCCAAAACAAGGTCCTTTTTCGCAAGTTTCCGCTTTTCCGTTTGCGGCCAAGCTCAGTAGTAGAGAATCCCGTGCAATTTTCGCACTAACATAACATCGCCCACTTACAGCTGAACAAGAATTCCTAACAATTTGGCTGGACTGAGAAATAAATAACAGTAGCGAACTGAGTTTATTACGCACCTGTTTTCTCATAGTGATCCTTAACTTTTTGTGCGTAGCTTATAAACTTGACTGACTAATAAATAATTTGTTCAACCTCCATGAATTCATGTCTGCTATTTGATTTGACATTTAAAGCTCAATATCTAGGATTGTTCAGGCTGTGCAAAGGCAAGAAAATTAGTTGCAGTGATTTGAATTAGGAAAGTCACTACAAAGTACCTTTTGACCCTGGCTCATATATATATGAGTGTGTGTATGTATGTATGTGTGTGTGTCTGTGTGTCTGTGTGTCTGTGTGTGTCTGTCAGTCTCTATCTCGGTATCTGTGTCTGTGTACATGTGTGTGTGAGTATGCGTTCATGTGTGTGAAGGTGTGTATGTATCTATATGTGTAATAGGTATGTATGTGTATGAAGGTCTTGCTCTGTGCAAAAATGCAAAAATTAAATTATATATAAACAAAATAAAGAAAACAAAAATAGAACCACCTCTTCTGCTTGTGAGAGAAAAAGGAAAGGAGACAGGGCGACACTGACATTGTGTTAATGTGAAAAACCACTGAGAGAGAGAGAGAGATAGAGATAGAGAGAGAGAGAGAGAGAGAGAGAGAGAGAGACACAGAGACAAAGAGACAGATAGACAGACAGACAGACAGAGAGGGACAGAGACAGAGAAAAAAGAGAGAGAGACAGACAGACAGACAGAGACAGAGAGGGACATAGACATAGACTGAAAAGGAGAGAGATATCTAACATTACATCTTCTACGAACATTTTTACAATACACTGGGTGTAGGTAAAGGAAATTAAGCTGAATTTGAAAAGTATGCAAAACAGTAACGACAAATATAGTAACTGTAGTACTAGATAATTTCATTACCTCCTGAGAAGACGACCTAGTATGACCTTTTGTTCGTCGATAGAGAAGTGCTGACCGATACAGTTCCTTGAGAAACAAACAGAAAAAGCATTACATTTTACCTATCGATGTTATGTTTTCTTGTTTTGTTGTTGATGTGTTGTTGCTGCTGTATTGTTGATGTTGTTGCTTGCTCATTGTTGCTGTTGCTGCTGTTGGCAAAGTCACATCCTGATGAACGCATGTTTCTTCACATACACTAGGACACACACACGCACACACACACACACACACACACACACACACACACACACACACACACACACACACACACACACACACACAAATACACAAACACACATACACAATAATACAGTTTAGCGCTTAGTATGCAGAGAAAGATAAAGTTATAATTCATCAAACGCTTTCGTTGTGGTCGTAAGAGCAAATTCGGGGTGGGGTGGGGGTGGGGGAGTAGTGGTTGATAAGCAGTATTCTGCATTCTAGAATGCAGCAATAAGCAAGTCAGGCATCAAACAAATGAAACAACAAGCAAGTCAGGCAACAAGCAAGTCAGGCAACAAGTAAGTCAGGCAACAAATAAATCGGGCAACAAGCAGGTCAGGCACCGAGCAATTGGACAAAAAGCAAATAAACAACAAGAAAGCCATGCAACAATCAAGTCAGATAAAAAGCAAGTCAGGCAACGAGCAAGTCAGGCAACAAACAAGTCAAGTAGCAAGCATATCAAGCAACAAGCAAACAGGCAACCAGCAAGCCAGGCAACAAGCAAGACAAACGACAAACACGTCCGGCAATAAACTAGGCAACAAGCAAGCTAGGCAACGAGCAAGTCACGTAACGGGTTAAGCAATAGCAAGTCAGGCAACTAGCAAGCCAGGCCGTAAGCTACTCAGGTAATAAACAATTCAAGCAACCAGCTGGCAGGCAATGAGCAAGCCAGGAAACAAGGAAGTCAGACTACAAGCGACTGAGCTAACAAGCAAATCAGCGAAAGTGAGTCAGGCAACGAGCTAGCATGCAACAAGTAAGTCAGGCAACGAGCTAGCAGGCAACAAGTAGGTCAGGCAACAAGTAAGTCAGGCAACGAGCTAGCAGGCAACGAGCTAGCAGGCAAGAAGTAAATCAGACAACAAGTAAGTCAGGCAACAAGGAAGTCAGGCAACAAGTGAGCTGAGAGACAAGTCAGTCAGAAATGTTGAGGTCACTTCATCACTTGACATTTGATAATTGTCGCCCTTCTAAAGGCCTAATGTCGCTGTATAATGAAAGACGGGTTTGTGTTGTGGCCGGATACGTTGCCAAACTAAGCAAGCCTGTTTCGCTCTGCGGTTGCCAGGTAGTGTTCCTGTAGTCCCACATATATGCTGATCTTAAACTGTGTATTATTACATTCACTGTTTTTATGTTCTAAACAGGATACACAAGAGTAATTTCTGTCGGCACTTGATTTCAAAAGTGTGTAAATCATCGAACAGTGTCCAAGTTTCAAACCTGCTGAAAAGAATGGAGACTGTAAGTGATTTATACATCTTATACTTGCTGGTGTGGCTGATCATTCCATTCTCTTGATTACTGGAGACACTTAAAGAAAAGATGTGGATTTTGCAAGGTTCAACTACCTAATGGAACATATTATTTACATTCCAAGTACGGAGACGCTTTCCCGAGAAAACTGGATCTGCCGTGGACCATTACCTTGCTTTTCTGATTAGTGATATATTTTATACGTGTTTTGCTGTCTACAAGTCAGGACTTGGAAGTTAATTGTTGATTGCTGCCATGCTGTATGTCGCTGTGGTAAAAGCAAGCTGCAGAAGCATCTGCCACCAAAGGAAAAAAGTGTTGTAATCGCTGTGGATAGATTTCTGCATGATCTAATCCAAGAAAATATCAAACAAGGTAGGTAATAGCAAAACCCCTTTACATACTGCAATATTTTCTCATCGATTGTTAACAAGCACATCGCTGCATTAAAGTTTTCACAAAAAATCTCAGTGACGTGGATGAGATTCTCCCTTATGTTGAAGCCTCTCATGAATTACCACTGTTGTGCTAAACTCTGTCGAATGCTTTGCTGAAGTTGATGAATTTGTAGAGTGATCTCTCCGATGTTGTACGATTTTCTCTATCATGGCGTAACAGCAAAAAATGTGGTCAACTGTATTATGCCAGGTCTGAAGAAAGCTTCCTCTACAGAAAACAGTTCTGCAGCGATAGTCTAAAGTTAAATGACAGTTATGACCAATATGATTTGCTGGTATAGTTATTCAGACATTCTTGTAATGTCTGAGGTTTCCTTTCTTTGGGCGCAGTGTTAGATGCCTGAGTTCAGCATATCTTCTGACATCACATTGTCACGACCTTCGTTCTTCTTTCTCTGCTACTGAGCAGTTTGGAACGGACATATCTTGGCCAGCTGCCAGACTTCATATTATATATTCTCCACTCCACCACTTCTTGCATAACCATCAGTCTTTCAGCCTTTTTGGATCTATCTGGAGAATGGTTATACGTTCTGGGGGAATTTTTTATTTAATTAGAAATTGTCTTGTTCCGTATGTGAGAAAAATGAAGTGTGAATGTGGATAGGTTCTGTGCTTTCTATTGGGAAAACAGTGTTTGGTACTACACAGAATATAGTTTATGTTTGCATTTATGCACCACCAGCTAATTGTCTCTTCTATATCCAGTTTGCGACTGAGAAGGGAATTTCAACCTTTTAAGAAGCGCTGACTGATGCACTTGTACCATCAGATGATGTATCAGCACTTGTGCCATCAGATGATGTATACATTATTTTGTGTAATGATCTGAATGGTAGAGCATCGTGTGTATTTTCCAGATCACGATAACATTAAGATGAGTTTACAGAGTTGTATTGGTAATACAGTTACAAGATACTCATATGGTAATGATAAAGAATTAGTTTGTTCTGGTACTACGATTTTCAGTTTCTGAATAAGTCTAGTTTGTGCGTTCAAAATGGTGTTTATAATGGCGAGCAACAAGGATGGTACAGGTTTATTTTAGGCTCAAACGATAGTGTGGATGATTTTTTTCTTGTCCATGAACACTTCTTTGCTCTGGTTCATAAAGGGGAAAAAGATTATTCTTCGGCCTCTGACAGAACTGATTCAAGCTATCTACCAGTAGAATATAGCGTTGAATCTGATACACAATCCAAAACAAGTGTGACTGCCCGCGCCCAAGCAAACATGAACCAGAAGAACAAGAAAACCAATATAAGCGCGTATCCAACGAGACAAAACAAAACAAGCGCAAATTTTCGGCCAACTAGCCTTTGTCAAGCGCGAACGCACGGTCACAAACAGATCACAGACACCAAACAATGGATAATAAAAACGGGACTAAAAACTTCCCTGCCGCCTCGTCCAGTGGGTAAGAAATGGAATGCCCATGTCGTCATGAGCAGTAGTAAGAAGTGGGGAGAGGGGAGGCAACTATGATGTCAAAAGGGAAGTGAGATGAGTTCTGCAATTTTGAGAAGTGGCCACGCTATATCGGTATAGCCCTGTTCTGAAGAAGGCACAGGGCAAGAGCCAAGAGGTAAGGGAGTAGATTGTGCCCAGTGCCATGAATCTGGTAGGCCTGGGAACAGGAAGAAACATGAAACGGTATGTCTGAATTCTGTTGCGCAATGGATTACTTATGGTTTGTCATTAAGACCATATGGTTTGCGTGTTCCAAGTTTATTTATGAGGTGGGATTCTCTGTCTTTCCTGTCTATGGTGCTGTTATTGTATAGAATCCACAGACCTTTCACTCGGATGTCATTGATTGAGTGGTCTGATTGGTTGAAGTGATTGGGGATAGTTTTATCCCTTTGGTGGCGGATATCAGCCAAGTGTTCTTTGAAACGTGTGTCAAGGGTGCGTCCAGTTTCACCAATATACAGTTGGGAACATTTAGAGCAGCTGATCAAGTAGACAATGTTATAAGTTTGACATTTGAAATGTTTTGTAATTCTCATATGAGATTTGGGACCTTTGACTGTGGTGGCTGAGCACAAGAAAGGACTAGTCTTGCATTTAGGTTTGTTGCATGGAGAGGTTCCTGGAGGTTGGCTGACTGGTTTGCTGAGATTTGAATGCACCAGCAAGTCGCGGAGATTTGTGTCTCTCTTGTAGACGATCAAAGGGCGCTGGTCAAAGGTTTCACCTGTAATGGGACTGGATCGCAAAATGTTCCAGTTGGACAAGATGATCCTTTTTACGAGGTACAAGGACGGGTGGTAAACTAGACTGAGGACTGGCCGATCCTCTGTGGCAGCTTTGGGCTTCGAATGGAGGGCATTTGGCCGAGAGACAGAGTTGACTTTTTTCCGGGCTTCATTGATGACCTCGAGTGGGTAATGTCTGCGCAGGAAAAATCTAGTCATTTCAACTGCTTTGTCCTGGAAATCGTCTTCGTCTGAGCAGAGGCGTCGTAGTCTCAAGAACTGCGAGTAGGGAATGCTGTTTCTGGTGTTGGAAGTGTGAGATGATTGATAGTCCAGGTAGGAATGTGAGTCTGTAGGTTTGTAGTGGACTGTAGTGACTAGTTGTTCAGATTGAAGGGAAACTTCGATATCAAGGAAGCTTATGGATGTGTTTGAAATTTCATATGTGAACTTGATGGATGGGTGAAACGTTTGGACGTAATGGATGAATTGCAAAAGTTGGTCATGATCGAGGGATGTCATGCCAATGCAATCATCTATGTATCTTTTGTAAAATTTCAGGTTTGGGTTTCTTGTATTGTAGGATTTGTTCCTCCAAATATCCCATGAACAAACAGGCATAGCTGGGGCCCATCTTTGTACCCATGGCGACTCCGCTAACTTGCGAGAACGTCTCATCGCCGAACGAAAATGTGTTCATTGTAAGGATCAGCTCCGCAAGTCGGACGAGGGTTGAAGTAGACAATGTTTGGTCACGTCGTTTGTCCAGAAAATGCTGGAGAGCTTTTAACCCGTCGGAGTGGGGGTATGCTGGTGTACAAAGAGGTCACATCCAAAGTGAACAGGTATTGGGGTTTGAAGGTGTGGTCTTCATTTATTATTTGAATCAGATTCAATGTATGGTTAGTGTCTTTGATGAAGGTAGGCAAAGACTGGACTATAGGTTGCAAAATGTGGTCAAGAAACTGAGAAATGTTTTCAGTTGGGCAGTTGCAAGCTGATAGGACGGCCAGGATTGTTGGCTTTATGTATTTTGGGAAGTAAATAAAAAAAGTGATTGGACTGGAAGTTGTTTGATGAGTAGTCTTGCAGTGGGGGGCAGCTGCTTAGAGGTTATGAGATTGTTGATAAGTTTGGATATCTTGGCATGATTGGTCATGTGGGCAGGTTGGTCCAACTTTTTGTAGAAAGCGTGATGATGGAGTTGTTTCTGGGCTTCCTTGATATACAGATGTCTGTCCCAGACTACAATAGGACGGCCAGGATTGTTGGCTTTATGTATTTTGGGAAGTAAATAAAAAAGTGATTGGACTGATACACAGATAAACAAAACGAGTGCTGTAATGAACAAGAAACCCGATAGAAGTCTGGATGGAAATATGACGACGGTGTACTGTTTGTTAACTCAATGAAATCAGAAGAAAGACAGAACTTTTTTTAAAAAGTCTGTTTGATAATAACAAATATGAAACTTGAAAGCATTTAATGGGTGAGCAAAAGAAAACGGTAACATATGAAAAGGAAACTTTATTTTTAGCAAACAGAAGAAACTGGATGGTTGGTTTGATGAGGACAGGGCAAGATGTTAGGAGATAACTGATCAATTTTTGAAAAAAACAACTGATCAGATCATTCTGTCGAGTAAAACGTATGTTTTGTCTGTCGACAGAGAAGTAACGAGCCGTCATGACCTTATATGGGACAAAGTTATTTTTATTCATAAGTCTGTTTTATTTTTCTATTTTATGTCGCTGATAGACAGGTGACGGGCTGGGGCTGTATTGACTCTATACTGGCCAAAGGGTGTCTTCTTACTATAATCTTGTTTTTAGAAGTGAAACAAAATTAGATAGGGCAAGTTTTTGTGAAGCTAGGATAGAATACAAAAGCTCGCTTTATTATGAGAAAAGTTTGAACAGACCACATTAGACATGCAAATGCAATCTGTACAACGTTTTGGAAAAATATTTGGAAACTTCATAAAACTAAATCTCGTTGAAATGATATTGCAGTACATAAACAGTTATAACGTTTCCAGAGATCATTTAAAAAAGATAATACACAAACTGAACAACCCACAGTCAATAGTAATGAACATCTCGTAAGATTTCAAAGGAAAAAGTAGTACATGCTGTCAGAAAACTGAAAAACAGCAAAGCAGGCTGATCCAGATGGCATCATTAGTGAAAGGTAAGCATGTTCTCATAATACGGTCCTAAACATTTTGGTCAGACGCTGTTTAATGTTTTGTTCGATAATGGTCTATCTCTAGATATTTGGTCAGAAAGTACCAGTGACCTTACCAATTACAGAGGAATATACTTTGTGACTTCAGCGGCAACTTATGTAGTTCTATTATGAGTAACTGATTACAGAAATAAGTCGACCAGAGCAACATCACAGTGTAACACCAAGTTGGTTTCAAAATAGATTGCTCAACAATCGATTATGTGTTTAATTTGTTAGCAATTGTTCAGAAATACTTTTCATTAAACAGAAAATTACTATACAGCTTCTATAGCTTTCGAGAGAGCGTTTGAGTCAATAGTTAGCAAACGTTTGTGGCTAATCCTTTGAAAAAAGTTTGAAGGGCAAAACTACACAGATGTATGAAAAGTTATAGAAACATTCAAGGCTAGAGTGACGCTGAATTTAATTATTATACTTGGACAAGTGTCGTAAAACATGGAGACATGTGTAACCCTCATTTAATTTGGTTATGTATTAATGAACTGGCCCTGGAAATAATTCATAGTGGTCGACATGGAGCAACTCCCCATCACAGGTAATACATTTATATATACATTTGTTTGCAAATGATATTTCATGATTATCTGATACAACAATTGGGCTCTAATCCCAGCTGAATAATTTAAGCAGAACTGCTAAAAATGAATGATCTTCGGGCCAAGCTAGGCAAAACCTCTTGTCTTCTATCTCTTCCCGATCCTTCATTTACAGGCATTTCACTCACCTAATTTCAACCAGTTTCTGAGAGTCTGATTGCTGGCATCCTTTCAAATCTTGTGAACTCGACCCCAAACCTGCTTCTCTCTTTTCACAAATACTTCCTGAGCTTTTTCCATTCATAACGCATCTCACCAGCATCTTTCTTCTCCAGGATCTGTCCCATCTTCTCTCAAAACAGCCATTGTTGGACTTCTGCTGAAAAAGAATTATCTCGATCCTAACAATTTCAAAAGCTATTGTCCTGTCTCTAACTGGCCATTCCTTTTCAAGGTCTTTGAGAAAGTGGTTTTGGTACAGCCGTATAATTATCCCTCAGCCAACAATCCTTACCATCCTGTTCGTTCTGATCACAGCACCAAAATTACTGTCGTTCATACCGTGAATGATTTTTTTGCTATCAGCTTACTGTAGATGAATTTCCACACTTCTTCTTCCAGATCTTTCTGCTGCCCTTAACATTATTTACCACACCATTCTCTTCTCTTGACTGAAGCACAAATTCGGAATCTGAAAAAGTAATTTTTCTTGGATTTTGTCATACCAGTCCGACCGTTTTCAGTCAATAATGTTAAATGAGTTTAAATCCCAGGCAGTTAAACTTGCATATGAGGTTCCCTAAGGCTCAGTACTTGGGCTAGTTATCTTCACACTCTACACCTCACCACTCGCCAATGTCATTAGCACATCATCAAATATCATTTCTATGTTCAAGACTTCCAGCTCTACAACAGTGCAGCTTCTGAAAATCTTTCCATTCTTCTTTCCGAAGCTTCTGTTATGTTGAATTTCAGAAGTAGATGATACTGAATAAGCTACAATTGAATGGAAATAAGGCTGAAGGCTCATTGGCACTAAGCACAAGCTTTCGTCTATAAACGTTTGTTTTACCCAACTAGAGGACAACTCTTTTCTATTTCTGATTGAATCAGGAATCTTGGCGTTGTTCTTGACCCTCAGCTCACCATGCAGAAATATATCACCCAAAGCTGTCAGTGTAATTTTTCAGTTCTGTTCGTTGTTATCTTTCAAATTCAGCAGCATCTAAACTCGCGACTTCTCTTATGTCATCTCGTATCGATTATTGTAACAATACACGCTTTGGCTTGCCTGCTTCTTCTCTTGCATGCCAGCATATTCAGAATTATGTGGCCTGTTTTGCACTTCACAAAACGAAGCATGATATCATCTCCTCACTTCACTTTTTCCATTGGTTGCCTGTTTCCAAAGAATTTCGTACAAAATCAATGAATTATGCTACAAGTGAATCAACGGTACTGTATCAGCTTGTTTTTGTGATCCTTCTGAATGTACACCCCTAACTGACCTCTTCATTCTCCTTTGATACCACTTGTTCACGAATTTCTCGGTACAGATGTTTCACAGTCAGGCACCGCTCTTTTTCTGTGCCTGGTCTATACGAGTGGAACCAGTTTCCCCTGTCTGTTCGACAGTCACATACTCCGTCTTCCTACAAGTCTATCTTGAAGACATAGCTTTTTGTCCAGCAGTTATTTCCTACTCTATGTGCCCATCCTTTTGTCCTATTCCCCTCCTATCCTCCCCCTGCCTGTGTGTGTGTGTTTTATACCACTGCGTTTTTGTCATTGGAGTGAATGCTTCAGTAAATGATGGGAGTGCGCACTTTGATTCAATTTATGTATCAAGATTTTGCACCGTATTCATAGATGTCATTATTCTTATTCTTATTCTTAATGTCATTGTTGTTGTTGTTGTTAAAAGACTGAACCTTAAAGTAAATATGAATACAGTAATATTGTAGTTTTTTAAGGAAAGGTGATTATCTAGCTGATAGGGAGAAATGTTTTTTTGGTAATGAGAATGACACAAAACCGTAAATTCATATACATATATCTGAGTTCATATATATATATATATATATATATATATATATATATATATATATATATATATATATATATATATATATATATATATATATATATATAATTATATATATCTCTAAGAAATTTTTCTACAACATTGAGTTATACTTTTGTTTAAGAAGATTTTATATCCAAAGAAAAAAGATTTCTCATGTGCATTTAAGCAAACTGTAGTGTAATGAGAAAAACGTTCCCTATTTTTGAAAATCTATTTGATGCGCAACTACATCTAGCAGTTCTCAATAGAGCTGAGCTCTGTGGACTTCAACCTGGCTTGTCTATAATTGAAAAAGATTTACCTGTCTGCTTTCATGATTCGGTGTATGGATAACTTGAGGGGTTTTCAATTTGTATAAATGCTATTGTATTGTATGTAAGATACTGGCTAAAATTTATTCAAATGGATACTAACAGTCTGCCCTTAAAAGCGTGTATGAAGGGTATGGCTGAAAGGCGTAACATTGATTGGGTGACTCACCTGTCTCACCTGGGTGACTAAATTTCGTAATACACTGAGTATGGGTGGCTTTTAGTATATATTTGAAAATCAAAGTGTTGGGCTTTCTAAATTTTTCATAAAAGTATTTAGACTGAGGATCACTGCCATCAGAGGGCAATGCTGAAAAGATCACATTTATACCTGAGACAGATTTCAGTTATATAGACGTTTTAAGGTAAATGGCGAAACATAAATGACATTAGATATAAACAGGTTTGAAAGCTATGCGATAATGGAATTTAGGTTGTGTATATCAGATCTTACTGTACTTTGCTTAACATTTAAAGAGGAAATGACTTAACCATCGTGCAAAGATGCAGCTGAGAATGAAAATTCATTTTGTTTTGCACTGCTAAAGACTATGATTTAAGAAAAGAATTCGTGCGATCCAAATATCATAGCAAGGAAATGTTTTTCTGGTTATCTTTGCGTTTGTCTTTCAAATGGGGTAGCCCTTTCTCAAATAAATGCTGTATTCTGTATACTGTATCTGGAGAATGACGATGTCTTGATGGAACTTGTAGTTGTAAAGGACACACACATTTCCGTCCTAATGGTGATCTCAAGACAGAATCAAGTATGCCTTATCTCCTGACCCCGTCCCTACCCATCGAACCCTGACTGACACACACATAACATGCGTAATTACTTGCCCTAACAAAATGAAATTGTCCCTATCTTTGTAAAGTTTACACACACACACACACACACCCCACACACACACACACACACACACACACACACACACACATCTCACTCACTCACTCACTCACTCACACAGACAGACGCGCTCGCACACACACACACACACACACACACACACACACACACACACACACACACACACACACACACACACACACACACACACACACACACACACACCACACACACACACACACGACATCACCTTGGCCCAGCAGAGAATGGAAGGAAGGCGTAATTGTCCCTGTTTTTGGTGTTCTCAGGAAGGAAGCGATCAGGGTCAAAAACATCAGGCTGGGGCCAAAGGTCAGGGTTATGATGCAGATTGTAGATATTGATTTGGCAGCTGGTGCCTGCAGGCAGACTGACGCCCTCTATGGTTAACGGTTCGGTCAAGAGGCGACCGATGGAGGGGACAGGGCAGTGAAGACGCATGGCTTCCTTGATCACTAATGTCAGATATTCCAGTTTGCCCAGATCGTCCCTAGAAGAGATTCAGTCATATTCAGCTATTTCCATGTCAGTGAACTACTAATGGCATTACAGTGCCAAGAAAACACCTCCTGCACTACACTATCAGTGCCATGTGATATACGATCCACAATGCCACTCACCTGCGTGTAGACCACAAGAATGGAGAGGTCTTGGAAACCTAATGCATGAGTTTTAGACACACAGAGACAGGCAGACAGACGGAAAGAAAGGCAAGACACACAGAAGTTCGCACATACATTTTTCTCACACAGAACATTTTGAAATATTGTTTATGACTCCTGAACGTTAGATTTTCAAATGAATGGGAGAAAATGTTTCGTTCAGGGTGCCCAAACTTTATCTTCTTACAGTTTAAATTTTTTTTAGCTGTTTGGCTTCAGCCTATAAATGTTAAAAGACACTTTTAACATTTACAGACCACCATATCAAACCTGCGACAGAAAACACCAACTGAACAAAGATAATCAAAGCTAATGGAGAAAAAACGTTGCCTGGGCTTCGTGAATATTTTCGATGAAATTTGTAGACATCCAATTTGTCGAAATCAAAACATAACAAGAAAAGAATGCAGATGCCTCCTGGATATTTCTCTTTTTAGAGAAATAAGAAAATGTATTTTCTTGACATTTTCTCTACTACTGATATCAAAATGGTCATCTTTATTTTCAACAAGATATTGCTTTAACTGCTTGCCCTACCTCCCATCCCTACTCTACCAAGACAAGAGGCTGTTCTGCACTGTATAAGCAAAAGCATACTAAGTGTAGAATAACATTCAGCAGGTGTCTTATTTTAATTAATTCATCTTACACAATTCTTGAATCAAAAGCATACTAAGTGTAGAATAACATCCAGCAGGTGTCTTATTTTAATTAATTCATCTTACACAATTCTTGAATCAAAAGCATACTAAGTGTAGAATAACATTCAGCAGTGTCTTATTTTAATTAATTCATCTTACACAATTCTTGAATCAAAAGCATACTAAGTGTAGAATAACATTCAGCAGGTGTCTTATTTTAATTAATTCATCTTACACAATTCTTGAATCAAAAGCATACTAAGTGTAGAATAACATTCAGCAGGTGTCTTATTTTAATTAATTCATCTTACACAATTCTTGAATCAAAAGCATACTAAGTGTAGAATAACATTCAGCAGGTGTCTTATTTTAATTAATTCATCTTACACAATTCTTGAATCAAAAGCATACTAAGTGTAGAATAACATTCAGCAGGTGTCTTATTTTAATTAATTCATCTTACACAATTCTTGAATCAAAAGCATACTAAGTGTAGAATAACATTCAGCACGTGTCTTATTTTAATTAATTCATCTTACACAATTCTTGAATCAAAAGCATACTAAGTGTAGAATAGCATTCAGCAGGTGTCTTATTTTAATTAATTCATCTTACACAATTCTTGAATCAAAAGCATACTAAGTGTAGAATAACATTCAGCACGTGTCTTATTTTAATTAATTCATCTTACACAATTCTTGAATCAAAAGCATACTAAGTGTAGAATAACATTCAGCACGTGTCTTATTTTAATTAATTCATCTTACACAATTCTTGAATCAAAAGCATACTAAGTGTAGAATAACATTCAGCAGGTGTCTTATTTTAATTAATTCATCTTACACAATTCTTGAATCAAAAGCATACTAAGTGTAGAATAACATTCAGCAGGTGTCTTATTTTAATTAATTCATCTTACACAATTCTTGAATCAAAAGCATACTAAGTGTAGAATAACATCCAGCAGGTGTCTTATTTTAATTAATTCATCTTACACAATTCTTGAATCAAAAGCATACTAAGTGTAGAATAACATCCAGCAGCTATATCTCTTTAATTAACCCATTCTACAGAATTCTGGGAATTCCATAACGTTACACATTCTGCAACTGTGGTATAGATTCAATGTTCTTGCTTATCCGTAGACTCTCTGAATACCAACCATGTGATATCATCGCATTGACGGTCCTTCAAAACAGTGTCTATCTCTTGTTGCACGAGCTTTTGGTAGTGTGGGTGTTCACACAGAGAGTACAGAGTCCACGCCAATGAGCTGGCCGTTGTGTCATGACCTGCAAATTTGATCATTATTACTTAGGATGTTTGACTGTGTTGAGTCGTAGACCCAAAATCTATTACCAAGTTTAGTTCTAGTTTGCAACTCGCCTTCTCACTGCCCATACTAATTATAACCATTCCGTCTTATGTTAGTTTAACGTTGAATGAGTGTGATATCAAATGGCATATGTGACCTGTGCTCAATGAAAAAAACAAAGCTCAGGGATGATTTTTTAGTTTTCATTTGTTTATGATGATAACGTTAAGTGATTGACATTTTTATATAATGCCCCATCACTGATAAGAGATTTGTCAGCAAAATGTAAACAAGTTAATCAGAAGTATTGGTGTAATTATGGACTTTTATCGCCTCTCTCGTCTCAGAATACAATAGTGTAGTAGTTAGAATATTTGTTCCCGAAAGCTGAGGTTAAAGATGACAGATTGTAGGTGACCAGATTTTACACCTTTGCTTGAACACATCACCCAGTCCCCAAGCTGTAAATCTGTATGTATCTGTTTTTAGGGATGGGGAAGGTAAAGCAACAAGAGAGATGAGATGACATCACTTTTGTAATGACAGAAGTTGAGTCTCTAACACTTCAACTCCCAACAGCTACCGCGGTTATGGGAAAATTTCTTAATTTTTCACCTTGTCTTATGATGAGCGTCACAGATCAGTGAATAGTAAGGTCTGAGTTTGAACCTTATTGGGTACCACTTTGTGGGCAAAGGATGCAGATTTTTTTAGACCTCTTAAATCAACATAAGTCATGTGTAAACATGTCAGTGCCTAAACTTCCTTCATGTCTGTACGCACACAGAACATCAAATACGCACATCAAAGATCCCTTAAGCCATGTCAATGTTCGGTGGCTCATGGACACATAAAAACACCCAGCATGATTTAATGGCAGGGTAAAACATAAAAACAAAAAAGAAACAAAAATCCTGCCATGCATGTATATTCGAGTACATGAGGGAATAAAAACACATGGACGAACACACACACACACACACACACACACACACACACACACACACACACACACACACACACACACACACACAACACACACACACACACACAGAGACACACACACACACACACACACACACACACACACACACACACACACAGAGACTCACACACACACACACACACACACCCCACACACACACACACACACACACACACACACACAACACACACACAGACTCACACACACCACACACACGACACACGCACGCACGCACGCACGCACGCACGCACACACACACACACACACACACGCAGACAGACACAAACTGCTCATCTCAGTGGTTTTGCCAGACATTTATGTATTGAATATTATCAGTATTTCAGTCTTCAAACTTCGGACTACAGAATACTTTATTACTCAAGGATAATTAAATTAGATCCCACTGACCCGTCTTACAGCTAGTCTATCCTAAACACACACACTATGAACATGAAATAATGAACCATAACACATACAACTGAAACAAGTTAAAATTGAGTTGTGATAATCTAATTACTTTTGTATATGTGAAATGACCCATCATGCTGTTTTCAAAAACATGAGCGATACAGGCAGAAATATGTAAATGAATACATGTCAATCCTTAAGAAAAATAACAAGAATAGCAACAGCAATATAGCAATGTATCTAGTAGTTGAGTTAATATTTTATTAAAAAAAGAAAAAAATGAAGTTACAGACGTAGAATCAAAGAAGGACAATGATGGAAGTATTAAGAACAAACAAGGAAAGGGGGAAGGGGAAAGATACATCAACTGACACAATGATGAAAACAGATTGACTATACGCTTATGTTAGTATTATTTAAAGACTACTACTACTACTACTACTTCTACTACTACTACTATTACTACCACTACTACTACTACTACTACTGCTGCTGCTGCTGCTGCTGCTGCTGCTACTTTTACTACAACTTCTTCCTCTTCTTGTTCTTCTTCTACTTCTTCGTCTTCTTCTTCCTTAACTACGCGAAAAGCCGTTGGGGCGCCGCACAAAAAGATTGTTTACTATACTCCCCCAGCTCTGTCGTTGTCTTTTACATGGTGTGTCTTGGGCAAATCCAACATGACAGAGCCCATCCCCCTCTAGACTGGATTTTTTCGTCGGGATCACTCCATACATGCGACAGGTAGTACTGAATTATATGGTTACCAATACCTAAGCACAATCTCTAACCTGACAACATTTATACATTATCTAAATAAAATGTAATTCTGACTGAAAATTGTCTAATTAGTACCTTTAATGTGGACACCCACCTTCAAACATAAAAGTGTCCACCTCGCTGCGAATTTCCAGTGGTGTAAGTCCTACTCCATTGCTGTCTCTGGCAGTGAGGAGAACATCCAGAAAGTCCAGGTACCGTTTGTTAGGGGGTCCCTCTTTTTCCTGTTGATACCAGCTTTATTAACATTACTGTTAAATTAAGGGTTTCTTTTTGTGATGTGGTGTGTTGCTCTTTGTTGAGTTGTGTTGTTCTGTGTTGTGTTGAGTCGTGTCATGTCATGTTGTGTTTTAATGCACTGTGTTGTGTTGTGTTGTATTGTGTTTTAGTGTTTTGCTGTACTCGTGTTGTGTTTTGTGTTTACTGTGTTGTGCTTTGCTGCACTGTGCTGTGTTATACTGTGTTGCCTTATGCTGTGTTGTGCGTGTTGTGTTGTACCGTGTTTCGCTGTGTTATGTTGTAGGTCTATTGTATTGTGTTGTGTTGTGTTATACTATGTCAGGTCGGGTTGGGTCAGGTCACATCATGTTGTGTTATGTTGAGTTGTACTATGTTGTACCATGTTGTTTTGTACCGTGTTAAGCTGTACATGCTTTGTTTTACTGTTTGGGCCCGGGGCCATACTGCATGTAATGTTTACATTTCTTTGTATTGCATTGTGTTGTATTGTATCATATTGCAATGTATTGTATAGCGTTGCATTACGTTGCGTTATATTGTATTGTATTGTATCAGATAATATTCTACCTTGCCCAACCAGATCATATCATAGCATACCATATTGCATCGCATCATATTGTATCACATTGCATCGTATTACATTGTATTGCATGGTGTCGTGTCATATTGTATTGAAATGATTGCATAGCATTGTAGTGTAGTGAAGTGTGGTATAGTGTACTGCATTACATTATATTTATTGTATTGTATATGTTGTATTGTGCTCCACTGTATAACAACGTTTGCCAAAGAATTACTGCAACAAAAACAGAAAAAAAATTTTTTTTTGATCGGCAGTAACTTTTCTGTATGCCTTGACAATTGTATACGTTGCTTTCTGTCTATCTTTATTTGCATGTGAGTGACTAAGCACAAACTGCATGCATGCGCGCGCGCGTGTGTATGTATGTATGTATGTATGTATGTATGTATGTATGTATGTATGTATGTATGTATGTATGTATGTATGTATGTATGTATATATGTATGTATGTATGTATGTATGTATGTATGTATGTATGTATGTATGTATGTGTGTGTATGTGAATGTGTGTGCGTGCGTGTGTGTATGTGTGTATGTGTGCGTGTGTGTATGTGTGTGTGTGTGCGTGTGTGTGTGTGTGCGTGTGTGCGTGCGTGCGTGCGTGTGTGTGTGTGTGTGTGTGTGTGTGTGTGTGTGTGTGTGTGTGTGTGTCTAGTCTGTGTGTGTGTGTGTGTACAAAACAAAACAAATTTTTGTAATTCCTAGCAAGCTGTTTTGCCACAATATCATTTTTCGACCACAGAGGATTCAGAGCAATATAACATATCCGACCATGTGGAAAAGTATACATGATCACGTAACACCATTGCTCATGGAACGCCACTGAAATCTCGCAGCCAGTATTACATTGAAAGCTTTGCATGTCGCTGTATAGACAGATCTTTAATCAACTTATCTTTCAGATCGCCTCTTTACATGTCAAACAATGCACCCTGCAATCTTCAAAACAAAGCCTCCTGAGGGTGCCAAAACATAGTTTATAATTCAGCAGGAGAATGTGATTTCATTTTCATTTCACCATCCTTTTGGAACTCGCCGCTGGCTGATCCTCACCATTTCTCGGTTCATGCTTTCCAGGTTTTCCACTGTTGACATTTACATTACTTCTCCACCACTACACATACTGTCACTTTTTACTATCGATCGTTTGGCACTGTGTAAACATTCATGTACACCTATGTCTACGATGACAGGTATTTGTATGTATTTGTCGATCATGTGAGTATGTATTCATTTGGATATGTGTATGTATGTTCTGTGTGATATCAGTACTTCTTTATGTATTTTGTGCGCCATCGATGTATAATGCACAGAGTCCAAGTTAGTTTGAAGAGTTTAGGTACATAACATGTCATCATCATCAGGTGCCCTGCCGCATGGCGTTGGCGACCATGGACTTCCATCTGTCTCTATCTCTCGTTGCCCCTAGCATCTCCCCACCCTCCTCATCCCCAGCCACTCTGCAAGTCCGTCCAGCATTCTCTCCCTGGGTCTACTGGTGCTCTCTTTCCCTCCAGCTTTCCCGTTGTGACCAGGTGCTCCAAATCTCCCTTCCTCATAAAATGGACAAAAATGTTGCCTGTGCTTTCCTAATCTTCCTTACAAGTGATCTACTTGTGTCTGCCTCCATCAAGACTGTCTCGTTTGTTTTCTTTGCTGTCCATGGAACTCTCAACATTCTTCTTAGAAACCACATCTCGGCTGCCTCAATCTTGCTCTGGCTTTGCTTGCTGACTGTCCACGCCTCGCATCCGTACAACAGCATTGGTTCTATATAACATTCAAGGACTCTCTTTCTGATGTTAATTGATAGGCATTTGTTGGTAAGAATGCTTGTCATCTTCTTGAATGCTGTTTTGGCTTGGCCGATTCTGCCAGCCATTTCCGATATGCATCTGCCGTCTGATGAAATGACCGTTCCCAGGTATTTGAACTTATAAACCTGTGTCAGGGTTGTGCCATTTGCTGTTATTTTGCATGAGGGGATTTCATGTTTTTTACTGATCACCATGATTTCAGTCTTCCTGCTGTTTAGTTCCAACCCCTTACCTTTGCTTTCTATTTCTAGTACATGTATATTCACAAGGTTTTGTAGGTCCCTTTCATTTTCTGCAATTAGCACGGTGTCATCTGCGTATCGAATGTTGCTTATCATTTTCCCCCCAACCTTGAATCCAGGGTCTTCTTCTAGGCTTCTCAAGATGTTTTCGCTATATAGTGAAAACAGATCTGGTGACAAAACACAATCCTGTCTGACTCCTCTCTTGATGTTTTGGAAAGAGCTTATATTGTTTTCTATTCTCATTGCAGCTGTTTGTTCCCAGTACATATTCCTGATTATTTGTAGATCTTTTCCATCAACATTGAGTCTCTCCAGTTGGTTGATCAATTCTTCATGTCGTACCCGATTGAAAGCCTTGGTATAGTCAACAAAGCATAAATACAAATCCTTATTCATCTCAATTGACCTCTCTATGATAGTTCTTAGGATGTATATGGCATTAATAGTTCCTTTCCCTTCCACAAATCCACACTGTTCTTCTGCTGTTTCTCTTTTGATTCTATTCCTTGTCCTCATCATGATTATTCTTAACAGGATTTGTGTTACATGACTCATCAAACTGATTGTGCGATGAAGTTCGCATTCTATAGCCCCTGTCTTCTTTGGAAGTGCAATGAAAATTGATTTTGACATACCTTTGGGGATTTTTCCAGTGTCATAAATTTCAATTAGGAGGACTGTTATTTTTTCTACGCCCAATTCCTCCAGGGCTTCAATCATCTCTGTAGTAATGTTGTCTGGTCCTGGGGCTTTTCCTAGTTTCATCTTTTTCAGTGCTGTCCTAACTTCATCTTTCATTATGGGTGGTCCTTCAAAGTTCTTTTTTATAATGTGTTCTTCGTTTCTGTCATCCTCAAAAAGGTCTTTAATGTACTCTCCCCATCTGTCCAGTATCTTGTCTTTTTCCATGATCAGCGTGCCATCTTTCGATTTTAAGCAACCAGTTGATGTGCATGTATTTTTCCTGTGGACAATTTCTTCAATTCGTCTGTACATACCCTGAGGATCCATTTTGTGTCGTTCTTCTATCTCTTTGCATTTTGTGTTCAGCCAAGCTTCCTTAGCTTCATTGCACCTATACCTGATTTCTTTGTTTATCTTCCTGTATATCTCCTCGTTTCTCTTTGCCCTCTTGCTTTCCTCCATCAAGCCCAAAATTTCATTAGTCATCCAGCTCTTTTTTGCTTTTCTATATGCCTTAGGGATTTCTTTACAAGCTTCATTTATCGAACTTCTCAACTTTGTCCATTGTTCCTCACTGTCACCGACGTCTTCCAGAGCACTGAATTTGTTTTGAACATGTACATTAAATTTTTTTACGTATCATTTCATCTGTCTTTAAGAGTCCAAGTTTTAGTTTGATGTTGCTTTTGGTCTGTTTCCTTTTCCCTCAATTTCAGCCTAAACCTTCCCATTACAAGATTGTGGTCACTGTTGCAGTCTGCGCATGGTAGTGTTTTTTACTGACAGTAAAGAATTTTTAAATCTTTTGTTGATCAGGATGCAGTCAATCTGATTTTTGGTATTATCTCCTGGACTCATCCATGTCCATTTTCTTCTGTTAGGCTGCTCAAACCAGGTGTTTCCAACTATGAACTCATTCATCTGTGCTCATTCTACAAGTTTCCCTCCCCTTTCATTTTGTGTACCAAGGCCATGAGGTCCAACTATATCCTCCATCCTATCCTGTCCCACTTTAGCATTAAAATCTCCCATTATGACTGTAACTTCTTGTGATTTACACTGGACCTTGGCCATCTCTAAAACTTCGTAGAAGTTGTCGATGTCTTCCTGAGTACTTGCGGATGTTGGTGCATACACCTGAATGATGTTGATATCAAATGGTTTGCCTCCCAATTTGACCAGCAAAACTCTGTCGGACACTGCCCATTATCCCTTAACTGCTTTTGATTTGTCTTTGTCCATTATGATGCCTACTCCTCTTTCATGTGAATTACCACCAGAGTATATCACTGTATATTCTCCTGATGTTATCATGCCTGCCCCCTTCCATCTCACTTCCCCTAGTCCTAAAATACTGACGTGAAGCCTTTCCATCTCCATTTTGATGTTGTCTAATTTACCTTTCTGCAAAAGCGTTCTGATGTTCCATGTTGCTATTTTGGTGTTTGTAAGTTTGACTTTGGGTTTAATTTTGATCGCAGTAGCTGGCTGACGGTCTGGTGTCACCTGTGCCGCATGACAGTCCCTACCGGACGAAGGTGCTCCACAGGAGCACCTACTGACGTCGTTAACTTTCTTCTTCATCTTTCTTTTGTCCATGGTTTTCCTGGGGAAAACTACGATGGTGGTTTCCCCTTGCCTTCCATCGGTTTTTTTCAGGGTTAACTCCCTTAGACTTACTCTTTCCGAGATGTCCACAAGGCAGTGGAGCTATTTACCCATAGCATGTATTAGTGTTATTATTGTAATTATTACTATTATTATCATAATATATTGTCATGTTATCATTATTGCTATCATCATTATTATTGCAATTCAATACAATTAAAATGTGCAGCTGTGGGTAAGCAAGCTTTTAATCTTGCAAATGTTTGTTTGTTAATTAGTAACCTTTGACTTTGACTTCTTGTTGTTCATGGAAAAAAGGAACAAAGAGCTAAGAAAAAATAGTACTAAACAGAAGTGGAGGAATGAAGTGGACGTGGTCCTAGATGTCTTTGTTTTGTTATGAATTTGTGCATTTAGCGTTTTACAGTTTTTTAATGGCTATTGATTTGATCATTGAAAAGAAAAGTTGTGCCACATGCAATTAGAAGCATTATAATAAGAATTAGGGTAAGTTCTAACTGTATTATGCAAGCTCTGTTTGCATAGCTATAAACTGTTTTTAATGAGCATCGTGTCATAATTCTGGATATTGTGTGCAATGATTGTGTATTTTAATTGTTTTTGTGCGATTGTAAAACTTAATAAAGCGAAGAATCACATTTGTTTTTGCTTGTACTGTAAAGCTTATTCAACCGACGATCACAGTGTTTTTCCTTGCATCGTAAAACTTAATATAAATTAACGTACCATCGCTGTTATCATTTTTGTATCATAAAGCATACTTAAAGATATGAAAGTTAGCTCTTTTTACATTATAATTAAGTTTAATTTACTGACATGCTACTGTTGTTTTTGCTTTTGTATTAGTGAGCTTATCTAATTGACATGCTATAGTTATACCGACATACCATTCATATTTCTGCTTCTATATCCTAAAGCTTACTTTATCAATGAACCATAGCTATTTTCGCGTTATTATAAAGCTTAACTGATGGACGAACAGTGAATACTTTCGTGTTTCACTTGCATTTTTATAGAGCTCATTATAATCAACGACCTGACTGTTATCTTTTGCATCATAAAGCTGAATTAAGCAACAAACCAGAGTCTGCTGTCGTGCTTTTATGACGCTGTCAGAGATGCCGTGCACATAGTCACACAGCTGGCGGTTCTTTCTGCCGTCAGACGTCAAGGCGTAGACCCAGTCCCAGAACAGAAGAGGGTTTCTGTCAAACAGGGAATAGATACAATTTGTTTGATGTCATTTCATGTATATTTTCTATTCTGTTTTAGTTTCTATTTTCTCTTAGTTTTCTACTATGCAGTGTTTTGTGTATGTTTGTATTCATTCTAATTTATATTATCTTTACTGTTTTCCAGTTGTTTTGTTGTACTCTGCTTTGCTTTGTTCTGTTTTGCTCTACTTTGTTCTGCTCTGTTTAGTTCTGTTTTACTGTGTTCTGTCCTGTTCATTTTCTCTCTGTTCTGTACCCTTTTTTCTCTGTTCTGTTATACTCTGCTCTGTTGTGCTCCGTTCTGCTCTTTTGTCTTCTGTTATTGTTTTGTTCTGCTGTGTTCTGTTTTGCCTCGTTCTATCTACTCTATTCGACTCTACTCTTTTTTGTTGTGATCTGCTCTGCTCTGTTCTGTTCTGTTTTGCTCTGTTTTGCTGTGTTCTGTTCTGTTTCTGCTGTTTTCCCCTCTGTTTTGCTCTCCTTTGTTCTGTTGTGTTTTGCTGTGTTCTGTTCTGTACTGCTCAAATCTCTTCTATTCTGTTCTAATCTGATCTGATCTGATCTAATCTGTTCTATTCTGTTCTGTTTGTTCTTTTCTGCTCCCATTCTGTTGTGCTCTGTTTTGTTGTGCTGTGTTCTGTTTGCCCTGTTTTATTCTGCTCTGTTCTGTTTTGTTCCGTTCTGTTTACGCTGCTCTGTATATATCTGGTCTGCTTTGTTCTATTTCGCACTGTTCTACTATCTTCTGTTCTGTTTTGCTCTGTTCTGCTCTGTTTCAGTTTAGTCTGTTCTGCTGTTCACTGTTCTCTGTTGCTGTGTTCTTTTTTGCTCTTTTCTGGTCTGTTCTGTTTTCATCTGTTTTGCACTGTTCTGTGCTCTGTTCAGTTCTGTTCTGTTTTTGCTCTGCTTTGCTTTGCATATTTTGTTTTGTTCTGCTTATTTTGTTTTGTTCTGCTCTGTTTTGCTCTGTTCCACTTTGTTCTGTTCTGTTTTGCTCTCCTTTCCTCCGTTCTGTTCTACTTTGTTTTGCAAAGTTCTGTGTTGCTCTGTTCTGCTGTGTTCTGGTTTGACCTGTTCTGTTTTGATCTGTACTGTTCCGTTCTGTTTTGGTCTGTACTGTTCTGTTTTGGTCTGTGCTATTCTGTTTTGGTCTGTGCTGTTTTGTTTTGGTCTGTGCTGTTCTGTTTTGGTATGTACTGTTCTGTTTTGGTCTGCACTGTTCTGTTTTGGTCTGCACTGTTATGTTTTGGTCTGTAGTGTTCTGTTTTGGTCTGTTCTGTTTTGTTTTGGTCTGTACTGTTCTGTTTTGGTCTGTTCTGTTCTGTTTTGGTCTGCACTGTTCTGTTTTGGTCTGCACTGTTATGTTTTGGTCTGTAGTGTTCTGTTTTGGTCTGTTCTGTTTTGTTTTGGTCTGTTCTGTTTTGGTCTGTTCTGTTCTGTTTTTGGTCTGTACTGTTCTGTTTTGGTCTGTAGTGTTCTGTTTTGGTCTGTTCTGTTTTGGTCTGTTCTGTTCTGTTTTTGGTCTGTACTGTTCTGCATTGGTCTGTACTGTTCTGTTTTGGTCTGTTCTGTTTTGGTCTGTTCTGTTCTGGTGTGTGCTGTTCTGTTTTGGTCTGTGCTATTCTGTTTTGGTCTGTACTGTTCTGTTTTGGTCTGTACTGTTCTGTTTTGGTCTGTTCTGTTCTGTTTTGGTCTGCACTGTTCTGCATTGGTCTGTCCTGTTTTAGTCTCTTCTGTTTTGGTTTGTTCTGTTTTGGTCTGTACTGTTCTGTTTTGGTCTGTACTGTTCTGTTTTGGTCTGTACTGTTCTGTGTTGGTCTGTACTGTTCTGTTTTGGTCTGTACTGTTCTGTTTTGGTCTATTCTGTTCTGTGTTGGTCTGTACTGTTCCGTTTTGGTCTGTACTGTTCTGTTTTGGTCTGTACTGTTCTGGTCTGTACTGTTCTGTTTTGGTCTGTACTGTTCTGTTTTGGTCTGTACTGTTCTGTTTTGGTCTGTACTGTTCTGTGTTGGTCTGTACTGTTCTGTTTTGGTCTGTACTGTTCTGTTTTGGTCTATTCTGTTCTGTGTTGGTCTGTACTGTTCCGTTTTGGTCTGTACTGTTCTGTTTTGGTCTGTACTGTTCTGGTCTGTACTGTTCTGTTTTGGTCTGTACTGTTCTGTTTTGGTCTGTACTGTTCTGTTTTGGTCTGTACTGTTCTGTTTTGGTCTGTACTGTTGTCTGTACTGTTTGTTTGGTCTGTACTGTTCTGTTTTGGTCTGTACTGTTCTGTTTTGGTCTGTACTGTTCTGTTTTGGTCTGTACTGTTCTGTTTTGGTCTGTACTGTTCTGTGTTGGTCTGTACTGTTTTGGTCTGTACTGTTCTGTTTTGGTCTGTACTGTACTGTTTTGGTCTGTACTGTTCTGTGTTGGTCTGTACTGCTCAGTTTTGGTCTGTACTGTTCTGTTTTGGTCTGTACTGTTCTGTGTTGGTGTGAACTGTTCGGTTTTGGTCTGTACTGTTCTGTTTTGGTCTGTTCTGTTCTGTTTTGGTCTGTTCTGTTCTGTTTTGGTCTGTACTGTTCTGCATTGGTCTGTCCTGTTTTAGTCTCTTCTGTTTTGGTTTGTTCTGTTTTGGTCTGTACTGTTCTGTTTTGGTCTGTACTGTTCTGTTTTGGTCTGTTCTGTTTCTGTTTTTGGTCTGTTCTGTTCTGTTTTGGTCTGTTCTGTTCTGTTTTGGTCTGTCCTGTTTTAGTCTCTTCTGTTTTGGTTTGTTCTGTTACAGGCTTGCTTCTTTCCATCGCTCATCTCGAGGTGGCGGTATCGCCATCCTCTACAACGACTCACTCCATTCCCGCCTATCTTTCTCGCAGTCTCTGCCTTTCTCCCATCCTTCTTTCGAGCACGTTGAAGTATCCTTCCAATCCACCCCTCACCCCATCACCTTCTCCTGTGTCTATCGACCTCCACCTAGCTCTGCCAACAAACTCACCACATCCACGTTTCTCTCTGACTTTGACCAACTGCTTGACCACTACTGCCTCTTACCTGGAAATCTCATCATTCTAGGTGACATCAATGTCCACTATGACAACACTCACCGTTATGACACAAGACATATCATCAACTCTCTGTCCAATCACAATATGACTCAACACATTTCTGAACCAACCCATCAAAAAGGTCACATTCTTGACTGGATCATTTCTCGTGATCACCACAATTCAGCTACTGACAACTGCTTAGTTCTTTCTACCCGTCTAACTTCAGCCCTTCCATCTGACCACTCTGCAATTCTCTGTTCTCTTGACATTTCTCCTCCTTCCCGTACCACGCGCACAGTGACTCGACGCAATCTCAAATCTATCGACCTCTCCACATTTTCATCTGATGCCTCCCGTCTCCTTTCTGAAAAGTCACATAACCTTGCCGATGAATTCTATACTACTCTCCACCATCTTCTGGACACTCATGCTCCAGCCACAACCCGTCTTTTACCTGACCGCCCCCCCACCCCATGGCTCACTTATGAGATTGCCTGTGCAAAACGTGCCCGCCGCAGAGCAGAGCGCCGCTGGCGCAAATCCAAACTCACTGTACACAGACAACTTTTCCAAGCCTCTAAAACAAAAGTATCCACCCTCATTGCATCTGCAAAAACAAGCTATTTCCAAACCAAAATCCTGAATGCCTCTTCTTCAAAAGAACTCTTTACAACCATGAATCATCTCCTTGGCACACGAAAAGACTTACCTCTCCCAACAAAACATACAAATGAAGAACTCCCATCTGTATTCTCTAAGTATTTCACCACCAAAATACAAACTCTTCGTGACAGGCTTGACAGGACACCCTGTCAACCATGCCCACCTGACCCTTCCTTCTCTGGCACACCTCTCACTACTTTTACCCCAGTCTCACAAGAAGAAATTTTCAACACAATCAGATCCATGTCGTTCAAAACCTGCGAACTGGATCCTCTTCCAGGTTCTCTCTACTCCGATTGTCTCCCTACTCTCCTCCCATTCATCACTGACATCATCAACACTTCTTTCAAACTGGAACTGTCCCAGATTCTTTCAAGTCTGCTATTGTTCACCCTCTCCTCAAGAAACACAATTTAGACCCAAATGAACTGAAAAATTACAGGCCTATCTCTAATCTCCTTTCTTGTCAAAACTCCTTGAAAAAGTCGTCCTCAACCAGCTGAACTCTCACCTGTCTGCCAACAATCTTCTCAATCCTTTCCAGTCAGCCTACCGCCAGTGCCATAGCACTGAAACTGCCCTACTACACATTCTCAACAATCTCCTCCTTGCAACTGATACTGGCAAAGTCTCTCTCCTCACACTCCTTGATCTGTCTGCAGCTTTCGATACCATTGACCATGGTATTCTCCTTTCTAGACTTCATCATACTTTTGGCATCTCTGACATTGCTCTCTCCTTTTTCACTTCGTATTTATCAAACAGAAAACAAACTGTTCTCATCAATGGCACTTACTCTCAACCTGCATACCTGACCTGTGGTGTTCCACAAGGATCTGTCCTTGGCCCTGTTCTTTTCACTCTTTATACCTCCCCCCTGTCCACCATCATCAACTCCCACTCTATAAAACACCACTTCTATGCTGATGACACCCAACTTCAAGATAGTGACTCACCTGATAATATACAGCGCCTGTTGACTCGCACCACTGAGTGTTACTCGGACATTAAGAACTGGATGACACACAATAGACTTCAGCTTAATGACGACAAGACAGAAGCTATCCTCATTGGCACCCGTCAGAAACTTTCCCAGCTGCCTCCTCTTTCTCTCCCATTATGTAACACATCAGTCCCAATTTCTGATTCAGCTAAAAACCTTGGTGTCTGCATTGACTCTACCCTGTCCATGAATAACTTTGTTTCTCAAACTGTCAGATCTTGCTACTATCATCTCCATCGTATAAGCCTGATCAGGAAGTATCTCTCTGTCGAAACAACTGCAAAACTCGTTCTCTCCTTCATAATGTCTCGCATTGACTATTGCAATTCACTCCTGTCTGGTCTTCCTGCCTCCACCATTCACATCCTACAGCGCATTCAAAACAATGCTGTACGCCTTGTACTCAAAAAGAAAAAAGCTGACCACATATCTCCTCTCCTGGCACAACTTCACTGGCTCCCTGTATCAAAGCGCATACAGTACAAACTAGACACCATGTGCTACAAAAGCCTCAATAACGCAGCCCCCGATTACCTGTCAAGCCTACTTGAGATCTATGTTCCCTCACGTACCCTCCGCTCTGCCTCCGATCCTCTGACTTTTCGCTTTCCACGCACTAAGCTCAATACCTATGGTCCACGAGCCTTCTCTGTTTCTGGTCCACTCTCCTGGAACAAACTTCCTCTCTCAGTCCGTCAGCAACCTACTTTTGCCTCCTTCAAGTCCGCTCTCAAAACTCACCTTTTCTCCTCTGCATAAAATCCTAACCTCACTCAACCCCCCTCTGCAGCCTGTCTCCGCTCGGAGGGGAATCACTTTGTTTTAATATATAATTGTATATGATGTGCTCTCTGTGGTTTTCCATTGGTTTTATTCTTGCTTTTATTGCTTTTATTCTTTTCTCCCCATTTGTGGCCATGCATGTGTGTGTGTGTGTGTGTGTGTGTGTGTGTGTGTGTGTGTGTGTGTGTGTGTGTGTGTGTGTGTGTGTGTGCGTGCGTGCGTGCGTGTGTGCGTGTGTGTCTTTTCGGCGCTTGGATTTGATTTTGTCGAGATTTGCGCTATATAAATATTGTAATTATTATGTATGCATGTGCGTACGTATGTATGTATGTATGTATGTATGTATGTATGTATGTATACGCTTAGATTTATGTATGTATGCATGTATACGCTCAGCTTAGATTTATGTATGTAAGTATGTAGGCATGTATGTATGCATGTATACGCTCATATGTGTGTAGGTATGTATACATGTATACGCTCAGCGCTTAGATTTGATTTTGTCAAGATTTTGCGCTATATAAATAAAATATATTATTATTAAATATATTATTCTGTTTTGGTCTGTACTGTTCTGTTTTGGTCTGTACTGTTCTGTTTTGGTCTGAACTGTTCTGTTTTGGTCTGTACTGTTCTGTTTTGGTCTGTTCTGTTTTGGTCTGTTCTGTTCTGTTTTGGTCTGTACTGTTCTGTTTTGGTCTGTTCTGTTTTGGTCTGTTCTGTTCTGTTTTGGTCTGTACTGTTCTGTTTTGGTCTGTACTGTTCTGTTTTGGTCTGTACTGTTCTGTTTTGGTCTGAACTGTTCTGTTTTGGTCTGTACTGTTCTGTTTTGGTCTGTTCTGTTTTGGTCTGTTCTGTTCTGTTTTGGTCTGTACTGTTCTGTTTTGGTCTGTACTGTTCTGTTTTGGTCTGTACTGTTCTGTTTTATTCTGTACTGTTCTGTTTTATTCTGTACTGTTTTATGTTTTGGTGTTTTGTTTTGTCCTGTTTTGCTCTGTTCTCTTTTGGTTTCTCTTGATTTCATACTGTTTATTTTGCTCTGTACCGCTATGCTCTGTTCCGTTTTGCTCTTTTTTCTGTTACTCTGTTTTTCTCTGTTCCAATTTGGTCCAATCTAATTAGTTTAGTTTAGTTTAGTTTAGTTTAGTTTAGTTTAGTTTAGTTTAGTTTAGTTTAGTTTAGTTTGTTTTTGTTTTGTTTTGTTTTGTTATGCTCTCTTCTATTCTGGTCTCTTTGGATCTGTTCTGTTCTGTTCTGTACTGCTCTGCTCTGCTCTTTTCTCTTCTCTTCTCTTCTTTCTCTTTTCTCTTCTCTTACGTTTTGTTCTGTTCTGGTCTGGTCTGGTCTGATCTGGTCTGATCTGGTCTGGTCTCTTCTGTTCTGTTATGCTCTGTTATCTTCTGTTTTGCTCTGTTCTGTTTTGCCCTGATCGGTTATTTTCTGCTTTGTTCTGTTCTGTTTTGTTCTGCTCCAGTCTGTTCTGTTCTGCTCAGCTATGTTCTGTTCTGTTCTGTTCTCTTTTGCTGTTCTCCTTTGTTCTGTCCTGGCCTGTTTTACTTTGCACTGTTTTGCTTTGACCTGCTTTGCTCGGTATTCAATTCTGTTTTCCCTGTTCTATTTTCCACTCTCCTGTTTTGTATTGTTCTGCTCTGCTCCATTCATTCTATTCTCTTCTGTTTTGCAATGTTCTGTTTCGTGTTGTTTTCTTCCAATCCATTTTTTTCTATTTATCTTTGTTCTGTTCTGTTTTTGCAATGTTCTGTTCTGGTCTGCTTTGTCCTGTTTTTCTATTTTGCTCTGTTCTGTTCTGTTTTGCTCTGTTTCGTATTTCCATTTTGCTTTGTTCTGTTAACTATTGCTCTGTTAAGTTCTACTTTGTTCTGTTCTGTTTTGGTTTGCTCAGGTATGTTCTGATTTGCTCTGTTTCTGTTCTGTGTCTCTTGTTCTGTTTGTTGCTTTCGTCTTTTCTTCTGTCTGCTGTCTTGTCTGTTTGCTCTTGTCTGTCTCTTTTGCTCTTGTCTGTTTCTCTGTTCTGTGTCTGTGTTCTGTTTTTTGCTTGTCTGTTTTCTGTCTTGTCTGTTTCTGTTTTTCTTGCTGTTGTTTCTCTTGTTGTTCTTTCTGCTTCTGTTTGTTGTCTGCTGTTCTGTTGTTCTGTTGCTTCCTTTTCTGCTCTGGTCTGCTCTGTTTCTGTCTGTCTGTTGTTTCTGTTCGCTGTTCTGTTTGCTCTGCTCTGCTCTGTTCTGTTCCTTTGTTGTTTCCTCTGTTTATTCTGCTTTCTTCTGTTGTTCTGTCTGTTTTGTTTTGTCTGATTTGTTCTGTTTCTGTTTTGCTCTGCTTGTTCTGTTTTTTGTTTTGCTTGTTGTTCTGTTCTGTTTGTCTGCTTGTTCCTTTGTTTTGTTTGTTTCTGTATCTGTTTTTTGTTTGTTTTGTTTTCTGTTCTGTTGTTTTTCTGTTATTTGTTTCTGTTTTTGTTTTGTTCTTTCGTGTTCTTTTTGCTCTGTTTTTTTATTTGCTCTTCTTGTTCTTTGTTGTGCTGTCTGTTCTATTTTCCTCTGTTCTGATTTTCTGTGTTATGTTCTCTCTATTCTGTTCTGTTTTGCTCTGTCATGCTCATGTAATCGAACAACATCATGATCTGACATGACGATCCATTGTCTCACTCCCTTCCAGCTTCCAATTTACTAGTCACTAGAATGATAAAATGGGGAATTAATAGATATTTTGTCTAACTGACCATAATTTTGTTTTCATTAATCTACACAAATATGATTTTTGTCATGGGTCAGAGACAACATGGGCGATACTGTCTCCTTCATGTCTTTTTTCTTTTTAGAATATACCAAAGGAGAGAGAAACATAGACAGGGAAGGTCATGCATCAACCAAAGAGAGAGAGAGAGAGCGAGAGAGAGAGAGAGAGAGAGAGAGAGGAGAGAGAGAGAGAGAGTGAGAGAGAGAGAGAGAGGTTTGTTTTGTTTAGAAGGTCATAGCCCCTTCTGAAGGGTGTGAACAAAAACAAGATAAATTACATGTATACAATGTAAGTTAAAACAAGACACTGTCAAAATGGTCACAGCAAACAGATAGGGCCAAGTTAATGATGATGGTTTGACTTTTTGCAGATATTACAAATAATGCACTAAACAATGTAGTATATTATTATTCCTTGTGGATAAAGGCATTATTACCTGCTTCTTTCAATATTCATCTCAGCAATTCTGGAGATGGCCTGCACGTAAGGGTGGCTCTCCCTGCACAAATATCGTTTACTGTAATACAAAAATCTGTTCTATAATGGATTAACATATTAAAATAAATATAGGGAGAATTTAAACACACACACACACACACACACACACACACACACACACACACACACACACACACACACACACACACACACACACCCCACACACACACACATATATATATATATACATATATATATATATATATATATATATAATAAATAAATACAACAAGAAAGACAGAAATAAAGAAAACTTTTGAAAGAAGGTGATATTTGAGGGAAAAAAGTTAAAAATGTACGAAATGGAGGAATAAGACGATGTATACCACCATCTCTAATACCCCCTCCCATCTATCTTCCCTCCCAACATATATACACTCCTAAACCCCTGTTGCCATTCCTCCCTACACACACACACACACTCTCCCTCTGTCAAAACTCCTACCCTCCCTCCTGACACACACACTCTCCTAAAAGCCCCTACCCTACCCTCCCTCCCAATAGGCACACTCTCCAAAATTCAAAAAACTTTGCTCTCTCTGCTTCCAGAGCACATTCTCTTTAACCTCCCTTCCAACAGGTATATAATTACAGTATTTACAGTATTTATACGGCGCCAAATCTTGACAATTCAAATCAAAACGCACTCACGCACCAGGCATACGCATACAATCGACAAACATCACCTTATAATATTTAATACACGGACTGAGGGAAAGAAGTAGTTGTAGAATTCATTGTTTGTAAAAGAGGTGGTTTATAAATTGTATTGATAAGCAGAAAGGGTAGGTGTTAGGCGAAGGCAGATTGGAAGTCTATTCCAGGCTGACGGTCCTGAGACAGCAAAAGAACGGTGGTCAACACTTGTTAGTTTAAATCTAGGGGCCTGAAGGGAACAATTGCCTGAAGCTGAGCACAAGGTGAGAGTTGGCGTATAAATATTAATGCCGTCACAAAGATATGATGGAGCAGACTGGTGAATAGACTTGTAACACAAGGTATCCAGCTTATAATTTAATCTTTTTAAGACAGGCAACCAGTGAGGAAAACAAAGGAGAGGACTACTATGATCAAACGTTTTCTTTCTAAAGACAAGACGAGCTGCTATGTTTTGTATACGTTGCACACACAGCAGAGAAGACCAGTAAAGAGAGCATTACAGTAATCAAGACGAGACAAAATGAGAGAGGTCACAAGCTTAGATGCAGCCTTAGCTGAAAGATATCTTCAAATGTAATCATTGCACTGAATCTGATAGTAGCATGACTGGCAAGTCTGGGTCAGAAACTTCTGCATAGAAAGAGTGTTGTCCAAGGTCACACCCAGGTTCTTGACAGAATCAGAAAGAGGAATGATGTTGTCTAGCTGGATAGTATTCGGTGTGATAGAGGCAAGTTTATTTTTGGTACCTACATGCAAGGCTTCGTGTTTATCACCATTTAACTGTAGTTTATTTTGTGCCATCCAGTTCTAGATATCAACATAGCAGCTAATTGCTTCTAAGATAAGGAAGCTGATATTTTCAGGGGTGGTGCTATTCTGTGGTTGAGAATCATCTGCCCAAAATTGATGTTTCATATCATGCTGGTTGATGATGTTGGCTAGGGGTGCAGTATAAAGGGTGAACAGGACAGGGTCCACCACAGATCCCCGAGGAACTCCGCAGAAAGCCGAACAGGCTCAGATTGATTTCCGTTCACAATTGACTGGAAGCGATCAGACAGATAGGAGGAGATCCAAGAAAGAGCAGTACCATGAATTCAAAAAGTGTGTTCAAGATGAAAGAGAAGGATGGAGTAATTGATAGTATCAAAGGCAGCAAAGAAATCGAGGAGTATTAGGAGGGAAATTTTGCTAGCATCAGAAGCAAGAAGTTCGTTGACTCTGTGAACGAGAGCTGTTTCTGTACTGTGGTTTGTTCAATAGGCGGACTGGTAAGGATGAAGGAGATGATTTAAGGAGATATGCTCATTCATTTGTTTTAGTACCACTTTTTCAAGGAGCTTAGACAGAAATGGGAGATTTGATACAGGTCTATCATTTTTAAGGTCATTAGGATCGAGATAATTTTTCTGGAGAAGTGGCCGGACGAGAGCAGGTTTGAAAGCAGAAAGGAAGATTCCTGAGACCAGAGAAGAATTGACGATGGAGGTAATTGATGGAAGAAGTTGCAAGTATATGTGTGAAAAGAGAGAGGCTGGAATTGGGTTGATGGTACAGACGAAAAATCACATTGCTGGATGGGTGCTGTGGGAGAGGGTGGAGGTGGAGATGGATCCGCGCGTCGATGGCAACAGCAAAGAAGAAAAGGGGTTGTCTGAAGTGGATTTAGCATGAACTTTCCTTTTGCCGCCGCGACACGATCTGCGGCGAGGAAGATGATGACCAATGATCAGAGTTTTTAAATGGCTGACAAGTTCAGGGTCAAGGTGCAAATGCTCCAGCACAGCCAGTGCTATCAGCTGGTCAGGGGTGTACGAGAACTTGTCGAAACGTTGACATGCAGCCACTTCGCCGACAGCGTGATGCATGAAGCGACGTTGACGTGGGTGAACGTGCACTCGAGGTAGTAACAGCAATGGCGGTAGATCAAAATGGCTGAACGCCGAAAACTTCAGAAAAGAGAAGCGAAAAGTACCTTCAGATGTTGAGCCAGGATAAAAGTGCAGGTAGGCCACATGATAGGCGAGCACCATGCACAAACACAGGACAACAATAAGACTTTATAAACTACATGTAAAGCCAGCTGGAATGTAGAAAACACACAAATTCATGTGGAGACAGGAGGCCGTGCCTATTAGGCGGCTGAACCAAAACTCACGTACGTTTCCCACAGACCTCTTAGACACAATCACGCAGTCCACTTGCTGAAGCCACCAGTCTGCTATCTTGGTGTTGCTCTGCCCGCTGTGCTCGCCTCAGCTTGTACTACACTTAATGTACGTCTATCATACAATCAGTCTGTGTGTACGTGTGTGTTCGTGTGTGCACATGTGTGTGTGTGTGTGTGTGTGTGTGTGTGTGTGTGTGTGTGTGTGTGTGTGTGTGTGTGTGTGTGTGTTAGTGTTAGTGTTAGTGTGTGTGTGTGCGCGTTAATGTGTGTGTCTGTTAGTCTGTTTGTATAAGCGTGTGTGTTAAGTGTGTGTGTGTGTGTGGTCTGTCAGTGTGTGTGTGTGTGTGTGTGTGTGTGTGTGTGTGTGTGTGTGTGTGTGTGTGTGTGTGTGTGTGTGTGTGTGTATTAATTCTATGACTCTCTGAATCTCTCCACTACTTTGCTGCAGACAGTCAGTGGAACTTGATGAATAAGCTGAGGTGGTCAAAGGCTTAATTCTGTTTTCCAGTTACAAATGAATGATTCTTGAATAGCATTCTCCATATTCTTGCATGAACCGCTTGGTCGCACACACTGTCATAAGCATTACTATATGTATGTATGTTGTCAACAGGCAAATTTAGAATCCAAAAGAGAAAATAACAGGAGGAGGGGGCGTTGATTGATAGAACTGTCAGATACAAGTATACGGACATCACACAATAAATATAAATGTTTGTCACGTCTATTTGTTTGCAGGCTGTTTGGTTCTTTTCAAAGATCCGTGGACTCTGGATCTGGTATCTTGAGTTCAGTCTCAGCTTGCAACATTAAGTGTTGGCCCGTATGCTCTTACACGTTACGATCATATCAAAATATGTTACGATCATACCAAAATGGACAGCTTACCCAGATACATAATCATGCAGAAGCACAGATACATTGTTACAGCAGCCAATAATATAATATCAGTCTCTGTAATAACATATACACTTGAACATATCTTAGTGAATGAAAAGAAAAATGGGAAACAGACAATGATAATGGTAACAGACAGATAATGATATCTTGGATGTCTGCCATTCGTACAGGAAATCTAACCTTATAATGTTAATGTATACAGAACCAGAAAAAAAAAAAACACAAAAAAGAATAAGAAGGCGTATTTATTACAACAAGACAGGCGCAAATTTTTGGCCAAATGGCCTTTGTCAAGCGTACGATCACAAACAAATAAACACCAGATACAAAAATTAGGAGAAAAAGACTGTTCATGTATATTCAAATTGTCTAATGTGATTTTTTCAAATGATCAGATAATATTTTGAATATGCAGAAAACCATATCTCCTACTACTACACACAATTAAGTTTTCTGAGTGAATTTTTTAGTTTGTCTGAAGAGAAGGACTCACCCACGCGTCTGTATGTCATCAGTGTATGACATAGCACACTGCAAGATAATGTCAAACGTACACAGACTGATGTTGCCAAACATCTCAATGCTCTTCTCCTCTGCTGCGTGTTTTGCAACTTTTTCCTAAAAAGACATATAGTAATGGATCCTGAGGTATGTATTGTACTTGATGTTTTCGCCAGAACAAAAGAATTCAGTCACAAAGAAAAAACTCACACCTTCAAAAATGAACATGTTCACATACAATGTCTTTATAGGCAAGCCATTTATGTCTGGAGTTGAGCATTTAAAATAAATTTTGGGTATTACATATTATAATTTACATTTTAAACTAAGTCAGTGCTTGAACGCAGTAACTGATAATAGACATTTGTACAAATTTACATTCTGAGTGCACATGGTTTTTCTCCAACAAACAACCAAGCAAAACGTCTGAAAGGAAACAATCGCTTACCTAAACAAAACTGAGAATTCTAATACATTTACACTAAATACAACGTTGCAATTATTTTAGCAATAATTCCAGGATAGTCAATAAAACGTTTTATATCTTTACAATGCTAAAAGTAAATTCAATACCATCCTTTTCTAATTGTAAAGTATATACAACATTTGATATATTTTTCATTTCTAGCATAATTCAGTCTTGAATTATTCTTATCAATGATAATACTAACGGCTACTTATACAGCGTCTCATCTGACAAGAACTATTAGCGCTTTACAACAGAGTAAGTGACATAAGTTCAGCAAACACATGTCAGCCCCTACTGCTATGCTGTAACGGAGGGACCACAAAGCATACAACGTTAAAGAAGTAAAGATAATGGTGAATGATTGAAAAGAGTGTTCAAAATCATACTCCTTTAAAATCCAAATGCGCTGAATAACTCTCTCTCTCTCTCTCTCTCTCTCTCTCTCTCTCTCTCTCTCTCTCTCTCTCTCTCTCTCCTCATGGCTTCAAAAACGACAGTACAATTAGAAATCTGGCAACAGACGTCTACAAAGCTCATAAGAGAAGAGAGTTTGCTTTATCATAGAGATAACTTCTAGTGATGTGTGTCTGTCAAACCTATTTATATGTTCCTATTGTATTACTGAATTATGACTGTGGGACCAATATTGTATTTATTCCCAAATATTTTAAGTATGCATTACCCAAGAACGACTATGTATTATATTTTGTTTGTATAATGTTGGTAATGTGTTCACACCCCTTCAAATGGGGCTTTGGCCTTACAGAATAAATTTCTGATCTCTCTCTCTCTCTCTCTCTCTCTCTCTCTCTCTCTCTCTCAGTCTGTCTGTTTGTTTGTCTGTCTGTCTGTCTGTTTGTCTCTTGCATGCACTCTTGCTTGCTCGTTTGCTTGCTCTTTAAGTTTGTCATCAGTGATATTACTGCGCATTCACCAATGAATAAGGTATATCCTAATGTGGATGATTTATGTCCTCTCTGTAGATGTTCTCATGAAAACGAATCTCACTTTAACTTGAGTCGCCCAGCAGTGAGTGATATACTTCAAAAAAGGAATACATGCTAAATTCCAATGACAACTAAGTGCCTTCAAGCTAATCTTGCTGATGGCATGAAAGACAAAAGAACAAATGGAAAGCTTTGCTATTTTTCTCTGTTTGGGATTGTTATGCAGAAATGGCTTGTATCGGATGAATGTTAGTACTATTTAATCACCTTAAAACATAATGTTAGTATTAAATGCACCATACTAACCAGCAGAAGATCACACGCCCGGTTGTTGACGTTGCAGTATGGTTTGAGGATGTCGAAATGGAAGGCTGGGGTCAGGAGATGGCGAGATCGATTCCATCTGGCTCCCTTAGAAATCAGCAAGCCCTCCCCCAGCCAGGGAAGGAACATATCATATATCCACGGCTTTGGACCTGCATTGGGATATTCTGATAAAATCTGTGCGTGTGGGTGTGTGCGTATTTGTGTGTGTGTGTGTGTGTGTGTGTGTGTGTGTGTGTGTGCGTGCGTGCATGTGTGCATGCGTGTGTGTGTGTGCGTGTGTGTGTGTGTGTGTCCCTTAGAGATCAACAAGCTGCCTGCCCAAGCAGAGTATAAACAGTCATAATTATGCCTATGGTACCTGCACTGTCACTGTTTTGAATGTAGTAGGGGTCTATTTTTGGTATTTGTTTTGTTGTTGTTGTTTTGCTTTTGTTTGTTTGTTTTTGGGGAGATCGCCTTTGTATCTGTATGTGAATACATGTGTCCTTCTGTGTTCGTGTGTATGTATGGGTGGGTGGGTGTATGAGTGTGTGTGTGTGTGTGTGTGTGTGTGTGTGTGTGTGTGTGTGTGTGTGTGTGTGTGTATGTGTGTGTGTGTGTGTGTGTGTATCTGTGTCTGTGTCTGTGTATGTGTCCTTTGGAGCTCAGCAAGCTCCCACTCACCAAAGCCAGAAAAGAAATAAATCATTTACCCAGGTATTGAGTCTTTTGATTGTATGTTTGTCAGGCAATTAACTAGTTGCACACTCGCACATATATATGTGTCAGTCGGTTAAGGACCTGTATTGTGACATCTTTAACTGCAGCAGCGCAGGTATTTCTTTCTTTGAATTTATTTGAGTTTCTAAAATCATGAGATTGTGCTAATGCACCACACCACAGCTCTGTTGTTAGTTTCTACACACACACACACACACACACACACACACACACACACACACACACACACACACACACACACACACCACACACACACACACACACATTCATACACCCATATCTAATATCACTTATTAGTCTAATATTACTTATTGTGAAAAGACGTTAAATTAAAGAACGAACGAACGCACGCAATCACACAAACAAACAAACAAACAAACAAACAAACAAAACAAACAAACAAACAAACAATAAATAAGATAAATAGAAGATAAAGAAGTAGAAGATGATGAAAGCATTCACGCTTGTAAGCAGCTCACATTTTAATGCCTGTCTCCAGAATGATCAGTCATGCATGCTGCCTACCTGCAGTTTTCAGCAAATCTCTCAGAGAGTCCGGATGGTGAAGATCGAGCAAGGGTCTCAATCCGAACCATATTCGATAGAACTTGGGGTACTTCGCTGTCAGGTCTACCAAATAGCGCAGTCGCTCTTCAGTTTGCATATGGCGAAACTGAAACAGCACAGATAAAAGAAAACACGTCTCTGATCATTCATCCATTATGAAGTGCTGAGGACCATACCAGCCTATCAGAGCTGTCATCGTATTACCAACAAAAGTCCGAGATCAAAATCAAGTTTTAAACTTTTCAATCTTCAGATTAGGACTACAATCAAACCAAGACTGTCACCACGTTAGTATCATACCTGTCAACCCATAGAGTGCCACGGGACGGCAATTTCCGTTCTGCGCCTATGGTCTACAAAGTACCTGGGGACGGCGATTTCCGTTCGCGTCATCAGTGGAATTTTCCTATCTCCACAGTAAGACCAGAGGTTCCCAATTCACTCCAATCACAAAGACTAGTGTGTCTGCTATGAATATTTATAAGTAGAAGGATCCAATGAGATTTCAAGGGGTCAGTCTGGGCTGTTTCCCAAACCACCCCCTGCAACTTTCGAACCCACTGATCAACATGGCGGACGACGAAACTCAACCTGGCCGAAGTGGCGTAAAACGAAAGCGAACAGCAAAAGA
>CM060311.1:43852691-43965191 GCA_030674185.1 Monoplex corrugatus
GCATTGTAATAGACCAAGTGAAAGATATTCACTTCTAATGGGAAAGCAAAAATATTTTCAAGAGAAATATCACTAAACAAATATTATAGTGAGTTTGCTGTAAAAAAATTTATATCTGGTTTCTGTCTGGTGTCATGCCATTTCCAGCAATCAAGTAACGAGTGTACACAATTCATCACAAGGTACGCACAAAAAGAACTTCTCTTCCTTTTGACTAAAAAAGTGAGTTAGGAAGCAGTGACACATATATTTGTGTAACCTACTTGTCATTTCTTTCTTTTGATTTCTAATGAAATCAAGAAGATGAACGGAAAGAGAATGAATCTGGTAATGCTTGTTATTCATTTGGGTGTCCCATTCTTCTTGCAGAGTTTTGACAGAAACATGTATTTTAGATTTCAGTTTGATGAGTCATGTAACAAAAATCCTGTTAAGAATAATCATGATGAGGACAAGGAATAGAATCAAAAGAGAAATACCAGAACAGTGTGGATTTGACGAAGGGAAAGGAACTATTAATACCATATACATCCTTAGAACTATCATAGAGGCATCAGTCGAGGCTTTCGATCAGGTAAGATATGAAGAATTGATCAACCAACTGGAGAGACTCAATGTTGATGGAAAAGATCTACGAATAATCAGAAATATGTACCGGGATCAAACAGCTGCAATGAGAATAGAAAACGATATAAGCTCTTTCCAAAACATCAAAAGAAGAGTCAGACAGGGTTGTGTTTTGTCACCAGGTCTGTTTTCACTTTACAGCAAAAACATCACGAGAAACCTAGAAGAAGACCCTGGGTAAAAGTTTGGAGGAAAAACAATAAACAACATTCGATACGCAGATGACACCGTGCTAATTGCAGAAAATGAAAGGGACCTACAAAACCTTGTGAATATAGTCTACTAGAAATAGAAAGCAGAGGTAAGGGGTTGGAACTAAACAGCAGGAAGACTGAAATTATGGTGATCAGTAAAAAACATGAAATCCCCTCATGTAAAATAACAGCAAACGGCACGACCTTGAGACAGGTTGATAAGTTTAAATACCTGGGAACGATCATTTCATCAGACGGCAGATGCATATCAGAAATAGCCAGCGAAATCGGCCAAGCCAAAATAGCATTGAAGAAGATGACAAGCATTCTTACCAACAAATGCCTATCAATCAACATCAGGAAGAGAGTTCTTCAATGTTATATAGAACCAATACTGTTGTACGGTTGTGAGGCGTGGACAGTCAACAAGCGAAGCCAGAATAAGATTGAGGCAGCCAAGATGTGATGGCTCCTGGCTGAACCTGTCTCTCAGTGACAAAAAAGCTACTTACTGCATAGCTTTCATCGGCGATCTGGCCGACTTCTTCAGCGCAACTGCTGGGTTGAGAACTGGCTTCAGTGTGCACCGCCGTGAGCGAACTCACAATAGTGCCACTGAATAAGTGAGGAGTACACCGATGGCAGGTTGTGTCGGCCCCAGTCACGGTTGAGGGTGGGGTTCCTTGTGGCGATGTAAACTGCCTCCTTTACTCCCCTCTGGAACCATCTTTCTTCTTTGTCGAGAACTTGCACACTGTTCTTTTCAAAGTGGTGTTGGGTGTGGGTCAGATGTTCTCCTACTGGAGAGGACTCACGTTTGTGTTCTTTTAATCTTTTGTGCAAGTTGCGCTCAGTTTCGCCAATATAACTATGGTCACAGTCCTGGCAGTCTATCTTGTATATCACCCTTGATGTGTCCAATTTGTCTGTTTTGTCTTTGGGGTGGACTAACTGGCTTCTGATGGTGTTGGTGGGCTTGGCGTGGACACTGACTCCCAACTTCCTGATCTTCCTGCTGAGAGCCTCAGTGACGCCGCTGACGTATGGCATGGAGACGTGCCCTCTCGAAGGGGTTGGCCGTTCAGTGGAGGGGTGGGGTATGGTTTTCTTGCCCCCCAGAATATCCCAGGCCCACTTCTGGTATCCCGACACACTGAGTACTTTCTTGATGTACTGCACCTCTTCTTCTCTAGCAGTGTCGATAGAGCAGATGGTCTTCGCTCAGTGGGTGAGGGTGCGGATTACTCCAAGCTTGTGTTCCAGTGGCTGGTGACTGTCGAATTGTAAGTACTGGTCCGTGTGTGTCGGCTTTCTATAGACGGAGAAGGCGAGGCCTGTCTCCAAGATGTGGTTTCTAAGAAGAATGTTGAGAGTTCCATGGACAGCAAAGAAAACAAACGAGACAGTCTTGATGGAGGCAGACACAAGTAGATCACTCATAAGGAAGATAACGAAAAGACAGGCAACATTTATAGGCCATTTTATGAGGAAGGGGGATTTGGAGCACCTGGTCACAACGTGAAAGCTGGAGGGAAAGAGAGCACGCACCAGGTAGACCCAGGGAGAAAATGCTGGACGGACTTGCAGAGTGGCTGGGGACGAGGAGGGTGGAGGAGATGCTAGGGGCAACGAGAGATAGAGACAGATGGAAGTCCATGATCACCAACGCCATGTGGCAGGGCACCTGTTGATGATGATGCATAGATGGGTGATAAACTAGACTGAGAACTGGCCGATACTCTGTGGTAACTTTAGGCTCAGAATGGAGGGCATTTGACCGAGAGACAGAGTTGACCTTTTTCCAGGCTTCATTGATGACACTGAGTGGGTAATGTCTGTGTAGGAAAAATCTGGTCATTTCATCTGGTTTGTCATGGAAATCATCCTCATCTGAACAGAGGCGTCGTAGTCGCAAGAGCTGCGAGTAGGGAATGCTGTTTTTGTTGTTGGAAGTGTGAGATGATCGATAGTCCAGATAATAATGTGAGTCTGTAGTTTTGTAGTGGACTGTAGTAAGTAGTTTTTCAGATTGAAGAGAAACTTCGATGTCCAGAAAGCATACGGATGTGTTTGAAACTTCATATGTGAACTTGATGGATGGGTGGAAAGTTTGAACATAATGGATGAATTGCAAGAGTTGGTCATGATCGAGGGATGTCACACCAATGCAGTCATCAATGTATCTTTTGTAAACTTCAGGTTTGGGTTTTGTGTACTGTTGTAGGATTTGTTCTTCTAAGTATCCCATGAACAGACAGGCATAGCTGGGGCCCATTTTTGTACCCATTGCGACTCCGCTAACCTGTGAAAACATCTCATCACCAAACGAGAATGTATTCATTGTCAGGACCAGCTCCGCAAGTCGGACGAGGGTTGATGTAGACAATGTTTGATCAGGTCATTTGTCTAGAAAATGCTGGAGAGCTTTCAACCCGTCAGAGTGGGGTATGCTTGTATACAGAGAGGTCACATCCAAAGTAAACAAGTATTTGGGCTTGAAGGTTTAGTCTTTTTGTTATTATCCGTTGTTTGGTGTCTGTTTGTGATCGTGCATTCGCGCTTGACAAAGGCCGGCTGGCCGAAAATTTGCGCTTGTCTTGTCTTGTATTAAAAACGCGTTCTTTTTGGTAACTAAACCTAAACTTAGTTGAATCAACTGAAAGTCAGTGGCACATGTTCAGGTTCCTGTCATATCACTACGCAGAATAAAAGGTAAAAAAAGGTATGGTCACTGGTCACACTTTAGCCTTCCCACAGCCTTGTTCTGCCGCGTTTCAACTGCCAGTTTGGAAGCTATAGTTCTCTGTGCAAACGTTGTGAAAGTTACTGAATGCCACACAACAAAGAAACTCACTGCAAGAACCGTAGTTAGTAAAATGCAGGCCACTAGGTTTGTCAGACAATAGTTGAAGGAGTAAGCAGGTGCAGCGTTTGCTTATGTGTTTTCTTAAAAAGTGAAAGATGTCCTATAATAATGAAAACGTCGAAAGGCGAGTTGATAGAACTCTATCTTTTAGTCAACCTTCTGATGGCAGATCTATTTCTCTTCCTTGCTGGTTTAGTTCCACAACTCGTAACAGACGGATCAAATACCCATGAACGATGCAGAAAATTGTCAAATTAGACTGGAACTTGTGCTGCATACTAGAAGACTAGAAGGTGAAAGCTTTACCTTTATACCAACCAGTAGACACAGTCCATATTAAGAGACAGTAGTTAGCTCAGTTGGTTAGAATGCCAAGCTGATAACACAGGGGTCGTGGATTTGACGCTTAGGCAAGCCACTGTTGGTGTCTTTGTTATGTTGTGTTGTGTTGTGCTGTGCTGTGTTGTGCTGTGCTGTGTTGCGCTGTGCTGTGTTGTGTTGTGTTGTGCTGTGCTGTGTTGTGTTGTGTTGTGTTGTGCTGTGTTGAGCTGTGTTGTTTTTTCTTTTGGCAGGCCAGTGGTTCTTTTCATAGATTCATGGACTAACTCAAAATCTCATGTGTCGAGTTCAAAGTCAGACTGCAACATAACAACTGGGCTGTTCACAACCTTTCATAATACTGCAATAATTTTTCAACGTTTTTTCCCTGGCATTGAAGGTTCTTTTCTATAAAATCAAATACAGTATTACAATTGTTTTAAAAATACAAACCAAAGATTCATACATTTAGTTTACATTAAAATGTTATATCAAGACTAATATGCCACAAATCAAACAACAATATAAATCGAAACGAAAGAAAGGAATCGCAATTTCTGAGCAAAATCAAGAGATGCAACGGATTCTCTCTCTCTCTCTCTCTCTCTCTCTCTCTCTCTCTCTCTCTCTCTCTCTCTCTCTCTCTCCCCCCCTCTCTCTCTCTCTCCCTCTCCTCCTCTCTCTGTGTCTCTTTTTCTTTCTCTCGCTCTCTCTCTTTGTCTCTCTCTCACTCTCTCTCTCTCTCTCTCTTTTTCTCAGCATATGAACACTTTCACTGGCTAAAGCTATCAAATTAGTTTAATTTAATGTACAGTACCAATCATCAAATGAAAAAGACAACCAAAACAAGCAAACAAGATTACTGTTCTACAGCACACCGACCATTTCTTTCTATACCATTAACCAAATTATGATGAGGTCAAACATTTAAAATTGTAAACCTTAGTAGTCACTGGTAACTTTCTTCATGATATATCCATGGTATTTCACTTATATTTGTTTGAAAACTGTAGTGGTTCTAATATACATTCTTTCAAAATAATCATAAGGTAGTCATTGTCCCCAGAAATTCTTGATATTTCATTTGCTGGCAATGAATATGTTCTTCTATCAGGTATCTGTATTTGAGCTCCCCAATAAACATGTTTATTTTAGGCTTAGTTTTGTGCATTCTACACCCACAAATGTAAAATTTTGCACACAAGACTATATAGTCAAGTACCTGCTCTGGTTTCGTCCTTTCGTACACACCACTAATTCTGCATTGAAGGATAGTCTTGAACAATTTTCACATTTTCCTATCAAATGTTTTTCAAGTTCTTCCTAAAATTGTTGCGAGTGTTGACAGTACCATAAGTAGTGGTGGACTGTATCTTTCTCGGTATTACAAAAATTACACCGTCATTTTGTACCACTCACATTCTATTTAAGATACAGTTTGAAATTAAAATTCCACAACAAATTCTCAGCCGAAACCAACTTCAATTACCCTAGTGGCTAATGATTTACACAGGCTCAAGACGTCTCCCTGATTATTGATGGAAGGTCTGGGTGGAGCACATATGGAAATTATACGAGTACGATGATTCACTCTGCAGCAAACTTCAAGGTGACTGCTTTACTATTAGTGGATGCATTTATGTGTCTTCTTCCCCCTCCCCCCACTCCCTCCCTCTCTCTCTCACACATACACCCTCCTCTCCTCTGTACGTGCATATATCATTTGGGGATTTCCACATATCCAGCGAAATTCACACTCTTTCAGCATGTTATGATGGTTAAAGAAGCTGGAACACGAGACCAACCACCTGATGGACTGCACCCCCATCGTCATCATCACTGTAACATATGCACATAAATACACGTACATATACATCCCTCACCCCAATCCCCTCCCCAAATTCCTCGACAGAAGATGATAATGGGACTCTCCATCAAGTCAACAGACAGGTATACTGGTCTTCAGCACTTGGTGTGGGTTTTTGTGGAGTAGAAGACTGATTCAAGGTACATAGTTCTTCCTTGGCACGGCATGGGAGTGAGTTTCGTGGCTTTGGGTGCTGCTTTCACAGGTCCATCCTCTGTTGAATACTCCTTGTTCTGATTTATTATATGTGACTGCACCCTGCATGCACAACTGTCATCAGCTTACTCTGTTGTGGGCAATATCTTTCTAGTTGGGGATGTTGTGCTCAGCTGATGAAGTTGACCTTCTGAATATAGGCCTGCTGGTATCGCTTTAGTGATCTTCCCCAGTCACAGTGTCCCTACTTCAGCTCTTTGTACAGATGCATTCCTTGTATTGCGGTTGTTTCCATGTAGACAACGTGTCTTCTCTAACAAAACTTGCATTTGATTAGTCGATGCTCTATTCTTGGCAAACCACATTCTTCCGCGCTTGAAGGCTGCATATTCGATCCTGCCACGTGAAGTTGCAGATCTTACACAGACATCTTTGATTGATTGAACTGTTCCAGCCAATGGACATGTAATTGATAGACACTTCAGGTCAGCTCATATCAGTACAGCAGGGCGCTCAGTGCTACTGCTCTCTCTCTCTCTCTCTCTCTCTCACACACACACACACACACACACACAACACACACACACACACACACACACACACACACACACACACACACACACAACTCCACGCACGCGTACACAAAACACACACAAACAACACACACACACACACACACACACACACACACACACACACACACACACATCTAGCAGTGCACGCACACACACTCACACGCAGGCCTCATTGAACCCCTGAACTAACCCCCCCCCTCACTCCCTAATTCCTACACACACACACACACACACACACAACACACACACACACACACACACACACACACACTCACACACACACACGTACACACACACACACACACACACAAACACACACACACAAACACACACGTACACACATAACACACACACACACACACACACACACACACACCTTATGGAGATTTCCATAGATCCAGCTGAATTCACGCTCTCCAGGCAGACTGTTGAAGAAGATGAAGTGGGCGTGACACGACAGCAACCATCTGATGAACTTTATCCCCACTGCAACCACTGCTGTCACCACTAGAGTTTGAACCATGGCTGATGCAGACCACTTGTCCAACATCGTGTCTACACACACACACACACACACACACACACACACACACACACATACACACACACACACACACACACACACACACACACACACGCACACACACACATATGTATATCTATATGTATATATAATATATATATATATTATATATATTATATATATATTATATATATATATATATATATTTGTGTGTGTGTGTGTGTGTGTGTGAAATGACTGATGTGATGCGTCCAGTGTGTTGGCTAGTGATGCGCGAAAAGGAGAGCAGAATGCGAGAGTCTGTCTCTATCAGTATCTAGCCTCTCCATCAGCAAGCCTTACGTTGTGCCTCCTCGTGGCGACATGTAGTAACTGAGCACCTCACGGCTGAAACTCGAGGGACTCGGAGGAGATCTGGCCCCCAGACGTGCGGCACGCAGGCCCACCAGCGTGTAGATATGCCCTGGTGCCCACGAACCAAACCCCAAGCTATGGGTAAATAGCACCAGTGCCTTGTGGTTATCTCGGTAGAGAACAAGGCTAAGGGAGTAAACCCCGAAAAACAAAATCACCCCTACCACCTTGTAGGTTGTCGTGGGAACGACATTGCTGCAAAACGGAAAATTAGAAAATGTCAAGATGGAGATGCAAAGGCTTAACATTAGTATTTTAGGACTAGGGGAAGTGAAATGGAAGGGTGCAGGCATGATAACATCAGGAGATCATGCAATAATATATTCTGGTGGAAACACGCATGAAAGAGGAGTAGGCATCAGAATTGACAGGGACAAATCAAAAGCAGTTAGGGGATACGGGGCTGTGTCCGACAGAGTTTTGCTGGTTAAATTGGATGGCAAGCCATTTGATATCAACATCATTCAGGTGTATGTACCAACATCAACAAGTACTCAGGATGAAATTGACAACTTCTTCGAAGTATTAGAGATGGCCAAGGCTCAGTGTAAATCACATGAAGTTACAATAATAATGGGATCTTTTAATGCTAAAGTAGGACAGGATAGGGTGGAGGATATAGTTGGACCTTGTGGCCTTGGTACACAAAATGAAAGGGAGGGAAACGTGTGGAATGGGCACAAACAAATGAATTCATAGTAGGAAATATCTGATTAGAGCAACCTAACAGAAGAAAATAGACATGGATGAGTGCGGAAGAGAATACCAAAAATCACATTGAGTAAATCCTAATCAATAAAAGATTTAGAATGTCTTTGCTGACAGCACCAGGCGCAGACTGCAACAGTGACCACAATCCTGTAATGGGAAGATTTACGCTGAAATTAAGGAAAAGAAAAAGACCAAAAGCAACATCAAATTAAATCTTGGACTCTTAAACACAGATGAAGCGATACATAAAAAATTTAACGTACATGCTCAAAACAAATTCAGTACTCTGGAAGACGTTGGTGACAGTGAGAAACAATGGACAAAGTTGAGAAACAGAATAAATAAAGCATGTGAAGAAATCCCTAGAGTAGATAGAAAAGCAAAAAAGAGCTGGATGACAAAAGAAATTTTAGGCTTAATGGAAAAACGGAGGAAGGCAAAGGGAAAATAACAGTCTTCAAAAATGAAATTTATGAACCAGAAAAATCCCTAAAGATATGTCAAAATCAATTTTCATTGCATTTCCAAAGAGAGCAGGGACTATAGAATGCGGACTCCATGGCACAATCAGCTTGATGAGCCATGTAACAAAAATCCTAGTAATAATAATCCTGATGAGGACAAAGAATAGAATCAAAAGTGAAATGGCAGAAGAACAGTGTGGTTTTGACGAAGGAAAAGGAACTATTAATGCCATATATATCATAAGAACTATCATAGAGAGATCAATCGAGTTGAATAAGGATTTATATTTATGCTTAGTTGATTATACCAAGGCTTTCGATCAGGTAAGACATGAAAAATTGATAAACCAACTAGAAAGACTCAATATTGATGGAAAAGATCTACGAATAATCAGAAATATGTATTGAGAACAAACAGCGGCAATAAGAATAGAAAACGATATAAACTCTTTCCAAAATATCAAATGAAGAGTCAGGCAAGGTTGTGGGTTGTGTTCTGTCACCTGATCTGTTTTCACTTTACAGCAAAAACATCATGAGAAACCTAGAAGAATGCCTTGGATTAAAGTTTGGAGGAAATATAAACAACATTCGGTACGCAGATGACACCCTGCTAATTACAGAAAATGAAAGGAACCTACAAAACCTTGTGAATATAATACAAATAGAAAGCAAAATAAAGGGTTGGAGCTAAATAGCAAGAACACTGAAGTCATGGTAATCAGTAAAAACATGAAATCCCCTCATGGAAAATAACAGCAAATGGCACAGCCTTGAAAGAGGTTGACAGGTATAAATATCTGGGAACGATCATCTCACCAGATGGAAGATGCACATCAGAAATAGCCAGCAGAATCGGCCAAGCCAAAACAGCATTTATTTAAAAAGATGAAAAGCATTCTTACCAACAAATGCCTATCAATTAACACCAGAAAGAGAGTTCTTGAATGTTGTATAGAACCGATAATGTTATACAGTTGTGAGGCGTGGACAGTCAACACGTAAAGCCAGAACAAGATTGAGGCATCTGAGATGTGGTTTCTAAGAAGAATGTTGAGAGTTCCATGGACAGCAAAGAAAACAAACGAGACAGTCTTGATGGACGCAGATACAAGAAGATCATTCATAAGGAAGATTAGGAAAAGACAGGCAACATTTATAGGCCATTTTATGAGGAAAGGGGAATTAGAGCACCTGGTCACAACAGGAAAGCTGGAGCGAAAGGGAGCACCAGGTAGACCCAGGGAGAAAACATTGGATGGACTTGCAGGGTGGCTGAGGACAGAGAGGGTGGAAGATGTGCTTGCGGCAACAATGGATAGATACATATGGAGGGCCATGATCGCCAACGCCATGTGGCAGGGTACATGATGATGATGATGATGATGGATGTATATATATATGTATGTATATATACAGGGCGTTAATTAACAGAGTGATGAGAAAAACCAAAAACATAAAGAGAACGAATCGAAGAAACATTCGACAAATCCACATTGTTCTTCTCCTATTTCTCTTTCGATTCTGTTCCTTGTACTTATCATGATTGTTCTTTATACAATTGTTGTTACATGACTCATCATGCTGATGGCACGATGGAGTTCACATTCTACAGCCCCTGCTTTCTTTGGAAGTGCAATGAAAATTGATTTTGACATCTCTTTAGGGATTTTTCTGGTGTCATGAATTTCATTTACGAAGACTGTTATATTTCAATACCAAATTCATCTAGGGCCTTAATCATGTCTGAAGTAATATTGTCTGGTCCTGGGGCTTTTCTCGGTTTCATCTTATTTAATGCTGCTCTAACTTCATCTTTCATTATGGGTGGTCCTTTAACGTTATTTCTTATAATGTGTTCTTAATTTCTGTCATCATCAAAAAGGTCTTTAAATGTATTCTCCCCATCTACATATTTTCTTTTTCCATAATAATCGTACCATCTTTCGGTTTAAAGCAACCAGTTGATGTGCAAGTCTTTTTCCTGTGGGCAATTTGTTCAGTGTTTCTGTACATAAACTGAGGGTCTGTTTTGTGTTGGATTTCTATTTCTTTGCACTTTGTTTCCAACCAAGCTTCTTTAGCTTCATAGCACCTATTCCTAATTTCCTTGTGTATCTTTTTGTATTCTTCCTCCTTTCCTTTTGCCCTTCTCCATTCTTCCATCAAGCCTAAAATTTCTTTTGTCATCCAGTTCGTCTTTGCTTTTTTCTAACTCTAGGGATTTCTTCCTAAGCCTCGTTTATCGAGTTTCTCAACTTTGTTCATTGTTCCTCACTGTTACCAACGTCCCCCAGAGCACTGAATTTGAGAGCACTGAGTTTGTTTTAAACGTGTATGTTAAAGTTTTCACAAGTCGATTCATCTGTCTTAAAGAGTCCAAGATTTAGTTTAATGTTATTTTCGGGTCTGTTTTCTTTTCCCTAAATCTTCCCATTACCCCATTGAGGACACTTTTGTAGGCTGCGCTTGGTAGTGTTTTTGCTATCAATAAAAAGATTCTAAATCTTTCATTTATCAGGATGTAATCAGTTTGATTTTTTTTTACTATCTCCTGGATTCATCCATGTTCATTTTCTTCTGTAAGCCTGCTGAAACCAGGTGTTTCCTATTATGAATTCATTTATTTGTGCCCATTCAACAACTTTCTCTCCCCTTTTATTTTGTGTGCCAAGGCCATGAGGTCCAACTATGTCATCCACTCTCTCCTGTCTCACTTAAATATCAAAGTCTCCCATTATTACTGTAATATCCTGTGATTTACATTGAACCTTGGCTGTCTCCAATACTTCATAGACATTGTCAATTTCTTCCCTCGTATTTGCGGATGTTGGTTCATATACTTGGATGATGTTGATATCAAATGGCTTGCCATCTAATTTTACTAATAAAACTAGGTCTGATATAACCCAGTATCTTTAGATAGACTTTGACTTGTCCCTTTCCAATATGATGCCTACTTTTCTTTCACATGTGTCTCCACCAGAACATATATAATCCTATACTTGCCTGATGTTATCATGCCTGCCTCCTTCCATCTCACTGCCCCTAGTCCTACAATATTGATGTTATGCCTTTCATCTCTCTCTTCACGTTTCCTAATTTTCCTTTTTTTCGGCGATGTTCTTACATTCCAGGTTGCAATTTTGATGATTTTTAGTCTGATCGCAGTAGCTTGCTGACAGTCAGGTGTCACCTGCAGAGCATGACGGTCCCTACCGGACGCAGGTGCTTCATGGGAGCCCCTATTCACGTGGTTTACCTCTGTTCTCTTATGGCTGGCCATGTTTATCGTGAGAATATACGATGGAGGTTTCCCACTGCCTTCCATCCATTTTTGTATGGACTCTCTGACAGCCTTTGTTATTCCCACGACTACCCACAAGGCAGTGGGGGTGATTTTCTTTCAGGGTTCACTCCCTTAGCCTTGGTCTCTCCTGAGATAACCGCAAGGCAGTGGTGTTTTTCTGTTAGGGTTGACTCCTTTAGCCTTGGTCTCTCCTGAGATAACCGCAAGGCAGTGGTGTTTTTCTGTTAGGGTTGACTCCTTAGCCTTGGTCTCTCCTGAGATAACCGCAAGGCAGTGGTGTTTTTCTGTTAGGGTTGACTCCCTTAGCCTTGGTCTCTCCCGAGACACCCACAAGGCAGTGGTGCTATTTACGCATAAGTGGGGGTTTGGTTCGTGAGCACTAGCGTATGTCCACACGCTGGTGGGCATGCATGCTGCACATTTATGAGCCAGACCTCTTCTGAATTCCTCAAGTTTAGCCTGTGAGGTGTTTAGATACTGCATGTCGCCACGAGAGGCACAACGTTGGGCTTGCTGACAGAAGGGCTCTGTACTGACAGAGAGAGACTTACGCATTCTGCTCTCCTTTTCGCATTGCTGCAAGCAGCGGTGCTAACCAGCAGTGCATGCTGAAAGTGAGAGGTGACAAGCACGCATTCATTAGCCAGCACAACAGACACGTCACATCAGCCATTATGACACAAATACTTCAAACACGCAGTCAAACACAAACAAATTCTCAATTACATCTGAGCTCTTCTCACCAAGCCTAGCAGGCATTTTTGGTCCTTTCACCACATACTCTTCCAAAAAATTCACTCTTCAATTCTTTTTTCACACACATACAAGCGAAGCGTACATTGACACAAATACATGCAGACTCCGAGAGTGTTGAAAGTATAAGCACTGTATTTAGGAGCAGTTCTATAATCTCCTTATCAATTTATCAGTCCACACTTAAATGATGCAAATCACATTTGACATACCTCCAATTAAACTCCAACAGATTGAATGAATGTAGAATTCTGTCTTTGCAGCAAAAGAATGAAGAAAAACTGTCTTTCGTTCTCTCAGTCTGAAGTGGTGCAGAGGAGTGAGTGTTTCATCCACTTCTGAAAGGTTATTATCCTTTAGGCTCAACGTGACGAGAAGAGGAACGAGGAGAGGTTGTGGGGTGAGATGAGAGGGGACGGTAAAATATACGTACAGTTTGTCCCATAATCCTGAGGTCGCAGCTGAGTGACGTAGTAGGCTTCTCAACTTTTCTCATGGCCACTATTATAAAGGAGGCAAATAGCAGTGGGGAGTGGAAGATGGTGGTGTAAGTGTAAACCAGCAGGAAAAGAAAGGCACAGGCACTTGAGAACAGCACTCCCAGACTGACTGTCAGATCTCGTTTATTTTGGAAGGAGGTACGAGGAACGAAGGAAAATAATGGTCAGACCATCTCTCTTCATGATTGAGAAAATTTACTTTCTGATGACTATGACCCCAAACATATACAACGCAAATTTAGAAATATACAACGAAGAATTAAAACAGCGAAGACAAGATGATCTAGCCATTAGAATAATCACCTTTTAATGATAGAAAAAAAAAAGATTTGTTGTGACCCAGCATTTGACTGTGCACATTCAGAATATGCAGTGTGTCTCCTTGTCTTGCTGTACCTCTTACCAAGTTTGACGCAGATTCGTCCATGAAATAGAGAGAAATAATTCAAATTAATTTTTCATCTTATTTTCTTATGCTATCCAGAAATCAAGCTGTAGACACTGAAAGTAATGAGCTGAAATTCCCTTAATCAGTTAAATCTGTATACACTAAAATGTAGGACATGCCCATTTATGTTTATAGATTCTCTGAGTCTAAAAACAGAAATGGGGCTGGATCAGACACACTGTGCGCAAGTCTCCAAACAGAATCAGAAGACAAGCACTGAAATGTAATCCCCAAAGGAAAAGGCAGAACTCCAAAGAGAGTGGGAAGTGGGTACACCAAACAGAACTATAAAAAGACGCATAAATGATGCAGCTTGATACACGTGGGCCCAAATGGAGAGATGCCAAGAATAGCTCAAGATCGAGATCTCTGAAGCTAAGTTGTTGTAGCCCTATGCTCTCCAAGAAGCCTTAAGAAATAAGTAAAGTGTATGAGTCTGACGGGTCAAATACTTTACAAATACGTGTAAGCTCTTTAGGCTTTGACTACTAACAGCTTTGTTAGTCTTAGGATGACTGTGACCCAGATGTTGCATCTCTCAGGAATATGTCAAGTTATGAGTCTGATATGGGCCATTCCAATTAAAATGTTACCTGCGGAGTCAATTTTTTAGTTTTTTAGATTTTGTCCGTGATTATAATTGTGCATGATGCAGAATTAGCTGAAGGACTTGAAACAATCAGAATGACCTCTCCTGGCCACATCATTTGATAAAGCAGCCGTAAAAAAGCACTAAAGAGAGAAAAAAGGAGGAGCAAATTAAAATCACTTTTAACAAGAGGAAATCTCATGCTAAAACAAAAGATATATGCCCAGTTGACATCAGGGGAACGACAGGTTTAGCGTTTCGTTCACATCAATTAGAAGGAAAAGCTTTGAGAAAGGTACCAAGAGCTCTATCCAAATGTTCCTGCCAAAAACAAGCTGTACTTCATAAACTTGTTGGAGAGACCTGCCTTCCAGTGCAGAGGAGGCTTTTTGTGAAGCCTGACCATCACAACGAAGTTTTTATAGTTTATGAATGAGATCCCAACAGTTGCCAGGCAAAAAAGATTATATTACGCAGGAGAAAGAAAAGAAAATAGGAAGGATGGAGAAGAAAATCATGCTGATGAATATCATGGAAGCATGTAAGATTTTTAAGAAAGAAAACCCGGAACTGAAACAAGAAAAAAGCACATTTGCTTCTTTAAGTTAAGACTAAAGTATGTTTGGCCTATGTCTGAAAAAGATCACAATGCATGCTGTCGCATGTATCATGAAAATTTTGACTTGATGCTTCATGGTCTCAAGAAATACTTCCCAATCTTCCAACAGCTAAAGAATTTATTTCTTTATCATATTGTGCAGAGAAAAACACAACAAAAAACTGCTTCCTGGGTGTCAGTTCGCATTGTCCTGAATCAAACATGGTCATTGAACAGTACATCATGGCAGAACTTTCTGCACACATTAAGTTCACATTCTATAAGTGGAATAAATCCTCTTCAAAAGAACTTGTATGTGCAAACCCTGAAGACCTGAACAAAGTCTGAACTATGCCAACAACTGGAAGTTATGAAAAGACACAGCTTCATTGCTAAAGTGCAACTACATGAAATGACGTATATGAAGGAAACTATCACGAATGGCGTCATTCTTCAAGAGGATTTTGCTGAAAATTTTGCAATCAAGCACTAAAATGGAATAATGTCTTGCATTGGAGGCAGAATAGCAGAACAATTTTCACTGCCATTATGTACAAAAGTACACCAGATTACACATCTTTCGTGATAGTGACTGTAAAGATCGTGACAAATATGCAGTGACAGCTTTCAACAGAGTCATCTCAGAAAAAGCAGAGCAGTCTGGAATGCTATTTGAGAAGCTGCATGTCTTTTCAGATAGAGCTGCTGGTCACTCAAAAACTGTTTAATATTTTCAATCCTGACAACATCTCATTTGCTTCACAAAAAGTGAAAGGGATTGAAATGTTTTTGCCACATCACATGGAAAGGGTCTTGTTGATAGGGTTGGGGGTACTGTCAAAAAAGCAGTTTGGAAGTGGACTCTATAATGCTGTCCTGTTATTGAATCAGCAGAACAGTTTGCTGATTAAGCGAAAAAAACCTGCCCAAACATAAATATTTTGCTTCTCTCAAAACATGATATGTTCAATGTCCGTAATGAACTTGAGCAGATCTGGAGAAAAATCCCCAAAACAATACCAGATGCACATGCCTTTCACTATTCCTCGCCTGTGTCCTCAGACAGTGTTGGCACATCTGTAACAAGTCCTTTTTCCTGTCAAACAGTAGAACCTCTCCCTATCATACATACAATGAATGTCTTGTGTGTGTGTACGTGTATATACATTTTGAACAGTGTCAATACAAGATAAGTCTAATTGTTTGGAAACTGGTTTTCTTTCTGAAGACAGTTCAGTTAACATTTTTGTCTGCAATTTTGTGCATATGTTAAAATGATGTTATAAGTTATAGGTGAAGTGTTACGTTGTGTCCCTCTATATGAGTAAATCATGTGAGACAGGGCTGACTTGGCAATAAAAATACCGAGAGAACTAACACTGTCTCACACTGTTATGGACACTAAACATAACTGTCACCATGTTTGTTCATCTATTTGCATGTACATTGTATCACAAATGTCAATTATTGTTGAATGAATTAATCCTATTCAGATTCATTTATTTATTTATTAATATATTTATTAATTTATATACTTGTTTATCTATTTATTTATTTGTTGTTTACTTACTGTATTTATTCATTTCATGAAGACAAAATTATAAACTGACAGCAACATGACTTGTGCGAGTCGTTTTTGATCAGAATGAGTTTATATCTGTATGGCATTACAACACGGTGAAACTGTCTGCGTTGCACATTACTGAAAGCTGGATGTGATAAAACAAGGTCTCGGTGACCATACACACAGCCTTTCGTTTGTGTTTATCACGTAGACTGCATTTTCCTGCTGCAATTTTTTTAACGTCTCTGTTTGTTCGTTGGGTTTTCCTTCTTCCTGTTCTTGTTTGGTTGCTCTTCTGTCGTTTTTTGTTTGTTCGTATTAAGCCTTTTAAGTTAATTGAATGTATCCTTATGCCCAATGGTCACCCAGAGTACAAAACCGATTTGTCAGCTCAGGGTCAGTGTGTAGGATGCAACCCATTTTCTACCATTTACAGATACACCAATAAACAAATATTTATTTATTTATTTATCTATGTATCTATTTATTTATTTATTTATTTATCTATTTATCTATTTATTTATTTATTTATTTATGTATTTATTCATTGATTTAGTTATTCAGTTATTATTCATTAATATATTCATTTCTTTATTTATTCATTTATTCATCTATTTGTTTCATCGTTGTTGGAGCACGAATATGAACTGTTTATACGTTTTGAGTTTTAGCCAATACTAGTAGCCTAACAACAACAAATAATAATCATAACAGTAGCAGTAGTAGTAAAAGTAGTAGTAGTAACAGTAGTAGCAGTATGATGGTTATTATTACCATCACTATCATTATTATCATCATTGTTGTTTTTATTATAATTAATGTTATCATTATTTGGGTGTAGGGGGCTCTAAATAAGGGTAATACTTTTTTCTTTGGCAGCTGCATCCTACTTACAGGAAGGACAGAAACACTGGTCTCTATCCACCTTTCAAATCTTTTACAGATGGGTCCAAGTGCCGCATCCTGATACATTGCCTCAGCTGGAGAGCTAAATGTCAGGGGGTGATGTTAACACGGCATTACTGGGTGGACGAACTTCCCCCAAAAAGTCAATGGCTAGGCCAATGGGACTCCAAGTAGTTCATTAGCCTCGTGTTCATGACCAGGATGAGCCACCTGATTGAAAAGAGGTTGACAACTTGGGTCAGGATCATACACCTAACAGGCTGAGTGTACCTTAGCTCAACATGCAGTGTGTGTGTATGTGTGTGTGTGTGAGTGAGTGAGTGTGTGTGTGTGTGTGTGTGTGTGTGTGCGTGTGTATGTGTGTATGGGTTTGTGTGTGTGTGTGTGTGTGTGTGTGTCTGTGTACATGTGTCTGTGCGCAGGCGGGACATGGAGAGATGATGGGTTTGAGTGACACGCCCAATAGGTAGAGTGTACCCTAGTTCAGCATCATCTGTATGTGTGTGTGTGTGTGTGTGTGTGTGTGTGTGTGTGTGTGTGTGTGTGTGTGTGTGTGTGTGTGTGTGTGTGTACACGTGTGTGTACGTTTGTGCATGTGATAGAGAGGATGACAATTTGTGTCAAAGGTTACATGCCGCACTAGCTGAGTGTACTCTTGTTCATCATTCTGTGACTGTGTATGTGTATGTGTATGTGTGTGTGTGTGTTGTGTGTGTGTGTGTGTGTGTGTGTGTGTGTGTGTGTGTGTGTGTGTGTGTGTGTGTGTGTGAATAGCTAGGGTCTGTAGGATTAACCTCATGGTATGTTAGACGCACAAGTGGCAAGACAATATCTAAGTTTGAAAATCTACCATCCCCATCCTTAGATGTCTTTATCAGGAATTTCCTAAATCTCTTGTCATTACAACCCCCTAGCCTTCCTTGGTTAATTTGCATTTTGACTCATCTATCAGACCCATTCAAGAATGTGGTTCTGTTGATTTTATTACTTGGAGCAAATATGTGTTTGTGAGGGAGTGGGAACCAAACTTTACACACACACACGCACAGACACACACACAGACACAGACACAACACACACACACACACACACACCACACACACACACACACATACACACACACACACATACATACACACAGAGACACACACACATACATAAACACACACACACACACACACACACACACACACGCATGCACGCACGCACGCACGCACACACACACACATCATGCACGATATTAATGGGTCAACAGGGATTATAAATAATTGGAGAACGGGCAAGTTTGTCACACTGTCTGTGTGTGTTTGTTTGTGGTTTGTTTGTTGATTGTTGTCTATATTCTATAAGTTTGTCTTAACATTTGTATACCTTTTGTTTTATCATCTGCTGCATTGATGTTGGTTGGTGTATATGTGAGAGCTTGTATGTGTGTTTTTGTTGTTGTTGTTGTTGCTGCTGTTGTTTTTGTGTCGGCCATCATGCTGTGTGGACACATGTATGTATGTATGAATGTATGTATGTGTGTGATTGTTCATTTCTTGTTAATTTTGCTACATACTCTTTTACTTATTCATTTGTTTATCATTATTTATTTGTCTATTTATCATTCATTATTTATTTATTTATGTTTGTATTTATCTATCTATCTGTTTATATTTCATTCTCTCTCTCCCTATCTCTCTATATCTCGCTCTCTATCTATCTATCTATCTATCTATCTATCTATCTATCTATCTATCTATCTATCTATCTATCTATCTGTCTATCTATCTATCTATTTAATTTTGTGTCTGTTCATCTATTTAGTTACTTATTTACTTACATACTTACTTACTTACATACATGCATACATACTTACTTACTTACTGACTGACTTATTTACTTACTTATCTGTTTCCTCTTTTCTTTCCTCTGAAGTAGACAACAGACTGGTGCAGCTATGATTAGGAAAATATTGTTTTCATCTTTTTGATGGACAACAGACGCTTTGTGAACTGATTGGGGTGGTTTCTGTGATGTGAGGTAAGTGTACATGTATACTGAATGGCTAGTTGTCTTTTGATTCAGACCTTTACTTATTTATGTCAATAATTTATCTGTTCTTTTCTTTGAAGATAAGATACACATATACACATGCCATTTACACGTAACCAGGATTGTTCCAATGATAGACTGATCCAATACCAGTATAAGATACAAAAAAATGTAGGCTCGGTAAAATGCAGGCTTGGTAAAACATAGGCTAGGTAGTAACTCAGGACCTGGCCAATCATGGCTTTATGTGCAAACTTAAGGCTTGTGCAATGATCATCATCACATGGTACCTGTTACATTAGTGCATATGGAATTCATTCCGATCGCGGAGATGTCAGTTTAAGAAACTGAAACTGAATTGGTCCATAAATCACACACTTCACACCTCAACCAGCCACACATTACTTTCGGAATAAACATTTGCCGGAGTCAGTAAAATCGCAAAAGATCATATCAGCGCAGTGGTTAAATATCAAAAAGTACCTCACTGATTCATTAGACTGCCAAACACACACATACACACACACCACACACACACACACACACACACACACACACACACACACACACACACACACACACACACACACACTCTCTCTCTCTCTCTCTCTCTGTGTCTCTGTCTCTGTCTCTCTCTTTCTCTCTCTCTATCTCTCTCTCTCTATCTCTCTTTTCTTCCAAAAACTAGTCACGAGTTTTGTTCCGCGTGGATTTTGTCAGACCTGCTTCCTGGATAGCAAGAGGGCAGGAGCAGCTACACACATGCATAATGAGCCACCCAAACTGAAGGAAATTATTAGCATTATGTTATCTGTGTTTTGAGGAATCTGCCATTGCACCGTAACGGCGCCTACGTGTGTTCCATATGCCATCTCCATGACACGGAACAGTAATTCGTGCACACTCACGTTTGATTATTACCACCTTCAGACCATATCGCAGGAGTCGTTCCAAGCAGTAGGCCTAAGTACGGCAAACTGAAGGCCTGTACGACAAACGCAGTAGTCAGATGGGTAAGAACGTTGAACTTTCAATTGGGAGGTCTGAGGTTTGATCTTGCCTGGGTAACTCTTGCCATGTGAGTATTACTAGAGCCATAGAGCGTATATGTAAATAGAGAGGCGATCGAGCGCCGCGCTGCGTGCTATCGCGCTGCCATCTTGGGATGTCAACCGTTCGGAAGCCGAAAACGTGTGTGTACGTTACGGTATGGCGGAAAGTGCATAATTGCACGTAGGACCCCTGCAAGCATGTGAAATACGCTAGTTTATGTTTTTGGTATTTGATCTTTTTTCTAATGTTAATAAAGTTTGTGTTTCTGGCTTTTTCTTAAATGGCTATTCATGTCTCATGAAAAGGCCAAGACAAACTGAGTACATTAGAGTTAGAATCAGTTTGACAGACATCTTTCTGCTGGTGCTTGTACCTGAGACAGTTTTGTGGCACAGCGTGCACAGTGGTTTGCACATGCTCCTCCACACTGTCTCCTCCATCAGTCACACACGAAACAAACACAGAGAGAGAGAGAGAGAGAGAGAGACATAGAGAGACAGACAGACAGACACATATGTAGAGAGAGACAGACGGACAGAGAGAACTTACAATGCACAAAAACGACTATACTCATGGAAAACACATTCAGATCGTTACATGCCAATCAACATGTCACTGTGTGTGTATGTGTGTGTGTGGTGCGTGCGTGCGTGCGTGCGTGCGTGTGGTGTGTGTGTGTGTGTGTGGTGTGTGTGTGTGTGTGTGTGTGTGTGTGTGTGTGTGTGTGTGTTTCCCACGAGGATCTAAGTCATGTGCTTCCCCTGATTTGTAGAACGTTGTCACAACAAACATTCACAAAATTAACACAGAATACATGGAGTTTCCAAAAAAAGAAAATACACAAAATCATAGGAGCACATTTACCATTGTGCAGTGAATTTATTTAAATATTTAACTGGTGGTACTACATGATTACATTTCGATAAAAGCAAAATTCATCTAATGTTGTTAAGAATAAGAAAACGGCAAATAAAAGTAACAGAAAGAGAAAAGGGACGATGCTTGAAATGAATACTTATTTATCTTCTCTCTCTCTCTCTTTTTCTGTCTGTCTCTCATTTATCTTCTCTCTCTCTCTTTTTCTGTCTCTCTTTCATTCTCTCTCTCTCTATCTCACTCTCAATCCCCTCTCTTTCTTTATCTCTCCCCCTCCCTTTCCTCCCTACTCTCCACAGATCCCACGAACATTTGAAATCGTGCAGGATTTCACTGTTATTGGTGTTACATATTAGCTGCCGAAAATTAGGTTGAAGAGTAATAATGAAAAATCCATCCTAGTTAAACTGTCAAAACATATAGCTCATAAGATCGACAAACAACAGATGACATTTTAATGTCTCACTAAAACAATTGCCGCCTTCGTCTTCTGTCTCGTCGATGCCGCCTTCGTCTTCTGTCTCGTCGATGCCGCCTTCATCTTCTGTCTCGTCGATGCCGCCTTCATCTTCAGTCCTCCTGGTGTCGCCTTCATCTTCTATCCCGCTGGTGCCGCCTTCATCTTCTGTCTCGTCGATGCCGCCTTCGTCTTCTGTCCCGCTGGTGCTGCTTTCATCTTCTGTCCCGTCGGTACTGCCTTCATCTTCTGTCCCGCTGGTGCTGCCTTCATCTTCTGTCCCGCTGGTGCTGCCTTCATCTTCTGTCTCGTCGGTACCGCCTTCATCTCCACCTCTGCCACCGCCATGTGACTGTGATAAATTGAAATTATGTCTGTTTAATGCTCAGTCAGTGTGCAAAGACGGCAAAGCCGATGTCATTGCTGACTTCATCACAGACGAGCATATTGACATTGTATTTATCTCCGAAACTTGGCTTAACCCCCTTGGTCACGAACCCATACATGCGAGTCTCACTCCGAGTGGATATAGGCTTGCTTCTTTCCATCGCCTATCCCGAGGTGGTGGTATCGCCATCCTCTACAACGACTCACTCCATTCCCGCCTATCTTTCTCGCAGTCTCTGCCTTTCTCCCATCCTTCTTTTGAGCACGTTGAAGTATCCTTCCAATCCACCCCTCACCACATCACCTTCTCCTGTGTCTATCGACCTCCACCTAGCTCTGCCAATAAGCTCACCACATCCATGTTTCTCTCTGACTTTGACCAACTACTTGACTACTACTGCCTCTTACCTGGAAATCTCATCATTCTAGGTGACATCAATGTCCACTATGACAACACTCACAGTTATGACACAAGACATATCATCAACTCTCTGTCCAATCACAATATGACACAACATATTTCTGAACCAACCCATAAAAAAGGTCACATTCTTGACTGGATCATTTCTCGTGATCACCACAATTCAGCTACTGACAACTGCCTAGTTCTTTCTACCCGTCTAACTTCAGCCCTTCCATCTGACCACTCTGCAATTCTCTGTTCTCTTGACATTTCTCCTCCTTCCCGTACCACGCGCACAGTGACTCGACGCAATCTCAAATCTATTGACCTCTCCACATTTTCATCTGATGCCTCCCGCCTCCTTTCTGAAAAGTCACACAACCTTGCCGATGAATTCTATACTACTCTCCACCATCTTCTGGACACTCATGCTCCAGCCACAACTCGTCTTTTACCTGACCGCCCCCCTACCCCCTGGCTCACTCATGAGATTGCCTGTGCAAAACGTGCCAGCCGCAGATCAGAGCGCCGCTGGCGCAAATCCAAACTCACTGTACATAGGCAACTTTTCCAAGCCTCTAAAACAAAAGTATCCACCCTCATTGCATCTGCAAAAACAAACTATTTCCAAACCAAAATCCTGAATGCCTCTTCTTCAAGAGAACTCTTTACAACCATGAATCATCTCCTTGGCACACGAAAAGATTTACCTCTCCCAACAAAACACACAAATGAAGAACTCCCATCTGTATTCTCCAAGTATTTCACCACCAAAATACAAACTCTTCGTGACAGGCTTGACAGGACACCCTGTCAACCATGCCCACCTGACCCTTCCTTCTCTGGCACACCTCTTACTACTTTTACCCCAGTCTCACAAGAAGAAATTCTCAACACAATCAGATCCATGTCGTTCAAAACCTGCGAACTGGATCCTCTTCCAGGTTCTCTCTACTCTGACTGTCTCCCTACTCTCCTCCCATTCATCACTGACATCATCAACACTTCTCTTCAAACTGGAACTGTCCCAGATTCTTTCAAGTCTGCTATTGTTCACCCTCTCCTCAAGAAATACAATTTAGACCCAAATGAACTGAAAAATTACCGGCCTATCTCTAATCTCTCTTTCTTGTCAAAACTCCTTGAAAAAGTTGTCCTCAACCAGCTGAACTCTCACCTGTCTGCCAACAATCTTCTCAATCCTTTCCAGTCAGCCTACCGCCAGTGCCATAGCACTGAAACTGACCTGCTACACATTCTCAACAATGTCCTCCTTGCAACTGATACTGGCAAAGTCTCTCTCCTCACACTCCTTGATCTGTCTGCAGCCTTTGATACCATTGATCATGGTATTCTCCTTTCTAGACTTCATCATACTTTTGGCATCTCTGACATTGCTCTCTCCTTTTTCACTTCATATCTGTCAAACAGAAAACAAACTGTTCTCATTAATGGCACTTACTCTCAACCTGCATGCCTGATCTGTGGTGTTCCACAAGGATCTGTCCTTGGCCCTGTTCTTTTCACTCTTTACACCTCCCCCCTGTCCACCATCACAACTCCCACTCTATAAAACACCACTTCTATGCTGATGACACCCAACTTCTAGACAGTGACACACCAGACAATATACAGCGCCTCTTGACTCGCACCACTGAGTGTTACTCGGACATTAAGAACTGGATGACGTTCAACAAACTTCAGCTTAATGACGACAAGACAGAAGCTATCCTCATTGGCACCCGTCAGAAACTTTCTCAGCTGCCTCCTCTTTCTCTCCCATTATGTAACACATCAGTCCCAATTTCTGATTCAGCTAAAAACCTTGGTGTCTGCATTGACTCTACCCTCTCCATGAACAACTTTGTTTCTCAAACTGCCAGATCTTGCTACTATCACCTCCATCGTATAAGCTTGATCAGGAAGTATCTCTCTGTGGAAACAACTGCAAAACTCGTTCTCTCCTTCATAATGTCTCGCATTGACTATTGCAATTCACTCCTGTCTGGTCTTCCTGCCTCCACCATTCACATCCTACAGCGCATTCAAAACAATGCTGCACGCCTTGTACTCTCCTGGCACAACTTCACTGGCTCCCTGTATCAAAGCGCATACAGTACAAACTAGACACCATGTGCTACAAAAGCCTCAATAACGCAGCCCCCATTACCTGTCAAGCCTACTTGAGATCTATGTTCCCTCACGTACCCTCCGCTCTGCCTCCGATCCTCTGACTTTTCGCTTTCCACGCACCAAGCTCAATACCTATGGTCCACGAGCCTTCTCTGTTTCTGGTCCACTTTCCTGGAACAAACTTCCTCTCTCTGTCCGTCAGCAACCTACTTTTGTCTCCTTCAAGTCCGCTCTCAAAACTCACCTTTTCTCCTCTGCATAAAATCCTGACCTCACTCATCCCCCCTCTGTAGCCTGTCTCCACTCGGAGGGGAATCACATTGTAATATATATTTGTATATAATATGCTCTCTATAATTTTCCATTGCTTTTATTCTTTTTCCCCATTTATAGCCATGTGTAAGTGTGTGTGTGCGCGCGTGCGTAAGTGTATGTTCAGCGCTTAGATTTGATTTTTATCGAGATTTTGCGCTATATAAATATTGTAATTATTAAAAATATTGTAATTATTATTATTATTATCAGCAACAAGATGATTAATAACAGTCACGTTCGTTTAGTTTTTTACAACCATTCATAATATGGAGAGAAGAGAGATAGAGGAGAGAGGAGAGAGAGAGAGAGGAGAGAGAGGGGGAGAGAGAGAGAGAGAGAGAGAGAGAGAGAGAGAGAGAGAGAGAGAGAGAGAGAGAGAGAGAGAGAGGACAGGACACATGTTTTTTTTTCAAAGAAGCCATAGCCCCTTGTCAACAATATTGAACACAACTATTATGCAAATCATCATCATCAGGTGCCTTGCCGCATGGCGTTGGCGATCCCTTGTTGCCTCAAGCATCTCTTCCACCCTCTTTGTCCCCAGCCACTCTGCAAGTCCGTCTACTATCTTCTCCCTGGGTCTACCTGGTGCTCTCTTTCCCTCCAGCTTTCCCGTTGTGACCAGGTACTCCAATTTCCCTTTCCTCATAAAATGGCCTATAAATGTTGCCTGTCTTTTCCTAAACTTCCTTACGAATGATCTACTTGAGAGAGGGGTGTGGGATCAGATTTGGGATTTGAAGCCTTCCAGGGTTGGGCTGAGGGCAACCTCAGCATGAAGGCTGTTCCAGTCGGTTATGGTCCTGGGGAAGAAAGACTTTTGTCTGTATAGCGTCCTGCAGCTGGAAAGGTGGTACTTTACTTGGTGCGACCGTCGGGTTCCTTTGAATGCAGAAGGATTTTGAGATGGTTTGTGGCACGTGTTGATGATGAGGCTTCCATTGTGGAACTTATGGAAGTTTGTCAGCCTCGCCTTTCTCCTTCGCTCTGTGAGGGGGGACCATGGAGAGTCTCCAGCATGTCTTGAACATTGGACGTTTTCCGGTGTGGATGGGTGACCCAGCGAACAGCCCGGCTTTGGATCGCTTCCAGTTTCTTGACATCCTTCTCTATGTAGGGGTCCCACACAGAGCTGGCGTACTCAAGGGTTGGGCGGACTAGTGTTTGGTTGGCTTGCTGCTTAATACGTTGGGAGCCTACTTTCAGGTTTCGTCTCAGTAGGCCAAGGGTCCTGTTGGCACGATTGGAGACATTTGAGATGTGGGGGTTCCAGCTGAGATCAGAGGTGATGATGATGCCAAGGTATTTGGACTTGCTGACTGTATCAAGGGTGTGGCCACGGAGGGTGTACTTTGAAGGTAGGGGGTTTCTCTTCCGGCTCACTCGCAGTGTCTGGCATTTGTCTGGGTGAAAACTCATGAGCCACTTCTGCTCCCACTCTGCGAGGCGGTCGAGATCCTTCTGTAGGGCTTGCCTGTCGCTGGTGGAGGAGATAGTTTGTGTGGCACAGAGTATCATCAACAAAGAGACGAGCAGTGGAGGACAGTCCAGTCGGCATGTCGTTGATGTAGAGTAGCAATAGGCTATGCCCAAGGACAGAGCCTTGGGGAACTCCAGACTCTACAGGAACAGGGCTGGAAGTAGCTCCATCCACCACTACTGACTGCTGTCTATCCGAGAGGAATTTATTTTAATCCAGGTGTGCATTTTCCCTGTGATTCCAAGGGAATGGATCTTGTGGAGCAGGAGGGAGTGGCAGACTTTATGAAACACTTTGGAGAAGTCCATAATGAGGGCGTCTGTCTGTTTTCCGGCCTCAAGGTTTACGACGAATGGCTCATCCACAAGTCCGTTAAGCTGGTTTTCACAGGACCGCTGGCGTCTGAATCCATGCTGTGCTTCGGTGATAACACCATTCTCCTCAGCGATGTTCATGACAGTGCTTGTGATGATGTGCTCCATTACTTTGTATGGTATACTGGTCAGAGAGATAGGGCGGTAGTTTTCTGGGCGGTAGCGCTCACCTTTCTTGAAGACTGTGGTAACATTGGCAGTTCTCCAGTCTTTTGGTACTATGCCTGTGTTGAGGGAGCACTGGTAGAGGAGTGTGAAAGCAGGAGCTAGTTCTTCAGCAAGCTCTCGCAGTAGTCTCGGGCTAATGCCATCTGGGCAGGGAGCTTTGCTCGGATTTAGGTCCTTGAAGAGCTTGGTGACTCCTGCTGCTGAGATTGTTATGGCGCTTACAGTGGGAGAGTCTGATGGGGGATCTGTCGATAGACCAGTTCTCGTGGTGAACTCTTCTTTGCTGCAGGTGATCTTCGCGCTGTAAGCTGTGTGGAATTGCTCGTTTTGCACTTCTACTCGCTCTTTTGTTCCTGTGACAAGTCTGCCGTCTTTCTTTAGTGGGGCAACACTTGCAGCCTCAGTGCGTAGTGCCTTGATGTATGCGCCGAACTTCTTGTTTGTTACTGGTTTCTCATCCGTACTGTCTTTGAACATGTTCTCGGTGTATGCCCAGTAAGAACGGCGCAGGTTTCTCTGGACACTGTGCTTCAGCTTTTTCAGTTCAGTTCTCATTTCCTGGCTTCCGGTCTTTTTCCACTGTTTGTACAGTCGGTCTCATCGTCGGATCATCTTCAGGGTTGCATAGTCTACCCAGGGTTTGTTGTTTTTTCTGCCTATGGTTCTTTTGAGGATATGCTTCTCTGTCATGGAGGCGATACCTTCTTTCAGTAATTGCCAAAGCTGCTCTACGTCACTGTTTGCATCGAAGGATTCCAGCATCGAATGAGAGAGTTCAGCTGCACTGGATTGAAGTGATGGCCAGTCTGCTTTGGAGTACTGGGGGACTGTGCGCCTTGGTGGATGTTGATATGCAGGGTTGGTGTCAAACTCGAGGTAGATGAAGTCATGGTCGGAGAGTCCAGGGAGGGGCTCAATCCGAAGCACTAGGGATGAATAACTTCGTGATAAAGAGGTCGAGGGGGTTCTCCAGGTCAAGAAACTGGTTGTGGCACGTTGGACGGATGTTTCGAACTTCATGAGGCTGATTGCATCACTGGTTTTGGGCCTAAAGTAGGCTGCAACAAGGAGTTGCCTTCTTCCTTTTAGCTTGATCTTCACCCAGGTCAGTTCGCACCCACCCACTGACAGTTCCTCCACTTCTTGGCATGGTAAATGATTCGCCACGGCTGTCAGTACTCCCCCGCCAAGCCGGTCCCTGTCATGCCTGAAGGTGGTGAAGTGAGGAGGGAAAAGCTCACTGGAGCAGAAAACAGAATCAAGCCATGTCTCCGTGCCATTGAAAATGTCAGGCTTTGTGCTGTCAATTAGGTTCTGTAGTTCTGCTTTCTTGCCTCGGCTGCATTGGAAGTTGATGTCGGTTGAACTGCTTATTTTGTCTGGTAGCTCGTGAGGATGTGGACGAGTGGATAGGTTTAAAGTTTGCTGATGAGAGTGATATTTCTGTGGGACTTAGCAGAGAAGAAATGTCTCCTCCATGACTAGCACTTGGTGCTGCTGCATCTAGGCCAAAAAGGTCAAAAGCAACTGTGCTGTAGTTTGCATTGTCACACACCAAACATCTCCATACTACGTCACTTTCACCCAGTCTTCCATGCTTCTCGGAGCTAGAGGGTATACTTTGGCATGCAAGGTGGAACCACTGGCCACAAGTGTTACATTCAACCGCACATTCCGAAAAGGAGACAGTGCGATCACATGTGCCACAGGGGTACTTGGATTCTTCAGACGAATCAGAGGCTGGTTCTCTCTGTGAGGGCATTTCCTGGGAGGAGATGCTGCTGGTTTTCTGGGACTGCGTGAGCATTGTGTGTCTAAGAGGCACTGTGGAGCTCAGGAATAACAGTCCTAAGAGTAAGAGTGGTAAAAACAAAAGTAGAGCTTGACAGGTAGCTGGGCTTGTGCCTGGTGGGAAAGTCAGTTTGGCCTGTAAACGTTTTTTAAGTGTCATTGTGTGTTCTCTTGATGATCTTGATGTAGATGAAAGTCCTCATACTTGATACATAGGATTTCTACTCACGGTTTCCCGTGGTAAGTCACTGAAGTCAGGAATAACACGGTAGGGCTATGTTGAGCTTGGATATTCGCTGGTAGAGTTTCTTTTGTCCAGGGAGTGCTGGAAGGTGGGAAGGGTGAAGGAAATGTGGGAGATACTCCTGCAGGAATTGGAAAATGGTTATCGAGTGGGAGAGGACAGAGACGAAGCTCCTTCCTCTACGCATGCGCACCTCCCCCTTAGATGCACTATGGATGTTCATTCATCATCATCATCATCATCATCATCATCGTCATGTGCCCTGCTACATGGCTTTGGTGATCATGGCCCTCCATATGAATCTATCCCTTGCCGCTGCAAGTACATCTTCCACCCTATCGGTCCTCGGCCACCCCGCAAGTCCGTCCAGTATTTTCTCCCTGGATCTACCTGGTGCCTTCTTTCCCTCCAGCTTTTCTGTTATAACCAGGTGCTGTAATTCCCATTTCCTCATAAAATGGCCTATAAATGTCGCTTGTATTTTTTTCCTAATCTTCTTTATCAATTATCTTCTTGTGCTTGCCTGCCTCCATCAAGGCTGTCTCGTTTGTTTTATTTGCTGTCCATGGAACTCTCAACATTTTTCTAATAAACCACATTTCGGCTGCCTCAGTCTTGTTCTGGCAAACAGACGGACAGACAGACAGACAGACAGACAGACAGACAGACCAACCGACCGACAGAGAGACAGATCAAGAAGAATTTAGCAGCAGAGAAAAAAGTACAAGCACACACTATCATGTGGTACTTTATCATTTGGCAATATTAAAAATAACTTACAAACAGTACGAATTCTGAAAGAAACGTAGAAACAAAATTTTCTCTCAGATTTCCTGTTTAATTGTTCGTGATAGTAAATGAAATGTAGACAAATACAGAAAACAGCCAACACCTTAAACAGATTGTATAATGACATTTTTGCAACATGTACATCATTATGAAAAAATTCATGTGAACAGTATGTCACTTCAGTATGTCAAAATATAAACAATGATAATTTTCAGACGAAAAACGTCGCAATGGAAAATGAGAAAATGTACTGGCTATTATTATGAAGCAACATAAAAATAAACCATCTACACTTGTTTTATAAGCATCCATTCTGATTAATGATAGTAAAACAGTCACTCCTTTGCATCTGTACTGTATAATGATACGTATAAAAGCCACCCTTTTTGCTTCTGTTCTGATTAATGATACATATAAAATCCAATCTACCTTAACTGCATCTACATTGTACATTAATCTTTCATTGTACTCTTCTATTTTGTATGTAATATCATATACGTTTCATAAGGCAACTGTGTTAGATATGCTTTTCTTAAATTTATATCAGTGAATTGAATGAATAAAAATATATTTTCCAAGGACCATTATTGAATAAAGTATAGAAACTGTATATTTGTTTTCATTAACCTCAAACAACACAATATTTTCGATGATTTAATGTTTGCGCATTTTTGTTTTCAATAATTCTTAAATTCTTTCTGAGTTTGTTTTGAAAATAGATATTTTCACAAATGTGATTCAATACTATCTTATTTGGTTTCCAAACAGAAAATGCACAGAGTTATCTGTAACCCCAATTTATTTCTGTGCAAAACTAATAACAAAAATTGTCTGTCTCAATGAGTATTTGTAATCATTTTAAACTGATCTCCTGAACTTTACAAAATTTGGAAAATGTTTTCCATGAAATAATAATTTTGTTGCCCACCCATCACATATTTTTTTCTGTATTTTTGTAAAGCTTTGCAGTTATGAAAACATTTTCTCCACTGATACACTTCTGAAACATAAGAAACAACAGCTTCCTGTGTTTTCGACACAACCAAAAGTTTTTGAAAAGATAAACTAACAGAGTGCAAATTCCAGGACCATTTTTGTGAGATATTTTCAAACTAGGGATTGTATGGTGAAAACGGTATCTAAATTGCTGTAATCCTTGCGGTAATCCGCCTGTGTCTCGGGAATTACTCTGTTCTGGTCACAGAAAACGGACAGTCTGTCAGTTATAACAGCACTGTGTAGCTTATTAACAATGTTCAGAAGCGAAATGCCCGTTGTCAACACATACAGTACTTTCTTTTCTGTGTGGTGGAAAGATCACAGATTTTGAGCAATCTTCTTGATAGTTTCCTATTGTAAATATTCTACTGAAACAAGAGCAGAAATTTAACAAATTTCAACAGCATGCCGCTCTTGAGCTTTTTCAAGTCATACAGAATGTCTGCGTCAGTAATGTCATTATCCGGTCTGAATGAAGATTCAAAATCTTTGTACCAAGTACTAGGGGTCATTTCAGAAGTCACCTTTTGGGTTTATTTTTTATATTAAGCAGGACCTTCATTGTTTGCTAAAAAGTCTTATAACTCACCGCAACTCTCATTTATTTCCTTTGAAACTCGATCCTTATGTTCTAGTGTTAGTCGTTTAAATTCTCCTTTTAGTATCACTGCAGCTGTTCAAATCCTCGTCCGAATTTGTGTGTGGAATTATCTTCAAGAGCCTGTACTCGTCTTGTTTCCGCTGTTTGTATATCTTATTCCTCACTGGCGGTTGTGTGCATGGTGCATAGCGGTTATGTGCACGATAAAAATTAACACGTTCTGAACATTCTGCTTATGCTGATACAATTTTTAATTTGTTTTTCGGCCTCATGCAGCTGCTAACCCAGGTCTAAGTGTGCTGTTGGCTTCTTCGGAAAACTGGGACCACACAGCCAGGTCTCATCCATTTCATTGCCTACTGAGTTTTCTTATCCATAATAACTTTAGTGCTTGTGGAGATCTTTGTATGTTCAGTGTTCCTCAACCTTCATTTGCAATATTATGAAGTGACTTTTTCCTTTTATCTTGTCTATCTTTTTCCATACAAGTTCGGCGTACATATTCTGTAACTCTTTTGTCTCTTTGTTAGATGGGTCTGGTAGCAGAAACCACAGGTACACTAATTTTGAAAGTATTTGAGACTGCTTCTCTCTATAGAAGGGTGCATATTTTTCTTCACAAGATTTGAAATATTTTTTACTTCCATAAGTTTATTTACCAAGCTAGTTGCTGTAAAACTAGATAATTATTATTAAACCAAAGATATGATATATTTTAATTGTTTCGATTTCATTTTGTTCTTCTGTGGACAATGAATATACATATTTCGTTTTTGTACTAACAACGCATTACAGGTCTTTCAAAGTTGAGTTTCAGACCAAAACATTTTTCAAATTCATTTAATAGTTCAGAAAGTCGCCCACATGATTTTCTGTCTCCCTCTACAGTAACAAACCGACTTATTTTAATTCTGCACCTGACGTCTTCATACCGTTAATGTTTTCGTCTTCGAGAAGTTTACATGCCATGACTTCAACGCAATTTTTTAAAATTCAAATATTGAGATGTTTTGCCTTTTATTTCCAGATACGACTGCTGTGTAATTCTAACTTTCACTTATCACATACATTTTAAGGCCTTAACATTTTTAACATCTAACTAGTTTAAAATTTCATTTCCTGCATATACGACTGGGAAGTTGCTTTTCAAAATCTTCCTTTTGTTTTAAAAAAATGGAGAGGAGAGAGAGTGTGTGTGTGTGAATGTGTGTGTGTGTGTGTGTGTGTGTGTGTGTGTGTGTGTGTGTGTGTGTGTGTGTGTGTGTGTGTGTGTGTGTGTGTGTGTGTGTGTGTGTGTGTGTGCGTGCGGGGCGCGCGCGCGAACGGTATGTGTAATGGTATTGTTTGTGTATGTGCATTTGCGTTGTACGGTACATACATATATGTATACATACGTGTGCGTGTGTATATATATGTGTGTGTATGTATATATATGTATATACATATATATGGTAGACAAATAGATACATAGATAGATACATAGATACATAGACAGATAGAGAGAGGTAGATAGAGAGAGATAGACAGACAGACAGATAGACAGACATAATAGATAGATAGATGATAGATAGATAGATGCATAGATAGATACATGGATAGATACATAGATAGATACATAGATAGATACACAGGTAGATAGATACATAGATAGATAGATAGATTCATAGATAGATACATAGATAGATACATAGATATATATAGATAGATACATAGATAGATACATAGATAGATGGATAGATAGATACATACATACATAGATAGATACATGGATAGATAGATACACAGACAGATACATAGATAGGTGGATGAATTATCACATATGAATATAACAGGTGATGACAAACGTTCTTTTTGTAGAAGAGAGAGGGACACCATTGAATATATATTTTGGAACTGTACACATGTCAAACAAGTCTGGAAACAAACAGCCAACAATAGATGTGCAGATGCATCGTCATTGATCTTAAACCAATCAATCATACTTTTTGGACATAATGCAAATCACAAGTCCGACAAAACTTTTGATTACATTTTGCTACTTGCTAATTTCTTTGTATGTATACACGTAAACTTAACAAACATTTACCAATCTTTTCACTATTTAGACAGGGATCAAGATGTGCTCTGGTTGGAAAATGCGATAGGCTTCATATTTTTGTAATATAAGTTGTCGACTTGTATTAGTCATTGTACAGTTTGATAGTGCTGAGGGTGATCAGGGAACATTTCTGTGGAACGATTGTCTCTAATGTATGTGAGATAATTGTTATGCTTGTCTTCATCGATTTAAATGATGGAGTTTGTGTTTGTTTATCAGTATGTTTGTATATATGTATACATATGTATAAAATGAATAAAACTGTTTAAAAAGAGAGAAAGACAGAAAGAAAGTAAGAAAGAAAAAAAGAAAGAAAGATAGATAGATAGCTAGATAGATCGATAGATCGATAGATCAATAGATAGATAGATGGACAGACAGACAGACAGATAGATATATAGATAGATAGATAGATAGATAAATAGATAAACAGACAGGTAGATAGATGTATCTCTATATTGTAGCTGTTTCTTAAATCGTAATTTTATGGTTATCCTATATGTATTTTGTGCACTATGTATGTGTTTGTAATTGTAGATCAAAATTGTTATGCTGTTGAGCTGTGTATAACATGTACATATATGTCATTCATATGTGCATATATGTTGCAATTTTGTAAATAATCATAACTTATTTTGTATTATACATTTTTGGAAATGTCAAAGGTATGCCATAAGGCGTTCAAAGCATCAGTAATGGGTTGTGCTAAACAAATCATTATTATTGTCATTAATCTTATAATTGTTATCACTATTATCATCATAATCATTGTCATCATAATTAGTATTGTTGTAATTGTACAGTCAGGCATGTTGTAATAGTTTCGTTAGACATACTAATAAACTCATAAGACAGAAACTCTTTTTAGCCAAATGTTTCACACATCGCATTTTACTGAGGCTCAATTGTGCTGTGGTTGTTTGAGTAACATTGTGCCAAGACATGAACACACACAGACATATGTGTCTTTATTCTAAACGGCGGTTCCCAAGAGGTCAACGCCTATATGCAGTGACTCCCATAATAATCTGTCAAAAATTCGTCATGAAAACATTATACTCCCTTTAGCATACACAAATGATGCTAATGGTGCAGTTTAGCTACTTGCGAATTTTGCGTAGAACTCAATATAGGCCTCGTCCATCTTGATCCTAATCCTAGCTTAATGCCAGGCACTAACTTTGGGATCAGTTGTCCCCATAAATAGACGGTCATCCTGAAGGCTGGCACTAGGGGGTAGAATTAGCTTTAGGGTTAGGGTTACATTAGTGTTAAGTAATGAAATCTGGGCGTGTATTTAAGCGCATATCAGCAGGTGTGACGGAAACCTGTACTGCACACGGCAATCTCAGATAGTCGGAGTTCTCGGCACAGCGAGCATCTTCATCCCATTCACTGTGCGCATAACGGCAGCCTCCAACTTCTCCACTTTATGATTTGGGTCAAGGCTGAAGGTAAATCTGCAATCAAGCAATCACGTCCATCAAATTCGTCACCCATCAGTGTAACAATGGACTGATCCAAAACTAAATAATTAGTCTGTGGAACTTTTCTTTGAGTATCAGATTGACTTACTGTACTTTTTCCAAAGGAAATAAGAGGGAAGCAGGGAGAATTTTAAATATAGGAATGTTCCTAGCTTGCAATTCTGTGCCTTGTGGCTGCGTCTATTCTAGCTGAATGGGTAGCGCAAACTGTTGGATTTGAGAAAGTCTACATGGGAGATAACTCCGTGACTCTCAAGAGTTATGATGCTTGGTACTTTTTCCGTCCGCTACCGGAAAATGTCATGGAAGATGAACCGGATGTCCTGCAGCTACACGGAAAGCCTGGCATACAGTCATGTTATAGATGTTGTCTGCCAATCCATGTATCCAGCGCTGCCACAATCTTCCTGTGGCTCTGAAGCCCCAGCATCTGGAGTTGTAAGCTCAAGAACTGGCTGGATGACTGGCATCCTGGTCAGGTGGTCAAATCCATTAAACCGCTGTTGTGTGATGTTATGGATGACTTGTATTGTTTCAGTGAGAGATGGTCGGAATTGTTACATTACATCAGTTCACAAAAAGTCAAGGTATTATATGATCAGTTACACATGTAAGAATACTAATGTAGAGCATATGAACAATACTTACAGTGCGGAAATGAGACGCACTTCACACTGGGTTATCATTATCATACATCATCATCTACCATGGTACAACCACACACACACAACACACACACACACACACACACACACACACACACACACACACACACAGACACACACACACACACACACATATATATATATATATATACATATATACAAATACACATGCATATATACATAAACATACATATGTGTGTATGTATACATGTGTGTGAAGATGTGTGTCTCATTGTCAGTCTGTATCTCTGTACATGTATCTGTGCCTGTGTACACGTATGTATGAGTATGTATGCATGTGTGTGAAGATGTTTATGTAGGTATATGTATGTATGGGTGTTCTGTATGTGTACGGTCTTGCTTTGTGCAAAAATGCAAAAAATAATCATGTATGAAGAGAATAAAGAAAACAAAAATAGAACACCTCTTCTGCTTGTGAGCGAGAGCGAGGAGGGAAGGAGACAGGGCGACACTGACATTGTGTTATTGTGAAAACTACTGGCCCATACAGAGAGAGACAGAGAGAGAGAGAGAGAGAGAGAGAGAGAGAGAGAGAGAGAGAGAGAGACAGACAGACAGACAGAGAGACAGACAGACAGAGACAGAGAGCAGAGAGAAAGAGAGCAGAGAGAGCACAGAGAGAGGCATACAGGCAGACAGAAGAGAGAGAGAGAGAGAGAGAGAGAGAGAGAGCACGAGAGAGAGAGAGAGAGAGAGAGAGAGAGAGAGAGAGAGAGGCACACACAAGAGAGACAGAGACATAGACCGAGAAGGAGGAGATATATAACACTATATGTTCTACGAAAATGTTTACAATGCGCTGGGTGCAGAAGAAGGAAAGTAGTCTGAATCAGAAAAGTATGCAAAACAGTAACGACAGCTTTAGTAATTACAGCAATAACAATTTCATTACCTCCTGAGAAGACGACCTAGTATGACTTTTTGTTCGTTCATGACGAAGTGCTGACCGATGCAGTTCCTTGAGAAAGAAAAAGGAAAAGCATTATATGTTACTTGTCGATGTTATGTTTTCTTGTTCTGTTGTTGATGTGTTGTTGCTGCTGTATTGTTGCTGTTGCTTGATCATTGTTGCTGTTGCTGCTGTTGGCAAAGTCACATCCTGATGAACGCATATTTCTTCACATACACTAGGACACACACACACACCACAACACACACACACACAACCAACACACCCCACACCAAAACACAACACACACTCTCTCTCTCGTACACACACACCACAACACCAACCACACCACACAAACAACACACACACACACACACAAAACACCACACACGTGCGCGCGCAGTTTATTGCCTAGTATGCAGAGAAATGTAACAAAGTTATAATTCATCAAACGCTTTCAATTCCATAATCGCTGTGGTCGTAAGAGCAAATTGGGGTTGGGAGTGATTGATGGGAAGCAGTATTCTGTATTCTAAAGTGCAGCAACAAGCAAGTCAGGCATCAAGCAAGTCAGTCAACAAGCAAGCCAGGCAACAAATGTATCTTAATTATTATTGACTACACCCCTTCAAACGGAGCCATGGTCTTTACTGAGACAAATGCTGCATTCCATATACTGTATGTGGAGAATTATGGGGTCTTGATGGAGCTTGTAGTTATAAAGGACACACATATTTCAGTCCTAATGGTGATCTCAGGATGGAAGCAATCATGCTTTTTCTCCTGACCCAATCATGCCTTTCTCCTTACCCTGTGCCTACCCATCCGACCCTGACTGACACACACACACACACACATACGCAATTACTTGCCCTAGCAAAGTGAAATTGTATAAATCTTTGTAACGTTTTCACACACACACACACACACACACACACACACACACACACACACACACACATATATATATATATAATATATTACTATCATATATATATATATATATATATATATATATATATATATATATATATATATATTATATACACACACACAACGTCACCTTGGCCCAGCAGAGAATGGAAGGAAGGCGTAATTGTCCCTGTCTTTGGTGTTCTCAGGAAGGAAGCGATCAGGGTCAAAAACATCAGGCTGGGGCCAGAGGTCAGGGTTATGGTGCAGATTGTAGATCCTGATATCGCAGGTGGTGCCTGCAGGCAGACTGACGCCCTCTACAGTTAACGGTTCGGTCAAGAGGCGATCGATGGCGGGGACAGGGCAGTGAAGACGCATGGCTTCCTTGATCACTAATGTCAGATATTCCAGTTTGCCCAGATCGTCCCTAGAAGAGATCCAGTCATATTTAGTTGTTTTTATGTCAGTGAACTATTGATGGCATTACGGTGCCAAGATAACACCTCCTGCACTACACTATCAGTGTTTTGTGATATCATCATCATCAGGTGTCCTGCCGCATGACGTTGGCGATCATGGACTTCCATCTGTCTCTATCTCTCGTTGCCCCTAGCATCTCCCCCACCCTCCTTGACCCCAGCCACTCTGCAAGTCCGTCCAGCATTTTCTCCCTGGGTCTACCTGGTGCTGTCTTTCCCTCCAGCTTTCCCATTGTGACCAGGTGCTCCAAATCCCCCTTCCACATAAAATGGCCTATAAATTTTGCCTGTCTTTTCCTAATCTTCCTTATGAGTGATCTACTTGTGTCTGCCTCCATCAAGACTGTCTCGTTTGTTTTCTTTGCTGTCCATGGAACTCTCAATATTCTTCTTAGAAACCACATCTTGGCTGCCTCAATCTTGTTCTGGCTTTGCTTGTTGACTGTCCACGCCTCACATCCGTACAACAGTATTGGTTCTATATAATATTCAAGAACTCTCTTCCTGATGTTAACTGATAGGCATTTGTTGGTAAGAATGCTTGTCATCTTCTTGAATGCTGTTTTGGCTTGGCCGATTCTGCCGGCTATTTCTGATGTGCATCTGCCGTCTGATGAAATAATCGTTCCCAGGTATTTGAATTTATCAACCTGTGTCAGGGTTGTGCCATTTGCTGTTATTTTGCATGAGGGGATTTCATGTTTTTTACTGATCACATGACTTCAGTCTCCTGCTGTTTAGTTCCAGCCCCTTACCTTTGCTTTCTATTTCTAGTATATTCACAAAGCTTTGTAGGTCCCTTTCATTTTCTGCAATTAGCACGGTGTCATCTGTGTATCGAATGTTGTTTATCATTTTCCCTCCAACCTTTAATCCAGGGTCTTCTTCTAGGTTTCTCATGATGTTTTCGCTGTAAAGTGAAAACTGATCTGGTGACAAAACACAACCCTGTCTGACTCCTCTTTTGCTGTTTTGGAAAGAGCTTACATTGTTTTCTATTCTCATTGTAGCTGTTTGTTCCCAGTACATATTTCTGATTATTCGTAGATCTGTTCCATCAACATTGAGTCTCTCCAGTTGGTTGATCAATTCATCATGTCTTACCTGATCCTAAATGCCACACACCTGTGTATAGGCCACAAGCAATGGAGAAGTCTTAAAAAAAACCTAATGTATGAGTTCTAGACACACAGAGACAGGCAGACGGATAGACAGAAAGAGGCAAGACAGACAGAAGTTCGCATGTATATTTTTCTCACACCGAACATTTTGAAATATTGTGAATAACTCCAAGACGCTGGGATTTCCAAATGAGTGGGAAAATGTTTTGCCTGGGGTGCCCAAGCTTTATCCCCTGATAGTTTTATTCATTTCATCAGTTTGGCTTAATACGAGAGCCTCTAAATGTTAAAAGACACTTTCAGCATTTACAGGCCACCATATTAAGCATGTGACAGAAAACACGAACTGAACAAAGACCATCCCTAAATGAACTATAATAAAGCTAATTGAGAACAAATGTTGCCTCGGCTTCGTGAATATTTTCCCATGAAATTTGTAGACATCCAGTTTGTCTCAATTATAACATAACAACAAGAAAAGAATGCAGACGCCTCCTGGCTATTTAGGTTTTTAGCGAGATAAGAAATAATGTGTATTTTCTTGACATTCTCACTACTAGCGATATCAAAATGGTTATCTTAAGTTTTTTTTCTAACAAGAGATTGCTCTAACTGCTTGGCCTACCTTCAGCCTAACTTCCATCCTACCATACCAAGACAAGAGGCTGTCCTGCACTGTATAATCAAATACATATTCAGTGTAGAATAACATTTAGCAGCTATCTCTCTTGAAATAATCCATCCTACAGAATTGTTGTAATTTCATAACGTTATACATTCTGCAAGTATGATATAGATTCAATGTTCTTGCTTATCTGAATACCTACCATGTGATGTCATCGCATTGACGGCCCTTCAGAACAGTGTCTATCTCTTGTTGCACGAGCTTTTGGTAGTGTGGGTGTTCACACAGAGAGTACAGAGTCCACGCCAATGAGCTGGCTGTTGTGTCATGACCTGCAAGTTGATCATTATTACTGTGTTGAGTTGTGGACCCAAAGTCTATTACCAAGTTTAGTTCTAGTTTGCAACTCGCCTTCTCATTGCCCATATTAATCATAACCATTCCATATTATGTTAGTTTAGCGTTGAACAAGTGTGATATCAAATGGTATATGTAATCTACGTTCAGTGAAAGAGACCAAGTGCAGGGATGATTTTGAGTTTTCATTTGATTATGGTAATTATTTTTTCATTAAGAGATTGATATTTTTATATAATTATAATGCCCAACCATTGACGAAAGATTTGTATGCAAAGTGTATGTACGTTAATCAGAAGTAGTGGTGTAATTATGAACTTATATCGCCTCTCTCATCTCATAAGACAATAGTGTAGTAGTCAGAGCATTCAGTCCCAAAAGCTGAAGTTAAAGATGACAGATTGTGGGTGACCAGATTTCATACCTTTGTTTGAACACATCACCCAGTCCCCAATCTGTAAATCTGTATGTGTGTTTTAGGGATGGGGAAGGTAAAGCAGCAAGGGAGATGACATGACATCACTTTTGTAATGACAGAAGTTGAGGTATCTAACACTTCACCTCCCAACAGCTACTAAGCTTATGGGAAATTTTCTGATCTTTTCAACTCGTCTTATGATGAGCGTCACAGATTAGTGATTAGGAAAGTCTGAGTTTGAACCTGATTGGGCACCACTTTGTGGGTAAAGGATGGAGATTTTTTAGACCTCTCAAATCAACATAATTGATGTGTAGACATGTCGGTGCCTAAACTTCCTTCTTGTCTGTACACACACAGAACATCAAATACGCACATTAAAGATCCCTTAAGCCATGTCAATGTTTGGTGGATTATGGACACATGAAAAAAACCCAGCATGATTTAATGGCGGGGTAAAACATAAAAACAAAAAAAGAAACAAAAATCCTGCCATGCATGTATATTCGAGTACATGAGGGAGTTAGAGCACAAAGACGAACACACATACACACACACACACACACACACACACACACACACACACACTACACACACACACACACACACCACACACACACACACACACACACACACACACACACACACACACACACACACACACACACACACACACACATACACAGATAGACACAAATCTCTCTCCTTTGCCAGACATTTATGTATTGAATATTATTAATACTTGTCTTGAGACTTCGGACTACAGAATACTTTATTACTCAAGGACAGTAGTACTAGATCCCGTTGACCTGTCTTGCCGCTAGTCTATCCTAAACACACACAGTATGAACATGAAACGATGAGCCATAACACATGAAATGTGAATCAAGTTGAAAATGTGTAATAGTGTATGTACTTTTGTATATGTGAAATGGCCTGGCATGCTCTTTACAAAAACATGAGCGATATTGCAACTCAATACACTCAACCCTTAACAATATTAACAAGAATAGCAACAGCAATACGGAAATATACGTAGTAGTTGTGTTAATATATTATCAAAGCATTTACAGACATAGAATCAAAGAAGAGCAGCGATGGAAGCTGGAACAAGACCAAGGAAGGGAAGAAGGGGGGGGGGGGGGGACGAGAAGACACATCAACTGATACAATGATGAACACATACTGACTATACACCTATGTCAGTATTATTTAAAGACTCCTCCTCCTCCTCCTCCTTTCTCTTTTCTTTTTTCTTTTTTCTTTTCTTTTTCTTCTTTTTCATCTTTCTTCTTCTTCTTCTTCTTGCTTCTCCTTCTTCTTCTCTTCTCTTCTCCTCTTCCCTCCTTCTCCTCCTTCTCCTCCTCTCTCCTTCCTCCTTCTTCTCCTTCCTTCTCCTCCTCTCTTCTTCTCTCTTCTTCTCTTCTTCTTCTTCTTCTTCTTCTTCTTCTTCTTCTTCTTCTTCTCTCTTCTTCTTCTTTCTTCCTTCTTCTTCTTCTTCTTCTTCTTCTACTACTACGCAAAGAGCCGTTGGGGCACTGCACTAAAATTGTTTACCTTACTCCCCCAGCTCTGTCGTTGCCTTTTATATGGTGTGTCTTGGGCAAATCCAACATGACAGAGCCCATCCCCCTCTAGACTGGATTTTTTTCGTTGGGATCACTCCCCACAGGCGGCAGGTAGTACGGGTTACATGGTTACCAGTAGCAGAGAACAATCTCAAATCTGACATCAAGGAAGTTCAGGCACTGACAGGTCTACACGATCTAAATGAATTATAATTGTGATTGGATACTGTCTAATTAGTACCTTTAATCTGGACACCTACCTTCAAACATAAAAGTGTCCACCTCGCTGCGAATTTCCAGTGGTGTAAGTCCTACTCCATTGCTGTCTCTGGCAGTGAGGAGAACATCCAGAAAGTCCAGGTACCGTTTCTTAGGGGGTCCCTCTTTTTCCTGTTGATATCAGCTTGACTGACATTACTCTTATGGGTTTCTTTTTGTGATATGGTGTGTATTCTATGTTGTTTTGTACTCTGTGTTGAGTCATGTCGTGTCATGTTGTGTTGTGTTTTGCCGTACTGTGTTGTAATGTGTTGTATTGTGTTGGGTTGAGTCACATCATGCTGTGTTGTGTTGTGTCATGTTGTGCTGCACAGTGTTCTGTTGTACTCGTTGTGTTATGTCTTGTGTTTACTGCGTTGTGCTTTGCTGCAATGTGTTGTGTTATACTCTGTTGACTTATGCTGTGTTGTGCGTGTTGTGTTGTACTGTGTTTTGTTGTGTTCTGTTGTAGTTACTGTATTGTGTTGTGTTGTGTTATACTATGTCAGGTCCGGTTTGGTCGGGTCAGGTCGCATCATATTGTGCTATATTGAGTTGTACTATGTTGTACCATGTTGTTTTGTACTGTGTTATGCTGTACAAATGTCAGGTCGGATAGATGTATCTGCTACTGGTAACCTGGAACCCAGTACTACCTGTCACAGGGTCGAATTGCTGGCGACTAAACCAGCACCCCCATCAGTCCTCTCAGGAAGATGGTGAGGAGGGTGGCTAGAAACCCTGGTGGAAATAAATTAGATCCATCAAAGGGCGCCAGCTCTGAGGGTGTGGACAAATCCCAAGCTGACCACGAAGACAAAGATGGCTGTATACAACGCCTGTGTCCTCAGCACCTTGCTGTATGGCAGCGAGGCGTGGACCACGCATGCTGATCAGGAGAAAAGGCTCAATACCTTCCACCTGAGAAGCCTACGGCGCATACACGGCATTTCCTGGCAAAGACAAGGTGACCAACACTGAAGTCCTGACCCGCGCTGGCCTCCCAACCATGCATACCATGCTGAGACAGCGTCGGTTGCGCTGGTTGGGCCATGTTCGCCGCATGGAAGATGGTCGCATCCCAAAAGACATCCTTTATGGTGAGCTTGCCACAGGGCAGAGAAACATTGGCCGCCCACAGCTGAGATACAAAGACGTTTGCAAACGTGACATGAAGGCGCTTGAGATCAACACTGAGTTCTGGGAGGACCTCGCAGACGACCGCAACAGCTGGAGAAGCACTCTCAAGAAACAGCTGCGGATTGGTGAGGACAAACTGTCAGCTGCTGCAGCAGAAAAGCGAGTTCACAGAAAAGGGATGACAGCCAACAGACCAGCATCAGCATACACATGAGACCGCTGCGACAGAGACTGCCTCTCTCGCATTGGTCTCTACAGTCACAGGCGACGCTGCTTGGACCAAGCAGACAGCCCATCTAGACATTAGAACGGATGTACTTTGTCCATGGTCAGCCATGACGAGGAAGGCCTACTACTATGCTGTACATGGTTTGTTTTACTGTTTTGGCCTGGACCATACTGCATTGTGTAGCATTACATTCCATTGTATTGTATTGTACTGTGTTGTGTTGTATTGTATTGTATTGTATAGTGTCGTGTTGTGTTGTGTTGTGTTGGGTTGGGTTGGGTTGGGTTGTATTATATTGTAATGTGTCGTGTTGTGTTGTTTTGTGTTGCGTTGTGTTGCATCGTATTGTATTGTATGTATTGTTTGTATCGTATTGTATCAGATAATATTCCATCGTGCCCAACCAGATCATATCATACCATACCATATTGCATCGCATCATATTGTATCACAGTGCATCATATTACATTGAATTGCAAGGTGGCGTGTCATATTGTATTGAAATAATTGCATAGCATCATAGTGTAGTGTAGTGTACTTTTAAGATAGTGAATGTGGTGTAGTGTATTGCATTACATTGTATTTATTGTATTGAATCGTGTTGTATTGTGCTCCATTGCGTAGCAACGTTTGCTATAGAATCACTGCACCAAAAACAGAAAAAAATAGTTTCTTTGATCAGCAATAATTTCTCTATGTGTGCACTTTTGTAATTCTTACCAAGCTGGCTTCCCATAATATCAATTGTTTCAACTGCAGAGGATTCAGAGCAATATAGTATATCCAATCATGTGGAATAGAATATATAATTACGTAACACCATCGCTCATAGAACGTCACTGAAATCTTGCAGCCAGAGTCCAATTGCAAGCCTTGCATGTTATGGTTTGATAGACCTTTATTCAACATACCTTTCAGATTGCCTCTTTATGTGTTAAACATAATGCACCCTGGAGATCTTCAAAACAAAACCTTCCGAGGGCGCCAAAACGTAGTTCATAATTCAGCCGGAGAATATGCTTTCATTTTCATTTCACCATCCCTTTGGAACTCGCCGCAGGCTGATCCTCACCATTTCTCGGTTCAAGCTTTCCAGGTTTTCCACTGTTGACACTTACATTACTTCTCCATCACTATATACTGTCACTTTTTACTATCAATCATTTGGCACTGTGCAAACATTCATGTAGACTTATGTCTATGACCAGAGGTATTTGTATGCATTGTTAGATCCTGTGAGCATGTATTCATTTGGGTATGTGTATGTATGTTGTGTGTGATATCAGTATTTCCTTATGTATTACATTCTATGCGTCATTGATGTATAATGCATAGAGTCCAAGTTAGTTTGAAGAGTTCTGTCATACATCATTTATCATTGTTATTATTATTACTAACATTATTATTTTATATTGTTATCATGTTATTATTAATATTAGCATTATTATTATTGCATTTCAATACAATTAAAATATGCAGCTGCAGGTAAGCAAGCTTTCAGTCTTGCAAATGTCTGTTTGTTAATAGGTAACCTTTGACTTTGACCTGTTGTTGTTCAAGGAAAAATGAACAAAGAGCTAGAAAAAAATAGTACTAAACAGAAGTGGAGGAATGAAGAGAACGTGCTCCTAGATGTCCTTTTTTGTTATAGATTTGTGCATTTAGCGTTTTACAAACAGTTTTATAGTGACTGGTAGTTAGAGTATTGAAAAGAAAAGTTGTGCCACATGCAGTCATAGCCATTATAATAAGAAATATGGTAATATCTAACTGTATTTTGCAAGCTCTATTTGCATAGCCATAAACCGTGTTTTTAATGAGCACCGTGTCATAATTCAGGATATTGTGTGCAATGATTGTGGGTGTACTTTAATTGTGGTTGCATGATTGTAAAGCTTAATAAAGTGAAGAACCATATTTGTTTTTGCTTGTATTGAAAGCTTATTCAATCAACGATCATAGTGTTTTGCCTCCCATCGTAAAACTTTATATAAACCAAAGTACCATCGTTGTTATTACTTTTGTATCATAAAGCTTACTCAAACATATGAACCGTAGCCGTTTTTTCATCATAATAAAGTTTAATTAACTGACATACTACTGTTGTTTTTGCTTTTGTATTTATCATCGTCATGTGCCCTGCCACATAGCGTTGGTGATCATAGCCCTCCATCAAGTGCATCTTCCACCCTCTCTGTTCTCAGCCACCCTGCAAGTCCATCCAATATTTTCTCCCTGGGTCTACCGGGTGTTCTCTTTCCCTCCAGCTTTCCTATTGTGACTAGGTGCTTCAATTCCTCTTTCCTCATAAAATGGCCTATAAATGTTGCTTGTCTTTTCTTATTCTTTTTTTTATAAATGATCTTCTTGTTTCTGCCTCCATCAAGACTGTCTCGTTTGTTTTCTTTGCTATCCATGGAACTCTCAACAGTCTTCTTAGAAACCACATTTCAGCTGCTTCAACCTTGTTCTGGCTTTGCCCATTCACTGTCCACGCTTCACATCCGTATAGTAGTACCAGTCCTATGTAACATTCAAGAACTCTCTTCCTGATGTTAATTGATAGACTTTTGTGGGTAAGAATGCTTTTCATCTTCTTGAATGCTGTTTTGGCTTGGCCAAATCAGCTGGCTACTTCTGATGTGTATCTGCCGTCTGGTGAGATGACCATTTCCAGATATTCAAACTTATCAACCTGTCTTAAAATTGTGCCATTTGATGTTATTTTGCTTGAGGGGATTTCTTATTTTTTACTGATTACCATGACTTCCATCTTCTTGCTATTTGGCTCCAACACTTTATTCTGCTTTTCTATTTCTATGATATCCACAGGTGTTTTTTTTCCCGGTCCCATTCATTTTCTGCAATTAGTATGGTGTCATCTGCGTAACGATTATTGTTTATCATTTTTCCTCCAACCTTTATCCCAGGGCATTCTTCTAGGTTTCTCACGATGGTTTCGCTGTAAAGTGAAAACAAATCTGGTGTCCGAACACAACCCTGCCTGACTCCTCTTTTGAATTTTGGAAAGAGCTTGTATCGTTTTCTGTTCTCATTGCTGCTGTCTGTTCCCAATACATATTTCTAATTTTTCTCAGATCTTTTCCATCAATATTGAGTCTTTCCACTTGGCTGATCAATTTTTCATGTCTTATCCGATTGAAAGCCTTGGTACAATCAACAAGGCATACATATAAATCCTGATTCAACTCGATTGACTTCTCTGTGATAGTTCCTAGGATGTATATGGCATTAATAGTTCCTTTCCCTTTGACAAATCCGCACTGTTCTTCTCCTATTTCTCTTTTGATTCTATTCCTTGTCCTCATCATGATTATTTCTAATAGGATTTTAGTTTTATGACTCATCAAGTTTAACTGATGGACGAACCGTTTTATATTAGTAAGCTTATGTAACCGACATACTATAGTTATACCGACATACCATTTATGTGTCTGTTTTTGTATTATAAAGCTTATTTTGCCAATGAACCATAGCTATTTTCGCGTTATTAGAAAGCGTAACTGATGGACGAACTGCGATTACTTTTGCGTTTACTTGCATTTTTATAGAGCTTATTAATCAATGATCATGACTGTTATCTTTTGAATTATAAAGCTGAATTAAGCAACAAACCAGAGTCTGCTGTCGTGCTTTGATGACGCTGTCAGAGATGCTGTGCACAAAGTCACACAGCTTGCGGTTCTTTCTGCCATCAGACGTCAAGGCGTAGACCCAGTCCCAGAACAGAAAAGGGTTTCTGTCAAACAGGGAATAGATACAATTTATTTTATATCATTTCATGTATATTTTCTGTTCTGATTTAGTTTCTGTTTTCTCTTATTTTTCTTTTATGCAACGTTTTGTGTATGTTTTTATTCATTTTAATTTATATTCTTTTTATTGTGTTCCAGTTGTTTTATTGTACCATACTTTGCTTTGTTCTGTTTTGCTCTACTTTGTTGTGCTCTGTTTAGTCCCGTTTTACTGTGTTCTATCCTGTTCTGTCTTCTCTCTGTTCTGTACCGTTTTGCTCTGTTTTGTTATACTCTGTTCTGTTGTGCTCTGTTTCGCTCTGTTCTGTTGTGCTCTGTTTCGCTCTGCTCTGTTCTTTTTTGTTCAGCTGTGTTCTGTTTTGTCTTGTTGTGCTCTGCTCTACTTGATTCTACTCTCTTCTGTTCTGATCTGATCTGTTCTATTCTGCTCTGTTCTGTTCCGTTTTGCTCCTGTTCTGTTTTGTTGTGTTCTGTTCTGTTTCTGCTCTTTTTCCTCTGTTTTGTTCTATTTTGTTTTGCTGTGTTACTTTCTGCTCTGCTTTACTCTGTTCTAATCTGATCTGATCTGATCTGATCTGATTTGATCTGATCTAGTCTGTTCTGTTCTGTTCTGTTCTGCTCCCATTCCGTTGTGCTCTTTTTGTTGCGCTCTGTTCTGTCTGTTCTGTTTGATTCTGCCCCGTTCTACTTTGTTCTGTTTTGCTTTATGCTGCTCTATGTTTATCTGTTCTGCTTTATTCTGTCTTGCACTGTTCTACTGTCTTCTGCTTTGTTCTGTTCTGTTTCTGCATTGTTCTGTTTTGCTCTGTTCTGCGCTGTTTTTTTTTTTACTGTTCTATTTTGCTGTGTTCTGTTCTGTTCTGTTCTGCACTGTTCTGTACTGTTTAGTTCTGTTCTGTTTCGATCTTTTTTGCATTACATGATTCTGTTTTGCTCTGCTTTGTTTTGCTCTGTTTTGCTTTGTTCTGCTCTGTTCTGTTTTGCTCTCTTCTGCTCCACTCTGTTCTGCTTTGTTTTTCAAAGTTCAGTATTGCCCTGTTTTGTTTTTGTCTGTCCTGTTCTGTTTTTGGTCTTTACTGTTCGGTTTGGCCTGTTGTGTTTTGGTCAGTTCTTTTTTGGTCTATTGTGTTTTGGTCTGTTCTGTTTGTTCTCTTTTGTATTGGTCTGTTCTATTCTATTTTGGTCGCGTATGGTTTGGTCTGTCTTGCTCTGTCCTGTTTTGGTCTGTTCTCTTTTGGTTTCTCTTGATCCCATACTGTTTATTTTGCTCTGTACCGCTATGCTCTGTTCCGTTTTGCTCTTTTTTTGTTCTGCTCTGTTCTGATTTGCTCCAATCTACTTTAGTTTAGTTTAGTTTAATTTAGTTTAATTTAGCTTAGTTTAGTTTAGTTTAGTTTAGTTTAGTTTAGTTTAGTTTAGTTTAGTTTAGTTTAGTTTAGTTTTAGTTCAGTTTGCTCTGTCTTGCTCTGTCCTGTTTTGGTCTGTTCTCTTTTGGTTTTTCTTGATTCCATACTGTTTATTTTGCTCTGTACCGCTATGCTCTGTTCCGTTTTGCTCTTTTTTCTGTTCTTCTGTTTTGCTCTGTTCTTATTTCTTTGGTATTACCTATATGCCTTGGAAGAAACACTGTATAATTATGTTCTGTCTTGTCTATGTGTGTGTTTGGTCAGTGCAAGAATAAAAGACAATGTCAATCTTGTATATAAGACCAATATATTGTATGTATTTCTCTCCTCTCTCATAGTTATGTGTAGGGTAGTTGCAGAGTATAAAGGTAGGCTTGGGCGCTCCTTTTTGAGGAGTGTTCCGAGCTTACAGTTTTTGTGCTTTGTATCTGGTTCTATGCTAGCTGAATGGGTAGCGCAAACTGCGTTAGATTTGAGAAGTTCTACAACATGGGAGATAATTTCTACGTGACTCTCAAGAGTTATGTTCTTTGATTAATACTAGTTTAGTTTCGTTTAGTTTCGTTTTTTGTTTTGTTCTATTCTGTTCTGTTCTGCTCTGCTCTGCTCTGCTCCATTCATTCTATTCTGTTCTGTTTTGCAATGCTGTTTCGTGTTGTTTTGCTCCAATCTATTTTTTTCCTGTTTATCTCTATTCTGTTCTGTTTTTGCAATGTTCTGTTCTGGTCTGCTTTGTCCTGTTTTTCTGTTTAGCTCTGCTCTCTTCTGTTCCATTGGGTTCTGCTTTGCTCTGTTTTGTTTTTCTGTTTTGCTTTGTTCTATTAAATGTTGCTGTGTTCAGTTTGTGCTTTGCTCTGTTTTGTTTTTCTGTTTTGCTTTGTCTATTAAATGTTGCTGTGTTCAGTGTGCTTTGCTCTGTTGTTTTTGTTTCTTGTTCTATTAAATGTTGCTGTGTTCAGTTGTGCTTTGCTCTGTTTTGTTTTTCTGTTTTGCTTTGTTCTATTAAATGTTGCTGTGTTCAGTTCTGCTTTGCTCTGTTTTGTTTTTCTGTTTTGCTTTGTTCTATTAAATGTTGCTGTGTTCAGTTCTGCTTTGCTCCATTGTGTTCTGTCCTTTTCGCTTTTCTCTTCAGTTCTGTTCTGCTCCACTCTGCTCTCCTGTGCTCTGCTGTGTTTTGCTCTGTTCTGTTTTGCTCTAATCTTCTCTGCTCTGTTCTGTATTGCTCTGATCTGTTCTGTATTGTTCTATTTTGCATTCTTCTGCTCTGTTCTGTTCTTCTCTGTTTTGCTCAGTTCTATATGTTCTGTTCTGTTTTGCTCTGATCTGCTCTGCTCTGGTCTATTCTATTGTGTTTTTGTGTACTCTGTTGTATTCTATTCTGCCCTGTTCTGTTTTGTTCTGCTCTGGTCTGTTCTATTGTCTTTTTGTTGTGCTCTGTTGTATTTGTTCTGTCCTGTTCTGTTCAGTTTTTCTCTGCTCTGATTTTGTGTGTTATGTTCTCTCTAGTCTGTTTTGTTTTGCTCTGTCATGTTCATGTAATCGAACAACATCATGATCTGACATGACGATCTATTGTCTGACTCCCATCCTGCTTCCAATTCACTAGTCACTAGAATGATAGAATGAGGGAATTGACAGATGTTTTGTCCAATTGACCGTAATTAGATTTTGATTAATCTAAAAAAAATCTGATTTTTGCCATGCATCAGAAACAACATGGGCGATACGCTCTCTTTCATTTCTTTGTTGCTTTTTTAGAATCTACCAAAGGAGAGAGAAACATGGATGGGGAAAGCGAGGCATCAACCAGAGAGAGAAAAAAGAGAGAGAGAGAAGAAGAGAGGAGAGAGAGAGAGAGAAGAGAGAGAGAGAGAGAGAGAGAGAGAGAGAGAGAGAGAGAGAGAGAGAGACATTGTTTTATTTAAAAGGTCATAAACATTCTAGAAGGTGTGAACAAAAACAAGACAAATTATACAATATACGTTAAAACAAGACACTGCCAAAATGGTCACGACAAACAGATTGGGCCTAGTTTGTGATGATGGTTTGACTTTTTGCAGATTTTGCAAATGATGCACTAAATAATGTAATGTATCATCATTCCATGTGGATAAAGCTATTATTACCTGCTTCTTTCTACATTCATCTGAGCGATGCTGGAGATGGCCTGGACGTAAGGGTGGCTCTCCCTGCACAAAACATCATTTACTGTGTCACAAAAATATGTTCTATAATGGATTAAGATAAAAATAAATTTAGGAAGAATTTACAAGAAATTAAAACAAGGAAGAAACAAAGAAAACTTTTGAGAGAAGTGATATTTGAGGGGAAAACTTAAACATTTACGAAGTGGAGGAATATGAGGATGTAGGCCACCATCTCTAACATCCACCAACCTACCATCCCTCCTGACACATACTTTCCTTAACCCACCTACCCTCCCTCCAATACATATACACTCCTAAATCCCTCTTAACATTCCTCCCTACACACACTCTCTCTAAAAACTCCTATCCCCCTTCTGACACACACACGCTCTCCTTAAAGCCCCTACCCTCCCTCCCGACACGCACATTCTCCAAAAAAACATCTTTCTCTCTCTTTCTCTCTCTCTCTCTCTCTCTCTCTCTCTCTCTCTCTCTCTCCCTCTCTCTCGCTTCAAGCCTACATTATCCTAAACCTCTCTACCCTCCCTTCCAACACATACATTCCCCACAGACCTCTTAAAGCAGACACATCACACAGTCCTGCTGCTGAAGCCACCAGTCTGCCATCTTGTTGCTCTGCCCGCTGTGCTCGCCTCAGCTTGCATTTCAGGTAATGTACGTCTATCATACAATCACTCCGTGTGTGTGTTAGTGTGTGCATATGTGTGTGTGTGTGTGTGTGTGTGTGTGTGTGTGTGTGTGTGTGTGTGTGTGTGTGTGTGTGTGTGTAGTGAGTGTGTGTGTGTGTTATGTGGGTAAGCGCGGGTAAGCGCGTGTGTGTCCATTAATGTGCGTATATATTAGCGTGTGTGTATGTGTTGGTGTGTCCAAATTTGATAGAAAATAAGCCAATAGTTTATCATACAAACTTTCATCTGAATGATCACATAAGTCAAGTAGTTTAAGCAGTGCAGGTTTTGTGTTTATGGTGAAAAAAAGTATTTTAAAATAACGATCTTTATTCATCTTTATCAATCATGCCACCATCTATATCCTTGTACACCTAGACACACTGCTAAGGAGAAAATCACTCACCATCGTGGTAAGTATGTCATGGAGAATGTGCATGTACACAGATACACACATAATATAAAGAAAATGACTTATCTCATGTTTATATGTCATCGATATATATATATATGTATATATATATACATATATATGTATATATAAGCATATACATATCTATGCATGCATGCACACACACTCATGCACGCACGCATGCACACACGCACGCACACATTCACTTAATAGTGAAAAGACGTTAAATCAAACAACGAACGATTCACGCACACATAGAGACTCTCTTTCTTTCTCTGTGAAGAAAACGTTCAGATGTTTATTTGCCTATTCACACACACACACCACACACACACACACACACACACACACACACACACACACACACACACACACACACACACACACACACACACACACACACACACACTCATACACACAGAAGATGTACACTGTTACAGTAGCCAACTATATCAGTCTCTGTAATAACATATACACTTGTGCATACATTAGTGAATGAACATGTTCATGTGTATTCAAATTGTCTAATGTGATTTTTCAAATGATCAGATAATATTTTGAATATGCAGAAGAACATCTCTCCTACTACTACATACAAAAAACGTTTCCAGAGTGTCTGATTATTTTTTATTTTATCTGAAGAGGACTCACCCACGTGTCTGTACGTCATCAGTGTATGACATAGCACACTGCAGGATGACGTCAAACGTACACAGACTGATGTTGCCAAACATCTCAATGTTCTTCTCCTCTGCTGCGTGTTTTGCAACTTTTTCCTAAAATGACATATAGTAATGGATCCTGAGGTATGTATTGTACTTGATGTTTTCGCCAGAACAAAAGAATTCAGTCACAAAGAAAAAACTCAAACCTTCAAAAATGAACATGTTCACATACAATGTCTTCATAGGCAAGCCATTTCTGTCTGAAGTGAAGCATTTACAAGAAGTTTTGGGTGGGTATTACATTTTCTATTTTACGTTTTAAGCTAAGTCAGCGCTTGAACACAGTAACTGATAATAGACATTTGTACAAATTTACACTTGTGAGCGCACATTCATTTTTCCAACAAATAATGAATCACAATGTCTGAAAGGAAACCATCGGTTACATAAATAAAACTAAGAATTCTAATAAATTTACACTAAATACAACATGCAGTTATGTTAGCAATAATTCCAAGACATTCAAAAACGCTTTATATCTTTACAATGCTAACAGTAACTTAACACCACCCCTTTTCTTACTTTAAAGAACACATACAATTTGATATAATTTTCATTTCTATCATGATTCAGTCTTGAGTTATTCTTATCAATGATAACAATAATGGCTACTTATACACTGTCTCATCTCACAAGAACTCAGCCCCTACTGCTATGATGTAACAGAGAGACCACAAATCATACAACGTTGAAAAACCAAAGGCAATGGTGAATGAATGAAAAGAATGTGTAAAATCATACTCCTTTGAAATCCAAATGCACTAAATACTCTCTCTCTCTCTCTCTCTCTCTCTCTCTCTCTCTCTCTCCTCCCTCTCTCTCTCTCTCTCTCACATGAACGTACAATTGTAAATCTGGAGACATACGTCTATGCTGCACATAAGAAAAGACAGTTTGCCTTATCATAAAGTTAACTTCTAGTGATGTGTATCTGTCAAACCTATTTATATGTTCCTATTGTGTTATTGAATTATGACTGTGGGACCCATATCGTATTTATTCCAAAATATTTGAAGTATGCATTATCCAAGAACGACTATGTGTTATATTTTGTGTTTGTATAGTGTTGATGTGTTCACAAAACTTCAAATAAGGCTTTGGCCTTACTGAATAAACTTTTGATTTCTGATTTTTTATTCTGATCTCTCTCTCTCTCTCTCTCTCTCTCTCTCTCTCTCTCTCTCTCTCTCCTCTCTCTTCTCTCTCTCTCTCTCGTGCGCGCTTGCTTGCTCGTTTGCTAACTCTTTAATTTGTCATCGGTGATATTACTGCACATTCTCGATAAATATATGTATGTATCGAGAATGTATAGAATATCCTGATGTGGATACTTTATGTCCTCATTGTAGATGTTTTCATGAAAATGAATCATACTTTAAACTTGCATCGCCCAGCAGTGAATGATGCACGTCAAAAACGAATGCATGCTAAATTCTACAGACAACCAAGTGCCTTCAAGCTAATCTTGCTGATGACATGAAAGAAAGAAGGACAAATGAAAAGCTCTGCTACTTTTTCTCTGTTTGGGATTTAAACATAATTAGATCGTTTGTATCTGCTGAACGTTCGTAGTATTTAATCGCTTTAAAACATAATGTTAGTACTGAATGCACCATACTAACCAGCAGAAGATCACATGCCCGGTTGGTAATATAGCAATAAGGTTTGAGGATGTCGAAATGGAAGGCTGGGGTCAGGAGACGGCGAGATCGATTCCATCTGGCTCCCTCAGAAATCAGCAAGCCCTCCCCCAGCCAGGGAAGGAACAGGTCATATATCCACGGCTTGGGACCTGCATGGGGACATTCTGACTTTAACATTTTGATTTTTTGTAAATTCTGTGTGTGTGTGTGTGTGTGTGTGTGTGTGTGTGTGTGTGTGTGTGTGTGTGTGTGTGTGTGTGTGTATGTGTGTGTGTGTGTGTGTGTGTGTGTGTGTGTGTGTGTGTGTGTGTGTGAATATGTGTCTTTTGGAGCTCAGTAAACTCCCACTCACCACTGCCAGGACAGGAATAAATCATTTACCCAGGTATTGAGTCCTTTTGATTGTATGTTTACCAAGCAATGTACTAGTTGCACACGCGCACGTGCATATGTATCGGTCGGTTTAGGACTGTATTGTGACACTTTTAACTGTAGCAGCGCACAGATTATTTCTTTCTTTGAATTGTTTTGAGTTTCTAGAATCATGACCTGTGTTAATGGACTATGCCACAGCTCTGTTGTTATCTTCTACACACACACACACACACACACACACACACACACACACACACACACACACACCACACACACACACACACACACACACACACACACACACACACACGTGTCAAAAGAAAACAACGAGACAATAAAACAGACGTACAGACGATGAAAGCATTGACGTTGTACATGTAAGTAGCTCAAATTTTCATGCCCGTTTCTAATCCAAGTAGTCATGCATGTTGCCTACCTGCAGTTTTCAGCAAATCTCTCAGTGTGTCTGGATGGTGAAGCATGATCAAGGGTCTCAATCCGAACCATATTCGATAGAACTTGGGGTACTTTGCTGTCAGGTCTAAGAAATAGCGCAGTCGCTCTTCTGTTTGCATATGGCGAAACTGAAACAGCACAGATAAGAGAAAATATGTCTCTGATCATTCATTCATGCTGTCTTAAGTCCCACCAAGTGCTGAGGACCATACCAGCCTATTAGGGCTGTCATCATATTACCAACAAAAGTCTCAGATCAAAATCAAGTTTTAAACTTTTCAATCTCCAGATTTAGGATTCAAATCACGTCAAGACTGTCACCATATTAGTTTTATACCAGTCAATGTTCAAACAAACAAAAAGTTTCAACTAAAACCAAATTTTTTCCGCATTGTAATAGATCAAGTGAAAGACATTCACTTCTAAAGGGAAAGCAAAATATTTTCGAGAGTAATGTCACTAAACAAATATTTTAGTAAGTTTGCTGTAAAATATTTATATCTGGTTTCTGTCTGGTGTCATGCCACTCCCAGCAATCATGTAACGAGTGTACACAATTGAATCACTCATCACAAGGTACGCACAAAAAGAACTTCTCTTCCTTTTGACTAAAAAAGTGAGTTAGGAAACTGTGACATGTATGTAACCTACTTGACACTTCTTCCTTTTGATTTCTAATGAAATCAGGAAGATGAACTAAAAGAGATGGATGTATCTGGTAATGCTCGTTATTCATTTGGGTGCCCTATTCTACTTGCAGAGTTTTTACAGAAATATGCAATTTAGATTTCAGGTATGTATAAAGAATGTCAATGTGAGAGAGCAAAACCCTCAATGACGCATCTATGAAGTAGATAGATTTGACTGTATGGTCCCATCTTCCCAGTAAGACCACAGCTCTATGTAGGAGCTGTTTGGGGGAAAAAAACCTGCATGGGTTGACTGACCTACTTTTTGTACAAACGACATGCAGCACGTTTCTTAGATTGGCGTTCTGTTCGATCAACGTATAGTTAAGAGAAACAGTTTTCTTTACATTATCTGACGTTTCAAAATTCTCTTATTTTGGTGATTGATTTTTTAAAATAAAATACTGGCAACAGAAAGCAGATTGGCTGGCTCAGCGAATGCGACATAAAGACATGTACTCAAAATCTGGTGTCTTCGAGTTCAATCCCAGACCACAGCTGTGCAGTCCTGTTTAACGCTTTAGACATTTTGGTGGCATCAGCTTAGTGTCACAGGTCACTCCACTTACGTACTTCCATTTTTAGACTTCAGTTCAATATCACTTTATTAATTCACAGGAAAATTCATTTATTCAGTCAAAGGCTCATGATAAACGCACATTTAACAAACAAATATTGATAGGAGATCAAGACAATTTAACTAAAAATTCACCCATAAAGTCCATAGACCCATAAAAACACGAAAGGTCACCGTTTCACGCATACACTCCTGTAAACAAGACAAAACATTCAACCACAGAAAACTATTACATTATGCATACACATGAACTACTCAAAGCATAAATCCAAAATCACCAAGTACTACTTCTGCGAAAACTACAGATTTTCCACACACAACATTAGGTAAAAGAAAGGAACTTCACCTACTTTAAGACCACCACTAAACTGTGTAAATATATATAAAATGACAACATTTCAAACATATGCACGAAAATATAAAAAAACACGCTTCTCTCATCCCTTGTAATCCCCCCCCCCCCCCCCCCCACCAGCTTCAACACAATGATAACAAAGAGCGCGCCTGTCCAATGTTAAGACTGACTCGCTTCACTTTACAGATAATGGCTTCGCTGTAACGCAATACTCACTCACACACCCACTTGTTTGAAGCACTCAGACCGGGTCTGTGCATGCCCAACCATCTACTGGTAAGGTACATTATTACAGTCTTATCAGTGAAATTGTTGCATGTCTACAATGAATGTGTAGATGAATGAATTCATGTAATGAGACGTTCTTGTGCGCGGAATTCTAAACCTTAGGCTTCCAGCTGACCATCTATTACTAACATTTTTGTGTAATGGATGTGTTTTATCTGTCAAAATTCTCACGAGTCCGTCAATAATTTTACCCACCACTCCTTGTGTTTCTTAAAATGAATTTTTCAAACAAGGATTTATACTGGCTGAGGAACCCTTCCAGATCATCACTGGCAAATTTGGCTGGAGCACATAATGAACTCCCAGTGTGCAATGAATCTTTCTTGAACAAACTACTACCACAAAAACCCACACCGGGTGCTGAAGACCAGTATACTTGTCTGTTGGTTTGATGGAGAGTCCATTATCATCTTCTGTGGCAGAAATTGGGAAAGGGACTGGGGTGAAGGATTTGTATGTACGTATGTTTGTGTGCATATGTTACAATGGTGAATATGGGGCATATGTTCTTTCATGGGCACTGCATGGGAGGGAGTTTTGTGGCCTTGGGTGCTGCTTTCACAGGTCCATCCACTGTTGAATAACACCTGTTCTGTTTTGTTTATATGTGACTGCACCTCGCATGTACAACTGTCATCAGCTTACTCTGTTGAGGGCAATATCTTTCTGGTTGGGGGTGTTGTGCTCAGGTGATGAAGTTGATCTTCTGAGTATAGGCCTGCTGGTATCGCTTTAGTGATCTTCCTCGATCACAGCGTCCCTGCTTCAGCTCTTTGTACAGAAGCATCTTTGTATTGCGGTTGTTTTCCATATAGACGACATGATTTCTCTAACAAGACTTGCATTTGATTAGTAGATGCTCTATTCTTGGCAAACCACATTCTTCCGTGCTTGAAGGTGCACATTCGATCCTGCCACGTGAAGTTGCAGATCTTACACAGACATCTTTGATTGATTGAACTGTTCCAGCCAATGGACATGTAATTGATAGACACTTCAGGTCAGCTCATATCAGTACAGCAGGGCGCTCAGTGCTACTACTCACACACTCACACACACACACACACACACACACACACACACACACACACACACACACACACACTCCAATTGCGCGCACACACACAACACACACACACACACACACACACACACACACACACACATCTAGCAGTGCACGCACACACACTCACACGCAGGGCCTCATTGAACCCCTGAACTAAGCCCCTCACTCCCTAATTCCTACACCACACACACACACACACACACACACACACACACACACACACACACACACACACACACACACACACACACACACACACACACATACCTTCTGGAGATTTCCATAGATCCAGCTGAATTCGCGCTCTCCAGGCAGACTATTGAAGAAGATGAAGTGGGCACGAAACAACAGCAACCATCTGACACACTGTATCCCCACCGCCACCACTCGCCGTCACCACTAGAGTTTGAACCATGGCTGATGCAGACCACTTGTCCAACATCGTGTCTACACACACACACACACACACACACACACACACAACACACACACACACACACACACACACACACACACAATGTATATCTATATGTGTACATACATATATATATATATATATAACATACATGTGTGTGTGTGTGTGTGTGTGTGTGTGTGTGTGTGTGTTGTGTGTGTCAAATGGCTGATGTGATGCGTCCAGTGTGTTGGCTAGTGACCGCGTACTTGTCACCTCTCATTTTCAGCCTGCACCACAGGCTAGCATTGCTGCTTGCAGCTCTGTGAAAAGGAGACCAGAATACGTAAGTCTGTCTCTGTCGGTATCTAGCCTTTCCATCAGCAAGCCTTACGTTGTGCCTCCTCGTGGCGACATGTGGTAACTGAGCACCTCACGCTGAAACTCGAGGGACTTGAGGAGGTCTGGCCCCCAGACGTGTGGCACGCAGGCCCACCAGCGTGTGGATATGCAATGGTGCCCACAACCAATAAGGCTAAAGGAGTAAACCCCAAAAACAAATGACCCCTACTGCCTTGTAGGTTGTCGTGGGAACGACAAAGGCTTATTGGAGAGACCGTACACAAACCAATGGAAGGCAACGAAAAGCCACCATCGTACTTTCCCAAGTATATTCATAGCCAAACAAAACAAAACAAAACAAAACTGAGGATAACCACGTAAATAGGGGCTCCTACGGAGCACCTTCATCCGGTAGGGACCGTCATGCTGCTCAGGTGACACCAGAACGTCAACAAGCTACTGCGATCAATCTAAAAAAAAACACACGAAAAAAACGGAAAAAAAATCGTAACATGGAATGTGAGGACATTGCTGCAAAAGGGAAAATTAGAAAATGTCAAGATGGAGATGCAAAGGCTTGACATTAGTATTTTAGGACTAGGGGAAGTGCGATGGAAGGGCGCAGGCATGATAACATCAGGAGAACATACAATAATATATTCTGGTGGAAACACATGAAAGAGAACTAGGCATCATAATTGACAGGGACAAATTAAAAGCAGTTAAGGGATAATGGGCTGTGTCCAGCAGAGCCTTGCTGGTTATATTGGATGGCAAGCCATTTGATATCAACATCATTCAGGCGTATGCACCAACATCTACAAGTACTCAGGATGAAATTGACAATTTCTACAAAGTATTAGAGATGGCCGAGGCTCAATGTAAATCACATGAAGTTGCAATAATAATGGGATATTTTAATGCTTAAGTGGGACAGGATAGGGTGGAGGATATAGTTGGACCTCATGGCCTTGGTACACAAAATGAAAGGGAGGGAAACGTGTGGAATGGGCACAAATAAATGAATTCATAGTAGGAAACACCTGGTTTGAGCAACCTAACAGAAGAAAATGGACTTGGATGAGTCCAGTAGATACTTACTTACTTTACATTTTCCTTCCGCTTGTACCGGTGGGCGTGGCGGGAGATGCAGTCGTCTGTCAGCAGCAAGGCGGGTGGCCTGGAGAAGGGACATCTCGTGAGCTCTGAGGGTGTCTGCCACGGAGTCGCTCCATCGTCGTCTTGGTCTTCCTCTGGCTCTCCAGCCAGAGTATCTAGTGTTGTATGCCCGAAGAGCTGGATGGTTTAGGGGCATACGTATGAGGTGTCCGAACCACTTGATCCTCATATGTTCGATGTGTTGTAGGATTGGTGTTACTCCTACCATGTCTCGTATCACCTCATTTCTGATCTTGTCCCGCCATGTCTTGTTTACTGCTTTCCTCAGGCATTTAATTTCACAGGTGACCAGTTTTCTCTCGAGGACTTTAGTTAGGGACCATGTCTGGCACTGGTATGTCAGCGTTGGTAGAAAAATGGCGTTGATGAGTTTCGCCTTAGTGCTGGTGGGAATGTTGGGGTGTTTCAGGAGAGGGGCAAGTTGGTAGCGGACTGCGTTGGCTTTCTGGCATCTGGTCTCGATTTCTCTGTCTGGTTTGCCATTTTCAGTGAAGATGCTGCCCAGGTATTTAAATTCACTGTCTTGCTTCAACTGGGTTCCGTTGATGTTGATATCCAGTTTGTTTGGTCTCTTACTGACAGTCATGACCTCGGTCTTGCTGACGCTGATCTTCATGCCATATGTCTCGCAGCTTTCATTGAGCTGGTCTGTGTGCTCCTGTAGCTGTATCTTGTCATTGTTCACCATTGCCTGGTCGTCCGCAAACATGAGTTCATTGAGTGCCTCAGGGTCTGGTTTGCCTCCTGGGTTTGAGTCCAGTAGATAATACCAAAAATCACATTGAATACATCCTAATAAATAAAAGATTTAGAAGTTCTTTGCTGACAGCACCAGGCCCAGACTGCAACAATGACCACAATCCTGTTATGGGAAGATTTACGCTGAAATTTAGAAAAAGAAAACAGACCAAAAGCAACATCAAATTAAATCTTGGACTCTTAAAGACAGATGAAGAGACACATAAAAAAATTAACGTACATGCTCAAAACACATTCAGTGCTCTGGAAGACGTTGGTGACAGTGAGGAACAATGGACAAAGTTGAGAAACTGGATAAATGAAGCTTGTGAAGAACTCCCTAGAATAGATAGAAAAGCAAAAAAGAACTGGATGACAAAAAATGTAGACTTCATGGAAGAATGGAGGAAGACAAATGGAAAAAAACAGCCTTCGAAAATGAAATTTATGACACCAGAAAAATCCTGCACTTCCAAAGAGAGCAGGGACTATAGAATGCAGACTCAATCGCACAATCAGCTTGATGAGCCATGTAACAAAAATCCTAGTAAGAATAATCATGATGAGGACAAAAAAACAGAATCAAAAGTGAAATAGCAGAAGAACAGTGTAAATTTGTCGAAGGGAAAGGAACTATTAATGCCATATATATCCTATATATCATAGAGAGGTCAATCGAGTTGAATAAGGATTTATATTTATGCTTAGTTGATTATACCAAGGCTTTCGATCAGGCAAAGACATGAAGAAATGATCAACCAGCTAGAAAGATTCAATATTGATAGAAAAGATCTACGAATAATCAGATTATATGTATTGAGAACAAACAGGTGCAATGAGAATAGAAAACGATATAAGCTCTTTCCAAAATATCAAAAGAGGAGTCAGGCAAGGTTGTTTTCTGTCACCAGATTTGTTTTCACTTTACAGCCAAAACATCATGAGAAACCTAGAAGAATGCCCTGGATTAAAGTTTGGAGGAAAAATGATAAATATCATTCGTTACGCGGATGACACCATGCTAATTACAGAAAATGAAAGGAACCTACAAAACAGTGTGAATATAATAGAAACAGAAAGCAAAAATAAAGGGTTGGAGCTAAATAGCAAGAAGACTGAAGTCATGGTAATCAGTAAAAACATGAAATCCCCTCATGAAAATAACAGCAAATAGCACAACCTTGAGAGAGATTGACATTTATAAATATCTGGGAACGATCATCTCACCAGATGGAAGATGCACATCAGAAATAGCCAGCAGAATCGGCCAAGCCAGAGCAGCATTCAAGCAGATGAAAAGCATTCTTACCAACAAATGCCTGTCAATTAACATCAGGAAGAGAGTTCTTGAATGTTATATAGAACCGATTATGTTATACGGTTGTGAGGCGTGGACAGTCAACACGTAAAGCCAGAACAAGATTGAGACAGCTGAGATGTGGTTTCTAAGAAGAATGTTGAGAGTTCCATGGACAGCAAAGAAAACAAACGAGACAGTCTTGATGGAGGCAGACACAAGAAGTCATTCATAAGGAAGATTAGGAAGACAGGCAACATTTATAGGCCATTTTATGAGGAAAGGGGAATTAGGGCACCTGGTCGCAACATGAAAGCTGGAGGGAAAGAGAGCACCAGGTAGACCAAGGGAGAAAGTGTTGGACGGACTTGCAGGGTGGCTGAGGACAGAGAGGGTGGAAGATGTGCTTGCGGCAACAAGGGATACATACACCAAAAACCAAAAACATGAAGAGACCGAATCGAAGAAACATTCGACAAATCCACATTGTTCTTCTCCTATTTCTCTTTCGATTCTGTTCCTTGTCCTTATCATGATTGTTCTTTATAGAATTTTTGTTTTATGACTTATCAAGCTGATTGCACGATGGAGTTCACATTCTATAGCCCCTACTTTCTTTGGAAGTGCAATGAAAATTGATTTTGACATATCTTTAGGGATTTTTCTAGTGTCATAAATTTCATTTACGAAGACTGTTATGTTTCAATACCAAAATTCATCTAGGGCCTTAATCATGTCTGTAGTAATATTGTCTGGTCCTGGGGCTTTTCTCGGTTTCATCTTATTTAATGCTGCTCTAACTTCATCTTTCATTATGGGTGGTCCTTTAACGTTCTTTCTTATAATAGTGTTTTCTTAATTTCTGTCATCGTCAAAAAGTCTTTAAATGTACTCTCCCCATCTCTACAATATTTTCTTTTTCCATAATAATCGTACCATCTTTCGGTTTTAAGCAACCAGTTGATGTGCACGTCTTTTTCCTGTGGGCAATTTGTTCAGTGTTTCTGTACATAAACTGAGGATCTGTTTTGTGTTGGTCTTCTATTTCTTTGCACTTTCTTTCCAGCCAAGCTTCTTTAGCTTAATAGCACCTATTCCTGATTTCCTTGTGTATCTTTTTGTATTCTTCCTCCTTTCCTTTTGCCCTTCTCCATTCTTCCATCAAGCCTAGAATTCTTTTGTCATCCAGTTTGTCTTTGCTTTTTTTTTCAACTCAAGGGATTTCTTCCTAAGCCTCGTTTATCGAGTTTCTCAACTTTGTTCATTGTTCCTCACTGTTACCAACGTCCCCCAGAGCACTGAATTTGAGAGCACTGAGTTTGTTTTAAACGTGTATCTTAAAGTTTTCACAAGTCGATTCATCAGTCTTTAAGAGTCCAAGATTTAGTTTGATGTTACTTCCGGGTCTGTTTTCTTTTCTTTACTTCCAGCCTAAATCTTACCATTACCCAATTGAGGGCACTTTTGCAGTCTGCGCCTGGTAGTGGTTTTGCTATCAATAAAGAATTTCAAAAGCTGTTATTTATCAGGATGTAATCAATTTGATTTTTTTGACTATCTCCTGGATTCATCCATGTTCATTTTCTTCTGTAAGCCTGCTGAAACCAGGTGTTTCCATTTATGAATTCATTTATTTGTGTCCATTCAACAACGTTCTCTCCCCTTTCATTTTGTGTACCAATGCCATGAGGTCCAACTGTGTCCTCCACTCTCTCCTGTCTCACTTGAATATTAAAGTCCCCCATTATTACTGTAATATCCTGTGATTTGCATCGAACCTTGGCTGTCTCTAATACTTCATAGACATTGTCAATTTCTTCCCCAGTACTTGCGGATGTTGGTTCATATACTTGGATGATGTTGATATCAAATGGCTTGCCATCCAATTTTACTAATAAAACACGGTCTGATATAACCCAGTAACTTTAGATAGACTTTGACTTGTCCCTTTCCAGTATGATGCCTACTCTTCTTTCATGTGTGTCTCCACCATCATATACATGTATAATCTTATACTTGCCTGATGTTATCATGCCTGCCTCCTTCCATCTCACTTCCCCTAGTCCTACAATATTGATGTTATGCCTTTCATCTCTGTCTTCACATTTTCTAATTTTCCTTTTTCCGGCAGTGTTCTTCCAGGTTGCAATTTTGATGATTTTTAGTCTGATCGCAGTAGCTTGCTGACAGTCAGGTGTCACCTGAGGAGTATGACGGTCCCTACCAGACGAAGGTGCTTCATGGGAGCCCCTATTCACGTGGTTTACCTCCGTTCTCTTTTGGCTGGCCATGTTTATCGTGAGAATATATGATGGTGGTTTCTCACTGCCTTCCATCCATTTTTGTATGGACTCTCTGACAGCCTTTGTTATTCCCATGGCTAGCCACAAGGCAGTGGGGGTGATTTTCTTTCAAGGTTTACTCTCTTAGCCTTGGTCTCTCCTGAGATAACCGCAAGGCAGTGGTGTTTTTCTGTTAGGGTTTACTCCCTTAGCCTTGGTCTCTCCGAGACACCTACAAGGCAGTGGTGCTATTTACGCATAAGTGGGGATTTGGTTCATGAGCACCAAGGTATGTCCACACGCTGGTGGGCATGCATGCCGCACGTTTATGAGCCAGACTTCTTCTGAGTTCCTCGAGTTTAGCCTGAGTGTGTGAGGTGTTTAGATACCGCATGTCGCCACGAGGAGGCACAATGTTTGGGCTTGCTGACAGAAGGGCTGTGTACTGACAGAGAGACTTACGCATTCTGCTCTCCTTTTGGCATAGCTGCAAGCAGCAGTGCTAACCAGCAGTGCATGCTGAAAGTGAGAGGTGACAAACACGCATTCATTAGCCAACAACGCAACAGACACATCACATTAGCCATTACACACGCAGTCAAACACAAACAAATTCACAATTACATCACATCTGAACTCTGTCTCACCAAGCCTAGCAGGCATTTTTGGTCCTTTCACTACATACTCTTTCAAAACATTCACTCTTCAATTCTTTTTTCACACACGTACACGCGTACATTGACACAAACACATGCAGACTCTAAGAGTGTTGAAAGTATAAGCACTGCATTTAGGAGCAGTTCTATAATGTCCTTATTAATTTACCAGTCCACACTTAAATGATGTAAATCACATTTGACATACCTCCAATGAAACTCCAACAGATTGAATGAATGTAGAATTCTGTCTTTGCAGCAAAAGAATGAAGTAAAACTGTCTTTCCTTCTCTCAGTCTGAAGTGGTGCAGGGGAGTGAGTGTTTCATCCACTTCTGAAAGATTATTATCCTTTAGGCTCAACGTGACGAGAAGAGGAACGAGGAGAGGTTGTGGGGTGAGATGAGAGGGGACGGTAAAATATACGTACAGTTTGTCCCATAACCCTGAGGTCGTAGCTGAGTGACGTAATAGGCGTCCCAACTTTTCTCGAGGCCACTATTATAAAGGAGGCGAATAGCAGTGGGGAGTGGAAGATGGTGGTGTAAGTATAAACCAGCAGGAAAAGAAAGGCACAGGCACTTGTGAACAGCACTCCCAGACTGACAGTCAGATCTCGTTTATTTTGGAAGGAGGTACGAAGAACGAAGGAAAAGATGGTCAGACCATATCTCTTCATGATTAAGAAAATTTATTTCCTGATGACTATGACCCCAAACATGTATCATGCAAATTCAGAAATATACAATGAAGAATTAAAAGAGAAAGACAAGATGATCTAGCCATTATAATAATCACCTTTTAAAGATAGAAAAAAAAAGTTTGTTGTGACCCAACATTTGACCATGCCCATTCAGAATATGCTGTGTCTCCTTGTTTTGCTTGTACCTCTTACCAAGTTTGACGCAGATTCGTCCATGAAATAGAGAGAAATAATTCAAATTAATTTTTCATTTTATTTTCTTATGCTATCCAGAAATCAAGCTGTAGACACTGAAAGTAATGAGCTGAAATTCCCTTAATCAGTTGAATCTTTATACACTAAAATGTAGGACATGCCCGTTTATGTTTATAGATTGTCTGAGTCTAAAAACAGAAATGGGGCTGGATCAGACACACTGTGCGCAATTGCAAACCTCCAAACAGAATCAGAAGACAAGCACTGAAATGCAAACCCCAAAGAAAAAGGAAGAATCTCCAAAGAAAGTGGGAAGTGGGTACACCAAACAGAACTGTAAAAAAAAAAGACGCATGAATGATGCAGCTTGATGGACGTGGGCCCAAACACACAGACGCCAAGAACAGTTGAAGAGCGAGATCTCTCAAGCTAAGTTGTTGTAGCCCTATGCTTTCCAAGAAGCCTTCAGAAATAAGTAAAGTGTATGAGTCTGACGTGTCAAATAGTTTACAAATACATTGTAAGCTCTTAGGCTTTGACTACTAACAGCTTTGTTAGTTTTGGGATGACTGTGACCCAGATGTTGCATCACTCAGGAATATGTCAAGTGTATAAGTCTAATATGGGCCATTCCAACTAAAATGTTACCGGGGAGTCAATTTTCTATTTTTTTAGATTCTGTCCATGATTATAATTGTGCATGATGCAGAATTATAGCTGAAGGACTTGAAATAATCAGAGTGACCTCTCCTGGCCACATTATTTGAACAAGCAGACGTGAAAAATGCACTAGAGAAACGAAAAAGGAGGAGCAAATTAAAAACACTTTTAACAAGAGGAAAGCTCATGCTAAAACAAAAGATATATGCCCAGTTGACATCAGCGGAACGACAGGTTCAGTATTTCCTTCTCATCAGTTAGAAGGAAGAGCTTTGAGAAAGGTACCAGGAGCTCTACCCAAATGTTCCTGCCAAAAGCAAGCTGTACTTCAAAAACGTGTTGGAGAGACCTGCCTTCCAGTTCAGAGGAGGCTTTTTCGTGAAGCCTGACCATCGCAACGAAGTTTCTACATTTTATGAATGAGATGACATATCCCAACAGTTACCAGGCAAAAAAGATTATATTACGCAGGAGAAAATAGGAAGGATGGAGAAGAAAATCATGCTGAGCGAGGAATATCATGGAACCATACATAGATTTTCAAGAAAGAAAACCCAGAACTGAAACAAGAAAAAAGCAGATTTGCTTCTTTAAATCAAGACTAAAGCATGTTCAGCCTATGTCTGAAAAAGATCACAATGCATGCTGTCGCATGTATCATGAACATTTTGATTTGATGCTTCACGGTCTCAAGAAATATTTCCCAATCTTCCAACAGCTAAAGAATTTATTTCGTTATGCCCAACAAAAAACTTCTCCCTGGGTGTCAGTTCGCATTGTCCTGAATCAAACATAGTCATTGAACAGTACATCATGGCAGAACTTTCTGCACACATTAAGTTCACATTCTGTGAGTGGAATAAATCCTCTTCAAAAGAACTTGTATGCGCAAACCTTGAAGACCTGAACAAAGTCTGAACTATGCCAACAACTGGAAGTTATGAAAAGACACAGCTTCATTGCTAAAGTGCAACTACATGAAATGACGTATCTGAAGGAAACTATCACGAAAGGCGTCATTCTTCAAGAGGATTTTGTTGAAAATTTTGCAATTAAGCACCAAAATGAAATAATGTCTTGCATTGGAGGCAGAATAGCAGAACAATTTTCACTGCCATTATGTACAAAAGTACACCAGATTACACATCTTTCGTGATAGTGACTGTAAAGATCGTGACAAATATGCAGTAACAGCTTTCAACAGAGTCATCTCAGAAAAAGCAGAGCAGTCTGGAATACCATTTGAGAAGCTGCATGTCTTTTCAGATAGAGGTGCTGGTCACTTCAAAAACTGTTTAATATTTTCAATCCTGACAACACCTCATTTGCTTCACAAAAAGTGAAAGAGATTGAAATGTTTTTGCCACATCACATGGAAAGGGTCTTGTTGGTGGGCTTGGGGGTACTGTCAAAAAAGCAGTTTGGACGTGGACTCTATGATGCTGTCCTGTTATTGAATCAGCAGAACAGTTTGCTGATTAAGCGAAAAAAGCCTGCCCAAACATAAATATTTTGTTTCTCTCAAATTATGATATGTTCAAAGTCCGTAATGGACATGAGCAGTTCTGGAGAAAAATCCCCAAAACAATACCAGATGCACATGCCTTTCACTGTTCCTGGCCTGTGTCCTCAGACAGTGTTGGCACATCTGCAACAAGTCCTTTCTCCTGTCAAACAATAGAACCTCTCTCTATCTTTGAGGTATATCTATATATATATATATATATATCTATATCTATCTCTTTCTCTCTCTCTCTCTCTCTCTCTCTCTCTCTATATATATATATATATATATATGTATGTATGTATTGTGTGTGTGTACGTGTATATATATATATATATTTTTAACAGTGTCAATACATGATAAGTCTAATTGTTTGGAAACTGGTTTTCTTTCTGAAGACAGTTCAGTTAACATTTTTTGTCTGCAATTTTGTGTATATGTTAAAATCATGTTATAAGTTATAAGTGAGATGTTACGTTGTGTCCCTCTATATGAGTAAATCATGTGAGACAGGGCTGACTTGGCAATAAAAATACCGAGAGAACTAACACTATCTCACACTGTTATGGACACTAAACATAACTGTCACCATGTTTGTTCATCTATTTGCATGTACATTGTATCACAAATGTCAGTCATCATTGAATGAATTAATTCTATTCAGATTTATTTATTTAATATATTTATTTATTTATTTGTTTATCTATCTATTTATTTGTTGTTTACTTACTGTATTTATTCATTTCATGAAGACAAAATTACAAACTGACAGCAACATGACTTGTGCGAGTCGTTTTTGATCAGAATAAGTTTATATCAGTATGGCATTACAACACGGTGAAACTGTTTGCGTTGCACATTACTGAAAGCTCGACGTGATAAAACAAGGTCTCAGTGACCGACCCACAGCCTTTCGTTTGTGTTTATCACGTAGACTGCATTTTCCTGCTGCGATTTTTTAACGTCTGTTTGTTCGTTGGGTTTTCCTTCTTTCTGTTCTTGTTTGGTTGCTGTACTGCCGTTTTTCGTTTGTTCGTACTTTTTTTTTCTTTTTATGTAAAAAATGGAGATGGTTTTAACCGGAGGAGAGGGACGTATGTAAGTGTGTAAGTGTGTGTGTTTTGTGTGTGTGTGTGTGTGTGTGTGTGTGTGTGTGTGTGTGTGTGTGGTGTGTGTGAATGTGTGTGTGTGTTTGTGTGTGTGTGTGTGTGTGTGTGTGTGTGTGTGTGTGTGTGTGTGTGTGTGTGTGTGTGTGTGTGTTTGTTCTGTCTGGGTTTTTTTTGTCTGTCTATCTTTTTGTCTGTTTCTCTGTCTGTTGTCTCAGACAAAAATGTGTTAGCAAGATTTTCTTAGCTGTATTGGATGGAGCTTTACCAAAGTTTGGTCACACCTTTGGTTTATTTTGATATAAATATGCATTGAACACTTCTTGTGATTGTGCAGTACTCGCTGACTTAACTTTATTCCAATTTCGTTTCCCTCTTTCGTTTCTTCTTTATCCTGGTTTTATTTGTGTACACTGTGTGTTGCCTTTGCGTGATTTTTGTCACTGTAACGGCTTGCCTTTTGAAAATGAGAACTGACAAGATAAGATGCAAACATTATATATATATATATATATATATATATATATATATAATATTATATATATGAGAACTGTATATATATATATATATTATATATATATATATATATATATATATATACATTGATGACTGTTTGAAACTGAGTGTAAAATTCTTCAATCTGATCATTGTCATAATCAGATAAACACTACCATGATATTGAGTGGTTTTGCTTGCAGGCGGATGTTCATTAGTCTGTTTGAAACAGGACAGCATCCCAGTACAACGTTTGAAATGTTTCTGTTGACTAAAACCCCACTCCATGTGCATGTTTGTCCTCTTCTCCACTATAGTTTAGGACGTGCCCTTCTTCTGTCTATACTTCTCTGTTGTTCTTCGCTCTGCCTTTGTGGAGGCTGATGATGTGCCAGGAATATATGTCCACCTCGTTGGTCACTTCTTTCGATTTTCCATCCTGCCTGAGTGTTCTTACATTCCAAACGGCGAAACTGATGATATTGCTTTTGTAGATAATCTGTGATTATCACCCAGTAACACATTGTTCTCGTCCACCCTGGTGGAAGTCGATGGATGGTGTGACCTTTTGTGAACCCAGCTTCAACGGATCTGGTATGGTCTCTGTACAATTGTCTATCATATGGCGTGTCTTGGGGAAAATCGAATCTGGCCAATCCCATCCCTCTTTTTATCTGATTTTTTGTGTCACTGCACATGGGCGGCAATAGTATGGTTACTGGTAGTGGAGGATGGCCTGTTTGGCTTCTTTTACACCCTCATAAATATCTTTTGTTCTGTTTCTTGCTGTCTGTTTCTCATTGTCTCTCTCTCTGTCTCTCTCTGTGTCTTTCTCTGTCTCTCTGTCTTTCTGTCTGTTTGTCTGTCTGTCTGTTTGTTTGTCTGTCTGTCTCTCTCTCTACTGTGGAAGTGTGGGACTTTTTGTATTAATTTTAATGAAAATTCTTTCTCGAAACGCCTCTAGTGCAACAAGAAAAATACTGGGACTCAAAGTTCATAACATGACTGGGCTATTAACGTTGTCAACTTTACTGGCTAAGAAAGTGTGTTGGCTCGTGCGCGTCAGATGGGAAACTGACATTTCTGCTACGATGGTCACACAAGGAGTGGCAAGTATTCCAGCAAGCAGTGAAAAGAGAATACCGTCTTTCTGAAGCAGTAGAAACGATGGCCAAGGTTGCTAGAGACTGCAAACATCGCAGCAGATTGTGTCATCGTCAGTTGAAAGAAAACTGGATGTGATGGAAGAAGAATTATTGTGCCGAATAAATGAGCTGGCCGACAAGTTGACGATCTGCAGTGTGACGTCGACGCAATGCACGAACTACGCAGCACCATGAAAGAAGAGAACGATGTCCTGAAAGACCCAGTTGACGTCTTGAAGTAAAACTGGGCGCCACAGAGAATCAACGCCACCGGAACAATCTTTTGTTTATTGGTATCCCTCGTACGGCCTCAGAACTGTGGGCAGACTGTGGGAGAAAGGTACAGGACATTATAAAATGAGAATTAAGCATCAGTGACAATATCCTCATCGAACGAGCACACAGAATGGCAAAAGTCATCATCATAAAATTCCACACATTTAAACAAAGAGAAGTGGTCCATATTACTGCTAAAAACTCAATAATTCAAACATTTATATTCGTGAAGACATTTCCCATTCAGTCAGGAAACCAAACAAATATCTACAACTGCTGTTACGAACTCTGCGCAAGGATGATAAACAAGCATAAATTATCTTAGGTTTGTCAGAGTTGTTTGCGAAGGCGTAACCTATTCTTTCAAGACCCATACCCAGATGATTGAAAAGAACAAAGGTAAGGAGATGTCTTTGCCACTCTCTGCAGTTAATAGTGGAAACGTTAGCGAGACCAAAGGTTCTGAGTCAAAGAGTAATTCTTATTAGCACCATCAATGGCCTAGAAATATTGGGAGGGGCAGGGATTCTTCTTCGAGTCATTGGAAATAGGATATCGGCTCCCACCCCCACCCCCTGTCAAATAACTCACCACATAGTGGTAATAATGCTGTAAGTTATGACAGCTTTGGTGTTATTACCTGCAGCTTTCTGTCAAACACATCACTGGACACAGTCAATGAGAATGGTGTGATTAGTCACACATTAGTGACACATGTAAACGACCAATCCAAGAGATTTTTTATTATTTCTGGTCTTGAATATTGGTGGTCTTGCGACACAACCAGGAAACAGATTTTACCAAATATGTACATAGTTTTCATATTATTTGTTTTGTTTAAATTATCATCGAGTTGTCCTTTGATTTGTCTTCATACTTTGTTGATTATGTAAAGTTAATGTCACCTGACATCAAGTTGTCACATCAGGGACACCGGTCTCGGGGTATCCTGTTCATATGTAAAGAAAACATTAGCAGATATGTATCTGTAATTGATTCTTCGCATGATCATATATTCTTGTTCTTAAATTACCTAGGGATTTACATGGTGGAGATCATGACATTATGTATCCCCATGTGGAAGTCCACACTGTGCCCTTCAAATGAAATGGAAATGTGTCTAAGTGACGTTATGGAAAATAATACTTGAAAAATCTTGGTTTGTGGACATCTAAACTCCAGATCAGCAGACTATCAGATTAAAACTCACAACAAATATGTGTAGATCTTTGTGTAGGTGAAAGAATTGTCTTCACATATGCCCATCCATTTAATGTTGAAATCTAAAGAAGCATCGGAATACTCGATGAAAAAGACATCAATTGAAAAAATCGTTTAAAGTGATGAGAAAAAGGATGAGTTTTATTATAATACTTCATCTGCCAGTTTCGCAGACACACTAGAAGAAGCATACCACCTGGATGATATGTACATAGACCCGGCTGACCAAAAGTTCACAGACAGTATGATCAACGCAGCGAAATGTACGAGTAGAAAAACAAGGGCGAGAGAAAGATTTAAGAATTTGTCTACATGGTTTGATTATGATAGTCTATGTAAGAAGAAAGCCATCAGACGATTTTTACGAAAATATTGTAGGACTAGAGATAACAGAGATAAAGGTCTGTTCCAGGAAAGAAAGAAAAGAATATAAACAGCTTCTTAAATCTAAATGACAGGAGTACAGGAGAGCACAACTTAAGAATTCGCTGACCTAAGCAGACAATCCAAAATATTTCTGGTCGGAAATAAAGAAACGCAGACGTAAAGTGATGCATTCTAATGAAACTTCGAAAGGGACATGATTTGAACATTTTAGAACCATACTGAACGAAGGGGTGGAAGATGTCATAGTCCAAGAAGGTTATTTGCCAGACCAAAATATTAATATTTATGACGTTACATTAAATAATGTTACAACAGAGTTAGAAGTGAGAAAGGCAATTAGAAATTCAAGAATTGGCAAAGCAGCAGAACAAGGTGGTATCTTAAATGAAATATTAAGAATGTCAGAAAACATTATTATTCCCTTGGTAGTTAAACTGTTTGTATCCGTGTTCGACAGAGGTATTTATCCTGTAGAATGGACTAAATCAGTGATTGTGCAATTGTATAAAAATAGACGAACGGATGACCCAGATAATTACAGAGATATATCCTTTATAAACGCATTGCGCAAGGTTTTTGCCCAGGTATTGAACAAAGGATTATCAGCCTGGTTTGAGGCAAATGATATCACAGTTGAGAGTCAAGCTGGATTTCGCATATATTACTCTACTGTTGATCATGTTTTCACTCTCTATGCCAAATTTTACATTGCATACATTGACAGCATCAAACGTCCCATTTTGTTGTATATTTTATTCTAAACTGGCATTCAAGGTAAAATGGTCACTGTTTTGAAAAATATCTATGAAACTGTAAAAGCGTGTGTATAATGTGGTGATGAATTTTCAGACTTTTTTGAATGCATGCAAGGTCTGAAACAAGATTGTGTGGCATCGCCAATAATTTTTTCATTTCTAATTAATGAACTTGCTCGTGCAATTTTGGAACAAGGCAAGCACGATATTTGTCTCTCATCGCCGGAAATAGATTTGTTCATTATGTTTTTTGCTGATATCTTCTTGTCATCATGTTCTGTTGTTGACTTGCAAAATCAGTTGAACTTGTTACGTCATGCTTCAGAAAGATTGAGACTAAACATTAATTTGAAAAGACAAAAATCATGGTTTTTAGAAAAGGGAGATATCTTTCAGCAAAGGAAAGATGGTCTTATGGAGGTGAGGAATAGGATGGTGTAAACTCTTACAAGTATTTTGGTATAACTATGTCAACAAAACTGAATTGGAATGTCGCCGTTGATGATAGGATAACTCGTATGAAGAAAGGTGTTGTAGAATTGTTAAAGCTTTTTTCCAATGTTGCAATGTAACTCTGCTTAAGTTTTCTTTAAACTTTGTGATGCCCAGATTCTACCAATGCTATTATGTAGGTCAGAAATATGGGTATATACCAAGTATGATTTATTAAAAAAAAAGTACACCTGTTCGCTTGCAAGAAATTTCTGAAAGTTTCATTAAGAGCTTCAAATGATATAGTATATGGGAACTTGGGACGTCATCCATTGTACATGAATTCTGCAATTAGCTGTATTAGATATTGGTTCAGACTATTAAAACAGCATAACAACAAATACTCAAAATGTGCGTACGACATTTTGTTAGAAATGACTAAGGTAGGTCATATAACTTGGTTGTCGCGTGTACAAAATTTGCTGTGTTACAATGGGTTTTATCGTGTTTGGCTGTTTGGTAATGCTGGAAATGAGACAGTGTTCTTACAAGAATTTAAACGTAGATTAAGAGATAGTTTCTGCCAAAAATGGTTTCATTATCTTGAAAATCTAATGTGTAATATATACGGTGAGTATAAAAGCTGTCTTTACATTGAAAGAAAATTTATTGAACCAATCAGTACAATTAACGACATAACAGCCCTCTCACGATTTCGAATTAGGGTCTCATAAATAAAGTGCCATAGATTTAAGTATTCTTAAACTCATGACGAAAGATGTCCATTTTGTTTATCTGAACCAGAACACGAGATCCACGTCATATGTCTCTGTCCTCAGGTTTCTGACCCGAGAATAAGTTTCTGAATATCATACTTTACCGTTTCACACTGAGATAGGTAAACTGTTTACTAGTGAAAATGTGGATGTCACTTTTAACTACATTTACAATAAATTCATCCATTTCATGTTAAATAAACGGCGTATGTTAAGAGGTGGCTTAACTGGCTAAATTGCTGTATTGTGTCATAATGCAGATGAAAAACATGAATATGTGTGAGAATGAACATGAAAGCTAAATGTGGTACGGATGTTGGCTTCAGTGCGACGTTTGCTCGTATATGTTTCATATTTGGCTACATTGTAGTTGTCAAATCTTTGTGCGTTTGTAACACTGCTGTAACCCTTATTGTAAGGGGCTGTTGACCTTATACACTAAATTTCGTGTTCGTGTACTCTCTCTCTCTCTCTCTCTCTCTCTCTCTCTCTCTCTCTTTCTCTGTCTGTCTGTCTGTCTCTGTCTCTGTCTCTCTTTTTCTCTCTGTTGCTTGCTCACTCGCTCGCTCCTCGCTTACTCTATGTGAGCATGTGTCGCATATACATGTGTGTATGAAATGTGGAATCTGTTGGTGAGTTCCAGATAAACAATCATACAATTACGTTATACATCCAGTAAGATCTCAAGGTTCTGCTTCCTTTCACTTCACTGGCGAAATGGCACGTCATCCAGTTCCTGGCAGCAACGCAGGTGGACAGCCAGTCAGCCAGCCAGCCAGCCAGCCAGCCAGCCAGCCGGCAGACTGTCTGTTGAACCATCATTTGAAGCTGGCCCGAATCTATTACTACATAATTAAAAAGGAAAAGAAATGGAGAACATTAAGTTAATTGAATGTATCCTTATGCCCAATGGTCACCCAGAGTACAAAACCGATTTGTCAGCTCAGGGACAGTGTAGAGGATGCAACACATTTTCTACCATTTATAGATACATCAATAAACAAACATTTATTTATTCACATATTTATTTATTTATTCATATATTTATTTATTTATTTTATTTATTTATTTATTTATTTATTTATCATTTACTGGTAGGAAACTGTAACTCATAGGCCAAGTCGTGGCACCATTCCGTTCGTTACCCGTTTTGATGTCAATGGATATTATATGTTACAGCTCAGTACAAGATTTGGTTGATTAATTGAGCAATATTAACTATGAAATATGGAAGAAATATTAGGATACAGCTAGTTAGACAGTTGATATGAATTAATTGGAATTTCATCTTCAGGTGCATGTATTGCTGTGCGAGAAGTGAGCACTCGATTTTGTTGTCATGACTTCAGTTATCGCATGTATTGTTCAATAAAGAATAAGTCTGAGGTTAACAATATAATTCTAAGAATACTAAGACGTGTCAGGATTTCGGTTATGTTCTATATGGTCAGCTGGGCAATAAACATGATGTGCACTTGTATCTGTACTTAATGTATGTATACAGGCGTACACACACACACACACAAGCTAATACTTATGGCCACAGATAGGCCACTACATATATACGTGTGAAATTGGATATGCTCACAGTTCATAAATGTGCATATGTTTGCATTTGCGCTTATTATCAGTTAAGGTCGCTATATATGATAAACGCTACAATGTTCACATACGGGCAGGACGAAGATTGTGGGGGTCTGTTTATGGATTATGAAGTCTTGGGTTAGTGGCTTAAGAACAATATTGTGTTTCAGATTGCCTGGTGGGCCCCGGTAGCTCAGTTGGTTTGAGAGTTGGGTTCACATGCTAATGGTTGTGGGTTCGAATCCCGGGGCGCGCTACATTAAAACTGGCTTCTCACTGTCCCATCTTAACATCATTGTTGTTCTGGTGGTGTCAGTGTAGGATTAGATAAGTCCCCCTTCCCCCACTTTCCTGGAATGGTTATCCCCGTCGGCCGTATCACCTGAGGCCGTATCACCTGTCGACGTAAAAACTGAACCAAATCAATAAAAAAAAAATTTTTTTAAATTTAAAAAAAACAAACAAGACAAAACAACAAAACAAAAAACCCAGATTGCCTCCCTTCACTTCTTCCCTTACCGTCCATGTTGCTATGAAGCGCCGCTGGCTGCCCTCCGTTGGCGATTTCTCTGTGCACCTGCCAGCTGTTGGGAATCCATGTCCGCCTGCATTTTCGTCAGCAGTGTTTTGCTACATAAGACGTTTCTGAATTGTGGACAGTGTTCGTTCTTTGATTTAACGTCTTTTCACTATGAGTGATATTAGACGAAAAAAAAAAAAAAAGTATGTGAGATGAGAGATGGGCGGGTTGGTTTTGGGGCATAGAGGAGACAGAGTTATAGACATAAGTAGGTGGAAAAATAGAAAAATGGAACAAGAACTTAACACTAACATTTAACATCAACAATGTGTATGGAAAATTTAACTCTAAAGTACAAACTTCATAAACTTAAAGTAATGCATTTACAGGACTGTGAACCAACGATTCTGAAATTTTAACTGACAAAAATTGATCGGAAGTTACTTCTTTAAAATGAGTTTCAGAATAATTTTCTTGCGTAAACATTTTTGGTAAAAAAGAACGTAGCATTTTGCAGTAAAATAGACAGTGAAACAGTGTGAATTGTTCGCCGCAAATACACTTGACATTTTTACAGTATTTTGTTTTCAATGCGTTTAGCTGAATATGAAAATGAACAGCAACAATCGTTCTCAAATGATATATGGAAGAAAACTGCAATTTTTTACATACATTTTGAAATGAAAGTTTTATCATTTGTTATGACACAAACTTTTCATGGAAATGTTCATGAAAACGAATCCATGAGGCTGATTCTAGCAAGTTGCAAGCTTCTTTTACGGAATTACTAGTTGCAAGTTTCTTTTACGGAAGTATTAATACGTAATTCTGTAGTATTATCAGAATTGTGTGCACCTTGCTTAGCTGCTCTGTCAACTACTTCGTTGCCGTGAAGACCAACGTGAGAAGGCACCCAGCATAAACTGAGATCTGTATCTTTTATCCTTAAACGATGTATAAGATGATTTGCCTCAGTAATTATATCAGGTCTTGTGTCTGTATCAAAAGACTGCAAGGCATATATGTGGACAGTGTGAGTCAGCTGACATGCGTCAGAGCTGAAATCATTTGTAGGGCTTATCAACTTCTATGGGAAGTTGTTCCTTCAGCTGTCCACAGTCTTGTCTCCAATAAACAGCCTTTTCCATAAAAACATTGTTTTCAGGTGGGGAAGACGAGAGAGTCAAATCTACAAGAAGCAGAAGAAATATTTCCTTTCAGCTGATCTGCTCGTTCCGTTCAACCAAGACATGGATATCACGTTATCATGTGATGTTTCCGCACAAGAACTTGGAGCAGTTCTGGACCATAAGCATACAGATCACTCAGTGTCCCATTACGTATGCGGTCAGTTCCCTCAATATGGCTGAGCAAAACTACACCAATATTGAAAGCGAAGTGGATCATGTGGTAGGGAAAAAGAAAGAAGTGGTTAATGGCAGATAGGGAAAAGGGGGAAAGAGACAAATATGATGGAAGTGATCATGTGGGTAAGGAAAAAGAAAGAAGTGGTTAATGGCAGACTATTACCAAGGCTTTCGATCGGGCACGGCATGAAGAATTGATCAACCAACTGGAGAGACTCAATGTTGATGGAAAAGATCTACGAATAATCAGGAATATGTACTGGGAACAAAAGCTGCAATGAGAATAGAAAACAATATAAGCTCTTTCCAAAACATCAAAAGAGGAGTCAGACAGGGTTGTGTTTTGTCACCAGATCTGTTTTCACTATATAGCGAAAACATCATGAGAAACCTAGAAGAAGACCCTGGATTAAAGGTTGGAGGGAAAATGATAAACAACATTCGGTACGCAGATGACACCGTGCTAATTGCAGAAAATGAAAAGGATCTACAAAACCTTGTGAATATACTTGAAATAGAAAGCAAAGGTAAGGAGTTGGAACTAAACAGCAGGAAGACGGAAGTCATGGTGATCAGTAAAAAACATGAAATCCCCTCATGCAAAATAACAGCAAATGGCACAACCTTGAGATAGGTTAATAAGTTCAAGTACCTGGGAACAGTCATTTCATCAGACGGCAGATGCACATCGGAAATAGCTGGCAGAATGGGCCAAGCCAAAACAGCATTCAAGAAGATGACAAGCATTCTTACCAACAAATGCCTATCAATTAACATCAGAAAGAGAGTCCTTGAATGTTATATAGAACCAATACTGTTGTACGGATGCGAGGCGTGGACAGTCAGCAAGCAAAGCCAGAGCAAGATTGAGGCAGCCGAGATGTGGTTTCTCAGAAGAATGTTGAGAGTTCCATGGACAGCAAAGAAAACAAACGAGACAGTCTTGATGGAGGCAGACACAAGCAGATCACTCATAAGGAAGATTAGAAAAAGACAAGCAACATTTATAGGCTATTTTATGAGGAAGAGGGATTTGGAGCACCTGGTCACAACGGGAAAATTGGAGGGAAAGAGAGCACCAGGTAGACCCAGGGAGAGAATGCTGGACGGACTTGCAGAGTGGCTGGGGATGAGGAGGGTGGGGGAGATACTGGGGGCAACGAGAGATAGAGATGGTTGGAAGTCCATGGTCGCCAACGCCATGCAGCAGGGCACCTGATGATGATGATGATGATGATGATGATGAATGGCAGATAGAGAAAAGGGGGAAAGAGAGAAAGAAATAGATGGGTTTAGTACTTATTAAGAAAATCAGCGACTTAGACCTCGGATATAATGGATCCATGAGTAGTAATGAAATTGACTTGGGTGTATAGAAGAGGGGGGTTAGTTACACTAAGTGTTTATACTGTTTCAAGGAAATACATTTGAAGCTTTCCTGTAAGATGATCATTGATGTCCATGACTTGATGTTATTGGGTAACGTGTTCCACAGATATTATCCAGAAAAGAAGATGCTTGTTTGAATATGCCCAATCTTGGATTTGGAGGAATAAATAGTTATTGACCTCATGTAGTAGAGTGACATACAAATGATAAGTAGTTAGGTATTTGGGGGGGGGGGGGGGATTTGTGCACATTTTTTTTTGTAGATTTGTGTGCTCTTATTGTAGAGCTATCTTAGTTGAATTTTGAGGGATTCTGTTTTGTCTGTGGTGAGGGACCTGTCCATTATTTGAAATGTCCTGGTTTCCTGTGTAAGAAATTTTTGTAAGAATCTGGCCACAACCATCCCATATTACAGCAGACATTTGAGTATAGTCATGTCTAAATACACAAAGATCAGCATATTGTTGTGATTAACAGTTTTGAATCAAGCTAATAATAAAAATGTTTCAAAGATTCATATGCCTGTGTGTCCTACTTTCGTTATACATGTGTCACATGTTTGTGCCTGCCCTGACCTGTTCCGTTTGCCTGCTTTTTTAAAACTACCTCAAGTTGAAAAACAGGATTGAAGGATGTTTCACATAAATGTCTGAGTATCTGCCTGTCAGTGTGTTTGTGATGATAATGTTTTAGCAAGATCTTTTTCAGCTGTTTATATACAGACAGACAGACAGATAGACAGACAGACAAACAGACAGACAGACAAACACAAAAATAGATAAATAGATAGATAGACAGACAGACAGACAGACAGACTAGACAGACAGACAGATAGACACAGACAGACAAAACAGGCAGATAGATAGATAGATAGATAGATAGAAGATAGACAGACAGACAGACAGACATACTCTTATAAACAAAACAAAACTCTAGTTATACAGATACACAGATAATTACTCTTTTATTTTACGGATCACAATGTGCTTTATGTGAACAGCAATGAGAAAAAAAAAAAAAAAACAAAACTAGCCAACAAGCAAAAACAAAAGAAAGAAATGCAGTAAAAGGAAACGCTAAAAAAAAAACCGCACAGGAAAGTGCGGTCCATCGCCTTCAGAAGTGTTTTGTTTAGTCTATTAATTCGTCATTTCATTTTAAACGGTGTGAATTGTTCACCACAAATAACACTTGACGTTTTTACAATGTTTTGTTTTCAGTGGTTTAGTTGAATACTAAAAATAAACAGCAACAATCGATCTCAAATAATGTATATGGAGGAATACTGCATTTTTGTACATTTTGAAATGAAAGTTTTATCATTTATTGTGACACAAACTTTTCATTTAAATGTTCATGAAATCGAATCCATACTAGAGACAGTGCGTGTTGGCTGAGGTTTACGCAGTGACTACCGTTTGTGCTGGATGTGAACTAATAATGTGTGAATATTTGTTATGTTGTGTGAGTGAAAATGAGTGTGTGTGTATTAATATAAAATGTGTGAAAGTATGAATTTTAGATGTTGTGTTGTTGTGCAAATGTAAGTAGGTATGTCTCTCTGTCTGTCTTTCTATATAGTTTAGGCCTTATTGAGCCTAACAATAGTGAATGTGTGTTACATGTGTATTCAATTTTAATTCATTTTCTATTTATTTTTGTAGAGCAATGTTAGGCTCACAAGAAATTACACTATTATTGTTGTTCTTACAGCACAGTGGGATTCCAGAAAAAGAAGAACCCAACTATTTTCAACATTTCAACAGTCCACAACACAGAGGCTGGGGAAGTGTTCTATCTTTTGTTATTTGTCGTGTCTTGCAACACGTTGCGTGATCTGTTCAATGTGTTAAAAAGTAAAACGAAACTTATTTAAAAAAAAGTAGGGAACAAGACGCATTTGTACCTAAAACTTGTGCTTAATTGATATTTTGTATTAATTGTTCATCTTCAGTGATGTTGTTCTGCATTGTTGCCATGTCGTTATTGTTGTCGGACATTTTCGCTGATAATTTCGTGGAGTGTGCCGATCAAACACCCGCCCACGATTCCCACGTCCCACCCTTTCCACTAGACCTTGAGTGGTTGTCTGGGTGCCAGTCTTTCGGATAAAGCGGTAAATCCAGATACCACGTGCGGCAAGCACTTAGCGCACATTAAAAACCCTGCGGTATCAAAAGAGAGTGAAAAATTCTGTAGAAAAATCCCGTCTCGTAGGCAAACAAAAATATACACATACAGAAGCAAAAAGAAAAAGAAAAAGAAAACCAGAACGGATGGCAATGTCCTCCCTAGGCAGAGCAGCCTGCATTTCAAGTGGAAAGCCTTCGTGGAGACAAACAATATCAATTTCAGTTCAATCCAGTTCTTATCTCCTCTCTCTTCTGTAAACAAGCATTTTATCTTTTCACGATGTTGATTTTGTTTTTGACCTGTACATGTGCTCTGTGAAAAATTAACAACTCTCTGGAGCTGAGAACATAGTAATTTGTTTTATCAATCATCAGTTGTATCCATTTTTGTTCTGTTATGTACGGGTTCTGTTTTTGAATATCAAACTTTGGGGGCAGGAAACAGTATGATTTGTTCTTCGTCAGTTGTGGGTTCGGTCCATTTTTGTATTTGTAATCTGTGGGTTCTGTATGTATTCTACTGTTCCTTAACCATGGGCACAATTTTACTTGTTTTTAAACTGATTGTGGGTTCGGTCTATGTGATACTTCAATGAAGCTAGTTCTGTGGATGCTGTGACGTTTACTGTTTACTTAATGTGACGTCTGTGTAAGAGTTACAAAGTAATACCTTTAGATGAACACTGCATTTGTATAAGAAAACACTGACCTGGCAGATGAAAGGAAGACATGTGAATGCCAAAAGTTGTCGTGATCAAGTTCTGCTATCTAGTTTATATCCACTTGCAGACACAGACAGACATGCAAGCAGGCAGGCAGGCAGACAGGCAGGCAAACATGCAAGGAGACAGACAGACAGACAGACAGACAGACAGACAGACAGTCAGACAGATAGATAGCTCAAGATCAATGTAGTAGCAGACGAGAAAGCGCAAGCAAATACTGTCTCGAGATTCTTTATGACTTGAGAAGATAAATAACTGATTTACAAACAAAAGAAATTTAGAAACAAACTAAGAAACAAACTATTCTCTCAATTCTCCCTTTTAATTATTCTTAATGGTAAAATGACGTAGACAAAGGCGGAAAACAGGTACAATGTAAATAGCCATAACAAATAACAAAAATGCCACAATGGCATTACTGCAATATGTACATCATTATGAAATATATACATGTGAACAACTATGTCACTTCAAACCTGTGGATAAGCACATTTATGGTCAATCAAAACTTTAACAATGATGATTTACTGACGAAAAAGTATACATGTGAAAATGAGTAAATAAACTGGCTATCATTTGGAAACCATGAATTTAAACTAACTGGCATGTGCGTTCAACAAGCAAATCCTATGAAGCGTCTGTTCTGATTAACAATAGCAAAACCGCCACCCTTTTGTGTCTGTTTCATGATGCGTACAACGGAGACCCTTTTTTGAAAACGGCCACCCTTTTAGTATCTGTTCTGATATATTATACGTATAACAGACACATTATCTTGAATACATGTAGACTGCACAACAAAATGTCCACTGTACTCTTCTGTTTTGTATTGAAATATAGCATGTTTTTCATAAAGCAGCCGTGTTAAATATGCTTTTGTCAAATTCATATTAGTGAACTGAATAAATGAAAATGTATTTTCCCCAGGAGAATTATTAAATAAAACATGGAATCTGTATACATGTTTTCATGCACCTCAAATATCACAATATTTTTTTTCAGTTTATTTTGATGTTTGTGCATTTTGCTTTTAGTAATTTTTAAAATCTTTCCTAGAATTTATAGGAACGTAGATATTTCTAAACTACAAGGATCAATATCTTACGCGGTTTCCAAACAGAAAATACTCAGAGTTATTTGCAACCCTGATACCGTTCAGTACAAAATTATTTCCAAGAATTGTCTCTCCGAGTGTTTGTGGCCATTTTAATCTGATGTCCTGAAGCTCATAAAATTTGACATTCTCCAGGAAACATTAATTTTGTTCTCAAATTTCCATACATTTTAGAGAAACCACTGGTTGTTATGAACAAATGTAGGCTATCGGTTGTATGTAACTTTTGCCTGACATTCTGTATTCGTTGAAAACTACAAAAACTAATCAGTTTCATTCTTTTCATGGGATTCAATATGCACTGGAAATAACGCATTATAATCATGAGGAATAAACCGTTATTATTAAGAAAATATGCACCACATTACATTTTTAAATGATTTATCATGTTTTATTTCAGTTTTTTATGTATATAAAAATCTGTGCTGCAGCAATTCTGCTGTGTATATTGGACCTGCATTCTTATAGAAATGGCTATATGCATTAAAAGTGTATTTCCCCAACACGTACTCTTTAAGTTCATATAAACCACAATTCTCTCATTATTTCCCCAGTTCTATCAAGAAAGATAAATTCACTAGTGAGAAATGTCTTTCCTTCCAATTACGTATAACCGCTGGCATTGAAAGTTATTTTCTTTAAAATCAAACATATTTTTACAAAACACATAAACATCAGCACTTCAACTATGAGTTCACAGTACATTAAATATGCTGTATCAGCATCCTGGTTAGATGTTTATTAAACAACGTTATGAATCGATACAAATCATATAATTTCTGTATAAAATCAAGAGACACAAAGCTAAATCTCTCTCTGTCTCTCTCTCTCTCTCTGTCTGTGTCTCTCTCTCTCTGTCTGTCTCTCTCACTCTCCTCTCTCTCTCTCTCTCTCTCTCTCTCTCTCTCTCTCTCTCTCTCAGGCCTCAGTAGTTCCGCTGAATGACTATCAGATTCACACGACAGTGATTTTGGGTTGAAACTTGGGGTGCATGACGTAATTGTTCTTGTGGTGGCGTAAGTGTAGGATTAGATAAGTTTCCCGTCCCCACTTTTCTGGGATGGTTATCCCTGCCGGCCATATCACCTGAGGTGGGTGTTGACGAAATCTTGAAAAAAATACTCTCTCCTTTCCCTCTCTCTTACCCCCTTCTCTCTCAATTCCCCTCCCCTCTGTCTCTTGCTAATGCACATTATTTTAACAAATCAAGCCAACAGGATCAAACTCATCTGATGTATTAGTACAGCTGCAATTGTCAAATGAAAAAAAAAGATAACACGATTGTTCTGTAACATACCGATAATTCGTTTGATACTATTCAGCAATTTTATGAGGGAGACGAACATTTCTCCTTATGAACTCCAATATTCACTAGCTATAGTGTTTACAGCATGCTGTTGATTTTTTTGTTTTTGTTTTTGTTTGGTTGTTGTTGTTATTTTTGTTCTTGTATTGCAGTTATTTCAAATCTATTCTTCCAAACGAAAATCTTGAGGTAGTTATTTCCTCCGGAGTTCTTAATATTGCATTTGCTGATAATGAATGTTTTCCTATTGATTATCAGTATTCAAACTCGGTAATGACCATTTTAATATTGAGTTCAGTGTTGTGCATTCTACACTTATAAATGTAGAATGAATCATACATGGAAAAGTTTGCACAAAGGGCTACATGGTCGAGTATTTCCTTTGCTTTTGTCTTTTTCTTCTGCACCAAACAGAACTGAGTTCATGTTGAAAGATAGTCTTTATCAGTTCCCGCAGTTTTCTTTCATAAATTAAGTTTTCCCCAAATTGGTCTGAGAGTTGGCAATAGAACTGATTTATGTTGAAAGATAGTCTTCAATATTTCTCGCAATTTTCTTTTGTAAAGTATTTTTGGGCTGAGAAATGGCAATACCACAGGTAACGGTGAAATGTAATTCTTTTCATTGTTACAAACTTTACACCTGTCATTTTCAGCTACTCCCATTTTATTCAAGATGCAGTTTAAAACTAAAATTCTCTAGCAACCCTTCAACTGAAACCATTTAATTTCTAGTTCCTTTATATTTTCTTATTTGTTTTGATACCTTTCCCAGTCTATTATGACATTCAACTTTTGTCCCCATTTTATAAAAGGATTATCATTATCTATTTCTGATTATCAAGCATTAATCCGTATTTAGCTTTTCAACCGTTTTTGCCAAACGTTGCTGTTTGCAGTATTTTGTTGCTTTCCATTTGTTTTTCGTACATAAGATATGCTTGTTTGACTTCCGCTTAAATGCTTTAGATAATTTACTTCTATTTTTCATTTACTTGCAAAATGTTCATGTTTCAAAAATATAATTTTTGCCTGATAAATCCCTTACAAAGAACACTTTCTTAACTATCCGAAGTTTGACACAAAATTCATAATTGGAAATTTTTATATTTGTCTTTGTAAAAAAAACAGGTTCTGTTGTAACCTCGCTACTGTTTTCTAACTCTGCATCATTGCTTGAACTGTCATGGGCTCGGAGAACATCCTTCTAAAATCTGTTGCGTTTACATCTGATACATTTCTTTATCCCATGGCAGGTTAGGTATTCTGTTTCCGCGTGAGGTAATTACACTATATAACTTCAGTTCATAATGTCTGCTGATAGTTTTTTTTATCAATGATATTTTGAGAGTTTGCATAGAAATTTGTTTGTTCAGTATTCCTCAACTTCCATGTTCAGTATTATGAACTGTATAGTTTCTTTTTCTGTTGCCTATTTTTCTGTTCTATAAAAGTTACTTAAAGTATACAATTATTCTGTAACTGTTTCATCTCATTGTCAGGTGAATTTGGCTGCAAGATCCACAGGTTTGTTTGTTTTGAAAGTATTAGAGATTTCAACATTGCTACTCTCTCTAAAAGGATGCGTATTCTTCTTGACCAGACTTGAATTAAAATTTTCGCTTCCCTAAGTTTACCTAGCCATGTTTGTGGCTGTTGTATTAGATAAATCATTATTAAACTAAAGATTCAATATTTTGTATTAGTTTGAATTTCAGTTCATTTTCCGTAAACATTGTATGTATTCATCATTTTATTTTCGTTTTTATACTAATCAATCATTACAGATATTTATAAAGTTAATTTTCATACCAGAATATTTTCAAATTAATTTGATGCTTCAAACAATTACTCAAATGGTTTGCCGTTTCCATTTAAAGTAAAAGGCATATCATCTGCATACTTACTTATAGAGAACTCTGTACATGATATTTTCATATCCTTTGATGTTTTTGTCTTCTCGATTTTTGCAATAACACAAATAGTTAAGGTTATATGGGATCAGCTTGGCGACATCCTCTTTTAATCGAGAAAAAGAATTGAGATACTTTGCCATTTACTACCGAATATGATTGTTAGGTAATTTTTGATTTCCTTTGCCACATACATTTTAAGTCCTTAATGTCCTTTTTAATGTCAAACTATTTTAAAACACCTTTTATATATTCCTTTTCTTACATTGGACACAGCAGCAGGGAAGTTTCAGTATTTTTCTCAAAGTTTTTGTATCTGGTGTTTGTTTGTTTGTAATCTTACGCTTGACAAAGGCCAGTTGGCCGAAAATTTGCGCCTGTCTTGTCTTGTTGTATTAAATACGCGTTCGTATTCTTCTTTCGTGTTTTTTCTGGTTCCTGTTTGCTTGAACGCGGGCAGTCACACTTGTTTTGGATTACATCCTTTATTGTTTAAAAAATCCTCCATTTCTTTTCACAAGAAAGGAGGAGAGAGTGTGATATATGTATGTGTCTTATGTGTGTATATGCGCATGCGCATGCGCGCACACACACACACACACACACATATATATATATACATATAGATAGAGAGAGACATACATACATGCATACATACATGCATACGTACATACACATATACATACATACATACGTGCATGCATACATACATGATAGGGTAGGGTAAATACATAGATTCAGAGAAAGAGAGAGAGAGAGAGAGAGAGAGAGACAGACAGACAGACAGAGAGAGAGACAGAGAGAGAGACACACACAGAGAGAGAGAGAAGAGAGAGAGAGAGAGAGAGAGAGAGAGAGAGAGAGAGAGGAGAGAGAGAGAGAGAGCATTATCATGTGTCTTGCCGTACTGCATAGAAATCGATATAGGCCTAGACAGTTTTTGGCTTTTGGCCTAACCCTAGCCCAACACCTCACCTTCAGGATCGTTCAGTATGACAGAAACTTAAATACAGTCTCAGACAGTCGGAGTTCTTGGCACAGCAAACATCTTCATCCCATTCATTGTGCGCATAACGGCAGCCTGCAACTTCTCCACTTTATGACTTGAGTCAAGGCTGAAGGTATATCTGCAATTCATCAATCATGTCCATCAAACTGGTGACCCATCAGTGTATCAATGGATTGGTCAAACAAATAAATAAATAAATAAACAGTTATTGTGAATTACTCTCTGACACTTGCCTTAGAGTGTTAGACTGACTTACTGTACTTTTTACTTCTTTTACTAGGAGTCGCATGAAGATGAATCTGACTGCCTGCAGGTAAATGGGGAGCCTGCATAAATCACGATGTAGATGTGAAGTGATTCTGCCACTCCATTGATCCAGCACTGCAGCGGTCTTTAGTTTTGAAGCCTGAACGTTGCTGATGTAAGCTATATAAGTTCAATGTGCTGGCGGGCTGACTGCCAAACCACCTGGTATGTTGTTGTGTGTGTTGTGTTGGTTGTGTTGTGTTGTGTTGTGACGTGTCGTGTCGTGTCGTATGTCGTGTCGTGTCGTGTCGTGTTGTGTCGTGTCGTGTCAAGTCATGTCATGTCATATTATGCTATGTTATGTGTGATAGGGACAGTTGGTTAAGGTTGGAGTAGGGGGGGGGGGGGTTATGGGTGTGCCAGGTCAGAGGCAGATGGAGAGCTCTTCCACTTGAACACACATAAAGCCAGGACAGTGGTTCCCAAACTTTATTTACATGCGCACAAGTTCTCACCAAATGAAGACAAAGAATATCTTCATGGGAAGACAGTAGAAGACAGTCTTCATAGGAGATGAAGACAGCACATGGTCTCTTGCCCATCAGTCTCATGAGAAGCAGCCAGCACCAAGCTGTTTCCCATTGCTGTCACTGCAGCACTGTCTTCTTTAGTCTTTTACCTATGAAGATTTACTGTTTTCTCATAAAGATGAATTTTTTTTTTCATTTGGTGAGAACTCGTGCACATACAAATAAAGTTTGGGAACTACAGTCCTGGTTTTATGTGTATTCGAGTGGAACAGAACTCCATCTGCCGCTGACCGTGTACATCTATAATCCATTCCCTATTTTCCCAAAAGTCGTATAGGACTTCGAGCAAACTGTCTTCATTCCACACTGCCTATGGTAGATGGGCAAGCAAATACTGCATAATAGCCAGTATGTAACGACCCGCCGAAACTCCTAGACAATGGCTTGTACACAAGTTGAATGTGTCGAGGCACCATGCAACTACTCGTCCATCCAATTGAAAGGCAATAGTCAAGGAACAACAAAGACCACATTATCGTCGAGAATGTTCCGATGCTAGACCACGTATCGATTTGAATTTATGTGTTATTTTCAGATTTTATTGCCCAATGAAAGTGAAATGGTCAGTATCTAATAGATCAATGTGTATGAAGAAGGGCTATTATTATTTTATTCTTTTTCTGTCAAACTGAACTTCCAGCAGACATCAAGTATTGATTGTGTTCCCTCACGTCCAATGGGGTTCAGCTACTTCAAATAGGACCAATCAGGTTCACTTATGAAAGTATGACCATCGCGCTTTGTTTTCAAAAGAACATAAATTGACAAGGTGTGCCATAGCACATCATCTCTTGCATGCGATTCTCACCAGATGCGACCAGCCTCACACTGTCACTGCAGTAAGTTCTGGACTTTTGTTTTTACAGCTTATTATCAATTGTCATTGCAATAAGTTTAGGAACTTCAGAGTCTTTTATTTATTTATTCATCTATTTTTTTTTTTTTTTTTTTTTGCATTCTACCTCATGTCTGAGTGTCGTACTAGATTTGTGAAGTCTGCAAATATTCATATTCATACAGCGTGAAAGTAAGTCTGTTTTGATCAAAATGACGTGTCACATTATGAGCCATGTAGGGTTGATGTTTATCGGGCTCCACTGTATATACGTATGTCTGTAATTTAACAGTATTAAATGAGAAATGTTATATGTTGACTAACAACTCCATAGCTCTTTCAAAGCTCATGAAGTATTATTGTTATTAGTTATGCTATGATCTGTTGTGACCAGTGTTCTATTTATTCTGAGCTAGCACAACTTATTGAACTGGCACTAAACTGGTTTTGCACCTGCATGTGTTATATTACCAAAGATGACCTGCCATTGCTCTGATCAATGCTTGTCATTTACCTGGATAAATGACGTAAGCAGCAAGCGCTATTTTATCTTCTTATCAACTGCATATATTTGAGATATTCAAATAATTTAATACAGATGTCTTTATGAAATGAATGCAAGCCTGTTGAAAAAAGGGTCTCCCAAATTCATTGACATGGTGGTAGCCATGTCATCATATGTGCTGTGGCCAAGTTACACTGGTTGTGAGTGGAAAGGAGGTTCATGAAAGCAAACACAGTTTAATAGGCCTACTAATTGACCCATTTAGCATATGTGCTTATTCAAAGCCATAGGGTTTAATTCATTGATATTAGCTATTGACAATTATTTGAGATTGATATTCTATTGCTTAAACTGTGCTGATGATGTTATACCTTGTTTCTAACACTGTTATTACTGCTAATGTGCCACTTCACAAGACTTGTAATGTTTTACTGTGGTTATTACTATTATAGAACTATAACTAAAGGAACTATTGTGCAGTTTAACATCATTTCATTTTATTCATGACAATGATGTGCACATAACTACATGTAGCATGTTTCCAATAAATGATTCAATGTCTCATTCCCTCAGTACTAATATTCGATAGGTATTTACTTGTTACGACATAGTTGACATAGTCAGCTACTATGCTATCTGTCAACACCATGAAATGTTAACTGCTATAAATGGCTAAGAGCTGCCAATTCAAATGCCTTTCATTCAGTTGCTGTTACTTTGCTGCTTACCCAGCTTATAACAAAAAGTATAACATTACTGTACGTTAGTTTGCCCTCATTTTATTAGAGGGTTATCACATGCTTGTGCTGTTAAATATTTGTCCAATGTTTATAATTATTACAATTCTGGATGGAGATTCAGACACCACGTACAAGTGTAATATATATTATAGTATTTATTGGCATTTTGCTTACAGTGTAAGAATTCATTTTTTGTACATTGACACTGTTAGTTCACAAAATGCGTATTTTGTCATTGAATTTATGAAAAATGTTTTGTGTCTTACAGGTACTGTTTTCTTTGGTCTTCATCTTATGAAGATGTTGTTGTCTGTCTTTATCTGGCGAGAACTTGTGCACATGTAAATAAAGTTTGGGAACCACCGTCCTGGCTTTATGCGTGTTCGAGTAAAAGAGTCCTCCGTCTGCCTCTGACATTGCATACCCTCCTAAACCTTAACCAATTCCTCCCTTTCACATATGTGACAGATATTATTGCAACTATCTCTCGTTGGAACAACATCTGTCAACGACTACATTAAATCAGACTGAAAATGCCTAAATAACAGATGAGATACACATAAGAATACTGATGTGGAACATGTACTGCACATATAATGTAGGAATGAGACGCAAATCACACTGGCTTACATTTATCACAAAACCATAATATATCAGTCTTGATTTTGACAGATCTCATTCCTTGACAGAACATTTTAATGGGTAACGATATAATACAGTGCCAGTGACAATATGTGAAGTAGAATATTATTAGGCATAAAAGCCATGTCTATGCAATAATGCTCTACACAAGCAAGTATATCTGTTTGTTTACGCATTTATTTATGCTTTTAGTCCTTCATCTCTTTATTTATTTATTTATTTATGACTATCTGCTTGACTGACCTATTACCTGATCATCAGTCTATTTATTCATTTTCTGTTTATAAGGTTGCTTACATGCTTTAAGCAGTTCATCTGAACTTTTAGCTAGGAAAACACGTTAGCAGTAAACAAATTCGCCAATTAGCCACAAACGTGGACAACAAACGAAACAATCTCTCTCTCTCTCTCTCTCTCTCTCTCTCTCTCTCTCTCTCTCTCTCTCTCTCTCTCACTCTCTCTCTCACTCTCTCTCTGTCTGTCTATCTGTCAGTCAGTCTGTCTGTCTGTCTGTCTGTCTCTCTTTCTCTCTTTCTGCCTCTATCTATCTATCTATCTATTTATCTCCTGCTATCTATTTAGATAGATGATAGAAAGATAGATAGACAAAGAGACAGACATATATAGTCAAAAACATAGATAGATAGATAGATAGATAGATGACCAGATAGAGAGATAGATACGTACATACATAGAAAGAATAGATGGGCAGATAGATATATACATGTATATATATATATATATATAGATAGATAGATAGATGACCAGATAGAGAGATAGATACATACATACACAGAAAGAATAGATGGGCAGATAGATAGATAGATAGATACATACATACATACATACATACATACATAGACAGATGTGTGTGCCTGTGTGTGTGTGTGAGCACATTCGATACGCAGATGACACCGTGCTAGTTGCAGAAAATGAAAGAGACCTACAAAACCTTCTGAATATAATAGAAATAGAAAGCAAAGGTAAGGGGTTGGAGCTAAACAGCAAGAAGACTGAAGTCATGGTAATCAGTGAAAAACATGAAATCCCCTCATGCAAAATAACAGCAAACGGCACAACCTTGAGATAGGTTAATAAGTTTAAATATCTGGGAACGATCATTTCACCAGACGGCAGATGCACATCAGAAATAGCCAGCAGAATTGGCCAAGCCAAAACAACATTCAAGAAGATGAAAAACATTCTTACCAACAAATGCCTATCAATTAACATCAGGAAGAGAGTTCTTGAATGTTATATAGAGCCAATACTGTTGTACGGTTGTGAGGCGTGGACAGTCACAAGCAAAGCCATAACAAGATAAAGGCAGCTGAGATGTGGTTTCTAAGAAGAATGTTGAGAGTTCCATGGACAGCAAAGAAAACAAACGAGAATGTCTTGATGGAGGCAGACACAAGAAGATCATAAGGAAGGTTAGGAAAAAGACAGGCAACATTTATAGGCCATTTGTGAGGAAAGGGAATTAGAGCACCTGGTCACAACAGGAAATCTGGAGGGAAAGAGAGCACCAGATAGACCCAGGGAAAAAAACATTGGACGGATTTGCAGAGTGGCTGAGGACAGAGAGGGCGGAAGATGTGCTTGTGGCAACAAGGGACAGATTCATATGGAGGGCCATGATCGCCAACGCCATGTGGCAAGGCACTTGATGATGATGATATACATACACATTTATATACATGCATGTATGTATGTAAATCTGTGTGCGTTCGTGTGTGTGCCTGTGCCTTTGCCTGTGTGTGTATGTATACATGAAATTCTTGCTTTGCACAAAACAAAACAAAATACATTCATTAAAAAAGAGGAAACGAAAGTAGAGCCACTTCTTCTTCTGAGAGAAAGAGGAAGACATTGACACTGGTGTGTGTGTGTGTGTGTGTGTGTGTGTGTGTGTGTGTGTGTGTATGTGTGTGTGTGTACGTGTATGTGTGTGTGTGTGTGAGTGTGTGTGTGCGTGTGTGTGTGTGTGTGTGTGTGTGTGTGTGTGTGTGGTGTGTGTGAAAGCCGCACTCCCATACATACAAAAAGAGAGAGAGAGAGAGAGAGAGAGAGAGAGAGAGAGAGAGAGAGAGAGAGGGAGAGAGAGAGAGGAGAGAGAGAGAGAGATGTCAAAAAGTATATTTTCTACGGAAATTTTCACAACACGCTGGGTGCAGCAGAAGGAAAGAAGGCTGAAGAGGATGCAAAACAGTAACGACAGCTATAGTAACTCTAGTACTGGATAATTTTATTACCTCCTGAGAAGGCGACCTAGCATGACTTTTTGTTCGTTCATGGCGAAATGCTGACCGATGCAGTTCCTTGAGAAACAAACAGAAACAAGCAATACGTTTTACTTGTCAGTGTTATGTTTTTGTTTTGTTGTGATGTGTTGTTGCTGTGTACTGTTGTTGTTGTTGCTGCTGTTGGTAAAATCAGATCCTGATCAACACATATTTCTGCACATACACTAAGATGAGAGCACACACACACACCACACACACACACACACACACACACACACACACACACACACTCACGCACGCACGCACATACATACACACGCACGCACGCACACATACGCATGCACACACACACACACACACACACACACACACACACACACACACACACACCACACACACTATTCTAGGATGCAGCAGGAAGAAAACCAGGCAACAAGCAAGTCATGCGACAAGTATGTCAGGCAACTATCTGGTCAGGTAACTACCAAGTCAGGCATCAAACGAGTAAAGCAACAAGTAAGACAATGATCAAGTCAGGCAACATTCAAGTCAGGTAAATATCAAGTCAGGCAACATTCAAGTCAGGCAACAAGCAATTCAGGCAACGATCAAGTCAGGCAACAACTAAGTCAGATAACGAGCAAGTTAGGTACCAAGTATGTAAGGCAACAAGCAAGTCTGCCAACGCACTAGCTGGCAACACCTAAGTCAATTAACAAGCAAGTCAGGCAACAAGTGACATGGGCAACAAGTAACTTAAAAATGCTGAGGATGGTCCATCCTTGACATTTGGTATTTGTCGCCAGTGGAATGGTCTCATTTTGCTGCATTATGAAAGTCGGTTTTGTGTTGTGGCAGGATGCATAGCCAAACCAAGCAAACTTGCTTCGCTTTGCCGTTCCAGGAAATGTTCCTGTAGTTCCACATATATGTTGATTTTGCTCTGTATACAGTCACTGTTCTTAGGTTCTAAAGAAGAAACACAGGGCAATTTCTTTGAGAACTTAATTTTAAAGGCGTGTAAATCATCGAACAGTGTCCACGTTTCGAACTTGCTGAGGAGAATGGAGATTATAAGTGATACTGTACATCTTATACTTACTGGTGTGGCTGACTATGCCGTTCCTTTATATGTGATTATTGGGGACATTGAAAGAAAAGATAAGGATTTCCGCCGTTTAGATGCCATCTTTGAACAGAAAAGCTCCCAGTTACTTTGAAACTGCTGATTTTTTCCGGTGTTTGGCAGTTCAAGCAGATCTGCATTGCTTTTGGTTATGCTGTTGACAATGTGGAGGTTGGAAGTTTTACTTCCTATGTGGAACACATTATTTACATTCAAAGCATGGAGATGCTGTCTTGAGAAAACTTAAACGGCTGTTGACAATCATCTTGCTTTTCTGTATACTTCTTTTATACGTGTTTTGTTGTTCACAAGTCTACCGATAAGGACTCAAGAGTTAATTGTTGATTGCTGCCATGTTGTATGTCACTGTAGTGAAACGCAGGCTGCAGAACATCTGCCACCAATGGAAAAAGTGTTGTGGGTGGCTATGGATGGATTCTGCATGATCTACTCAAACAAGACTGAAATTAGCAGAAACGCTTTACATACTCCTAATATTGACTGACTGATTGTTAAGGATCGAACGTCTGATTGACTTTTAAGGAACACTTCACTGCTCTTAACTTTTTGTATAAAATTTCTGTAACATGGATGATATTCTCCCTTATGTTGAAGCCTCTCATGAGTTACCACTGTCGTGCTAAGTTCTGATGAATGCTTTCTTGAAGTTGATGAACTTGTGAAGTGATCTCTTTGATGTTGCACGAGTTTTTCTATCATGGCGTACAGCAAAAAAAAAATCTGGTCGACTGTATTATACCAGGTCTGAAGTAAGCTTCTTTTTCAGAACACAATTCCGCATCAATTGTTTGAAGTCAAATGACAATTATGCCAATGCCATTTGTTGATAAAGTTAAGCAGACAGTTCTTGCAGTGTCTAAGGTTTCCTTTCTTTTGGCGCATTTTAGTTGCCTGAGTTCAGCATATCTTCTGACATCATGTTGTCACGATCTTCGTACTTCTGACCGGCTTGGAATGGACATCTCTTGGCCAGCTGCCAGACTTCACATTGTATGCTGTCTCCTCCATCCCTTCTTGCATCATCATGAGTTCTTTAGCCTTTCTGGTAGCTGGCTGAAGAATGATTAAAGTTCTGGGGAAGTAATTTTTACTAAGAAATTGTCCTGGTCGGTATGTGAGAAAAACGAAGTATTAATGTGAAAATACTCTGTGCTTTCTTTTGGAACAGTTTTTTGCTTTCACATAGAATATAGTTTGTGTTTGCATTTATGCATCACCAGCTAATTCTTTCTTCTATATCTAGTTTGCGATTAAAAAGGGAATGTCATCACTTTAAGAAGCGCTGACTGATGCACTTGATATCAGAGAGCTATTTTAAAAAGATCACATTTATACCAGTGATAGATTTCAGTTACACAGACGTTTTAAGGTAAATGCCAGTGCTGAAAATGTAACATTAGATATAAATGTGTTTGAAAGGACTGCGTTAACGGAACTTGGAGTTTGTGCATCAGACCTTATTGTACATTGCTCAAGATATAAAGTTAAAGATAAAATGACTTGTCCATCATTGTGCAAAGATGCGGCTGAGAACGAAATTCATTTTGTTTTACCCTACACAAGAATTTGTACAATCCAGATATCATATCGATCAATTTATTTTCTGGTTAACTTTGTGTTTGTCTTCCAAAATAATGAAGATTTTTGATAGACCTGTCTTAATATCTCTATATTAATTTAATTGGCCGTCATTGTGATTCGTTACGCAATTTACAACTTGTCATGCTTGCCATTTTTTTTCTAAAATGTCATTTACGTGTTCTTTTTCTTACGGAAAAGTAGTGTATCTTAATTAGTGTTCACTCCACCCCTTCAAATGGGGCTACGGCCTTTACTCGAATACGTTGAGTATTCCGTATTCTGTATCTGGAGGACGATGATGTCTCGATGATGGAGCGTGTAGTTATCAAGGGCACACATATTTCAATCCTTTAAGGTGATCTCAAGGCAGGACCAATAATACTTTATCTCCTAACCCTATCCACGCTCATTCCTTCTGACACGTATATAACACACTCTACTACTTGTTACTGTTATTGTACCAGTCTTTGTAACATTTTCTCACACACACACACACACACACATACACACACACACACACACACACACACACACACACACACACACACACACACACACACACACAAACACACACACACTCTCTCTCTCTCCCTCTCTCTCTCTTATTCCTAACGACTTTGTATATGGAGAGACAAACAGATATCCAATATATGTAAACTCTGCTGTTAGATGTATCTACTAATGGTTTAAATTAATACAGATGGAAAATTATAGAATACCTCGCAAAGCGTATAATATGCTGTATGTTTTAGATGCCAAAGGTAAACACACCAGGGTATCGAATGTACATGCTTGCTTGTTTGAATACGGATTTGGCGTCGTATGGATTAATCAAGGTGTTGGCAATTTAAATAAATTCATACGGGAGTTTCGTCAGCGTTTGATTGACTGTGGATGGCAGAAATGGAACGATCACGTTCAAAGCAGTGACAGATTTAACATTTACAGAACTCGTTATAATACTCGTGAAGTGAAATCATACATAGCATCAAATATGGACAGACATTTTAAATATGTGACAGCGAGATTTAGGTTTGGCATATCAGAAATTGACGCCCATTTACCTTTAGATATAGATCTCACAGAGAGAGTGATTTATTGTGTCCATTATGTAAAAATTCAAAAGAAATTGAAGTGCACGTTTTGCTTTGCTGCCCAGCACTACAAAATATTCGACAGAAATTGATTCAAACTTTATTGTTGTCATCAACCGCATCTGGTGCTACATATAATCTATCTTTGTTTTGTATAAAGCATTTAAGTTTAGAGAAAAAGCATAGTCACGATGCAGTACATAAATAAATAATTTATTCTGTCTGTTTTGATTTTCTGTCAGTTAACATGTTGCACGTATACTGTGTACAAATTATTTCATAAATCTCTGTTTTTCCAAAGTATTTATATATCTAAGAGACGACAACATGTTATTGTACAAATCAAACTACACTGATATTGTCAATCCTCACTGAAATGAGTAGTGCGTATAGATCTATGTCTTAGGTTTGTTATTTATATGAGTATTGTTCAAATGTAAATTTCTGTTCTAGTCTATGTACAATGTAACATTAATGTGATTGTCATGATGCCAAATGATAGTTTTGCTTAAGTATTTGTACCCCTTCATGAGGGGGCGTATTACATGAATAAACCATCTGAAGTCTCTCTCTCTCTCTCTCTCTCTCTCTCTCTCTCTCTCACAAACACACACACACACACACACACACATACACACCTCTCTCTCTCACACACACACACACGCACACAGACACACACACACACATATACACACACACACAACGTCACCTGGGCCAGCAGAGAATGGAAGGAAGGCATAACTGTCCCTGTCTTTGGTGTTCTCAGGAAGGAAGCGATCAGGGTCAAAAAACATCAGGCTGGGGCCAAAGGTCAGGGTTATGATGCAGATTGTAGATATTGATTTGGCAGGTGGTGCCTGCAGGCAGACTGACGCCCTCTATGGTTAACGGTTCAGTCAAGAGGCGTTGGATACCAGGCACTGGGCAGTGAAGACGCATGGCTTCCTTGATCACCAATGTCAGATATTCCAGTTTGGCCAGATCGTCCCTAGATGAGATTCAATCATATTCAATTCAAGTTTCATGTTAGTGAATTGCTGTTAGCAATACAGCGCTGGGATAAATCCGTGTGCACTTTACGCTATCAATGCCCTGTGATGTATGAATCAAAATGCCAGATACCTGTGCATAGGCCATATACATTGGAGAGGTCTCAAAAAAACTAATTTGTTGGTTCTATAAACACACAGACCGGCAGATAGTTAGACCGAAAGTCTAGACAGACAGAAGTTTGCGTGTAGATTCTTTTCATATTAAACACTTGCTAAATATTGTTTGCCACTCCAAAACGAAATAAGTGGAAGAAAACGTTTTGTCTAGGATGCCCAAGCTACATTCCCTTAGAGTTGCTTTGTTTTAAGCAATTTGGCCATGTTTTCTTTTTACATTTGCAGGCTACCACATTAAGCCTGCGATAGAAAATACCAACTGAACAAAGACCATCCCTGCATAACTAGAATAAAACTAATGGAGAAAAAAATTTGCATAGTTTTCGTGAATCGTTTTCTCATGACATTTGTAGACATTCAGTATGTCTCAGTTACAAAATAACAGCAACAGCAGCAACAACAAACTGCTTACGTACCCTGGTTTTTTTTCCTGTCTTAGTGAAATGAGAACATCGGATTTTCTTGACATTTTCTTTACTATTGATATCAAAATGGTTAGCTATATTTTTAACAAGATATTGCTCTAACTGCTTGGCCAACCTTCAACCTACCTCCCATTCCTACCCTACCAAGACAACAGGATGTCCTGCACTGTATAATCAAAGGCATACTAAACGTAGAATAACATTCAGAAGCTGTCTCCCTTTAATTAACCCATCCTACAGAAATCTTGGAAATCCATTATGTTACATGTTCTGCAACTGTTGGACAGATTCAGTATTTTTAGACGTGACGTAGACGTTTCTGTAGACGTGAAACTATCTGAATACCAACCATGTGATGTCATCGCTTTGACGGCCCTTCAGAACAGTGTCTATCTCTTGTTGCACGAGCTTTTGGTAGTGTGGATGTTCACACAGAGAGTACAGAGTCCACGCCACAGAACTGGCCGTTGTGTCATGACCTGCAAGTTTGATCATTATTACTAGGATGTTAGTATTAAACCATTCACACAAAATCTATCATCAAGTTAGTTCCAGTTTGCAACTCGCCTTCTCACTGCCCATATTAATCGAATCATTCTTTTCTATGTCAGTTTAGCGTTGAACAAGTGTAATATCAGATGACATGTGTGACCTGTGTTCAATGAAAGAGAACAAACTCAAGGATGATTGTAGGGTTTTCGCTTTGTTTATGGTGATAATGATCATGTTAAGTGATTGATGTTTGTATATAACGCCCAACCGCTGACAAAAGATATGTAAGCAAGTGTATGTAACTTTAATACAAGCACTGGTGTAATTATGGACTTCTGATTGCCTCTCTTGTCTCAGAAGACAATAATGTTGTAGTTAGAGTATTTGTTCTCGAAAGCTGATGTTAAAAATTGTGGAGACCAGATTTCATACCTTTGCTTGAACACATCGCCCAGTCCCCAAGCTGTATATCTGTATGTATCTGTTTATAGGGATGGGGAAGGTAAAAGGGTATTAGATGACATCACTCTGGTAACGACAGAAGTTGAGGTCTCTAACATCTCACCTCCCAACAATTGCACAGATCATGGGAAAAACTTTTTATCTTTACTTTATATCTCACCGTATGATGGGCACGATAATTTAGCAGTTAGAAAGGTCTGAGTTTGAATCCAATTGGGCACCACCTCGTTGGTAAACAGTGGATATTCTTTTATATCTATCAACACAATTTATGCATGGGCCTGTCAGTGTTTTAAATTGCCTTCATGCCTGTAGGCACAGAATATCAAATACACACATTACAGATCCTGTAAACTCGAAAACACTTAGCGTGCATATCCACCAGAATAGAGTATTACTGCCTTAATGGCAGTGTAAAACAATAAGTTCAAGAAACAAACAAAAATCCCGCCATGCACTATATTCAAGTACATGTTGGAGTTAGTGCACATGAACGAGCACACACATAAACACACGCACGCACTCACGTACTCACACACACACACACACACACACACACACACACACACACACACACACACACACACACACACACACACACACAACACACACACACACACCACAACACACACACACACACACACACACACAATTCGTCTCAGTGGCTTCGCCAGACATTCATACATTTATTGAATATCGTTTATACTTCAGACTTCAGAATACTTTATCAGTCAATGATAGTAGCATTAGATCCCATTGGAACTGTCTAACAACTACTCTACAGACACACAATATGAGCATGAAATAATAAACCGTAACACATGAATATGAAACAAGTTATATAAGGAGTTGACTTTTATATATGTGCCAAGGCCTCATGCTCTTTACAAAAGGAACAGATTCAAAGGCAGATATATGTAAATAAATACTGTCAACCCTTAATTATAATAACAACAATAACAACAATAATATAACAATAACCAAGTAGTCGTGTATATATTTCATTCAAAAGAAAAAAATTTCAAACATGGAGTCAAAGGCAAAGAAAGACAATGATGGAAGTACTAACGACAAACAAGGAAAGGAGGGAGAAATGAAGACGTTTATTAACGCAATCATAAAAATACATTGACTAAACGCCTATATCATCATTTAAAGACTGTTACTACTATTTTCTTCTTCTTCTTCTTCTTTTCTTCTTCTTCTTCTTCTTCTTCTTCTCTCTCCTCCTCTTCCTTCTTCTTCTCCTCGTCGTCCTCCTCTCCCCTTTAACTCTGAGAAGGGTCATTGGAGAACCCGACCAAAGAACTGTTCATCAGATTCCTCCAGGTCTGTCGTTGTCTTTCATACGGAGTGTCTTAGGCAAATCCAGTCCGGTGAAGTCCATCCCTCTCCAGATTGGATTTTGTTGATGTTGTTGGAATCATTCCCCATATGCTGCAGGTAGAACTGGGATACATGGTTACCAATAGCACAGGACAACGTCTGATCATAAAACATTTAAACACTGTCTAAATGAAATTTAATTCTGACTGAAAACTATCTAATTAGTATTAATAATCTGGGCACCCACCTTCAAACATGAAAGTGTCCACTTCGGCGCGAATTTCCAGTGGTGTAAGTCCTACTCCACTACTGTCTTTGGCAGTGAGGAGAACATCCAGAAAGTCCAGGTACCGTTTCTTAGGCGGTCCCTCTTTTTCCTGTTGATATCAGCTTGACTAACATTACTGTTATGGGTTTCTTTTTGTGAAGTGGTGTGGGGTGCTGTTCTATGCTGAATTGTGTTGTACTGTGTTGTGTTGAGTCGTGTCGTGTCGTATCGTGTTGTGTTGTGTCATGTTGTATTTTGCTGCACTGTGTTGTGCTCAGTTTTGCTGCACCGTGTGGTGTCGTATTGTGTCGTGTCATGTTGTGTCTTGTCATGTTGTACCATGTTTAGTTGTACTCGTGTTGTGTTGTGTCGTGTCGTGTTGCATTGCGTTGTGTTTTGCTGCACTCTGTTGTTGTACTGGGTAGATTGCGTTGTGTTGTACTGTGTAAGGTTGTGTTGTGGGCTTATCTGTGATGTTGTTGTTGTTCAAGGAAGAAAAGGAACAAAGAGCTATGACAAAATAGTACTAGATTGAAGTGGAGGAATGAAGGGGATGTCCTCCTAGATATTCTCTTTTTGTCATCAGTTCCTGCACTTTGTATTTGGCAAACAGTTTCATAATGACTGGTGGTTTGAGTATTGAAAAGAAAAGTTGTGCCAAATGCATTCACAACAAATATAATAAGAAGTATGATAATTTATAACTGTACTATGTAACCTCTGTTTGCATAGCTATGAACTGTATTTTCAATCAGCATCGCGTCATAATTTAAATATGGCATGTAATGCTTGTGATATACATTATGTGATAGTTCTCTTTTGCTTACATTATGAAGATTAATTAACCAATGGAACATAGTTTTTGTGTCATTGCAAAGTTTAATAAACCGACGAACCTCAGTTGTTTTCCACCTGTATTATAAAGCATATTTAATTAACCGACGACCATAATTGTTTTTGAATCATTATTAAGCTTAATAAACCAGAAAACGTATTTGTTTTTGTTTAATTGTAAGGCTTAATCGTTTGACAACCATACTTATTTTTGCATAATTGTAAAACCTAATTAACTGACACATCATGTTTGTTTTTGGTTGCATGAAAGCTTTATTAACCAACGTACCATCGGTTTTTACTTTTATATCATAAAGTTTAGTTAATGGACGAACCGTAGCTGTACTTGCAATATAGTAAAGCTTAATTAAGTGGCATGCCATTGTTGTTTTGCTCTTGTATTCGAAAACTTATTTTACCAATGAACCATACTTATTTTTGCAATTTTAAAGCTTAATTAACGGACGAACGACGAATGCCTTTGCGTTTTACTTGCATTTTTATAAAGCTTATTAATCAACAAACCATGACTTTTATCTTTTGCATTATAAAGCTGAATTAAGCAACAAACCAGAGTCTGCTGTCGTGCTTTGATGACGCTGTCAGAGATGCCGTGCACATAGTCACACAGCTGGTGGTTTTTTCTGCCATCAGACGTCAAGGCGTAGACCCAATCCCAGAACAGAAGAGGGTTTCTGTGACACAGAGAATAGACATTACATTTTGTTTCATGTCATTTCATTTTTTTTTCCTCTATTCTGTTTTAGTTTCAGTTTTGTCTTATTATTCTTGTATGCAGTGTTTTGTGCATGCTTTTATTTATTCTAATTTATATTCTTTTTACTGTGTTCCATTTGTTTTGTTGTGCTCTGCATTGCTTTGTTCTGTTTTGCTCTACTTTCTTCTGCTCTTTCTCGTTCTGCTTTACACTGTTCTATTATGTTCTGTTTCGCTCTGTTCTGTTCTGTTTTGCTCTCTTCTGTTTTGCTCTGCTCTGTTTTTGCTCTGTTGTATTTTGTTCTGCTCTGTTCTGTTCTGCACAACTCTGTTCTACACTATTCTACTCTGTTCTGTTCTGATCCGATCTGTTCTGTTTTGTTCTGCTCTGTTCTGCTGTTTTGCTGTTGCTTTGTTCTGTTCTGTTCTGCACTGCTCCGTTCTGTTTTTCATTTTGTTCTGCTCTGTTCTGCTCTAATTCATTCTGGTTTGCTCTGGTCTGTTTTACTTTGTACTGTTCTGCTGTACTCTGTTCTGCTCTGCTCTGTTATGTATTACTCTGTATCTCCTCTACTCTATTCTGTGTTGATCTGTTATGTTCTCTGCTGTTTTTAACGGTTCTGATCTCTTTTGTTTTGATTTGCTCTTCTGTTCAGCTTTGTTCTGTTTAACTTTACTCTGTTATAGTTTTGTTCTGTACTGCCCTGCTCTGCCCTGTTCTGCTCTACTTTATTAGGTATTAGACTGCATCTGCTGTTCTACTTTGCTCTGTTCTGTTCTTTTCTGCACTGTTCTATCATTTTGCATGGTTATAGTCTGTTTTGCTCTGTACGGTCTGTTATTTTCTTTTCTGCACCGTTCTGTTCTCTTTTGCACTATTGTGTTCTCTTTTGCTCTGATCTGTTCTGTTTTGCTCTGATCTGTTCTGTTTTGCTCTGATCTGTTCTGTTTTGCTCTGATCTGTTCTGTTTTGCTCTGATCTGTTCTGTTTTGCTCTGATCTGTTCTGCGCAGTTCTGTTTTGTTCTGTTCTGCTATGCACTATTCTGTGCTATGATCTGCATTACTCTGTTCTGTTTTGCTCTGTTCTGCTGTGCACTGTTCTGTGCTATGATCTTCCCTGCTCTGTTTTGTTTTGCTCTGTTCTGCTGTGCACTGTGTTGTGTTCCATTCTGCTCGGTTCCGTTTGCTCTGCTTAGTTCTGTTTTGCAATGTTCTATGCTGTGTTCAGATCCTCTCTGTTCTATTTTGCTCTGCTGTGTTTCTGTTTTGCTCTGTTCCATTTTACTCTTCTGTTCTGTTGGCTTTGTTCTGTTTTGCTGTGTTATGCTGTTCTGCCATATTCTGTTTTGTTCTGTTCTATTCGTTTTGCTATTTTCTACTTTGTTCTGCTTTAACCAGTTTTGTACTATTCTGTGGTCTGTTCTGTTCTAAAAGCTTTATTTTGCATTGCATGGTTCTGTTTTGCTCTGTTTTGTTTGGCTCTTTCTATTCTGTTCTGGTTTGCTTTGTTCGTTTTTGCTTTGTTCCGCTTTCCTCGGTTCTGTTTTGCTCTCGTTTGCTCTCTTCTGTTCTCTTCAGTTCTATTTTGTTTTGCTAATTTCTGTTCTGCCTCGCTCAGTTGTGCTTTTTTGTTGTTCCTTTCTGTTTTGGTCTGTGTTGTTCTGTTCTGGTCTATTCTGTTTTAACCTGTTTTGGTATGTTCTGGTTTGGTCTCTTTTTCTCTGTCCTGTTTTGCTCTGTTCTGTTTTAGTCTCTTTTGATCCGTTCTACTTTAATCTACTTTGCTTTGTACTGCTCTGCTTTGTTTTGCTCTGTTTCTGTTCCGTTTTGTTCTGTTCCGATTTGTTCCACTTTAATTTGCGCTGTTATGCTTTGCTCTGTTTGGTTGTTTGGTTTGGTTTGGTTTGGTTTGGGTTGGTTTGGTTTGGTTTGGTTTGGTTTGGTTTGGTTTGGTTTGTTCAGCTCTCTTCTGTTCTGTTCTGTTTTACTCTGTGCTGTGATGTGCTATGCTGTCCTATGCTGTGCTGTGCTGTGGTGTGCTGTGCTGTGGTGTACTGTGGTGTGCTGTGCTGTGCTGTGCTGTGCTGTGCTACGCTGTGCTGTGCTGTGCTGTGCTGTGCTGTGCTGTGCTCAGATCTGCTCTGGCTCTGCTTTGTTCTATTCTGTTCTGTTCTGCTCTGCTCTGCTCTGCACTACTGTGCTCTGTTTTGTTCTGCTCTGATCTGTTCTGCTTTGCTGTGCTCTGCTCTGTTCTGTTCTGTTCTGTTCTGTTCTGTTCTGCTCTGCTCTCACACTCTGTTTGTTCTTCTCTGTTCTGCTCTGACTGTACTGCTTTGCTCTTCTCTGCTTGCTCTGCTCTGTTCAGTTCTGCTCTGATCTGTACTGCTTTGCTCTTCTTGCTCTGCTCTGCTCTGCTCTGTTCAGTTCTGCTCTGATCTGTACTGCTTGCTCTTCTCTGCTCTGTTCAGTCTGCTCAGGTTGGCTAGGCTTGGTCAGTTGGTCTGGTCTGGTCTGGTCTGTCTGGTCTGATCTGACCTGCTCTGACTGTTCTGACCTGTTCTGTTCTGCCTGTTTTGTTTTGTTTTGTCCTGCTTGCTCTGTACTGTTCTGCTATGTTCTGGTTTGCTCTGTTCTGTTTTGCTCTGTTCTGTTTTACTCTGTTCTGTTTTACTCTGTTCTGTTTTACTCTGTTCTGTTTTACTCTGTTCTGTTTTACTCTGTTCTGTTTTACTCTGTTCTGTTTTACTCTGTTCTGTTTTACTCTGTTCTGTTTTACTCTGTTCTGTTTTACTCTGTTCTGTTTTACTCTGTTCTGTTTTACTCTGTTCTGTTTTACTCTGTTCTGTTTTACTCTGTTCTGTTTTACTCTGTTCTGTTTTGCACTCCTCATGTCGTGTGTTTTGTTTCAATCTGTTGTGTTCTGATTATCTCTGTTCTGTTTTACTCTGTTCTTTGCTGTTGTTATGTTTTGCTCTGTTCTGTTCTGTTTTGTTTTTCTGTGTTCTGCGTTTTTATAATTTTTCTTTTTTGTTTTGTTTTGACTTTTTACAAGAAAGAAAACACACACACACACACACACACACACACACACACACACATACACACACACACACACATACACACACACATATACACACACGCACGCACGCACATGCACATACTCATGATATAAACATACATGCATCAGTATCGTCAAAACATTATCATGCAGTTTTGTAAGGTTTATCAAAAGTACACCGCCTATATTTCGCACAAATGATTTGTGCCAACATAGTGATGCTGATGATCGAATCAAATATTTTCAATCAGTGCCTCATAGATGAAGCAGTCAGTTTGAAATCTTTTGCAGTTCATGATCATAAGTGACACCTGCTTTTTGATATCGTACACAAATTTCACGTATCTCCACAACAAACAGTTTGTGGAATATAATTTTTATATTTGCATTTATAGATGCAGGACTTGGTTGGCTTGCAGCAAAATCAAGTCAAATATGGGATCTGATGTAAAAAAAAATCTGTCGTGATAGCTACCTGGAGCTGATGCAAGAATAACTGTATATTTATTCAGTTCCAAAAAAAGACGTAAATTGTCTTGTTCATTTCTACAAAATGAGCAGATATCATCATTTTGTAAACCCATGTGTATCAAGGTAATATTTGTGGTCAGTATGTGTTGAATTAATCTAATTCGTAGCCATCTACATGTAAGTCTAATTTCTGTTATTTTGTTGTACATTTTTTATTATGACATACATATGTACTTCTTCATTTAATTTTGATTCCCAATTGTTACAACTTTTTGGTTTGATTTCATTTTTGATTTATATCTTACAGTTCAATTGTTCTCTGCTGTTTACTAATAAAATGCATTTTATAATTTTTGATTGATTTACTGATACATCGTTTTGAATATGCATATCATTTTACTTAAATATGATTTACTAGCTTGAAATCCTCTGGCACATATTACAAAATTCATGTTGATTGTACACTTGTCTTTTAAACTTGCAAACAGTATGAATGTGCCATCCGGATTTACGACAGTCTTGACAAAATGTACCCCATTTTCATTTAATTCTCGCAGAAGGGAACCTTGCTATTTTCGTTTGTATTTTCGTTACAAAATATTGGTTCTGCAAGAAACTATTCAGGAGGTTTTGGCTGCAAAGCCTTGCAAAATCTTTATATGTAAGCAGGACCTTTTTTTCCAAAATGAGCCTGCTTTAGCAAGCTGTCGTATTGGGATACTGCAACCTACATTTTGAGCAAGATAATTCCATTACATAAAGCTGAGGGTATACTTTTACATTTATGACTGGTGTTTTGTAGTTTTCTTATCCAACTCATTTTAATGCGTTAACATATTTCTTTACGTCATGTATTCCAAGGCCACAATTCTTAATGCATTTAACGCATGTTTTTCTATCGATTTTGTCTCTTTTTCTATTACACACAGACTCAAGTACTGATTTTTGCAAAGAACCCATTAGACTGCCTAGTGAATTTGGAAGCAAAATCTACAAGTGAATGATTATGGATAAATGAGATGTCTTAGAACAGCAACACTTCCAAGAGAGGCGATGAGTCTTTTTAACCATGTTCCATATAAAGCTTGATTTCTTCAAACTTCTCAAGAAAATATATTGCCTCACAGTTTTTCAAATCATTTGTGAGCCATATCCCTAATACTTTAAACTTAGGTGGGTTCAGTTCCATACGTAAATGATCCATGTATTTTACTGGTGAGTTGTCTACTGCCAAGCCACACAACGTTAGTTTTTCCTATGTTAAAAGAAGTCCGGATTTTCTGCCGAAGTAATTAAGTGAACTAATTATATTATAAAATGATCTTCTGTTACCGTGTAGAAAAACGTCATTATCGTCAGCATATTGTGAAATTTTGTTTCAGTTTCTTTTACCAAAATGTCTTTTAATATTTTTGTTTGCCTTATCATGAATGCCAGAATTGCTACATTTAAAATATAGATATACAGTGACAATGGGTCACCTTGCCTTTATCCTCTCTGGACAGGGAACCAGTTAGACATTTTACCATTAACTGCTACGATTGATTTTATGCTTTCGTAAAATATAGAAATCCATTGGCAGACGTCTGGTCCCAAACCAAAAGCATTTAACACTTTAAGCAAAAACTTACTTTCTATTGAATCAAATGCTTTCGCAAAGTCTGAACATAGGAGTAATTCAGGTCAATTTTGCTATTGAGATAGCTAATTAAATCGTGTATAAAACGATTATTATCAAAATACATCTGCCTGAAATAAACCCAGTTTGATCCTCATCTGTTAACGAGTGAAGAACGGTTTTTAATCACAGGCTGATCCTATTTGTACACAACATTAAAAGTAGTACTGGTCTCCAGGTGTTGTTTTTTTTTATCATTAGTTCTCTCTGTTTGTTTCCTTTTGGTATAGATATTATCATACCTTCTTCTTGTGTTAAGAGCTTGTGCTCTCTGAAATCCATCATTCAGTGATCTCTCAATCAGCGCACCCAACAATGCAGATGCGGAGCCATCTGTACCAGGACTTTCGTTGCTTTTCATATTTTTAAGAGCATAAGTAGTAGCTTCATCCAAAGTAATATTTCCTTCAAGTGAGTTTTTCTCCTGATCTGTTAAAGTTGGGGCCTCAGCAACTAATTCTTCTACCTTAGCATCTCCATGCGTTCTCTTTCTGTAAGAATTCTCATTCTCATGACAAATTTTCAAAAGCTTTGACAATTTTGCCTGTGTCTTGAATTTCAGTTCCATTGCAGAGTGAGTTTAGGGATCTTTTTATGACGCAAATGCGCAATCAAATTTTTCGAGACCACAAAAATATTTAGGCAATCCTTTCTCCGTCACTCACCCATCTTGTCTTTCATCTAGTTAATGCGCCTTCCATTTTTTTTCTTGCACCGGGATTAATTCTTCTCTAGCATTCTCAGCTTTTCTGTTTTCTTCATCAATCAGAGTTTTTGTTTGTTTGTTTGTTTGTTTGTTTTGTTTTGTTTTCTAAATTCTGAATACTGGTGTCTAGTGTCTTCTCTTTTTCTTCGTTTTTTTACGTTTTGTCATTATTGCATACGAGACTGTTTCTGATATATTTTCATTAACACCAGGAAAGAGCTGATCTGCAATAGTGAACTGGATTTCTACCTTTCGTGTATTGCGGGTTTGTTGTTGTTGCTTGTTTGTTTGTTTATTTATTTGTTTGTTTGTTGTTTGTTTGTTTGTTGCTGTTGTTGTTGCTGTTGCTGTTGTTGTTGCTGTTGTTGTTGTTGTTGTTATTGTTGCAATTGTTTTTGTTTTGTAATGTTATGGAAAGGCTGCGTACTTTTCAACGACCGTTTCTATAACACTATTTGTCACATTTACAAGAATATTATCTCTCAATAAAGAATTGTTAAATTTCCAAATACTGTTTCTCTGTTCTGCTTTGTTCTGTTAGATATTGCTCTGTTCTGTTCTGTTCTGTTCTGTTTTGCTTTGTTCTGTTTGGCTCTGCTCTGTTTTGTTTTGCTCAGGTCTCCTCTGTTCTGCTCTGTTCCTTTTCGTTCTTCGCTCTGCTGTTCAGCTCTGTTCTGTTTGGCTCTGTTCTGTTGTATTCTGCTCTTTTCTGTTTTGCTCCGCCCTGCTCTGCTTTGCTCTTCTGTGTTTTGTTCTGTTCTGTTTGCTTCTGCTCTCCTCTGTTCTGTTCTACTCTGTTCTGTTTTGCTCTGATCTGTTCTGTTCTGTTTCTCTCTGATCTGTTCTGTTCTGCTCTATTTTGCCCTGTTATATTCTGTTTCATTCATTTTTGTCTCCTGCTTTATTCTGCTCTATTTTGCTCTGCTCTGTTTCGTTCTGTTCTGTTTTTCTCTGATCTCTCCTGTTCTATTCTATTCTGTTTTGCTCTGCTCTGTTGTATTCTGTTCTGCTCTGTTCTGTTTTGTTCTGCTCTGTTCTGTTCTATTCTGTTTTTGCACTTTTGTGTTCCGCTCTGTTCCGTTCTTTTTTGTTATGCTTTTCTCTGCTCTATTCTGTTTTATTTTGCTCTATTCTACTCTGTTTTGCTCTGTTCTGTTTCGTTCTGTTCTGTTCTGTTTTGCTTTGTTCTATTCTGTTTTGTACTTTTCTGTTGTGTTCTAATCTGTTCTGTTCTGTTCTGTTCCATTCTCTTTTGCCATGCTCTTCTCTGCTCTGTTATGTTCTGTTTTTGATGTGCTCTGGTTTTGTTCCATTCTCTTCCGTTCTGCTCTGTTCTCGTCTGTTTTGTTTTGCTCTGCTCTCTTCTGTCTCGCTGTTTTGCTCTAACTCTATTCTGTTCTGTTCCGTTCTGTTCTGTTTCATTCTGTTCTGTCTTGCTCTGTTCTCTTCTTCTGGTTTCCTTTGTTCTATTTGTTTTGCTCTGTTGTGTTCTATTGTGCTGTACTTTGCTTTGTTGCGTTCTCTATTTTGCTTTACTCTGTTCTGTTCTGCTCTATTTTGCTTTGCTCTGCTTCGTTCTGTTCTCTTCTGTTCTGTTTTGTTTTGCTCAGCTCTGTTCCGTTCTTTTGTATTGTCCTCTTCTCTTCTGTTCTCTTCTTTTGTTCTGTTCTATTCTGTTTTGTTCTGTTCTATTCTGTTTTGTTCTGTTCTATTCTGTTTCGCTCTGCTTTGTTCTGTTCTTTTGCTTTGTTCTGTTCTATTCTGTTTTGTTCTGTTCTGTTTTATTTTGCTCTGTTCTGTTCAATTCTATTCTGGTCTGTTCTGCTCTGGCCGCCTGTTCTGCTCTGGCCTGTTCTGCTCTGATCTATTCTGTTTTACTTTGCTCTGCTCTGTGTTGTTTTGTTCTGTCTTGTTCTATTTTGTTCTGTTTTGTTCTGTTCTGTTCCGTTTCGCTCTGTTCATTTCGTTTTGATCTGTTCGTTCTGTTCTGTCTTACTCTGTTCTGTTTTGTTTTTTCTCTCCTTTTTTTTTTGGTTCTATTCTGCTCTGCTTTGTTCTGTTCAGTTTTATTCTGCTCTGTTCTGTTCTGTTTTGCTCTGCTCTGTTCTATGTTTTCTCTAGTCTGTTCTGTTTTGCTCTGTCATGTTCATGTAATCGAACAACATCATGATCTGACATGACGATCTATTGTCTCCCGTCCAGCTTCCAATTTATTAGTCACTAGGTGTGATAAAATGGGGAATTAACAGATATTTTGTCTAACTGACCGTAATTTTATTTAAATTAGTTTAAGCAAATCTGATAGTTTGTCATGTATCAGAAAGGACATGGGCGGTGCTTTCTCCTTCGTTTCTTTTTTTCGCTAGAATATAAAGGACAGAGAGAAAGAGAGAGAGAGAGAGAGAAAGAGAGAGAGAGAGAGAGAGAGAGAGAGAGAGAGAGAAAGAGAGAGAGAGAGAGAGAGAGAGAAATAGATGGGGAAGAGGCAGGCATCAACCAGCGATAGAGAGGGGGCAGGGAGGGAGAGCGAGAGACAGAGACAGAGAGACAGACAAGACAGATAGACAAAGACAGAGAGAGAGAGAGAGAAAGAAACAGGGTAGAGGCAGGCAACAACCAGAGAGAGAGACATACAGATAGACAGCAGACAAACAAACAGAAAAACTGACAGACAGACAAACAAACCGAGAGAGACAGAGAAAGACAGAGAGAGAGAAAGAGGCTTGTTTCATTCAGGAGGCAGTCTCCTCTGAAGGGTGTGAACAAAAACAAGATGAATTACACATGTGAACAAAAAACAAGATGAATTATACAATATACGTTAAAACAGGATATTGTCAAAATGGTCACGACAAACAGATTGGGTCTAGTTTATGATGATGTCTGACTTTTCACAGAATTGTACAAATAATGCAGTAAATCACGTAACATAATACGTATCCTCATGGATAAAAGGCATAATTACCTGCTCCTTCCTAAGCTCAACTCAGATAACATGGAAACGGCCTGGATGTAAGGGTGGCTCTCCCTGTACAAAATATCATTTACTATGCTACAAAAGTATGTTCCATAATGAATAGCATTAAATATAGGGAAATTTTAAATAAAAAAATAAAAAATAAAAAAGAAAGAAACAAACAAAGAAAACATTTGTGAGAAGATTATATTTGGAAAAAAGGTGTAAAATGTACAAAGTGGAAGAATAAGAGAATAAAGGCCACCACCCCTACCCCCTACCCTTCTTCTCAAAACACACTGTCTCCTAACTCCCCCTACCCTCCTTCCCAACATCAACTTTCCTC